>CM054057.1:763111623-763826815 GCA_028641055.1 Alopecurus myosuroides
GTTGGTCGATGGTTTTCCGTGGATCATAACTCAGCACCGCCCTAATTAAGCAATACTTGCGCCCAAATCAGGACCGCAGAGAAGCATTGCACTTGCACGCAATTGATAGTAGGGTTAGCGATCTGGTGCTGGCTAATTACGCTACAGCAGTGATCCCCTGACCACACACACATGCGCGTGGGCAATGACGGGCTGTCCATCGCCAATGCCACCAGCGGCGGCGTACGTCCGTGCCTTGAACGCTCTTTAGTGCTGCTGCTAGAAAAAGGTTTGGACACGGAGAATTGAGGACGTCCTCATTTCTTGCTCAAATATGAGGACGATTTGACGGAGGGAACAGTGGACAAATAGGGAAGGTTGGACAACTGAGCAGGAACACCCTTGAAAATGAACTTTGGTCATGTAAATTCAGGCCGGCCAGTACAGTCGTACCTGTAGTAGAAAAAAGGCTAGGCGTAGATGCACAGAGTTGGACAGTTCCAGAATTGCAAAAATAGGCCAAGTTAGGTTTCGCAGTACCGCCGGTACAGTTGGACTTAGGCGATCCCAGCTAGTACTCTTCTTCTTCATTGCGCGGCGCCTGACCTGATGCTTGTCCGTCCCCATACGCGGTCAGTCGTCCAGGTCGGTATCCAGCAGCCGCGCGCATGGGCACGGCCCCGTACCACCATGAAAGCCGACCGACCTCAGGTCCAAAACGTATCATGACTCCATGATCATGACGCAGCTGCGCTTTCGAGAAACAGAGCATGGGCGGTATGGCAGCGCACCCAATTTCCTACGCGAAGACTAGCTTGCGTCTAAATATTGCTTGGAGTCGGTCGCGCGCACTATGCCAACGCTCGCCTCGCCATCCAACAACAAATGCGCGCTTGGAATTCCGGCCCCGGCCGTTTCCTGAATTTTTTTGACAACTCCGTGCCTTTGCAGGAAAACGAAGCTCCGTGTCTTTGCACGTCTCGCGATGATTGATCGGCAGCAAGGCAGGAAAAGATCTGAGCGTGCCGTGCGAGTGCGACACGCTTGGTGGCAAACGTGCGAGAGGGTGCTGCCTGCCAGGTGCCGTGCGAGGTTCCTGCGCACCGATGGGCAGTAGCTACCGTGCATGAAAGCCGGTTTATGATACGTTTGTCTATGCGCCAAATTCCGCGCTTTCAGCATTTTCGTTTTTTTAAGGCTAGTCCCAATGGGAGTAACTTCACTAGTAACATAGATGTCACGTAGGACAAAAAGCTGATGTGGCAAGTATTTATTAAGGAGAGAGAGGGTTGTGATAACTTAGCTAGTTACCGTAACATCACATATCCCAAGGTACTATGAGTCTATAACCTCTCCTGACGAACGCGGTATCCACGTTTTCCCGACATTCTCCATCACTGTCGCTCGCCGCTGCAATCTGGTCCATCCCCTCACCACCACGACAGGTTAGGAGGAGAAGAGCCGCATCACTGCATAATAGGAGTAGAGGATTCTGTGGTGCTTATCGAACTGAGCCGGAGCATAACATCACGCGACGAGCTTACCCCTGGTAATGCAACACCAAAAACCCGCGCCGCACCACCGCAACAGGGCAGACAAACTCAGAGAGGGGAGGACAACTATATTTGCCGAGATCTATTGCCCCGGCTTCACCCCAGCAGCACCTCCCGCCACCACAGTTGTGCGGCGATGAAACCCGAGCCAAGCACGCACCAGATCCGACCGATGGAAGCCGGTGCTCTACTCCTAGGTGTCACAGAAGAACAACTCAATGCAAAACCTAGACCTAAACCCATAACTATTATATACAGGGCTAGCCAGCCACCGGATCCATCTCCTCGCCAAGCAGCAAAGACGCTAGAGAGGAAAAGGAAACGAGGGTCAGACTCTCAAGGGGACAAGAGAGCTGGGAGAGAGGAAAGCCCCCACGTCAGATTGATCTAATGAACAATTCTCGTAGTGTTTATGACCATCTATTTCATTTAACGTTTAGTATCAGTACAAATTGCATAGTTTTTTTTTTTGAGAAACGCAAGCGCTTGTATACATCTGCATATATCCACCTGTGAACGCACACACTATCCCTATGAGCAACTCCGAGAGATTAAACCGACGGGTCGGTATTGAGATTGAAGAAGTAACCACATGCACCTCGCTATCGCTAGGTTCCCATTTCCAAAAAAAAAAAATCACGGGAACGTCGTTCCCAATGAAAGAATATCCCGCGAATATGCGACACGTATGTGTCAAAAATAGGGTTTAAACTCTGGTGGGCTAGAAGTACATCCACACTCCTAACCATCCAACCACGCTAGGTGGAACTTGCAGATATATCTGGCAAGGGGAAGCCCCCGACCCGGCCCGAAAATCCCGGACCGGGCCGAACCTATTTGTGCCCTAAGAATTGAGCCGACGGTCGGGCCGGGCCAGGCTCGAGCGTGCCAGATGTCATTTCAAGGCGTGGCCAAGTCAGGATTTGTCGGGCTCAGGCCTGAGGGCTAGGCCGGGCTTGGGCCTGAGATTTGTGTGTTAGACTTTTTAAGCCCAGCGCCCGCCCCGGATTATGGTTTGTAGACCAAATTGACGGGGTTGTTTTGTTCTTGGTAATAGTAAATCTTCTCCCATCCCCGACAGAAGTAGAAAAATAATTTGGTTTCCCTGTATAGTAAGCTGTCCTTGATTCATTCATGGGTGCGCTCTTTCTTCTCCGGCCTCCATGTTCTCCCGAGATCTATCATAATATCATATCATTAGTCGTTAGGTGGAAAATGGAGATAGTACTCCATAGTGTACAGTGGCGATGCTAATTGTGGGGGTCGCAAAAGCATTGAATCGGCGAGGGCGACGATCGGTGAGGCCTTAAATTGGCAACATAAGAACCTATCCTCTTATCGCCACGCCATGAGATTAGCAATAACAGCATGGTCCTGGATGGATGGTGGATGGATTAGCAGCATGAATTCATCTTCGTATCAGATTTATCGGCCAGCAAAACCCCATCATCACTCCACGGCTAGCCTGTACTCGTAATGAGCCCCCCTGGCCCACCATCGCGGCCCCCGTTTTTATATATCTCTGCTCCCGCTTCCTCACTCTCCCAGACACTCGCTAGCCGCCGTGACGCATCAAGACACCGCGACGAGCTCCGTACACGCGCACTGCTGCTGCTTAATTGAGTGACACGATGAGCAGCTCCTCGTCCCAGCTGCTCAAGCGCCTCAAGCCGGCGTACCAATGCGTGGTGAACAACTTCCTCTTCGTGCTCGCCGTGCCGCTGGCCGTGGCGGGGATCGTCGCCGCGGCACGCGTCGGGCCGGAGGAGCTGCTGGCGCGTCTCCACGCGCTCCGGCCCGTGCACGTCTTCCTGGCCGCGTTCCTCCCGGCCGCCGCGGCCACTCTGTACCTCATGATGCGGCCGCGGCCCGTGTACCTCGTCGACTACGCCTGCTTCCGCACCAAGCCGAGCCACCGCGTGCCGTTCGGGACCTTCCTGGAGCACGCGAAGCTGGTGACCTTCATCGAGGGGGCCTCCATCGACGAGCGCAGCGTGCGGTTCATGACGCGGCTGCTGGAGCGGTCGGGGCTCGGGGAGGAGACCTGCCTGCCGCCGGCGCACCACTGCATCCCGCCGTTCCGGAACATGGAGGCCTCGCGCCAGGAGGTGGAGCTCGTCGTCTTCTCCGCCATCGACGACCTGCTCGCCAAGACCGGGATCAGCCCGGGTGCAATCGACTTCCTCGTCGTCAACTGTAGCCTCTTCGCCCCCGTGCCGTCGTTTACGGACATGATCGTCCACCGCTACGGGATGCGCAGCGACGTCCGCAACGTGCACCTCTCCGGGATGGGGTGCAGCGCGGGGCTCATCTCCGTGGGGCTGGCGCGCAACTTCCTGCAGGTGGCGCCGAAGGGTTCCCACGCGCTGGTGGTCTCCACGGAGACCATCACGCCCAACTACTACGTGGGGAAGGAGCGCGCGATGCTGCTGCCGAACTGTCTCTTCCGGATGGGCGGCGCGGCGGCGCTGCTCTCCACGTCGCGCGCCAAGGCGCGCTTCCGGCTGTCCCGCGTGGTGCGCACGCTGACGGGCGCGCAGGACAGCGCTTACCGGTGCGTGTACCAGGAGGAGGACGAGGAGGGCCACCGGGGCATCAACCTCAACAAGGACCTCATGACCATCGCCGGCGACGCGCTCAAGGCGAACATCACGGCCATCGGGCCGCTGGTGCTCCCGGCGTCGGAGCAGCTGCTCTTCGCGCTGTCCTTCATCGCGCGGCGCGTGCTCGGGAGCAAGTGCGGCGGCGTGATCAAGCCGTACCTGCCGGACTTCCGGATGGCGTTCGAGCACTTCTGCATCCACGCGGGCGGGCGGGCGGTGATCGACGAGCTGCAGAGCAGCCTGGGGCTGTCGGAGGAGCACGTGGAGGCGTCGCGCATGGCGCTGCACCGGTTCGGGAACACGTCGAGCAGCTCGCTGTGGTACGAGCTGGCGTACATCGAGGCCAAGGGGCGGATGCGGAAGGGCGACCGCGTGTGGATGATCGGGTTCGGGTCCGGGTTCAAGTGCAACAGCGCGGCGTGGGAGTGCATGGAGCCCGCGCGCGACGCGCAGGGCCCCTGGGCCGAGAGCATCTGCCGCTACCCGGTGGACATCCCGGAGGTGCTCAAGCATTGACCTCTGCACCGCCATACAGACTACAGGGACACACAACACGCCGTCTACAGGATCTCTCCTTCTTTCTCTCTCTCTGCAATCTTATCTGCTGTAGGTACGTAATTGCCATGTGCGCCATGCATTTCGTCTCGTGTCACCCTCACACGCGATCCGATGGATCGGCGGGGCGCGCGTGCCCATAACGAGCGTGGAGGACACGGCCGGCCAGCCGGCGTAATGGCAGCTGCGGTGGCCGCGTTAAATATGCCGGATCTATCTGACGCGGGCATGTGAGGCGTGCCGGCCACCCCGGCGGCCGGTGGTTGTGCTCCGGCGCCACAACGGGCTTAATTTCCCGCACATTTATTTATAAACGTGTAATTTCGATCGTGGTCCTCCCTCGTGTACCTTTGTTTCTCTCCTGATTATTCTTACTCCCTGTCCTCTCGGATCGGTCTCCCCACTTTTCTCTTATACAGTATCAGTTTTTGGCTGTTTACTTGTCTCAATTCAAGAAAACAAACAAGTGAAATGTACTGCTACGAGCTACAAGATCAACTGATGTCGTACGTATTAGAAGGAATAATTTACTACTGTACGCACGTTTACTTCATTACGCTCTCCAAGTTGCTAAGAAGTACATTGTGCACTTGCAAGTTGCTCATTTTTCCACCGCGCGCATGGGTTTGCCTTGCTAGTCGCGTACGGTAGCCTCCCTGCAATATTTACCTTATCCTTGGCGTGCACTTCTAAATCCCAAGACCCATCCTGCCGTGCTGTTGCTGCTGCATGAGAGCGAGGGAGATGGAATTTATGAGCCCTGGCGCTGGCATGGCAGCGGTGCCGTGCGGAGGCGATCGATGGCGAGGTAGGAGAGCTGCTGTAAATGTGACATGGACGGGAGTTGGGGCGCGGTAGCAGCCGGCCAGGCCGCGACGGGAGCGCCTTGAATGCCGCGTGTGTGTGTGTTCTTCCCGCGAGCGACGCGCATGCATGCATCCCCCATTTATGCACAGCGGAATCTTGCTTCTTTTGCACTTCTTCTTCCTGTCTGCCTAGAACGCCATTCTTGAGCCGTGGTGTCGCGCCTAGAACGCGAGGACGTCCTCGTGCGTGGGCACATTTTTTTTACAATGGAGCGTCCCCGAAGGGACCAGAACCTTTAATTAAAACCGCTGGATGAACCAGTTATTACAAGGAGCCCCATAAGAAACAAAAATTACACATAGGCCCCTAGCATTTGTAAGGAGGACCCTGAAAAGAAAATTGGAAAGCAATCTAGTCCACCTTCTTCTCCAGCGCTGAGCAACGAGAACCCTGCTCCTGCAGCCTTGAGCATCGACGGGGATAGCACCACTTGTCTCTGTCCTGGCGATAACCTCAGAGGCACAGCTCGAGGGCCTCCAAATGGAGGTTGTCTTGCCGGAATTCCTCTTCGGCATAGTTGGCTTCTTCATGGCCATTGATGTCAGATGAACATTCTTGTTCACTGATAAGATGCTCGAGGGATTGGTTCCAGAACTCCGCACCCACTCCCAATCGACAGAAGCGCAGCCATCACCTCCACTCGTGATCACCATCGCGGCGACCTCAGAGCAGATGTCAAGGACGAGCTTTTGTTGCTCAGAAGTGGAGAAGATCCAAACACACCGAATAAACGAAATCGACTCACCTTCTCCAGAGTTCCTGCCACGGACCTGGATGAGCAAGCATAGAAGATTCCGATGCGCGCAGATCTGGGGGGCGAGATTTATTGGGCAGCGGTCGATCTGCATCTTCCCCTTCCTTCTCCATGAAGCAAAGAGAAAAATGGAGCTCAACCACTCCGGTGAAGACCTCGCAGCAACACCGGCGTAGCTGCCTTGACGAGCCTTATTGGTGGAGATGCCTTCCGCCCTTTCCACCGCGAACGCCGCCGGACGCCACTCCAACACCGCCGCCAGGAGATCGAGCAAAAGGGGACCTTGGCCATGGCCGCCGACGGCCAAGGAGCTACTCCTCACTGCCACGAAGGGCCACAAACAAAGAAGAAAAACTACCCTAAGCCTACAACTACCGCCGGCGCTATCCCCTCGCTATCTCCCTCCGGCAACGCCGGCGAGATAGGCTCGGTTCCAGCCCGGGTCAACGTCTCCACGCGAGACTCTCAAAGCGGCGCGGGGGTGGGGGGCGGCACCACGACTCTTTCTCCGTGCGTGGGCACATGCATGTGCCATTAAGACGTTGCCTGTTATAAGCCGGTCCATCGATCTAGAGTTTTTAGCATAAAACCACCACTTCAGAGTTAAATGTTCGAAAAACCACCACTTTACGTTTAAATCGCAAAAAACCACCACCTCAGCGCTAATTTTTTTTCAAATCAAACAATTCGCGAATTGATAGCGAATTAAATCGGATCTGACTGTGGAACCCACCTGTCAGGATGACGTGTCCTTTTAGGCTAATTAAAAAAAATCGAAGTTTCTCTCTCCCATAGACATTTTATCAAACAGGCTCGCTACAGCCGGCTCGCGACCTCTCCGGCCTTGCACACCACCGGCCGGAATAGGCACGCCGCCAGCCCGCTCGTGTTGGCGCTGGCATCCACGGCGATGACCTCGCGCCTCCTCCTCCTCCTCGGCCCTCCCGTGATCCGCGGCGCGCGCCCGACGCCTCAGCCGCGGCGGCCTCGGGGTCGCACCCCTTCCTCCGTCTCCTCGACGCCGCCTTCAGAGGGTTCTCGGCCGTGGAGGTGAAGGCCATGCTCAAGCCACGGAAGGCGCTCGCAGAGAAGCTCCAAGTCATCCCCTGCTACGATTTCATTTTCCCGTATTCGTGTACGCAACACAACAGAGAGAGACGAAGGCACGCGAGCATGGCGGCGACGAGGCCATCGTGGCCGCCGACAACAACAAGGAAGAGGAGGTCGGGGTGATGGGCGTCAGCGGCGCCGTGGACGGCGAGGAGGAGCAGCACGTCGACAACAAATTCAGCGTCACCAGCTTCCTCTCGCACGACGGCTCCAGCGTCCAACCAGGTACGTCCTGCCATGTAGCAGAGTTCACTGAACTCTCTCGATCATTGAAGTGGTCCATGTTGCGTCCTTCCATACAGCTGGTCGCTCAGGTGCTCTTGACCCTCCCCTACTCCTAGCAGCTGGGAATGGTGTTGAGCATCGTGCTTTTGTACGGCTTCAGCGCGCCCTCGGCCCTGCACAAGCCGCGGATGGCGCTCAGGGCGAAGCTCCAGGTCGTCCCCTGTCGCGATTTCTTCTTCCAGGCCATCCCCGAGACGCTCGCCCACGGCGTGCGCGAGCTGCTGGCCGCGAGCTGGGCCCATGATCCGCTCGCCGGCCTCAAGCTCGCTTCTAACCTCCGCGGCGTTCGCGGCACCGGCAAGCCCGACAAGGAGGGCGTCTACGCCGCCGCGCTCTGGATGCATGCCGAGCACACCAGGACACTCGCCTGCAACGTTGCCGCACTCGCTGAGTTCGGGTTCTCGAGGACTTGCCCGAACTACTGTTCAGGCTCATCTATGGCCCCGATGTACGGAAGGCCACAAGTGAGGCAGCCTGCCCGCCGGGATTGGGGAAGGCGGCTAGGGAGGGGCGGCGAGCTCGCGGCTGCTTGCGGCCTCGTTTTCGTTTTCTTTTTCTTTTTTTGATTTTCTTTAATTGGGCTAAAAGGACACGTCATCCTGACAGGTGGGTCCCATGGTCAGATCCAGCTTCAATCCGCTATCATTCGCGATTTGTTTGATTTGAAAAAAAATTAGCGCTGAAGTGATGTTTTTTGCGATTCAAACGTAAAGTGGTTGTTTTTCGAACATTTAGCTCTAAAGTGGTGGTTTTATGCTAAAAACTCATCGATCTATCCTTCCATTGATGGCGGAAGATCTGAATCCATGGACGTTCTCGTTACCAGAAAAAAACTTGCGTTGGTGGTTTCCATTTCATGGCGCGCGGTCCCTCTCTGCCCAGCTAGCCAGCAGCTCGGTCGATCGATCCATCCGTCGACATTGATGGTTCCTTGGGTTTCTGTATGTTGCGTGTTTGCTAATTGCTACTGCTGCTATGCTACCATGCATGGGAGCCCTGCCATTCAAAGATTCAACGCAAGCTGACCAACAGTGAGCTGCGTGCGACCCCTGTAGGAAGACGGTGCAGACCTGCACTGATGTTGACGGAGTCAGTCAACACTGTTTTCGATCAGGTCGTCTGCACTCTATAATGGCATCTCTGCGAAGACGTACGGTGTAGTCATGCTTTCTTCTTTTAGAGTCAACACTGTTTTCCTTTGGAGCGTGAAATGAAGCTTCTCTCAGTCTTGAGCTGCTACATCTGTACGTGAGGTCGCCTCTCTCTTCTGGCGGGCATTTATAACCGTTTTACTTCTCGTGGGAACCGTCACTAGTACATAATGTTTTGAAAACATGGCAGGGAACATGTTCCAGTGTCGGTTGGTGCATGTTCGCCATATTTGTTGTTCCGGTGTTCAGACGAGTTATGCATGTGGAGATATTGGGCCATTTTTTAGAGAAAAGGCATCTTTATAAGATCTTGGGCCATTTGATCCGGGGCTGTGTTCTGGCCGGTGTCACTTGCGCGAATAAGCTCTGTTCCAGGAGAAGCTGTTTTGGCTGGTTGCCAAGCGCCACAAAATTCGGTTAGTTATGCTAACCCAATTTTTTTTTTTTTGAACAAAGATGCCCCCAAAGGGGCTGCAATCACATTCATTGATCAGGAAATATTACAGCACAGTGATTACATGAACATCCTGACCCAATGGAAACAGAACAGGTACATCGAAGATGAACTCCGCGAGCAACCGAGCACTTATGCCGAAGAGCACAAAAGGAGCCTATCAGGGGGTCCGGAGAGAAGCCGGACACACAAAACCTGCAACTGTACTCTTCGAGGGCCTCAAGCACCCTGACCAACCGAAAAGCTAGCGGCTCAACCAGCTGTCGCATTGGCAGGGAATAGGGAGGTATAAAACTGAGCTGTAGATCTGGAATGTGCAACACCGAGCCCAGTTGAGAAGGATCTTTGCTATTAAATCTGAGAAACCGCAGCAGAAGGGATCTCACCCCCCTCCGGCATGTCCCGAACAGCAAAGTGGCATAATTGACGTGCTCCACAGATGACAAGATAAAGGATGTATGGCAATAAGACTTACTCCATTGTAACTGACAGGATGATCTTGGGCAGCAGCAACAAAAATTTTGGCTAAGATTTTGCGCCCAACCAGAACAAACGGAGATGCTCTTTGTGCTTCTCTCATTGCCTCGAGCAGAGGAGGTCTTCTCCCCTAACAGGTTAAAATCAAGCAGAGCACAGATCCCTACAATTGACATCTCCATCTGCAATTCCACCTCCTTCCATCCCCAAATTGATACTTCACTGCAACCATAGGGAATCCAGAAAATCCCGTACGAGTTGAGATCTGCCAATCCTCGGCCACGCCTGCAGAGCTTGACCTGAAGGCGTTCCTCCAGCTCCAGCAGCTGCCAACGCCAGCCGCAGAACGAAGCTACAGCAATCTGGCACTCCGACACAGCAGACCACAGCCCCGTCACCCCCATCCGCTCCATCCTTCCACGAACTACACCCCGCTTCCTCCCCTCAGCAACGAAGACGAACACCGAACCCCTCCCAGCATCATCCCCACGATAACAGAGCCAGGAGCAGTGGAGGTCATCCTCAATCGAAGGAAGAGGACGAGCAAGGGAGCCCCACAGATCCTCGAACACGAGCTTATTCAGAGGAGGCGGAGAGAAATCCACGGCCACCGTCTTCAGCTCCGACCTTGGGAGCACCACGGCGAGAGTAGCTCTCATCTCCGGCGAGCCAACGCCGCCCGAAAGCGCCGGCAGCCAGGTCCTCCACGGCATAGCGCCATACAAAAACACCAACAACAAACTCGAAGACAGAAAACGAGAAACTAAACCTACTATACACCTCGGAGCTCCAGGCACCTCACCCATCTCTACCCCCTCCGGCAACGCCGGCGGCGGAGGTCCGGGATCGGGCCGGGCCCGAGAACGATCGCCCCTAAGTCGCCTCCTTATCCGCAGAAGAGCACTGTAGCTATCCTATCCTTTCCCCACCCCTACACTCTCGTATTCAGTTCTTGCTAACCCAATTTGCTAACCCCATCCAGGCATGCAAGACGAGTTTGGCTTTTCGCGGCTGGCATCACTTTGACTATATATATTTTTTTTCTTATAGAAGGAGCTACGCTCGCCAATTTACATTGAAAAAAAAAAACTCATGTGGTTAAAAAAAATGTACCTGTATTACAAATGTACATGTTCATATAGTACAAATAATTGCTCATGTGGTTAAAAAAATGTGCATGTATTACACAATTAGAATCCCAGTGGGAAAACCATTGAAAGGATAAAACTCAGTGGGAAAAGTAAGGATAAATTGCCATAAAAGAATCATGAATAAATGAACCGAGTTTAGATGGAGTCCGCAGGTAACCATCCAGCTCAGCCGAGATCTCCATCTCGCTAAGCTTCTCCTCATTGACTATCATGGTGGTGGCAGCGGCGATGTCCAACTGTGGTGTTGGAGGGGACACGGTGTGCTCAACCTCCATGGACACGGTGGCGTTCATGGGAACCGCTGCGTGTGCCTCCACAGATGCCCCAGTTTGCGCCACCACTAGCGCGGCGGGGGGAGGGGGCGTGGGGATCATCACGGGCGTCGGTGGTGCCTCCATCTGAACAAGGTGCGTCTCATGCGTCTTCTTGGCCTTGAAGGCCTCAACGACGTGCTTCGGGGCACGACACTGCCTCGAGAACTGAAGCTTGGATCCACAGCGAAAACAGTCTTGGGGCCTCACCTCCCCCTTACCCGCCTTTTGCTCCTTGGCCGAGTGGGGGGATGCTTAGGTCCCTTATTGCCTTTTCTGCCGCGTTTCTTGAACTTGGGCTGCCGCACCTTGTAGGCGTCGGCATAAGCTTCCTGGCTTGAGCCCCCTCCGAAAGACTGCAAGGAGAAGTTCTTTTTCATAACCTCCTCCTGCGCCTCAGCCACCTGGAGGGCGTCAATGAGCACCGAATACTGCGTGAATTTCTTCCGACGGTAGTTCCGCACATTCTGGAGATTACTCGGATGACATGCTAAAATGATATACTAAGTATTAAAACAATTAATAACTGTAGTAAAACATCATATGAAAGCATCTAAAGAGGGATAGTATGCTAATCGCGTTATAAACGTGAAAACTGGTCCTCAAAATGACTTTCCAAATTCATTTATTGCCCAATGTTACAATTTCAGCAAAAACAAACAAATTCCAGGGACTTAGAGACAATTTATTCAGTAGAAATAAAAATATATGAATTGGCGACATGCCGAAAACAAGCCAAAATCCAGGCCGAAGCCCACCACGCGTTTGTCCAGCGGCTGAATATGTCGCCTAGGGGAGGGGGAGGGGGTGAATATGCATTTAAAAATAATTACGGTTAAGGCTTCAATAAATGCGGAATAAAACTAGCGTTTAATTTATCAAGCCAAAACCTAAACAAACTAGGTTCACCTACGTGCACCACCAAATTACTCTAAACAATTCAAGAAACTATGTGATAGCAAGATATGTTACTTCAAGCTCGATGGCCACTAGTAGAAAACGGGATTTTTTTACCGGTTCCAGAGGCCTATTAGTACCGGTTGGACAACCAGAACTAATCAAATATTTCTCTTTTTTGTTTAGGTTTTTTTTTCTCTTTTTTCGATTTTTTGTACCGGTTCCAGAGCCTTTTTTTTCTTTCTTTTTTTCGATTTTTTCCTGAAAAAATCATTTTATTTCTATATTATTTATTTCTATTCTTTAACCACTTATCCTCACATTTATCACTAACCATTCTTAATTTCAATCTAAGTTACTCGCTTCTACTAACACTTCCTGCAGAGGTCACCCATCCTCACACTACTCCAGTACTAGCACGCTTAACTTCGTAGTTCCTTCCCTACGAGCTACCTATAAACAAGAGATACTTACCTAACAATAGTATCCTATCAATCCTATTAACCCATAGACTATGATGCCACACACATTTATTTTATGAATCAAAATAATTATTTAAATAAAAAGAAATAAATCATTAATAACATTTCTCTTTATTTTTCTCTGTTTTGCTTTTTTTTTATTTTGGGCGTTTTCTCTTTTTTGTATTATTTTTTATTTATAATCTTACTGGTAGGGGCAACACTCTATTTTACAACGAATCAACACACTTTTAGTACTCATAAATCAAACTGAAATATCTCTGATGTATAAAACTAAATGCTCTTGCCATTGTAGCAGTATGCAAAATAACAATGAAGTCTGACAAGTAACATAATGATGATGGATGTTGTATGGCAATATATCTCGGAATGACCATGAAAATGACATGGTAGGTAGGTATGGTGGCTGTTTTGAGGAAGATAAATTTTTTCTTATGTGTAGACGAACAAAGTTCTCTCACGGGGTTTGGATGTACTGGCGAAGTTTTCACCAACTCTCAATGTGAGAATGAGCAATGCACAATACCGAAAAGGCTAGCAAATGTTGATGGTGGAAGTGCCAAAAAACCACAACATAGAAATCACAAGGTAAAAGATTCCAAATAAAATCATGATCTCACAAGGCATAATGAAAATCACTCCAAGAGGATCCGTGGCAGTGACAAGTCACTGTTGGGTACCCCGACCATAGCGCGTAACAAAAATCCATCACGATTGCTATCAGCAAAGGAAGTCATATACCATTATCGAATCAACTGGTTATTTGAGTGTGGCACAGTTTAAATCTTCTAGACCAACCATTAGTTGTTTTTACTCTACTAGAATAGCAAGTTTACCATTAAGAAATTAATATCTCAAAACAACAACAAATAATCAAGTGAAACCGTTTAATGATCTACAAGAATATGCAAAGCTTTTTTTTTCCGTTATACCATCTACCACACATAGAATTTTGTAGTTCCATCAAACACCAAACAACAAAAACTATCCAAGAGATATAGCAATGAAACAAGACATTACTTGAAGGGAATATGCCCGAGAGGCAATAATAAAATGGTTATTATCTTATTCCTTGTTTATGATGAATGTTTATTTTTCATGCTAGAATTGTATTAACCAGAAACGTTGATACATGTGTGTTAAATAAACAAACAATGGTTCCTAGTAAAACCTCTATTTTAACTAGCTCGTTGATTAATAGATGATCAAGGTTTCCTGATCATGAACATTGTATGTTGTTAATAACGGGGTCATGTCATTAGAAGAATGATGTTATGAACATATACCCATAGTGAATATAGCAATGCGATCAAGTCATTAAGTTTATAGTGTTATATCAAACATACGAAGTAACTTATTCCTTAGACCATGAGATCATGTCAATCACTCATACCGGAAGGGTGCTTTGATGTCATCAAACATCACATCGTAACAGGGTGACTATAAAGGTGCCGTTAGGTATTCGGAAAGTATTAGTTGAGGATCATGGATCAAGAGTGGGATTTGTCCATCCAAATGACGGAGAGATATACTCTGGGCGCTCTCGGTGATATCACATCGACACAACTTGCAAGCACGTGACTAGGTCACAAGGATGTCATATCACGGAAACGAGAAAAGAGTACTTGTCGGTAACGAGATTGAACAATGTATGGTTGATACCAATGATCGAATCTCGGACAAGTAAAATATCGCGAGACAAAGGGAATAGTTCACGACGTTGTTGGTTCACACGATCACGAGAGTCATCGTTGAATATATAGGAGTCATCACGGATCTCCAGATCCCGTTGTTGATTATTGATCGGAGAGGAGTATCGATCATGTCTATCTTATTCGCGAACCATAGGGTGACACACTTAAGGTTCGATGACGCGTTTGAGAGGATACGGAATATCAAAGAATATTTTGAGCAACACCGAAATTGTTTCGGGGAAAATTGAAATAGTTCAAGGGGTTTTTCGTCGAATGGTTATTAATAGAATTAACAAATGATTCGAGGTGCTATATGAAAAAGTTTGTTAATAGAATTAAAAAATGCTGAAATAAAGAAATAAAAATGTTTTATTTATTTACTAAAGAAAAACTCTTGATTTTCTAAGTGGAGTTTTAAGGGAAAATGAGTGGATGTTAGTGGAGTGTCCACTCACATGATGAAGGAAGAGGTGGGGGCACACCATGGGGCTGGCCGCACGCTCCTTGGGCTGCCTCCCCCCTCTCCTATAAATAGAGGGCATGAGATCCCTCTCTCTCACACACTTGCCCACTTCCTTTTCCCTCCACCCGCTGCTTCATTCCATGGTTTCCGGCTTGGCGAAGCCCTGACCGTGGGATTCTTCACCACCACCACGCCATCGTGCTACTGGAGTTCCGAGGGATCCTCTACTTCCGCGCCCTGCTGGATCGAGGGAGCGGAGGTCGTCATCAACCGTACGTGTGACTGATCACGGAGGCACCGCCGGATTGCGGTGCACATCTTCTCGCTATCGAGATCAGTGTGAGTACGACTACGCCAACAACGAGATTTGATCTCGTAACGCTTTGTGTCTTCGAGGGTATGTGTTCTCCTTAACCCTCTATTTGTCCGTTGCACTTCGTCTCCTAGATTAGATCTTGGCCTTTCGGGTGTCTCTCGCGTAGGAATTTTTTTGTTTTCTATGCAATGACCCCTACAGTGATATCAGAGCCGGATCTATGTGTGGATGTTTTGTACGGGTAGAACACATAGGTGTATGTGAGCGTTGATGATCATGTTATTACCTCCTTAATTATTTTATGATCTTAGTGGCATAGTGGGATGAAGCGGCCCGGACTAACCTTACACACGTACATGCACTACCAAATTCCACGCGATCCGGAACGTTTTCAGTGGCACGTTTTGATAACGTCGTGTTGTTTCCATCGTGGATGGCTGAAAAGTGGATTTGCTCTCGAAGGGCGCGTTCCATCTCGACGTTTCTTATATGTTTCGTCGCGGATATTTGTTCCCGGCCCAATAGGCCCAGTTGGAGGCGAGTTTCATTCCACGAGAACGTCGCAGATTAGTCGAATATATCCCTTTTCATTTCTGTCATTTATTTGTCCATATTGTGAAATCGAATTATCTGTTTGGTATATGTTTTTGCATCGGAGTTAGTCTAATGTAACCCTTTTAACTTCTGTCACTTAAATCCATCGAAACTTCTGTCATCTATTTCTCCATATTGTGAACTCGAATTATATCTATCTTAAAAAAATAAATATAGACTACATATTAATAGAAGCCACCCAATACAACCAACGAGATTGTCGATCTAAAGAAAACATCAGAAGCACGGGGGCAGCAGTAGGGGCTAAAAGAGCATCAATAGGGGGCCGACAGCTCCTTCGATGGCACTGGATCCTCCGACGACACTGGATCCTCCCTTGCATGGGGACTCAAAGCTGCAAGGAGAGCGATCAGAGTTTTCTTCTCTGCCAGGGCTAAACCGTTCTTCAGTTCCCCAACCTGCGAGGTCAGTTCGACGTTGGTGGCCATCATCTTGGACATATCATCCATCAACTTCCGATACGCTACGAGGGAAGCTTCGCCCTGAGCCACCTGCTTCAACCTGGCATCGCGTGCCTTCTTGAGATTGTCGTACGCGAGCTTCAAGGCCTTCTCAAGCTTAGCTTCTAGGATGTCAACCCTCTTCGCCAGAGCGGCGAAGATGACCCTCTCCTCGACTTCATGTGCCCTGTAGATAGTTTCATGATAGGAAGTTGATGTTAATCTAAAAGGAAAAATAGATCTAAGAAAGATGAAATCACGAGGAATTCAGAAACGGATCTAAGAAAGATGAAAGCATGAGGAATTCTGAAAAGGATCTAAGAAAGACAAAATCACAAGGAATCCAGAAACGGATCAGAAGTACGTGAACAGAAATGGAACCTACAAGAGGGCAGCAAACCGCTTTGCCGGTGGAGCCATGGCCGCCTGGAGGAACAATCGAGCAGCTACTACGTCAAAGGGTTTTCGCTTGAGGGGAGGCGGTGAGGCAGATAGAGGATGAACTGAAGAGTGCGTCTATTTATACACCGGGAGGGGGAGTGGAACGGAGGAGCCGTATGCACAACAGAGCAATAACTGGCCGCCGGAACTAAAGCGACATGTTTCACATTCACAATATCGTGACGAACGCGTGGCGTGCCGCATGCCAGGGTTACTACGGTGAGTGGAAGAGCGGTTGTTTCCAGACTTGGGCCATGATGGAACTTTCTTGGGCCCTCTCCTGTCAGGCCCTTTTTATTGGGCCTTATAGCACTCCGTAGCCCATAATTATTCTACTACAGTTGCATCCCAAAATACGAAGGAAGAAATGTTGAAACTTCAACGAACACATAAAACATCGAAATTTTGATTATTTTGACACGTTTCAACATCTTCCACACTGTAAAACACTACACATCATCCCAGAATGCATCGTCAAGTTCGTCGTCATCGGAGTCCTGCATAAGGCTCTCCCAGAATGCTTCGTCCATCTCCTCATTCGACGATGATACGACGATGGTGGAGGGGCCAGCAGCCCCCTTGGATGTACGAGCTCGCATATTCGCGTCCCTCTGAGCGTCGAGCCGGAACTGCGCCATCGTGGCCTCGTCGTCCCGGCGGATGCGCAGCTGCACAAACGCGCGGCAGTACTCCTGCTCCTCCTTGCGGGTCACAATCCTCATATCCGGGGCGAGGAACTCGGCAACTTCTCTGCTCTCGACGTCCCGGAAGTTGAGCTCGGCGCGCGGGCGGCCGAACCGCCACACCGTCACGTCGAACGCGCGGGCGGCGAGCTCGGGCGTGTCGAAGTTGCCCATCCACCACCGCACGCCGTTGTGTGTGATCTCCGCGGACCAGCGCCTGGACGGCCGCAGCTGCACACCTCGAAGCTGGTGCTGCTTCTCACGCGCGGCGCCATCGGGTGGATCAGCTACGAGAGTGAGGGGGGAGGTCGGGGGGCTGTGGCGGCGTGTAGTAATCAGCGCCGAGAGTCAGGGGGGAGGTCGGGGGTGGGGGGGGCTGTGGCGGCGGTGTAGAAGGTAGGTTGCGTGGTCCGTGCTCGGTCGTATTTATGCGATAGCGACGGCGTCGAGAAGTTCAGTGACCGTTGGCTTTCCAGGATTTTGTTGAGTTCTGCAGTGATGAGTTGCACGTTCTACCAACATGAGGGATTTGATCTAAACTCGAGGTTTTAGCAGCTATTAGAGATTTGATCTTTACTCGGGTTATAGCACGACGGATCTACCAGCGATAATATACCTTAGAAGTTTACGAAACAAACTAAACCTTAACAAGTCCAGGAAACAAACAAAATTACAATCCAGCCAGACAAAATAAGAAGTTCATAGGCCTAGCTCAGCAGTAGCCTTGTCTCTTCACCAACAATGCATATCCTTTGCTCCGGTTCTATATCACCCCCATCTCAATGACCGCCTCCAACCTAGGGTCATCGATCTCCCTCACAATGATCAAAACAGGTTGCTGATTATGAAAATTATTGCCTTGGACGAAAACCATCCACACCAGCTTGTCGAGGATAATGCGGCCGCCGGTTTTCTTGTTGTAAGAAATGGTGGTGACATGCTCTTCTGCTCTAAGTCGTAGGCCAACCCTGCCATGATTCCTCAGGCCAGCGTGTTCCCCTATCAACTTCGGTAGTTTCTAAGCATGAAAGATAACATACCATGTTAGCAGACCTTCTCATGGTTCTTGATAATTTACTTGCAAAAAGAGGAGGGCGTCTTATAGATACATACCATAGTATAGTGCTGAAAGTTTGTGACTGTGAAACGAGTCACAAAAGGAAACCCAACATAGGGTCCAAGGGGTAGAAGCCGGGCCAGGCGGTTCTTCTCGTGATTGTCGAGATTGGATCTTTTGGGCATATACGATGTTGGCATCATCATGCCTCTCATCAGCAGAATTATCAGAATCCTCATCATGGACCTCATCATCAGAATTGCTAGAATCCTCATCATGCATCTCATCATCAGAATTGCTAGAAGCCCTGACCATGGGATTCTTCACCACCACCACGCCGTCGTGCTGCTGGAGTTCCGAGGGATCCTCTACTTCTGCGCCCCACTGGATCGAGGGAACGTAGGTCGTCATCAACCGTACGTGTGACCGATCACGGAGGCACCGCCGGATTGCGGTGCACATCTTCTTGCTATCGGGATCGGTGTGAGTACGACTACACCAACAACGAGATTTGATCTCGTAACGCTTTGTGTCTTCGAGGGTATGTGTTCTCCTTAACCCTCTCTTTGCCTGTTGCACTTCGTCTCCTAGATTAGATCTTGGCCTTTCGGGTGTCTCTCGCATAGGATTTTTTTTTGTTTTCTATGCAACGACCCCTATATTACTATCACAACTCTACTAAAACTAACAACTCTAAATAAGAGATGCAAGAAAAATAGGAGCTAAACAGGAATTTTTCAACAACTAGAAGAAAAACTAAGAATACGAGCATAACAAGTATTCATATGAAAAAGCGGAGCGTGTCTATCTCCCACACAAATAATGCTAGGTTCCAAATATATTATTGCATCAAGGAAAACAAAAGAAAACAAAAGAAAAACAAACAAACGCTCCAAGTAAACTTCATATGATGTGACCGAATAAAAATATAGTTTCACTAGAAGTGACCTGATAAATTGTTGATTAAGAAGGGGGTGCCTTGGGCATCCCAAGCTTAGATGCTTTTTTCTTCTTAGAATTTTCTGGGATGAACCACGGGGGCATCCCCAAGCTTCGACATTGCACTCTTCTTGATCACATTATATCACCCTCTTCTCTTGACCCTTGAAACTTCCTTCACACCACACTCAAAAAGTAATTCGCATTAGAGGGTTAGTGAAACAATAAAAAATCCATGGGTTCTAGATGGGCACAAGTGCTACTGATATTTTTAAACATTATCTACAGCCACTGATGTTTCGTGAAGTAAAGAAATCCACTTGACATCGTAAAAGAGACAATGCAAGAACGGTCTGTAAAGACGAATTTTTTCGGGCACTTTTGCTCAGATCGAAAAACATAAAAAACAAAAAAGTTTCAGAATTAGCTGAGTAATAAGCACAAAAAATTTCAGGATATTCTGATCTTTCTGGATTTTATATGATTTTTTACGGTGGACAGCAGAAATCGGTTTCCTCCGTAGAAATCCAAAACCAACTCGAACTGTCGCTAGAAACTTTACTTGGCACAACTAGTACATGAAAAAAATATACAAAGGAGTTTCTACAGAAGTAAACAACACCTTGACTCAAAGAAATCAGAGAAAAACAAAGCAAAAATAAAACCATGAGGTATCCCCTAAGAAGTGCTTTTCTTTAAAGCCTTTTAGCTAGGCATGATAATTTGAGAAGATGCTCACATGAGAAATATGAATTGAAGCAAAAGAGAGCATCAATAAGAAAATATAAAATAAATTTAAGTCTAATCCACTTCCTATGAAAAATAATCTTGTATAAGAACAAGTCAATAAAGCACAAAGTTGCTAGCATAGGAAGACAAAATAAGTGCAACTTCGAAGAAATAAACATAAAGATGGGAAACTTGGAATTGTTGAGATGCATAAGACTATGTTTACCTCTGTCATAATAACTTTCGGTAGCATCATGAATAAAATTAACAATAGAACTATTACATATAACATTCTTATCATGAGCCACATGCATAAAATAATTAATATTCTCCACACAAGCATAGTCATTCTTATTAATAGCAGTGGGAGCAAATTCAACAAAATAGCTACTCCCTCCGTCCAGGTTTACCAGGCCCCTAAGAAAAAGCACCGCGACCAATGCTTAATTTTACTGGCTGCCTGGGTAACCAATTAGAAGTAAAATTCCTAATTAGCGGATTAATTGTAGGCATGCAGAACATCTCCTTGGTGGAGAGAAATACCCGGAAACTAAACCCGCTCGGTAGAATTGTAGGCATGCAGAATGAGGTGAGAGGTTTCACACCACATGCAAGGGGCCCAACCATTTTCTTTTTCACACTGCATGCAACGAGTACAAACCGGAAATGAGCTCAGCACATGCGCTGTCACAATTAATAATGAAACGAGTTTTGAGGAAATTTATTTTTTCGGGCCTTCCATGCGGTTCATTCCTGGACAAATAGAATTTGCTTAGGAGCCTGGTAAACCTGGACGGAGGGAGTATCATTATTATTCTCATCACCATAATCTTCAAATATAGGAGGCATATTATAATCATAATGAAGTTTCTCCTCAATATTAGGTGGGCTGAAAATAACATATTCATCATTGTAATCATCATATATATGAGGCATATCATAATCATTATAAAATTTATCCTCAGTAGTAGGTGGAACTAGAATACCACAATCATTATAATTATCATATATTGGAGGCACAGTATCATTAAAGTAAATATGTTCCTCCGTGCTTGGGGGACTAAAAAGATCATTTTCATAAAAACTAGCTTCCCCAAGCTTAGATTTTTCCATAGCATTAGCAATAATGGTGTTCAAAGAATTTATACTAATAACATTGCTACTAGTATGCAAATAAAGCTCCATAGGTTTTTTTAATTTTCTCCTCAAACACTTCATGTCCTAACTCAAGATAAATATTATAAAGCTCTCTCATATTTTTGTTGTTTTCCATTAAGCCTTACTAGTAAAAATAAAAACAAGGAACAAGTAAAAATAAGCCTAACTAGTAAAAATAAAAACAAAAACAAAAAGATATAATTGCAGAATCTAACGGAAATAACTTCGAGCACTCACACAGGATGTGAGAAACTTTTACCTTACCTCCCCGGCAACGGTGCCAGAAAAGAGCTTGATGTCTATGCACGCTTCTATTCTTGTAGACAGTGTTGGGCCTCCAAGTGCAGAGGTTTGTAGAACAGCAGCAAGTTTCCCTTAAGTGGATCACCCAAGGAACCCTACAATTATAATACAAGAATTCTCTTGTGTCCCCAACACACCTAATACAATTTTCAGTTGTATAGATGCACTAGTTTGGCGAAGAAATAGTGAAATGGAAGTAATATGGATGATTATAAGTCATAATACCAATCTGAAATAAAAATGGCAGCAAGAAAACATGCAACACAATTGAATGTAAACGGTGTTTCAATGCTTAGAAACAAGTCCTAGGGATCATTTTTCACTAGTGAACACTCTCAACAATAATAACATAATTGAATGCATAAATATCTCTCTTCACTACGCTACTTCGAACCAATCTCCGATCGAATAACGAACACCAATCCATGTGTAGGGTTGTAAGATCACTCCTCAAGTCTGTATCCCCTCTCTAGGGTACCCCACGCTGTCACTATGAGCGCCCCAAATTAGTACTAAACAAACACCACAATTTCATAGGGTCATCCAACAAAAAATATAAATATCATGCTAAACCACACGGTGCACACACTGTCACCTTTACACGGTGATAAAAGTGTCTACGGAGATCTCATAACAAAACCACTTGAGTAGCATAATAGATGAAGAGAAGCATCCACTTATTCAACTAGATTACAGAGCTCATGATCACATAAAGATCACACCGTGGGAGAGAGAGATGAGACACATAGCTACCGGTAGAGCCCTCAGCCCCGAGGGAGAACTACTCCCTCCTCATCATAGGAGACAGCAAGGGCGATTAAGATGGTGGTGGAGTCGATGGAGATGGCTCCGGGCGAACTTCCCCGTCCCGGCAGGGTGCCAGAACAAAGATTTCCATCCCCCGAAACTTGTCGGCGGCAGCGGCGACGGAGCTACGGAACTTTTCGTGGAAAAAGGCTGATTGATTTAGGGTTTATGCATTAAGGGGCATATATAGGCGAAAGGGCGATGTCGGTGGGTGGCCAGGGGGCCCACACCACCTGGTGGGGCGGCCAGGGGGTAGGCCGAGCCACCCTATGGTGTGGCC
Source organism: Alopecurus myosuroides (assembly GCA_028641055.1). NCBI lineage: Eukaryota > Viridiplantae > Streptophyta > Magnoliopsida > Poales > Poaceae > Alopecurus > Alopecurus myosuroides. Next base: position 763,134,178 of record CM054057.1, read on the forward strand.
ACCCTATGGCCCCCCTCCGGGTCTCTTCGGGACTTCGTGGACCCTCCGGGAATTCTAAGACTTCTGGCTTTTGAATTGTCCAATTCCGAGAATATTTCCAGAACAACTTTTCTGAAACTAAAAACAACAGAAAACAGGAACTGGCTCTGTGGCATCTTGTCAATAGGTTAGTCCTAGAAAATCGATAAAAAGGCATAAAGTGTAAGGACAACATATATCATATGGCACGAAAACAACATGGAACATCAGAAATTAAGGATACATTTGTGACGTATAAATATCCACTACGGTGCAGCCTGGCCATTTTTCTCGCATTTGCTCTTTTACGATGTCAAGTGGATTTCTTTGCTTCACGAAACATCAGTGGCTGTAGCTACTGTTTAAAATTATCAATAGCACTTGTGCCCATACAGAACCCATAGATTTTTGATTGTTGCACTAACCCTCTAATGCGAATTACTCTTTGAGTGTGGTGTGAAGGAATTTTTCAAGGGTCAAGAGAAGAGGGTGATATATGTGATCAAGAAGAGTGCAAGGTCAAAGCTTGGGGATGCACCCGTGGTTCATCCCAGCAAATTATAAGAAGACTCAAGCATCTAAGCTTGGGGATGCCCAAGGCATCCCCTTCTTTATCAACAATCTATCAGGTCATTTCTAGCGAAACTATATTTTTATTCGGTCACATCATATGAAGTTTACTTGGAGCCTATGTTAGTTTTTCTTTTGTTTTCCTTCTGATACGTCTCCAACTTATCTATAATTTTTGATGTTCCATGTTGATATTATGCCAATTTCTACATGTTTTATCCCTTCTTTATAGCATTTTTACACGTTTTTGGGAACTAACCTATTAACAAGATGCTAAGTGCCAGTTCCTTGTTTTCTGTTGTTTTTTATTTCAGAAAAGTTGTTCTAGAAATATTCTCGGAATCGGACCCCACGAATCCCGAAGTTCCTATTTTCCCCGGAAGCATCCAAAATTTCGAAGAGGAGTCGAAGACGGACACCAAGGGGGCCCTCACCATAGCCAGGCGCGGCCCCCCTTGGACGCGCCTGGGGGTGGTGAGGCCACCCTGGTGGACCACCGACGTTGCCCTTTCGCCTATATGATCCCCTCGATGCAAAAACCCAAGAAGAATCGACGAATTTCCACGAAACCTTCCACAGCCGCCGTCATCGTCAACCCAAGTTTCGGGGGACAGATCTTTGTTCTGGCACCCTGCCGGGACGGGGAAGTGCCCCCGGAAGCCATCTCCATTGACTCCACTGCCATCTCCATCGCCGTTGCTGTTTCCTATGATGAGGAGGGAGTAGTTCTCCCCCGAGGCTGAGGGCTCTACCGGTAGCTATATGGTTCATCTCTCTCTCACATTATGTGATCTATATGTGATTGTAAGCTTTGTAATCTAGTTGAATAAGTAGATGTTACTCTTCATTTATTGTGCTACTCAAGTGTTTTATTAATATGAACTTTGGAGTCACCTTGTCCCGCGGTGTGAAGGTGACAGTGTGCACATCGTGTGTGTCTCCTCTATGAATTGTGATGTTTTTCTAGTACCTTCTAGGACGCTCAAGTTGACAGTGTGGGGCTAACTAGACATGGGAATGCTTACTTTAAGGAATGCCTTTTGCAGCCCTACGCAATAATTAGTGTTCGTTATCCAACCGGAGAGGGGTAAAAGTAGCATAGTGAAGAGAAGATATTTATTTATTCAATTATGTGATCATTGTTGAGAGTGTCCACTAGTGAAAGTAGGATCCCTAGGCCTCGTTTCCAAGCATTGAAACACCGTTTTCCGCCTGTTCTGCTACATGTTTGCTTGCTGCCATAATTATTTCAGATTTCTATTATTACTTATAACCATCCATATTACTCGCATTTCACTATCCCTTCGCCGAACTAGTGCACCTATATACCTGCCAAGTACATTTGGTGTGTTGGGGACACAAGAGACTTCTTGCATCTTAATTTCAGGGTTTGCTTTAGAGGGATATCTTTGACCTTTACCTCCCTGAGTTCGATAAACCTTGGGTGATCCACTTAAGGGAAACTTGCTGATGTTCTACACACCTCTGCACTTGGAGGCCCAACACTGTCTACACGAATAGAAGCGTGCGTAGACATCAAGCTCTTTACTGGTGCCGTTGGCAGGGAGGTAAGGTAAAAGGTTCTCACATCCTCGGGTGTGAGTGCTCGAAGTTATTTCCTTTAGATTCTGCAATTATATCTTTTTGTTTCTTGTTTTCACCAGTTAGGCTTATTTTTACTTATTCCTTGTTTTTATATTGACTAGTTAGACTTAATGGAAAACAACAAAAATATGAGAGAGCTTTATAATATTTATCTTGAGTTAGGACATGAAGTGTTTGAAAAGAAAATTAAAAAACCTATGGAACTTTATTTGCATGCTAGTGGCAATGTTATTAGTATGAACTCTTTAAACACCATTATTGCTACTGCTATGGAAAAGTCTAACCTTGGGGAAGCTAGTTTTGATGAATATGATATTTTTAGTCCCCCAAGTTTTGAGGAGGAAATTTTCTTTGATGATACTTTGCCTCCAATATATGATGATTATAATGGTTGTGGTATTCTAGTTCCACCTACTATGAATGATAAATTTTATTGTGATCATGATATGCCTTCTATATATGATGTTTATAATGATGAACATGCTATTTTCAGTCCACTCCTCCTAAATTTGATGTTTATGGTGATGAGAATAATAATGATAGCTATTTTGTTGAATTTTCTCCCACTACTATTAATGAGAATGACTATGCTTATGTGGAGAGTATTAATTCTTTTATGCATGTGGATCATGATAAGAATGTTTTTATGATAGTTAATTTTTTTATTCATGATGCTAATGAAAGTTAGATGAGAGAGGGAAACATGGTTTTATGCATCTCAACAATATTAAGTTTCCCTTTATGTTGAAATTTTCAAGTTGCACTTATTTTGTCTTCCTATGCTAGTCACTTTGTGCTTCGTTGACTTGTTTTTCTACAAGATTCTTTTTCATAGGAAGTGGGTTAGACTTAAATTTGTTTTATATTTTCTTCTTGATTCTCTCTTATTGTGCTTCAACTCTTATTCTTATGTGAGCATCTTTTAAAAATCATTGTGCCTAGCTGAAAGGCATTAAATGAAAAGCGCTTCCGGGAGACAACCCGTTTTATTTCTCCGTTTTCAACCTATTTTCCGTTGGTTGTTGTCTATTTCCTTAGAAACCCCACTGTATCTTTTCTTTTGTGTCTTTGTTGAGCCAAGTAAAGCCTCTAGTGGAAAGTTCAGACTATATTTCAGATTTCTGCGCAGGAAACAGATTTCTGCTGTCCACTATTAAATTCGTATAAAATCACCGAAAATTCAAAATGACCTGCGTTTTTTTGTGCGTAATTATGGGATATAGACACAACGTTTCTTAGTTGGACACTTTTTGATTTGAGCAACAGAAGAATTTGGAAAAAATAATCTTTACCTGCTATCATGTTTTGACAGGTTTTTGCCAATAATTGCATTTGCATCTTAATCTCTTTCTTTTGGTGTTCTTTTCAGAAAAAGAGTTTTAAAATAAGTTATGACAGTAGATAATGTGTTTATGAGTGTTAGGCTTATGTTTAAACTGAACCATGTGAATTTATTATTTCGATTGCACTAAAGTTGCTAATGAAGACCGTGAGAAGTTTGGTGTGAAGGAAGTTTTCAAGGGTCAAGAGAAGAGAATGATATGACGTGATCATGAAGAGTGAAGAGCCTACACTTGGGAATGCCCTGGAGGTACATCCCAGAAAATTCCAAGAAGACTCAAGCGTTTAAGCTTGGGGATGCCCAAGGCATCCCCTTCTTCATCAATAAATTATCAGGTCACTTCTAGTAAATCTATATTTTATTCGGTCACATCTTATGTGCTTTACTTGGAGCGTCTTTTATTTTTGCTTTCAGTTTGTTTAGTTTTCTTTGCTGTTGTTTATGGTTGGATCTTATCATACTTGTGTGGGAGAGAGACACACTCCGTTTTCATTGCTTAGAACACTCTAGTTTCCATTCTTTTTTTTTGAAATTTTCCATTAATAAAAATAGCTAGCAAGCCCGCCTCATTAAAAACCTTCCAGTCCCCTTAGGTACCCTGGAAGGAAAAGAGTGCGTCTGAAAACTTGCAGCCAAAACGAGTTACATTGTTTCCTCAAAGAGGTTTACATCATTTGCCAGGGGCTTACTCAAAAAATCGGGGGGGGGGGGGGGGGTCTTCAAACCAGCAGGTAGACTCCTGATACCCCGCCTTACTAGCTAAGAGGTGAGCTACCCTATTACTATCTCTCGGACAATGACTAAAAGTAACATGAATAAAATTGTGTGCCAGGAAAGCACACTCCTCGAAAATCGATGCCGCCGGGCCAAGGGACAGCCCCCCTCTTTCATTGTTGTGATAATATCCATGCAATCCCCGTTAACTTTGATTCTGTTGCATCCTAGTTGCCCCGCGAGAATTAGCCCATCTCTAAGTGCCCGTGCTTCCGCCATAATCACATCAGCCACACAAGGGATACCCCTGTTACTTCCTGCCAGGAATACGCCCCTCTCATCTCTAATAACGGCACCAGTAGCTCCTCGACATTCCTGTAAATTGAAAGCTGCATCAAAATTCATTTTAACATAGTCAGGTCTCGGTCTTACCCAACCCTGAACTCGGGGCTTTGCATTCTTTTTGCTTGCTCTGATATAGTTCATTGTGATGGCCAGTATTGCGTGCGAGGAAGAAGCTGGTTTTGAAACTTTCTCATCTTGTGCTATCTTCCTTCGTTCCCACCAAATGAACCAACATGCAGTGACTATGAGTTCATGAACTTTGATATCCTCATTTTCCGGGTAGGGAAGACTGTCATGCCGTAGCAACCACTCTAAAATTCCGGAGCCCTCTCTATCCACATCCAAACCAGATGAAATAGCAGTCCATAGGCCAAGATTTTCCCACATCTCTTTCACTCTTGGACACATGAAAAAAGTGTGTTTGGTATCCTCACAACCCACTTTACAGATGGGACACAAGACATCTGTTGTGATGTTCTATTTGCAAGAACGCTTTTGCATGGTATTGTAGTAGACGCATGCAAAATTTTTTCACTTTAGCTGGGACTCTCAGTTTCCAGAGCCTTAGCCAAACTGGATTAATCTGACGTACCTGGTCCACTGGTCCGAATAAGTTTCCTACCATGTTTGAAAATCCATTCGCAATGGTAGGCAGATCTCACAGTAAAGATTCCGTTTTTTGTATGATTCCATGCAATAAAATCTTCCATGTCTCCGAAGTAAAGTGGTATCCTCAATATCCTATGGACATCAACAGATAAAAAGTTATTTCGAAGAACCTCTTCGTTCCAACACCGTCCTTCTTCATCAATCAAGTCAGACACATGGGCAATTTCCGCCATGCCCCTCTCCGAAATAACCTTCCTAGAAGGGCTAGAGGGCACCCAGGGGTCCTCCCAAATGTTTATCATGTTACCCTTTCCCACTCTCCATATAAACCCCTTTTTGAATGTTTGTATCCCTGCCCAGATGCTCTGCCAAGTAAAAGAAGACCCCTTCGTAAGTTTTGCATTGATAATGTCCCCCGATGGAAAATATTTTGCTTGTAACACCCTTGCGCAGAGAGAATCTGGTTCATTGATAAATCTCGAAACCTGTCTAGCCAGCATAGCCAGATTAAAACAGTGTAGATCACGAAAACCCATTCCACCTCTCTTCTTCGGAACACAGAGTTTCCACCAAGAAAATCAGTGCATATGTTTCTGTACATCGTCATCTCCCCACCAGTATCGGGTCATAGCATCTGTGATCCCTTTGATAACTAGTTTAGGCAGCTTGAACACTGACATAGCATATGTAGGGATGGCTTGGGCCACCGCTTTCAACAACACCTCTTTTCCTCCATAGGATAGCATCTTCTCTTTATAACCTCTCAGTCTCTTTACTATCCTATCAATGATATGAACAAAACAATCTGATCGATCAATTCCGACTTGGGTAGGGAGTCCCAGATATGAATCAGTAATAGCCTCTGTGAGAATATTCAACAAAGTACAAATTTCTGCTCTCATTTCAACCCGTGTGCATGGACTGAAAAATATGCTGGATTTTGCTTCACTTACCAATTCCCCCGATGCATCACAATAACCTTGTAATATATTCTTCAAAGCTGTAGCATTTGGAATATCCGCTCTCATCAGAATAAGAGAGTCGTCCGCGAATAATAAATGTGATACGGCAGGGGCATTTCGACATACTTTGACACCAATAATCTCTCCCTTCTCCTCGGCATCTTGCAATAAGCATGTAAGGGCCTCTGCACAAAACAAAAACAGGTACGGGGAGAGGGGATCTCCCTGCCGAAGGCCCCTCGTGGGTTTGAACTCTTCAGTCTCACTGCCATTGATTCTAACTTGATAGTTGACAGAAGTGACACAAGCCATAACCAATTTAATCCAGTCATTGTCAAAACCCAATTGAACCAGCACCCTTTCCAGAAACGTCCATTCCACACGATCATATGCTTTATGCATATCAAGTTTTATAGCACACAAACCATACTTTCCTTGTCTCTTCTTCTTAATAGTGTGATAAGATTCATAAGCAACTAAGACATTATCTGTAATTAGCCTTCCCGGGACAAAGGCACTCTGGGTCTGTGAGATAATTTCTGGAAGAATTCCCTTAAGCCTAGCTGTGATCACTTTGGAAATAATTTTGTAAGTAACATTGCACAAACTGATGGGTCTAAACTGAGTTACCTTTTCTGGATTATTGATCTTTGGGATTAAAACGATTGTGGTAGAATTCCATCCTTCTGGTATAGTTGCAGTATTAATAGCATTAAGAACTTCGTCAATAACCTCATCACCAATCAAATCCCAGTACCGTTTGAAGAAAATAGCATGAAGCCCGTCGGGTCCAGGGGCTTTGAGATCCCCGATATTGAACAGAGCCTTTTTTACCTCTTCCCTAGAATAAGGTCCTGTGAGAGTCGTGTTCATCGCCCTCGTGACCTTTTGTTTAATTTTTGAAATTATCTCTTGGCTCGGAGTGGCTACCTCTGAGGAGAAAAGCCCTGCAAAATAATTCTGTATATGATTAGAAAGCCCAATTCCCTCAAAAGAATTGCCATTATCATCCTTCAACACTTTTATCACGTTCTTCCTCTTCCTTTCTGAAGCATATCGGTGGAAAAATTTGTATTTCGATCACCATTAGACAGCCAATTAACCCTGCTTCGTTGAATCCATTTAATCTCCTCCTTCTCTTGTTCTTGTTCGATCCGCAACTGTAGATCTTGTTGTTTTGCTGTAGCTTCATCAGAGAGGGGCCCCGAAAGAACCTCATTCAGCTCTCGTTGCAATTGTTGGATGGATCGACGTGGTTCCCTCAAATCCTGCATGTCCCATGCATGGAGGGCTGCATGGACGCGGGCAAGCTTTTGAGCGACCCCCACATGGCCGGCCTGCTGGGCCGAACTCCAAGCCTCCGAGACAATTTCGTTTACGTTCTGCTCAAGTAACCATTTGGCTTCGAATTGTTTCCGAGTACACCCTCTCGGATTCTGGGATTCTTGAAAGAAACAAGTATCAACTGTCACGGGTCTCTGATCTGATTTGAAGAAATCCTCGTTAATCACACCTGCATGGGAGAAGCGATCCATCCATCGTTGATTAGCCACAGCTCGATCGAGCCTTTCGCGTATATGCCCTCTTCTCCAAGTGAAGATATCACCCGAAAAGCCTAAATCAAAAAGACCACAGTCAGATAAAGAATCACTAAAACCTTGCATACATCGTTGTGATCTGACCGCTCCCCCTTCTTTTTCAGAATTGCTTAATATTTCGTTGAAATCGCCGAGCATCACCCACGGTGTATCCCCCATAGTGTGCAGATTGCGGATATAATTCCAAGTGAGGTGTTTTCGGTCACCACTAGGCTCTCCATATATTCCTGTAAATCTCCAAACATTATCAGTGCCCCCATCAATAACAATATCCAAATAATTATCATGAATGCTAGAATTAGTGACATTTATAGTATCCTTCCAAAGCATGATTAGACCACCACTCCTTCCATTACTCTCTGAAACTATCATGTGATCAAAAGAGAGCCTTCGTTTGAGATTTTCTGCCTTTGTCAAGGATAAATGTGTTTCAGAAAGGAAAAGAATGTCTGCCTTTACTCGCTCTTGCACTCCCAAGAGCGAACGAACTGCCGGTGACTTTTGCAACCCCCGGCAGTTGGCTCCACAAAGTTTCATTGCGCCCGGACAGACCCCTCATGGGAGCCCGCCGATCCGAGTGACGGGGAGATAGCTCCAGCCGTCTTTGATTTTTTTGATTTAGAAGAACCATTTGATCCAGCCTTTCCAGAAAGAGAGCCCCCTCTATCAGTAGCCATAGTCGTTGTCTGAGCTTGAACATTAGTATCTCCTCCAATACCTTTATCAAAAGCTAGTCTCTTCCTTACATTAATCTCTTGATCTTTGTCTAGCATGTCCACATCCGTAGGTTTTAGAGGACTTGTAGCAGTATCCCGAAGATCATCATCAGCGGGCTGCTCGTGTGGTATAGTTGTTGCTAAAGCATTATGTCTCCAGCTTACATACTCATCAGTATTGGGTGTTTGCCCTCTTCCACGACCCATTGTATCTCTTCCACCTGTGTTGAAACCACCCTACCGGGCACCACCGCGGAGTCCAATCTGTCTTCTCCCATGCCACGTCTCCCAGTCCGCTTTAAGAAAATCTCCCCAGCCCAGACTTGCTTCCTCATGTTCCCCTGTGCCACACTCAAGGTGGGTATGACCAAATTTCCCACGGGCTCCACAAAATTTAGGAATTTTCTCATATTTGATTTGGAAAGCCTCACGTTGTCCTCCACGTGAGAGGGTAACAATCCTGGCAAGGACTTTACGAACATCAAGCCTGACCCTAGCTCGGACAAAATTTCCAATTCCTTGTACCGATGTTTCCACCTTAAGAACTTTCCCCACTCTTTTCTCCACAAGATTTTTGATGAGATTTTGATCACGATAACCCACAGGCAATTTGTGAATCTGTAGCCATACCTCAATATAGTTCAGATCAACTGTTTCCGTAGGAACTAGCCCATCATGCTCCTCAATGATAACAGCGTTCTGCCGAAAGTGCCAAGGTCCCCCTTCCTTCACCTTGATCCAGTCCCCCAGACAGAAACATTGTATAGTAAACAGATTTGCTTCATGTGGTGTGAAGATGATTTCCTTAGCCGGGCTCCAGGCTATCCTCATGTGTTGCTCAAAAGATTGGGGACTAAACGTATTCTCTGTATGAACCCGGGCAAGTGCCATCCATTTAATTCCTTTTATCGGATTCTCCAATTCATCTTCCAGTACAAGATCATCAAGTTCTTCCTCGTCTATTCCCAGCCGAAAGAGCAGGTCATCGATGTGTTCTAGACCTCTATCAACCGCAGAATCTGCTCTACTGGAATCAGACGCAGCAGACATATTCCCTTGCAGTTTTTGATCTTCCTCTGGTCAAGACTAGGAAATCTGGACGTACTATCCAAGAACCCAGGATTCGCCGCGGATGCAGAGACACAAGATTGAAACCGATCGAGCACAGAGAACTCCAACGCTGCAGAGACACAGGATCGAAACCGATCGAGTACAGAGAACTCCAACGCAGGAGTCCACGCGGATGCAGGGCGAACGAGATCGAGCCGAGCGAAAAAAAACCCAACCCAGGCTGACGCGAGGGAAGAGAATCACCCTCCAACCCTAGTCGGAGACGGCGAACAAAGAGGACTCCCCTCCGGCGGAATTCCGGGCGAGGAGGAAAGAAAACCCTAGATCGCCCGAGAGCGACTAGGTCTTTGAGCCGCAACTCTAGTTTCCATTCTTATTGTTCTGTGAGTGTTCACTTTTTGCTAGTACTGCGTTTAGCCTTTATTTTCATGCATCTATTATTCAGAGCTGTTAGTTTTAGTAGTGTTATGTGAGTACTCTCATGTTTGCTTTCTGTATCATGTAGAGTATTTTTGTTAAAACATATCTTGTATGGTGCTTGTTTGGAAAAGAAACTACTGCTTAAAGTATTTTTTTATGGTGCAAGTAGAAGCTTGTATAGACTATGGCAAGAACTTTTTCATATCATGCTAGCTGTTATTTTAGTTTTAAAGCCTTTTGGTTATTGAGTAGCATGATTAGCCTCAAATATCTGAGAGTGCTTTATATGCCATTGAAATAATCATGAGTTGTTCTTGTCATATTGAAACATAAATTTGCGGTATTCTCCTTTGAATATTTTATTTGGTTGACTTGGCGCATGCTCACACTATGTTTATGACTATGAAACAGTCACTAATAGCCTCTATGATCATTTAGTTTTTGAATTTGTGGTACAACTTATGCTTTGATTAATGATGTTTATGTCGCTATGCATGATTATGACTGTTATGCTCTCTTGATTTGTCGCTCCTAGTCTTTTGCTAGCCTCCACCTTACTGAGTATGGAATTCTACGCGTGCATCCAACTCACTAAAACCAAGTTTTCCCATTGTGTGCACCATACGTACCTACATCTGGTATTTAACTGCTACTCCAATTAAATTGCTCATATCTTACATTTAAAACCTTCAAAATTACTCCTGCTTTGTGTTCCTATTTTTGCTCATGAGGACGTAAATAGAGAATCTTTATCTCACTTGTGTTGAATACATAATTTGGCTACAAGATATTTTATAAGCCAAATCAATTAAAATGATTTTCGGTGTGATTTGTTGATATATATATATATATATATATTTGGACTTGCTGTTTGTTCAAAATGCAGGGCAAATACCAGGATGACAAATCAATCTTATGAAGCTATTTTTCCAAGGTGAATACATGTAGTTTTGCATACACCGGCAATCGGCAAGGACAAGCCATCGGCTGATTATAGTATACGCGTCAAGCTAGTGTATTATGGATCCTAGGACAAGTCCTAATCGGCCTCACATGTCAAGCTGAAGTTTCAGCTTTGCAAAGCCTGCAAACTCACGTAAAGAGAAAAGTACGAAATCCCATACACATGAGAATCAATCGTATACACAAAAGAATCTACTTTTGCGTTCATTCTTTTTCTCTACTGTTTCTCCGCTGAGCCCTAGCAGCTCTAGGGTTTAGAAAATCTTTGCCGTTTCGCACTGAAAAGCAGCCGTATCTCCACGAAATCGAGAATCCTTTGTTGCTTTGCCGGAAAAGCAATTGTTTGTCGTCACGAAAGCACGACGGTTATCGTGGTGTCGCGCAGCAATTTTGCGTGGCAACACAATTGGCGACTCCGCTGTGGACGAGAAGAACAAGAACACATACACGATGGACGTCGGATCGAAGAACGGAAGAGACCTCGACATGGACAACGTCATCGCTGTCCCACTCGACGATCTGTCAGAGGAAGATCAGCGCGAGTTTGAGCGGGAGCTTGAGGAAGAGCAAGCTGAAAGGAGAAAACTGAAGTTGGCTGGATACCAGAAGACAAGGAACGGCGTCGTCAAGAAGGTAGCCGCGCCGAGCCCTTCCCATCCGCTCGGCGCTGAGGTAAAAAAGCCAACCGAAGAAATTGCTCATTTAATTGAAGTGTCCGTAGCTAGTAAATATGGTTCTGATATGACAAATACGGCACACACAATTACTAAAGCTGTAGTCGATAAATTTGAAGAATTTAAGGAACAGCTTAGTAAAGATCTTGGAATTAATCTACCTCATCACGTTCAATCCTTGGGGCTGCAAACTGATCCTGAGCATTACGGTAAAAGACTGATGCCTACGGAAAATAATAGATCATATAACTTGCCAAGCAATATTCATACGCCTGGTGCATCGGCTAATGTTATTCAACCTCACGCTGCTTTAAATAATTATCAAGGTGGCCGTAACTATGCCAGCAGTTCGGCTAATAATTTTGTTTCGGATGCTGCTCATTCTATTGTTACGACTTCGGTCCCACAAAATTACAGCAAAATTAACCAAAGTGTAGGCATAAATTCTAATTTGCAGCACCCTTTTAATCAAACCGTAGCCTATAATACGCTACCACTGCCGCCTGCCGGTACCGGCGTCCCTTATGGGATGGTACCTGATTCATATTTTAGTGGACCTCCGTTGCAAACTTCACATGCTCAAATTTCTATGCCAAAGTTGTCACCGCGTGCTTGCGTTCCATCCGTTCCGCAAACCAATTCTCCACAGCCCAATGATACTTTCCAAGACCAACATGCTAATATACTTAGAGAATTTGGTTTAGAACCTAAGGGTAGAGCACGTGTTTATCAAAAGCCATATCCTGATTATTTTGATTCAACGCCATATCCTTGTGGTTTTAGAATTCCAGATTTTTTTAAATTTAAGGGGGATGATGGTAGATCAACTTTTGAGCATATAGGACAATTTTTAGCACAATGCAGCGAGGTCGGCACATCAGACATTTTTAGAGTTAAATTACTTTCTTTATCTTTGTCTAGTATTGCATTTACTTGGTTTACATCGCTGGCTCCTAATTCTATTTCAACATGGGCACAATTGGAGCAACAATTGCATGTGTATTTTTATAGCGGTGAAACTGAGGTTCGACTTTCAGATTTAACTATGGTTAGTCAAAAATATAATGAGCATGTCCATGATTATATTAGGAGGTTTAGAGATGTCAAAAACCGATGTTTTAGCTTGACCATAGCCGAAAAGGATCTAGCTGATCTTGCCTTTTCGGGTTTACTTACTCATATTAAGGATAAATTAGAAGGTCAAGAATTTTTAGATGTTAATCAAGTTTTGCAAAAGGCTTTGGCACAGGAGAACTGGGCTAAGGAAATTAAACAATATAATCGGTTTAAGGATAATAGGAATAAAGAAAAGGATAAGCATGCGGTAAATTGTTTAGATTATGATAGTGATTCGGCTAGTGATGATGATGTTGACATATGTGTAACCGAATGGGTTCAAACTCCAAAGTCAAAACCTTTTGCATGACCGGCATTGAAACCTACACCTGCTAAAAGAGAAGAAATTAAGTATACTTTTGATGTTAGGAAGTGTGATAAGATTTTTGATATGCTCCTGCAAGGAAAATTAATTAGATTGAAAGAAGGTCATGTTATTCCATCTCCTGGAGAATTGGGCAGAAGAGCTTATTGTAAATATCATAGTTCGTTTTCTCACTCTACTAATGATTGTAATGTGTTTCGACGACAGGTGCAATCGGCCATAAATGACAGACGATTGACATTTACAGAAAATACTAAAATTGTCGGATATATACCAAATAGGGGTATATCAGATGGTAGTCTAAAGTGCCGGATTACCCGGGTGGCCCAAATGGTAGTGGGCTACGGTCCATTGGGTGGCCCAGTAAGCTGACGCACAGAAGTCGGATTCTAGAAGAACCCGGATCACGGCCCACGTGATCTGGCTTGGAGTAGAAGGCGGATTCCTTACTTTCCAAGTTAATAGTTACCGTAGTCTTCTAGGTTTCCTACTCTTTATGCCCTAACCCGGCTATTATATAAAGCCGGACGGGAGATATGATAGATAGACAAGAAGCTACTAGCTAACTCGCCGAGAGGTTGATCCTCGACGAATAGCCAACAGAACATCACGCTGTAATTTGTATACACAGGCTTTAGACCTGAATAGTGAGTTTGCAGGAGTAGGAACGCCGTATTATTACGACGTACCGAACCTGGGTAAAACCTGTGTTTTTGTCCTTAGCGCAACCACGTTCCCCCACGTCTCTACCCGTAGTCTCATGGCACCCCCATCTATGAATTCTACTACGATGTCTCGACAGTTGGCGCCCACCGTGGGGCCAACGGCGTCAGGCGTTAAATTTCGATCTGGGATACTTGGCGGAATCGGCAGTTCCATAACTGCCGGAAGCCTGGAGTTCGACGACGATGTTGGACGCTTCCTCGATAATGTATCTTACATACCGGAGCAAAATCATCTGGTAAGTGCCTGCGTGTTACCGATTGGATCTACAAATATCTTTATCGGACTAACTGCAGAGGCCATGGGGTTTTGCGGTGGAAGCAAAATTTTCCCACCCGCCCTACACCCAGTCGAAGATGACTACGATACCGGGTTTTGCTCAGATCGCCGACAAAAAAGTGATTCACACTTTATCGTTATGGTGCAATCCGAGGTCGCCGAAAACACGGATGAAAGCAATCCCGTGCAAGAGGCAGAAAACAGCAAACCCACTACAGAGGTGGAAGATCCGACATCCGCCAATATAGCGATGAACTCGGAAGCTGACTCTGTGCTAGCCGCCATTGAGGCGAGATTAGAGTCAGAAACCGGATCAGATGACTTTGATTCCGAAGACGAAGACGAGGACACCTTCGAAAGAAAGGTTAAATCTTTTCAGGAGGGATTCCACGAAGTACTAATGGCGAAACCGGCTGAAAACACGGATGCCGGCAGTCAGGGAAGCCCTAGAACTCCTCCGCTAGAGGAGGAGAGAGAAGACAGAGGAACCTCTCCAATATTTCCCAATGTCAAAGAATTGACAGAGGACGAACCTATCAAAAAACCTCCCTCTTCCAAGAAAAAGCACAAAGCTGCTAAAAAACTCCAATACAAACTACGGAAGAAGAAATCGGCTGATCCAGCTGATGAAAGCCCGGAAGTAGGAGACGCAAGCGGAATAAAACCTGCGGAGAAGAAAACAAAAGCAATCCTTGTTCTGCCAATGACAGAACAAGAAGAACATGAATTGCTACAAACACCAGTGGGATTGCATGAACCCCCTGAAGTGCTAGAAGCCAGGAGACAAGCTCTCCAAAGGCAACAGCAACATCTATTCAGAACTCGTGAACACCTCCAAAAAACCCAGGATGACATCAAGCTCATGAAGGAAGAAATCGAGGAGTACGAGAAAAAGAATAGATCTGCCTTAAAACCTACAAGGTTACCCGGAATCGTAAGACCGGAAGTACTGCCGCCAAAAGAAAGGTTTCACAACCCATCTTGGCAAAAGCAGGTAAACGGCAAAGATGCCAGAGGCGAACCAATATACAAAACCGCAGCAGAAAACGCGGAAGCAGCGTTCGGCATCCTCAACAACGATATGTACTCCAACGGTGAAAAACTTCAAGGGGTGTATGCTTTCCTCGGAAAAGCATTGCAACAACAACAGCGGGGGAAAGAGCGATCAGGGAGGCTGCATGACGACTCCGCCCTATGCAAAACAGCTACTTGCGCCGCTGGAGCACCTAGACCGGAGGAGCCGAGAAATTCAAACAACTCAAAAGAGAGGAAAACGGATCGGAGAAAAGACAAGAAAAATCCCGATAACAAGGATGAAGCGTCTAGAACCAGATCCCATCTCCCGAAAGGTGGACTTAGCCTCCACGATCGGGAAGAAAAACACCGGAATGACGGCAAAGCAATGCCACCTCAGAGAAACCCAGCTGAAAAAGCCGGAAGACAGGGTATACCTCACAGACGTGAGAAATCTCGGACACCCCCCAGGGATAAGGATGCAGGAGTAGAACTCCACCTCATCCAAAGGGGCGTGATATTGGAAGAAATAGAGATGATCCCGGAAAAGCGCGTCCGCGCAACAATGGAAAAGAAAGGAGTAGATCCCCTTCTGTCCATTCAGTCGGGAGGTACTCCGCACACATGGATAGGGCGGAAAGAGACGATCTATACTTTGGACCTAAGTGCTTCACAGATAGGATCCGAAGGATAACACTGCATTCTGGTTTCGCCAAAGTTGGTCCAACGTACCAAAAATACACCGATAGTACAAACCCGGATAACTGGCTCTCAGACTATTATACAGCCGTCCAGATTAACAATGGGACAGACCTGGAAGCTGTAAAGTTTCTTCCCCTAATGTTACTAGATGGAGCCAGAGATTGGATTAACGGATTACCTTCCAGAACTGTCGACAACTGGGATGATATGTGTCGTGGGATAATCACGGCAGACGTTACCGGGGGTAACTGATCTTGGGGCAAGACGACACAGGCGTTTGGGAGAGGGTTTAGCTCAGAGGAAAACATGATGGAACTCGATCTGGTAGCCGGCGATCAAGTCGCCGAGTCTCCGATCTCAAGATATTAACTCAACTCTCGTGTTACACTGGATGCTCGATACCAAGCGATATTGCTAGGGCTCTTAGATCTCAATCAACCTAACTTAGGGGCCGGTTTATAAAGCACCCGACCCCCTGGCTTGTCCTCCAAGGCGCACCCTGAAACCTACCCGGACACTATGTACGAAACCCTAACTTTCCTTATCGTAACCCACAATCCGGGTTACGGGGCCTACAATCTTGGGCCTTCTAGAAGTTATTTTATCCTTAGCCGGGTCTTGCGCAGCGTCCTTTGGGCCGAATTACACCTCGGAATTGGGCTACCGGGTTATCATCCCTCCATCAGTAGTCCCCAGAATAGCTTGGGCTTCACAAGATCCTCTTTGAAGCGCACGCTATTCCCTGCAAAAACTATCAAACTTACAAGTTCAATGGGGGCCGGGTTACGTTACTTTGATGAACAGCTAGGCCTAACTCCACGGCGGCCATATTGTAACCCGGCTTTCTCCAAGTCTTTACTTGTCCTCCCGGGTCAACACCCCGATAAGAATGTCAAAGATTCGGCTAACTTTACTCGATAATTGACCCCAATTTTGTGGAGAGGATCTCATTCTTGTTTCCATCCGGACATCTTGTTTAGCACTCAAAGCACACCCCACAGAATCCAGGCAAATAGCCGTTTAACCCGAAATTTCCGGTTGCCAACCGTTGGGCTAGGTTTAGCCGCCCACACCCTTATAAATAGTCACTTAAGAGCGAATCCAACCCCAACGGCTCATTTTCCCCCTTCCTTCTTCCTCCTCGCCTCCGCGCCCAAGCTCACAGAGCATCGCCACGGAGACCTCACGCGCATCACCAGAGCCAATCGGCCGCCGGCTGCGCTCCGCCACGGTTCGCCCCACGCCGCCGCCAAGATCCGCCGCGGCACCCCCGACCTGCCCGCCGGGAATCGCAAAAGGACACCAAGCTTGCGCGATCTGTCTCCGTCGTTCTTCAATTCGATCTCCTCCAGTAAGTCTCTTACATCCATTAACTTGTGCTCGTAATTTCTCGATTTACCTCGGATTAGATCTGAGTCAACCGCCGGCCGTTTTTCTGGTCACGCCGAATTAGGTCGCCCGAATTCATTCTAACTCACCAATGACTTAAACATAGATTTCACTTTGCTCCCCTACTGCCCATAATCACTAATTTCACACAAATCCAGAAATGGAATCTCCAATCTAGGCTCGGGCCGCCCAAAATTTCCGCGCTTGCCACTGACCCGGAAAATTCTCTTTTTCCGGCTCCTTTGTTTGCAGTAGACACTGGGTAACCATCCATCTTTCCCAAACGCCTCTCAACACATAAGCACTTCATAGTTTTCGTAACGATGTTTGATACCCGGACAACTCGTAACCTTGCTCCATAGAATGATACCCGGATAACTCTTTTACTTCCATGTCTTCTTGATATTCTTCGCAAACATTCGGATGACTCATGATTTCCGAGTCTCATTTCTTGTACTCTTCTATCTCGTGCTTTTGGAGGTTAATCTCATGGCTCCCAAGAGGCAGGGGAAACAACCGGCCAAGGCCAAGACCACCAACTCCATATCCGTCAACTGGGCGCGATCCACGGTTACGAAGGCCAAGTTAGAAGAACTGGCCGAATTAGGAGTCCTCCCTTCTCAAAAGGATATCCATTGGAGGGTGCCGGGTGATGAGACCCGGCCCACGCCCACCAATGATGAGGTAATATGCTTTGTAGAGCACGTGACCCGGGGGTTCCGTCCTCCGGGTCACCCTTTCTTTCGAGATGTTTTGAGCCACTACGGCCTCCGAATATTTGACATAGGGCCTAACTCTGTGTTAAATATTTCCCATTTCATCGTTCTTTCCGAGTCATACTTGTGCACACCGCCAAGTTTGGCTCTTTTTATCGAGATTTTTCAGTGCAAACCGTGCCGCGAAAGCGGTGACGGGGCACTTCTCGCTTGCGGCGGGGTCTCTATCCAGCGCCGCAAGAATTTTTGATGCCACCACTCCCACGTCAAACACTTGCACTCTCATACTCTATTGCCGAGACACCTCCCCACCCTGCCAAAAGAAACTGCCGGGTTACTCGGAGGGCCTTCTCGATATCTCCGAGAGTTTCAACGCCTTTGCCCCTGACTCGGACAGGGAGGCCATCCGGCCTTTACTAGCCAAAATCTCTGTTCTGTCGGCCCAAGGTCTCATTGGGCTTAACCTGGTGAAAACTTGGGTCGATTTCCGGATCCAACCCAATTCCATCCGCACTAATTTAATGTGCGAGTATTCGGGACACACCACGGACTTGCTCCGGTACTCCACCCATAGCTTTGCAGCCGGAGACACCAACAAGACTATCAAGAGCTTCTTGACAGAGAAGTTGGAGGTAATCCGGAATATAGCCGGGTTAGAACCCTTCACGCGTGATAACCCGGCCCCCAAGGTAAAGACTCGGCTTTCATACTTTTATCTTCACACTTTCCACTCGATATGACTAATAACCCTTATTCTTATATCTTCATCTCAGGCTGATGATCCCTTTTGGAAGATTGAAACTCCTCCTAGCTCTGAAACTCCAGAGGAGAAAGAAGACGCCGCTAACTCGGATGAAGGTACATTCCGAGTTTCACTTAGCTTTTTTTCTTTCTTTTTTGAAATCACTGTTGTTCATTCTTCGCTTCCCGATTGTAAATCCTGATAACTTTCATAACAAGAAGAGAAAGACGACGAAGAAGAAGAAACTGAAGGCAGGGTGGAGTCAGCGAGTGACGAGGACGACGCTGAGCCAACAGTCAAGGTCGGAACAAAGAGAAAACCCCAAGGGGTCGTCTTCAAGGTTCCATACCTTTTCCTTGCCTCTAAATCATACTTACTTGATATCATGCACAAACTAATCTGGGATCTGTCCTTCTGGTCATATCTGAAGGAACCGCTCGCGACCAAGCGCCGGATGACTCGGAACTTTCCAGGTGATGGTGCTCTTAACCCGGGCATTTCATCGTCTCCGGCTCAACGCGCCGGTATTTATCTAATCCTTTCTCGAATATCAAAGTCTTTCCAAACCATCTCCTTACAAGATAATTCCGTGTCTTACTTGATGTTTTTCAGCTTCATCCGGGTCCAGCGGTGAGCTCCCCTCGGACTTCGTGGTGAATCCCGGGTAAAGCTCCCTTCCTGGTGCTTTATCGCTGTTTCATCGCTTTTTTCCAGCCATATGCTAACTGCCTGCTTACATTGTCCATAGAGCCGCGGTCACTGTTAGCGATCAAGAAGATATGGAGACCGATGACCCGGATACGGAGAACCGGACTGATGATAGGCACGCCGCAGCTGGCGGGGAAGAACAACAAGTGCCACCAATAAACCCCGCCGACCGAGAGGCCGAGTATCCCATAGACTCTCATGTACTCGAGGAGGAAGACGCTGCAGACTTGGGCGCAGGAGAGGGCACCAGACTCCGATACTCAAACGACCCGGATACCCTCTCGCACCAAGAGGAGAGTCCCTCCTCCAAGTCCCCAAGGTCCCGGGTCTTCCAATTTGGGCGATAAAACTTTCGACCAGATGATGAGCACTCTCCTTGCTATGAAGGCCTCGGAGAAAGATGTGCTAGAGCGCATGGCAGCGGAGCACCAGGTAATGTTACCTAATATCTTTCTTATCCATCTAGTCCCCAAGTGCCGAGTATAATTTGTTGAAATTGTGCTCGGTATTCTGCGCGATAATCGGCTTGCCATGATATCCGACTAATTCTCATACTTTGATTTCTCATAGGCACAGGCCACCCGGTCCGATGAACTTTTGCTCAAGACCGAACAAATGCTGCTTGCCGAGGTAAAGCGGAGGGAGGCCCTTGAAGATGAAGTGGAAACTTTGAAGAAAAGTGTTTCCAAATATAAGAAAAGGTGTACCACTTCTCGAAGCGCACTGAAAAAGTTGTCGGAGCAAGTTACCGATACTTATCGTATCTTGCTTAGTAAGTTTCTTGATGCTGACTGCCTTCACGCCTCTATTTTGTTACATGATACTCGGGATTAATGATATGGCCTTTCTTTGTTTCAACTGCAGGTGCTAACCTTGCAACCCCAGAAGAAGATGCCGTTGCAAAGGCTAAAACCTTAAAGACTGTGCTCCGGACTTTCTTCGCCGGCACCAAGTATATACTAGATGCCGTGAAGTGGCCGACTGAGGTATATCCGGGTGAAGAAAATCTTATCCAAGCTTGCTCGACTGTGCCTGCATGGATCGAGATCTGGAAACGTTCGGCGTGCCGGATTGGTATGACCCGGGCCTTTGCGCTGGCGAAGGCTTATTTTCCTAAGCTTGAGCCGGCAAAAGTGATATCCGGGTTTCCAGAATTCAAAGCAGACGGCTCCAAGTTTGGGCCCAAGGACTTCAAGGCCGTACAATCCTCAGTGCGTCACTCGGCAACCGCTTTGGCCGATAGTATGGATCTGGGTACGTTAATGAGTTCGTATGATGCTGAAGGCAAGATCGTGAAGGAGGAAGGACCCCCACCCTTCGACATTTTGGAAAAATGGGCTGCTGATTCGGCCAGGAAGAGGGAAGAAACCGCGAAGAGAGAGGCCGAGTTAGGATGAGAGCCAACCACTTCTACACCGGCCGTCCTCCCGCCTGTCCGTCCTGATGCGAAGAATCCGGGTGATGATGCCGAGAGAGCCGCGGAGCAAGCCTAGGACCAAGACCCGGAGGGCAAGGGTAAGGGTGTGGATTCTACTCAAGAATCCGAGTAAACAAATGCTACCACGATACCTTGGCCGTTTTGCTGCTCTTGTTCGAAACAGATATTCTTTTGTTCGGTGCATCTATGCACCTTTGATACTAGTATCAAGATTTGTAACATACTTTAATTCCTTGATGTACCTCGTGCCTCTTCTGGCCTCTGATTGAACTTTATATTTATCTGGTTTTTTAAGCTTATTCTCGATATCCGGCTTTCCTTATGGTTCCTTTTGTGAGACTCGGTTTCCGAGCATCTTGGGTTCTGACAGGGGGACTTTTCTCTAAGTCCCCAAGTCCCCAAGACTCGGATGTTAGGGTTTGTTGGGCTTAGTAACAACTTGTTTCTGTTTCAAAATACTCGGTCCCCAAGGCCCGAAATCCGAGTCTGGGATGTGCGGTCTTTTCCAGAGAACAGATTGTTTTTACTAAGCCCAAGCCCTAGAGCCGTTTCACGTGAGTATTGAAGTTATGCTTGATAAACGTTGAGTTTCCAGCTATTAGCCTTATACTCTGCATAACTTGTGGTTTAGATGACCCTTTTGACAATCTTGTACTATAAGCCGGCTTTCGCATGGATATCATGTTGTTACATCTGTACGAAAACAGGGTCAGGCAAGTCCCATTGGGCTTCATGGCTGATTGTAATCGTAAGCGAGCAAATCATGCCACTTTAGTGCGAGTCACATCGAGCTTAAGTAAGAAAAGTCAAGAAAATTTGGCTCCTTTGTCCGGTTATAAGATTGCAGCCGTACTCGTTTGCGAGTAATCGGCCCTTATAACTCATAGGCATCAAGGTCGGGTCTTTGAGTTTGTAACTGTGCTATTCAAGCAATCAGCCCTTAAGACCTATATATATGCAACATACTTGATGATACTGATGTACTGATAGCAATAAATAATGCTTACCTGTAATCGAAGTAAAGATCATAAAATAAGGCTTGATAACCATCTCTTTATTGATACGATAAAGTTTTGGGTCAGCAGGCCGCCTCATTAAAAACCTTCCAGTCCCCTTAGGTACCCTGGATAGGAAAAGAGTGCGTCTGAAACCTGCTGCCCGCTACATTGTTTAGTTCTCCTTGGGAATCTGTCCGGAACTGTCATAATCGATACACATTCTCCACTTGTTGATCTTTTTTACTATGAGTACCGGGCTTGCCAGCCAATCCGGATAAGGTGTTTCCATGACGCGGCTGGTTGTGAACGGCTGCGCAATTTCTTCTCTTGTGGTGGATTGTTTGAGGGAATCACCCTTTACGAAAGCCATCATCTTGGTATCTCGTGCTGCCTTGAGTTTTGCCCTTTCGCCTTCAGTACTCGACTTTTTCAGGGCTGTTCTGTCATCCGAGTCTGTTTGAGCCCGGTAATATTTGAGTTCCTCTTTTCTACAAGCTTGTTCAGCCATTGCTGCATCTCCTTCCTCGCACTCAGCCGCTATGTCCCGGCTTCCATGTATGGTGATGGTCTGTTTAGGACCCGGGATTTTTACCTGTAGATACACGTAACACGGTCTAGCCATGAATTTAGCATAAGCCGGCCTTCCGAATAGCGCGTGATAAGGACTGCGCAATTTGACCACCTCAAAAGTGAGCCACTCAACTCGATAGTTATCCTTTGATTCCCCAAAAGCTACCTCCAATGCGATTTTTCCCTCGGGGCACGCTGAATGACCCGACACTATCCCATGAAAAATTGTTGAACTTTTTTGTAGCTGAGACTCCTTGAGACCCATGCGTAGGAAGGTTTCCCAATACAGTATATTGATGCTACTTCCACCGTCCATCAAAACCTTTTTCAGCTCATACCCATTGACCTACGGTGCGACTACTAATGCTAAGACTCCCGGGTGTTCTATTCTTTCCGGGTGATCCCTTCTGCTCCATGTTACGTCCTGTTCTGACCATCTCAGGTATCTCGGGACAGCCGAGGACACCGAGTTTACCGCCTGTTTTAATATCTTCTTGTCCTTGTTGGAACTTCCTGTAGTATGCACGTGATACTGACCCAATTGCTTGGGGTTGGCCTGGAAACCTCCTGCTCCCCCTTGGTTATTACCTTGATTTCCAGCTGCCGGGTTACCGGCTGGGGGTGGGCCGTTGCCCGAGTTTCCACCTGGACCCGGTCCTCCTCCCCGACCTGCACCTCGCATGGCTCTGTTCACTTCCTCATTCTTCCATCTTTGTAGGTCGGCGCACTGCTCCAAGGAGTGGTTAGCTGGCCTACCGTTCCTGCTGTGCTTCGGGCATGCCATTCGGAATATGTCCCAATTATTACTCGGCCTTGGTGGCCCTTGATAGTTTCCTCCGTTGTGATTCCCAGTATTGAAATTTCCTTCTGCCCTGGGTCTGGAAGATCCGGCTTCAGTGTTGGCGACAAACTCAGAGCCTCCTTCAAACGGGCGCTTGTTCTGGCTGTTGTTACCCGGCGCTGATCCATTGCCGGTTCTTCCGTTATTACTTGTGTTTGCTTTTGCTTTTTTATCGTCAGTTTCCTCTTCCGTAGTGTCCGTTGCGGCATGTTTGTTGCATGCATCCATCAGTTCTCCCATTGTAACCTCCGAAGCATTCCGACTAGATTTCACGCGAGTTAACTTTTGTACTAAAGGTGTGTACTTGCAGGTCTTTGCCATAGCTTGCAGCGCATCCTTGGGCTGAATATCTGTAGATGAATGAAGTATTTCCATAACCCGGCGCACCCAGCTGCGCGCCGATTCTCCCTTCTTCTGAACACATCGCTCTAGGTCATCAATAGTGAATAACTTTCTGCACGTCCCGTGAAAGTGCTTGATAAACGCAGTTTTCAATTCTTCCCATGACTTGATAGATCCTTTCGGTAGATTGGTGAACCATAACTTTGCTGCTCCCTCTGACATCATTAGATACATGAATTTGGCTTGAAGATTCTCGGACGCATTGCGAATCGACATGGCCATCTCATAACTGCTCAACCATGTTTCCGGATCCATAGTCGGCTCGTAATTCACTACTTTACCCGGTTCTTTGAACTTTTCCGGGTAAGGCTCAGCCCTGATGCTATCTGAAAGAAACTTAGGTCCTGCAAGAATGGTCAAAGCTGGTCTTACTCGGGAAACGTGTGATCCTGCAGGGGGTACAGCCGGACGCGGTACTGCTGGTATCCCATGTACCGCAGACCCGGCCACGGCTCTCCTGGCTCTGGAACTGTCCACGATGGCTTGTGCTGCTGATGCTGCTGGTACTGCCTGAATGTGTGGAGAAGGCGACATTTGCTGCTGCTCTTCCCTCCGCCGTGCCGAACTTTTTTGGATGTTGCCAGCGTTACCTTGCTGTTGGCTGACATATGGTGTCCCATGCATTCCACTTCTGTGATCCGGGTAATTAACCTGTTGCGCCACCGCGGTGCGCAGCATATCTATCGCCCGCCGGGTCTCCTCTGCATGGGGTGACTCTCTCATGGGGATTTGATTTAGTGCAAGCGTTGCCGCGTACACGTTGTCCATGGGATTGTTGTAATGACCCGCTGGTGTGTGAAAACGTGATGGTGGTGGTGGTGGTGGCGGTGGTACAGTATTGCCGGTAGTAACTCCAGTCTGTGGTGCGGGTAACCCGGCCCGCGTGTCTACCGGTTGTACTCCTCCGGTTGTCGGCTGAGGGGCGGTTCCTTGATTTGCCGCTGGAATCGGCTGAACCTGAGGCGTGATAAATAGTGCGGCCGGGTTTATGACTCCTCCCAATGCTGGCAATCTGGTTTGGTGCCTTTGATGTATTCTAGTCGTTTCCTCTCGGAGCCGGGTTTCCAGTGCATCCAGCTCGCGTTGTCGTGTGGCCATCCCTTGTCTTTCTTCTTCTACTTGCCTACTCTGCTGCTCCAATGCACAACGGGCTACGTCCAAATCCCTAACATGTTCCGCCGCGTTCTCTGGAGTGATAACTGCGGCAAGAACTGTCGGGTCTAGGATCAGATTGTTGTCGAACAAGGCCGGATGTTGTGGATTGGAAGGACCCGCTCCTGGTGTCCGGTTTGCTAGGAATCCAAACGTGTTCGCGTGTAACTCGTTTTCTGGCGCTTGACTGGTAACCGATGCCTACTCTCCGTCAACCTGGGCCAAAACCGTGTTCCCGTTAGCCGGCCCTTGCTGCCGGGTTAATGCTTGTGCTGTCCCGGCTGCGGCCGCGGTTACGCTCTCTTGGTTGAGATTGGTCGCGGGAGCCGTGTAAACCGCGACCCGACGCACAATGCTTGGCGCGGATCGATACTATTCCTCTTCGCTGCTATGTTCCTTGTACCGGTTCTCCAGTAGATGCAGGATAGATTCGGTATCATCTTCTTTCTCGTCCCGGTCACGCGGGGTCCATGCCGGCTCCTCCGGCTGTTCCCACTTCGTGGTGAGCTCTTCTGTCGGGTTTGTTGTCCCAACTGATTCTTCTCCATCTGATTGGATATAGCTGGTCTTCCCTGACACAGAATCAAACCCAAAGTCGTCAGGGATCGAACCGGAAGTACGTACCATACCGATGAAGACGCTGATCTGGCCGATTGTCATGATAGACCCGGATTCGAGGTGATCCGACTCTGGTCCCCTGCCGGAATCGTCCACCATCTTCTCTCCTTCGTGGTTGATGTAGATCTCGCCGATGACTAGTTTCTCCATATTCTTCCGAGCTTCTCCCGTGATGTAAACGCCTTTGGCCGCAGCCCCCACGGTGGGCGCCAACTGTCGTGGGATAATCACGGCAGACGTTACCGGGGGTAACTGATCTTGGGGAAAGACGACACAGGCGTTTGGGAGCGGGTTTAGCTCAGAGGAAAACATGATGGAACTCGATCTGGTAGCTGGCGATCAAGTCGCCGAGTCTCCGATCTCAAGATATTAACTCAACTCTCGTGTTACTCTGGATGCTCGATACCAAGCGATATTGCTAGGGCTCTTAGATCTCAATCAACCTAACTTAGGGGCCGGTTTATAAAGCACCCGACCCCCTGGCTTGTCCTCCAAGGCGCACCCTGAAACCTACCCGGACACTATGTACGAAACCCTAACTTTCCTTATCGTAACCCACAATCCGGGTTACGGGGCCTACAATCTTGTGCCTTCTAGAAGTTCTTTTATCCTTAGCCGGGTCTTGCGTAGCGTCCTTTGGGCCGAATTACACCTTGGAATTGGGCTACCGGGTTATCATCCCTCCATCAATATGGCTCGAGTATTTACTCAGCATTTCCGGGGAACCTACAAACGCCCGAATAGCATCAACCAGCTAAACCGTTGCACCCAATTTGAGGACGAACCATACGTGGATTTCATCTCAAGATGGACTGCAATGAAGAATAGCTGCTCTGGAGTAACTGACGTACAAGCAATGCATGCTTTCGTCAATGGCCTAAAACCCGGACTTGTACCGTTCATGGTTGGTTCCAAACAACACAAAGATCTCGGATCTATGCTTACAACCGCCAATGAACACGCTGCAGCCGAAGACGACATCAGAGCTAGAGGAGGCAATATCGATACACTGATACAGGCCAAAAAGAATCCTCGCCCTCAGAAAAAAGGAACTCCAGACGCAACACAAAAGCCCAAAGAAGTTAACATAGCCTTTGGAAGTGAAAAGGGGAATAGGTGGAAAGGACGCAGTTCATAACCAATCAATTACACCAAGGAAGTATGGGAAAAGATTAAGTCGGAACCCTGCGTCCACCATTCGCAGTTCGGGAAACCCACCCACACTAACGCACAATGCCGGCTGAACAAGCATATGAAAGGCAGTGCAGGATCCGGAAACAAGGGGAAGAACTCCAAAAGGAAGTTTTCCAAGCAAAAGCCAGAAGCTGAGAAAGAAGACAGTGAATCGGACACTGACAAAAAAATCCAGGAAAAGTAGCGAAAAGGCGAGCCCAAGTTTCCGAGGGTTGATGGAGAGTGTGCCCTAACTTTCCTGGCAACTCCATCAGCAAAAGTGGCAAAAAGAACGCTTCGAGAAATAAACGTGGTTGTTCCGGCAACCCCGAAATTCTTGAAGTATTCAAACACACCAATCACCTGGGATCAGTCTGATCATCCCGGGAATATCCCTGAACCCGGCACGCAAGCTCTTGTTGTAAGCCCTATTATCCAAAACACTAGGCTAAAAAGAGTGCTGATGGATGGAGGATCCAACATTAACATAATGTACCTGGATACACTGAGGCATCTGAAAATCTCCGAGACCCAGCTCAACCACAGCAACATACATTTTCACAGCATTGTTCCTGGCAGGCAAGCACGATCCGTAGGAGAAATTTCCCTAGATGTCACTTTCGGAGAGAAAGATCACTTCCGTCAGGAAAAAGTATCCTTCGAAGTAGTGCCGTTCGAAAGCGTATACCACGCGATACTCGGACGTCCATCTTTCGCCAAATTCATGGCAAGATCATGTTATATCTATAACAAGCTGAAGATGCCAGGGCCAAAAGGAGGAGTAATCACCATATCGGGAGACTTCAAGTTGGCAAACAAGCTCGAAAAAGAAAACGCCCTTTGCGTTGAGAAAATCATAGCAAAGGAAGAGTTGAAGGAGCTGGCCAAAGAGGTATCGCCGACAGAAATGCCGGCAGGAAAAGAAACCCGGAAGCCAGCAGATAGCTTCAAGGCCTCCGAGAACACAAGACAAGTAATCCTAGATCCCAAAGATCCGACAAAATTTGTCGTAGTAGGAACTGGGATGACCGACAAATAGGAAAGCGAGCTCATCAAGTTCCTCCTGAGAACTGGGATATTTTCGCCTGGTGTCCAGCTGACATGCCAGGCGTACCCAGGGAACTTGCTGAGCATAAACTCAAGGTGATTCCAGGCTCCAAACCCGTCAAACAAGGTCTCCGTCGATTTGACGGAAGAAGACGGAAGGCTATCGGCAAGGAAATTATCCGGCTTTTAGCAGCAGACTTTCTCGAGGAAGTTATACACACCGAATGGTCTGCAAATCCGGTATTAGTACCGAAGAAAGATACCACTGCCCTTAGGATGTGTATAGATTACACCGGTTTAAACAAACTGTGTCCAAAAGATAGGTTCGCGTTACCGCGAATTGATCAAATAATAGATACCACTGCAGGCTCTGAGCTTTTATTCTTTTTAGATGCATATTCTGGGTACCATCAAATACGCATGAAAAAGGAAGATTAAATTAAGACTTCTTTTATAACCCCTTATGGGACATACTATTATATAACCATGCCATTTGGTCTGAAGAATGCAGGTGCAACCTACCAGTGTTGCATGCAACGTTGTTTGCATAGTCAGATTGGCAAAAATGTCCACGTTTACGTGGACGACATTGCTGTCGTAACCAAGGAAAAAGATACTCTCCTTGAGGATTTACGAGAAACCTTCGAAAATTTGCGCACTTACAAGATGAAGTTAAATCCGCCAAAGTGCGTATTCGGGGTTCCCTCAGGAAAACTTCTGGGTTTCATCGTTTCTCATAGAGGAATAGAAGTAAACCCAGAAAAGATCAAAGCAATCTTAAACATCTCCAAACCTACGTGTGTAAAAGATGTCCAAAGATTGACGGGTTCCGCTGTAGCCGTCAGCAGATTTATTAGTCGGCTGGGGGATAAAGCCTTACCACTCTATAAGTTGCTGAAAAAGTCCGACAAATTCGAGTGGACAGAGGAGGCAGATGCAGCGTTAACCCAGTTAAAGGAAACTTTGATGAAAGCTCCGATTTTGGCATCCCCAAAAGACGAAGAACCTATGTTATTGTACCTTACGGCTACAAACCGGGTTATCAATGCAGTAATTGTTGTGGAACAGAAGAAAGACGAACATAGCATACCAGACCAGGATCCAGTATATTATATAAGCGAAGTTTTCTCCGAGTCCAAACAAAGGTATCCACACTATCAAAAACTGGCATATGGGGTATTTTTTGCATCCAGAAAACTTCGCCATTACTTCCAAGGACATTCCATAACAGTGGTATGTAAAGCACCACTAGGGGATATAATAAACAATGCGGAGGCGACTGGCCGAGTAGCCAAATGGGGCATCGAGCTAGCAGCCTTCGACATTAAGTATCCGCCCAGGACGGCAATAAAATCCCAGGTTTTGGCAGATTTTGTCGCCGACTGGACGGAAGCAATGGAAAAAACACCAATGCCGGAGTCGGAGTACTGGATCATGCACTTTGACGGATCCAAGATGAAGGAGGGCGCTGGAGGTGGTGTAGTTTTAAAATCCCCTAGAGGAGACACAATGGAGTATGTATTACACATACACTTCAATGCCAGCAACAACGTGGCAGAATACGAAGCTCTGCTTCATGGCTTGCATATTGCAAAAGAAATAGGTGTCAAGCGCATCTTGTGCTACGGCGACTCAGATTTGGTACAACATCAGCTCAACCAAACTTGGGACGCAAAAAGCCCTATAATGGCCGAATACCGGAGAACGGTGGACGAGTTCGCCATTTGTTTCTTCGGATTCGAAGTGCTCCATGTTAAAAGGGAAGAAAATTGGAACGCGGATGCGTTACCCCGCATGGGATCGGAAAGGGTAAAAATTCTACCACCAGGTGTATTCGTCCAACACTTGTACGAACCATCGATAAAAGGTGGAGATGTTGATTATCCTCTGGCTTCCGACTCAATTGAAGTTATGCTCGTTAACCCGGATTGGACAATCCCATATATAAACTTCTTAGTTAATCAGAAGTACCCGGAAGAAGCAGACGAAGTCTTGCAAAGACAGATCCAGCGTCGATGCAAAGGATACACAGTAATTAACAATTGCCTGTATAAACGCAGCGCTTCCGGAATTTTTCTGCGATGTATTTCACCAGAAGAAGGACGAGAAATCCTGCAAGAAATCCATGCCGGGGATTGCAGACATCATGCTCAATCAAAAAGCATAGTCAAAAAAGCATTCCGTGCCGGGTTTTTCTGGCTAACAGCCAAGACAGATGCTGAGCACATAGTAAATACATGTGCAGGATGTCAGTATTACGCCAAGCAGACTAATATGCCAGCCCAAGCACTCAAAACTATCCCCATTACATGGCCGTTTGCGGTCTGGGGGCTAGATATGATGGGACCATTCAAAACTGCACGAGGCGGACTTACACATCTACTTGTAGTTGTGGACAAATATACCAAGTGGGTGGAGGCTAAACCCATCAAAAAGCTGGATGGTGTAACTGCCAGAAATTTCATCATTGACGTAGTCATGAGATACGGCGTTCCACACAGCACAATAACCGACAACGGGACAAATTTCTCCATTGGAGAGTTGGCAAAATATTGCCGATAAACGGGAATTCGTCTAGATCTCGCATCTATGGCACACCCGCAATCCAATGGACAGGTTGAAAGAACGAATAGCTCAATCCTGCAAGGAATACGTCCAAGACTCGAATCTCCTCTTCATAGAGCAGCTGGAGCATGGGTAGAAGAGCTACCTCCCGTGCTTTGGAGTATTCGAACAACACCAAACAGGTTAACTGGGCAAACCCCATTTTTCCTAGTTTATGGTGCGGAAGCAATCCTTCCAACGGACATGATCCATGATAGCCCAAGAGTGCAAGATTTCGACGACTCGGATGCCGAAAAAGCATGACAGGATGCCGTCGATCTCTTAGAAGAGGAACGATATGAATAATATCTTTTATGGTCATGCACCTGAGAAGAATGGTTTATTTCTTTTGAATCTTGATAGTATTGATACACATATTCATAATGTGAATGCCAAAAGAATTATGTTAAATGATGATATTGCTACTTACATGTGTCATTGCCGCTTAGGTCATATTGGTGTTAAACTCATGAAGAAGCTCCATTCTGATGGACTCTTAGAATCACTTGATTATGAATCATTTGAAACATGTGAACCATGCCTTATGCGCAAGATGACTAGAACCCCGTTTTCTGGAACCATGGAACGTGCGACAGACTTACTGGAAATCATACATAATGATGTGTGTGGACCAATGAGTGTATCGGCGCGCGGTGGATATCGTTATTTTGTCACTTTCACAGATGATTTGAGTAGATATGGGTATATTTACTTAATGAAACACAAATCTGAGACATTTGAGAAGTTCGAAGAATTTCAGTGTGAAGTTGAAAATCATCGTAACAGAAAGATTAAATTTCTACGATCTGATCATGGAGGTGAATATCTAAGTTACGAGTTTGGCATGCATATGAAACAATGTGGAATAGTTTCACAACTCAGACCTTCCGGAACACCACAACGTAATGGTGTTTCCGAACGTCATAATCGTACTTTATTGGATATGGTTCGATCTATGATGTCTCTTACAGATTTGCCACTATCGTTTTGGGGTTATGCACTAGAGACCGATGCATTCACTTTAAATAGGGAATCATCTAAATCCGTTGAAACGACACCGTATGAATTATGGTTTGAAACAAACCTAAGCTGTCATTTCTAAAAGTTTGGGGATGCGATGTTCATGTGAAGAAGCTTCAACCTGATAAACTCGAACCCAAAGCGGAAATATGCGTCTTCATAGGATACCCTAAAGAAACAATAGGGTACACCTTCTATCACACATCCGAAGGCAAGATTTTCGTTGCCAAGAATGAATCCTTTTTGAAGAAGGAGTTTTTATCGAAAGGTGCGAATAGTAGGAAGGTAGAACTCGACGAGGTTATTGAACCTTCTCTTCTTGGAATGGCGAGTAGCGCAGCGCCGGAAGTTGTTCCGGTGCCGACCCCGTCAGTTAAAGAGAGAGCTAATGATCAAGATCATGAAACTCCAGTAGAGGAAACTACCGCACCTCGCAGGTCAACTAGGGAACGTACAGCTCCTGAACTGTACAGAGATCCCGTATTAAACTTCATGGTAGATGGAGGTGATGACCCTGCGACATATGATGAAGTGATGATGAGCCCAAATTCTAACAATTGGCTTGAAGCCGTGAAATCCGAAATAGGATCCATGTACGAAAACCAAGTTTGGACTTTGGTGGAATTACCCGATGACCGCAAGGCTGTTGAGAACAAATGGATTTTTAAAAAGAAAACTGATGCTGATGGTAATGTGACCGTCTATAAAGCTCGACTTGTCGCAAAAGGTTTCCGACAAATTCAAGGAGTTGACTATGATGAGACTTTCTCACCAGTAGTGATGCTTAAGTCAGTTAGGATTAAGTTAGCAGTTGCTACATTTTCCGATTATGAAATCTGGCAGATGGATGTCAAAACGGCGTTCCTTAATGGTGACATTGAGGAAGAGTTGTATATGATGCAACCCAAAGGTTTTGTTGATCCTAAGGATGCTGACAAGGTGTGCAAGATTCGACGTTCCATTTATGGACTGAAGCAAGCATCCCGGAGTTGGAACCTCCATTTTGATAAGGTGATCAAAGGGTTTGGATTTGTCCAAACAAACGGAGAAGCTTGTATTTACAAGAAAGTGAGTGGGAGCTCTGTAGCATTTCTAGTACTATATGTGGATGACATATTGTTGATTGCTAATGATATAGAACTTTTAAAAAGCGTAAATGGTTATTTGAACAGTAGTTTTTCGATGAAAGACCTCGGTGAAGCAGCTTATATATTAGGCATCAAAATCTACAGGGATAGATCAAGGCACTTAATTGGACTTTTGCAAAGTACATACCTTGACAAGATTCTGAAGAAGTTCAGAATGGAAGAGAGTAGGAAGGGGTTCTTACCTATGTTGCAAGGCAAAACGTTGAGTAAGACTCAATGTCCAGCTACAGAAGAAGATAGGAGATAGAATAAGATTCTCTATGCTTCAGCCATAGGTTCTATCATGTATGCTATGCTATGTACAAGACCGGATGTGGCACATGCTATTAGTTTGACTAGTAGGTACCAATCCGATCCAGGTTTGGAACACTGGACGGCGGTCAAGAATATCTTTAAGTACTTGAGAAGAACTAAGGATATGTTTCTCATATATGGCGGTGAAGAAGAGCTCATTGCAAGATGTTACATCGATGCTAGCTTTGACACTGATCCGGATGACTCTAAGTCTCAGTCCGGGTACGTATTTGTTTTGAATGGAGGAGCTGTAAGCTGGAGGAGTTCCAAGCAATCCGTGGTGGCGAGATCATCAACAGAAGCAGAATATGTTGCTGCCTCAGAGGCAACACAGGAAGCAGTTTGGAGGAAGGAGTTCATATCCGAACTAGGCGTAGTTCCGAGTGCGTTGGATCCAATGGTTATCTATTGTGACAACAATGGTGCCATAGCCAATTCTAAGGAGCCAAGGTCTCACAAGAATTCCAAGCATATCAAGTGCCGTTTTCACTCCATCCGTGAGCATGTCGCAGATGGGGATGTGAAGATTTGCAAAGTACATAGGGATCTGAATGTGGCAGATCCGTTGACTAAAACTCTATCAAGGGAAAAACATGATCAACACCAGAACTCAATGGGTGTTAGATTCATCACTATGTAATATAGATTATTGCCCCTAGTGCAAGTGGGAGACTTAAGGGAGTATGCCCGAGAGGCAATAATAAAGTGTTTATTATGTTATTCCTTGTTTATGATAGATGTTTATTTCTCATGCTAGAATTGTATTAACCAGAAACGTTGATACATGTGTGATTAATAAACAAACCAACGTTCCTACTGAAGCCTCTCTTTTAACTAGCTCGTTGATTTACAGATGATCAAGGTTTCCTGATCATAGACATTGGATGTTGTTAACAACGGGATCATGTCATTAGGAGAATGACATGATGAACTTAGACCCTAACTAAGTATAACAATACGATGAAGTCATTTAGTTTTGTTGTTATCTCTTACATTCGGAGTAACATTGTTCCTTAGACCATGAGATCATCTTAATCACTAATACCGAAAGAATACTTTGATGACATCAAACGTCACACCGTAACAGGGTGACTATAAAGGTGGCATTAGGTATTCAGAAAGTGTTAGTTGAAGCTTATGGATCAAGAATGGGATTTGTCCATCCAATATGACAGAGAGATATACTCAGGGCCCTCTCGGTGATATCACATCGACACCGCTTGCAAGCACGTGATATGATCACAAGGATGTTATATCATGGGAACGAGAAAACAGTACTTGTCGGATAACGAGATCAAACAAGGTATGGTGGATACCGATGATCGGATCTCGGACAAATAAAATATCGCGAGACAAAGGGAAATCGTTACGATGTTGAAAGGTTCACACGATCACGAGAGTCATCGTTGAATATATTGGAGTCATCACGGATCTCCAGATCCCACTGTTGATTATTGATTGGAGAGGAGTCTTGGTCATGTCTATATTATTCGCGAACCGTAGGGTGACACACTTAAGGTTCGATGAAGCATTAGAGAGGATGCGAAATACCGAAGAATATTTTGGGCAGCTCCGAAAAATTGTTTCGGGGAAAATTGAAATAGTTCAAGGGGTTTTTCATCGAATGGTTGTTAATAGAATTAAAAAATGATTCGAGGTGCTGCATGCAAATGTTTGTTAATGGAATTAACAAATATAAATAAATAAATACAAATGTTTTATTTATTTATTAAAGAAAAACCTTTGGATTTTCTAAGTGGAAAATTAAGGGAGTATGAGTGGGTGTGAGTGGGGCTTCCACTCACATGAAGAGAGGAATGGGTGGGGGCACCCATGGCTGGCCGCACCCCCCCTTGGGCTGCCTCCCCCTCCCTATAAAAGGCAGGTGAGAGCTCCCTCTTCTCCACACACTTGCCCACTCCCTTTTCCCTCCACCCGCTGCTCCATTCCATGGTCTCCGGCTTGGCGAAGCCCTGGCCATGGGATTCTTCACCACCACCACGCTGTCGTGCTGCTGGAGTTCCACGGGGCTCCTCTACTTCCGCTACCCGCTTGATCGAGGGAACGGAAGTCTTCATCGAGCTGAACGTGTGGCCGATTACGGAGGCACCGCCGTCTTGCGGTGCACTTCTTCTCGCTCGGGATCGGCGTGAGTATGGCTACGCCAACAACGATATTTTATCTCGTAAAACTTTGAGTCTTCGAGGGTATGTTATCTCAAGACTCTCTTTCTCCCCGCTGCCTTTCATCTCATAGAGTAGATCTTGACCATTCGGGTTTATCGCGCGTAGGAAATTTTTTGTTTTCTATGCAACGTACCCTTCATTGGTCTCAACGTGATCATCGTCTTCATCATCATCCATCCACTTAGCGTGTACCTCCATGAAACTATACCTGAGCAGGTGCTTCTCTACATTACCATAATCTGGTTTGAACAAGGAACCCTAACTTGCATTTTCGACACGGACACTCTATCTCGGTGCGGTTGTTTCGATGCATCTC
The DNA here is from genome assembly GCA_028641055.1 of Alopecurus myosuroides. Taxonomy (NCBI): domain Eukaryota; kingdom Viridiplantae; phylum Streptophyta; class Magnoliopsida; order Poales; family Poaceae; genus Alopecurus; species Alopecurus myosuroides. Next base: position 763,169,306 of record CM054057.1, read on the forward strand.
GGCAGCCACGCGTTACACGTATCTATGCAACACGCTTGTCCTCATCGCAATGACCATTGCTACAAAAGGCAAGAGAGGTTTCATTAACTAGATCTGGTTTTCACGGAAAATTTCGGCATGACCTTGCTACAAAAGGTGTAACGCGGAGCGCCAGAAATTTGCCGAAAAGGAAATGAATCAACATTTCAGAAAAAACATTGGCAACTCATCCTCATGGAAACACAATAAAATGCAAAATAGATCGAGTTCTCCTCCACCAACCAATCTCATGCACCTATTAAGATGACACACAATGCAAAATATATAGACGCAATGACGACATCAAAGATCACCGGAGAGACGACCGATAAGAGAGTGATAGATAGTGGTGCATTTGTGATGAGATCTAGTGTCCGGTTAGTAGATCTAGTGGAGAGATTTGGAAGAGGGCAAGTCGGGTAGCGTACTAGCTAAAATATATCAAACATGATTGGTTAAATTAGCTAAAAATGGTGGAGGGGTGTGGGGGATTGAGCTTGGAGCACTAATGAGTCGAGTTTGAAGTAGGGAGTGAGTGAGTGTGGTGGATAGGGGTGGTGGTGGGTGGCTGGCCGCACTTATTGAGTCCACCAGTTACCCCAGGCGAATAACATTACATATGCGCCTGCGCTATAGGGTGCTACCCCAGGCCACAAGTAACCACATGCGCTTTTGGTCCACTTAAGGGAAACTTGTTGTTGTTCTACAAACCTCTGCACTAGGAGGCCCAACACTGTCTACAAGAATACAAGGGTGCGTAGACATCACCTTCCTGCAATAATATAGTTGGACCCTAGCATTCCTTGTTTGGGAGAGAGACATGCTCCGCTTTTTTGTTTGAATACTTGTTATGATTGTATTCTTAGTTTTTCTTCTAGCTGCTGCAAAAATTCCTGTTTAGCTCTTGTTTTTATTGCATCTCTTATTCAGAGCTTTTATTTTTAGTAGTGTTGTGTGATTACTCTCATGTTTGCTTGTTGTATAATTTAGAGAGTTTTTATTAAAACATACTTTCTTATGGTGGTTGTTGGGAAAACAAACTACTGCTTGAAGTAAAATTTATGACGGTGCAAGTAGAACCTTGTATAGAAGTGGCTAGATTTTTTCATATCATGCTAGATGTTATTTTAATTCTAAAGCCTAGTGGTTTTTTAGTAGCATGATTAGTATCATATAGCTGACAGTGTCTAATGTGCCATTGAAAGAATCATGAGATGTTCTTGTCATATTGAAGCATACCTTTTTGGTGTTCTCCTTTGAATGTTTCATTTAGTTGACTTGACGCATGCTCACACCATGTTTATGACTATGAACCAGTCACTTATAGCCCCTATGATCATTTAGTTTTTGAACTTGTGGTACCACTTATGCTTTGGTTAATGATGTTTATGTCGCTATGCATGATTATGGCTCTTACGCACTCTTGATTTGTCGCTCTTAGTCTTTTGCTAGCCCCCACATGTACTGAGTATGAGCTCTACTCGTGCATACAACTCCCAAAATCAAAGTATGCCAAATGTGTCCACCATACCTACCTACATGTGGTATTTAACCGCCACTCCAAAGTAAATTGCTCATGTGTTACCTTTAAAATTTTCAAAATTACTCTTGTTTTGTGCTCCTATTTTAGCTCATGAGGACGTAAATAGAGAATCTTTATCTCACTTCTTGATTGGACTTTCACACCCTGGACTAGTGGCTTCATCCTCTTATCCAATTGATAGAAGAGCTTGCAGCAGGGTGCCCAGCCCCAAATTAATAACAACAAATTCTCTTCACTATTTTTGCCCCTGATTTATCAGTCAAAGCATAATTGTGTAAACAAAAGAGAAAGATGGATGACCTTCTACCCAGATGCGTCCTTCTATGGGAGCCGCTCTTGTGAAGTCTAGTTGGCTTGTGACATACTGTATTTTCTGTTTACCATTCGTTGACATAAGCATACACCTCTCTAAAAAAATAGACACTCGTCCACGGTATGTGATTGTTGGCAGGCACCCGAGGATTAGGTTAGCCATGGTTTATGTAAGATGGATGGGAGGAGTGTCAAACATTTTATACCCCTGTTTAATAAAATAAAAGCTCTATTGAAGGGCCTTTCTTTTACTTTTATGTTGAGTCTCCATCTTCTAACTTTATGCACAGTTGAGAGAGGATAGTTGCCATTCTGAGTTTAATGTGCATTTGTGCCAGAAACATTATTAATTGATTCATGATGTGTTATTGTGTGTTCTCTAATTATTTGTTCTAATCTTCCTCATGAACTTTGAAGGTGTCCTGGCATTTATGTTTTGCCCCACTTTTAAGGACTAGCGAAATATCACTTTGCCATGTTATCTCTATGCTTGAAACAAGCATATAACTTTCGATGCACTGTTATTCATGATCTTTTATTTGTGTTACTTCTCATGATGCAAGGTGATTGCTATGTTTTATTGTTAAAATTTTATTTATCATGATTGTGTTGAAGTTCTATGATCTCAGGTTACATATGCTTTTACATTATTTGATGATCAAGTTTATGTTGGTAGCATGTCACCTCAGAAATTATGTGTTTTTATCGTTTACCTACTCGAGGACGAGTAGGAACTAAGCTCGGGGATGTTGATACGTCATAAACTTATCCTTAATTTATGATGTTCCATGTTGTTTCCTACATGTTTGCTATACACTTTATTTCATTTTTATCGATTTTCCAGACTGACCTATTGACAAGATGCCACAGAGCCAGTTCCCTGTTTTCTGTTGTTTTTAGTTTGAGAAAAGTTGTTCTGGAAATATTCTCGGAATTGGAAAATTCAAAACCCGGAAGTCTTAGAATTCCCAAAGGTTCCACGGAGTCCCGAAGAGGCCTGGAGGGGGGCCACATGAGCCCACACCATAGGGCAGCGCGCCCCTTGGCCGCGCCTGGGGTGGTGTGGGACCCTCGGGCGTCCACCTCCATCACCCTTTCGCCTATATAATCCCCCTGATACGTGAACCCTAAAGATATACCACTTTTTCCCGAGAAACACCCGAGGCCGCCGTCTTCATCATACCGAGATCGGGAGGGTTCTGGAGCTCTCCCCGCACCCTACAGGGAGGGGAATTCATCACCGGAGGGCTCTACACCACCATGACCTCCTCCGAAGTGATGCATGAGTAGTTCATCCCTGGACTACGGGTCCATAGAAGTAGCTAGATGGTTTTCTTCTCCACTTTGTACCTCATGTTTAATCTCGTGAGCTGCCCTACATGATCGAGATCATCTTTATGTAATGCAACATGTTGTGTTTGCTGGGATCTGATGAATGTTGAATTCTATGTCTTCTGATTATCAATCTATTATGTTATCTTCATGCAATTGTTATTTATGATCTTGCATGCTCTCCATTATTAGTTGATGCTCTGGCCAAGTAGACGCTAATAACTCCAAGAGGGAGTATGTATGCTTGATAGTGGTTTCATGCCTCCTTTGCATTTGTGCTCAAGTGACAGAAACGTGACGGATGGAGGATGTGTTGTTGCCATTAGGAAGAAAACACCGGTGTTTACTTAGTTTACATTGTTTACATTAGACACTTTGCTTACTGCGATAATCTGTTGCTTGCAACTTAATACCCAATGTTTGTTCGGATGATATTCGGAGGGGGGATTATTAGTCATAGATGCAGTTGGATGACGGTCTATGTATTTTGTTGTAATGCCCGAATGAATCACATAGTAATTTTTATGTCTTGCACATGCACTACGGTGCAGCCTTCATTTCTGTCAATTGCCCAGCTGTAATTTGTTCACCACACATGTTATTTATCTTTCACAGAGAGACACCACTAGTGAACTGTGGACCCCGGTCCATTTTCTCATTCTGATAATACACACACTGCTTTCACACTGTTTTCATACTGCTGCTACTGCTTTCATACTGTTCTCCTTCTGTTTTCCACACCATACATTTAACCTCATTGTTATCAGCAAAACCGGTGAGATTGACAACCTCACTGCTTCGTTGGGGCAAAGTGAATTGTTTGTGTTGTGTAGGTTCCATCTTGATGCTGAACCGGTAGTGCGCCCTTCCATCTCAGCTGCATCAACCGTCTGAAGTTACTCCTTCCTCCTACTGGTCGATTAAACCTTGGTTTCTTTCTGAGGGAAATCTGCTGGTGTTCTCATCATACCTTCCTCTTTGGGTTTCCCAACGAGTGCAAGATCTGCACCATCAGCCACCTAACCAAACCGCCCGGCCTAGGGGGTCTCAGCCCGGCGTAGGCCGGCCTCCCAGTTTTCGTAAAACTTTCTTCACTAAAAACGTGATATCTTTTGCATACGGACTCCGTTTTCGATGATCTTGGGCTCATTGAAATCACAACAATGAGAAATACAAGATTATGGAAATAAAAACTATAGTACATCATAGGAGGATAAAACCAAATGATGAAAGGTTTGAACTCTCTATAAAGGAACAATCGGTAAAACCTCTAATATAAAAAATGCAATAAGTTTTTCATGCGAAACCTGTTTTTGATGAACTTGAGATTGTATTGGAGGACATGAAAAGCTCTAAAACCACACATGGATAAAACACAAATAAGATCACAGAAAGATTATGCCAAGTATGAAAAGGTTTGAGCTCTCTCTTAATGACGCGATCAAGTTGCTAATATGAGAGCCCCTCTTGATAGTACGGTTATCTATCCTATAAACCGGTCTCCCAATTAATGCTATGAGACAGGTAAAATAGAAAAACTATTAAGATCATACCTCTGCCTTTAGCATTCTAATTGAGCTAGATGATGAAGATCTTGACCTCCTCAAGATGGAACACCTTTCTTGATTCCACTTAGCTCGATGAAGACACATAGATTGCTCCCCCATACGCCACTATGGGAGAGGCTCTTTTAGGTACATCTTCACTTGGACATTATCTCGGAAAGAGTGGAAAGCTTCAAGCATGTGATCTATTCAATATGCTCGCCTTGAACTTGCACTTCTCGAACTTGATGACGATCACAACTTGACATCATCCACCATGGACTATATGAAATCTTCCTTTTGATGCAAGCCTCATGGAAAGATAGCTAACCCCACATAGATATACCACACACACACACATATAATGGGTTAGAACACAAAGCTATATAAACAATTACTTATCATACCATGATCCCACATGGTACATCTTCTTGCTTTGTGAGTTGATCAATATTAACTATCGCTTAACACTTTGCCTTGATCAACCTTGTATCTTTTCTTCTCTCTTCATAATAATGATTTCTGGAAGGTAAATATGAATGTTCACACAATATTCTTCTCCAAGACATACTTGCAATATTCTCAACTCTCTCATGACCAAATTTGGGATATTCACATGAATATCACATTGGTCACCACTTGATCATCTTGAGTCCAACAAATGGACATCAAGCATTGCCTATGGACAAACTCTACAAGTATAGGTTAATGCAACCATTAGTCCATTGTGATTGTCACCAATTACCGAAACCACACATGGGGGCACCATGCTCTTTCAGCGGCGCCTATCTTTTTTTAACACCTGTCAGCCCAACGGGACGTGTTCGGCCAGAAGCCCAGCAGGGGCCTCGCTGTGGCCGAGCCGAACCCTAACGGGAGGCGACCACGCGCGTTGACCGAGTTGTTGTTCAGGTTGCAACGGTGGCCGGCCATCTGGTGGCTCGAGGCGGGCCGGCGACGGGAGGGGGTTGGTAAGAGCGTGGCGGCCGGCTGGCCACCGCATCAGGTGGTGCGGACGGTCGGGGCAGTGTGGGCGACAATATTTTGTCCGTCACCAAGACGGGAGCTCGTGGTGGCCATTAATGGCAGCCGTCCATGGGCGCGCGGGACGGGACCAACCAGCGGTCCACAGGCGCCTTGGGCATGCGGAACGGCGCGACCAGCGTGCACAACAGACGCAGGCACATCGGCGATGCAGTGGGCGCGGGCGAGGCCGTCATGGTCTGCGGTGCGAGCTTGTACCGGCACAGTCAGCTGCACACGGACGCGGCCAGCCGGGCCCGCCGTCGAGACTGCGCCTGGCCAGCAGAGCCAGGTCCGCCTTCCGGTGCACGGCAAGCCGGCGAGGAGCTCTGACGCCCACGCACAGTGGTGGTTGTCCGTGATGCCGACAAGCAGAGAAGAAAACAAAAACGGAAAGTCCAAAACCATCATCGTGTTTTTCGTCAATTTGATCTGGAATTTTGACAACGCGTTGTACAGCCAGTGCGACCGCGTCGGTAGCGTGACCAGCAGATCACGTTCATTACTGACTCTCCACAGTGCAGTTATCAAATCTCTCGTGGTCCGGGGATATCGACATTGGCGGGCGACATCGTGTCAGCTCGATCCCCGGGAGAGAAATCCACACCACCGATGTGATCTAAAAAATACGCAAAACGCAAAAACAGAAAGGAAATTGCGAGACGGATCCATTTTTGCGATCATATCGTGGTTATACTTTCATGATCATTGCAGGGAGTCTGCTCGGTGTTGTCTCAACGGAGGCTCGACGACGAGACACATGCTGATAACGTGTTGTACAATCTTTGCCAGCTTGCCGGTCCCGAGTGCGTAAATCATGGGTGATGTAGACGAAGGCGAAGATCCATCACACGAACAGAAAGACAGATAAGAACCCACTTATCGTTGAGTTTGACCAGTCAAACGTGGACCGGGTAGCTTGAGAGACGTGCGCTACCCTGTATTTTTTTAACTCGATATATTAGGACAGCAAGCCGCCTCATTAAAAACCTCTCAGTCCCCTTAGGTAAAAAGAGGGCGTCTAAAACTTGCCGCCTTCACCATTCAAATAGTTACATCGTTAATAAGAGTACTCACAAGAAAATTAGGGGGTTCATCGTCCCATATACAAAAACTCTTTAAGACGAAACTTGACATAGCTAGTTCATGGGCCACTTGGTTAGCTTCCCTTACACAATGCGTGAATTGAACTCTGTCAATAGATGTTGGCAAATCCACACAGTCCGCAAAAATCACCGATGATTCATTCCACCATACTTCTTCTCCCGTACACGCCTTCAATGTTTTGAGGAAATCCGACTACATGATGACATTATTATAGCCTCTACTCACAGCAATCGAAAGTCCTTCCCTCATCCTCGAAACAGGCTTTACGCCCCGCTTTATAAATAAATCAAACCACAGTCATACAACCAGTCCGAAAACAAAAAGAAGAACCGAGAGTCTGCTGGGGCCACAACAAAACAAAGCCCAGAAACAAAGTGCCAAAGGCAAAACGGAAAAAGATACAACTGGTAGCGAAGCTCAATGGCTGGAGGCGGGAGATAAGCGGCGAGCCGCCATCACGAGGTCATGAATCATGCCATCCAGCCGCGCCTTGTCCCGCTGTCTACATAGAGGATGCCACTGCTGCAAAAATGCCAAAAATTTGACAGAGTCAGATGCACGCCTCAAGAAGAGACGCTGGATAACCATTTTGTTATGAATAGTCCATAAGTTTCAGGTCATCGCAGCGAATAGTAGCCAAAAGAGCCGCCTCCCCTTTCCGTTACCGTTCGCCTGCATTTCCAGGAACTCGCCGAGGTCTAGGGCCCGCCACTCGGGCCCCAGCGCCTCCGCTAAGAAGCTCCAAAGAAAACGAGTTGCGGGGCAAGTATATAGAATGTGGGTGCCCGTCTCTGGGACCGCACAAAGGGGGCAGGTGCCATCACCTGGGCCCAACCGCTTTGCCACCTCCACCCCCGAAGGGAGGCGATCGCGCAAAAGTTGCCAAGTGAAGATTCTGATCTTCAGGGGGATGGGCGCCTTCCAAAAGTCCTTCCCTCATCGCCAGTGTTTCAGCCATCGACACCGAAGACGTGCGCTACCATGTCACTTACGCGGTTCCCTAACATCAATGTCTTCACGTGCTTGCTTCTGGTATCGTGATATCGCAAGCGCATGATTATCCTTTGGGTTGTCGAGCGTTGACCGGGAGCTCTTATTTGCCGCTCAGCGCGTGCTCTATATTCCGCTCCGTGTACCCTCTACGGTTCTGGGTTACGCCCATTTGACTAGTAGATATTGTGTAAATGAGATGAGAAACGTAGCCGGTGGACTCGAGGATAAAAATCAGAATCAGCATCCCCTCAAAGAAAATAAACTATGGCGCCGTGTGATTTCTTCAAAGAAAACAATCTCGGTTGCGTGTAGCAATACAACTAATGTGGCTATCGATCTGCCCAAATCGTATTGATGATGGCATGAGCAAACACTGTCCAGGGCGTAGGAAGCAATGCCAACGGGTTTTCGCCCCGTAGGGGTGTTCGAGAGCGAACACTTTCAGCGGGTTTCCTGTTAGTTGCCCCAGCTCGCTTTCCCTCCCTCCTCCTGAACTTTTTTTTCCGTTGTTCTTTGGTTGTAAAAGACTATTATTTCTGTTATGCTGTTAATGGAAAGGGGGCTAGCCCGGCTGAAAAAAAAAGCAATGCCAACGGTACAACCAAGGTGAAATACCAAGCCATCCACATGGGATAGATAAGGCCGGCACGGTTGGTCGACGACACAGTTCAACGCACCAGAAAAGTGAGTTGAGGGGGCACCGCAGGCACTATATGGTGCTTATTATGAGTTCTATTAGGACTCACCCACGTAACAACTATTAATGGGCCGGCCCATTAAATAAAAGAAAAATGACAATAAAACTCGGGGGAGGGGGGATCGAACAGGATACCTCACGTTCAGTTTTTACGAGCTGAACCACTGGGCAACCAAACGTTTCGGTATAGCTTCTTTTTTAAACTTTTTTGTCTCGTTATTTTTATTTTCATCTATTTTCATTTTGATTTTTTGTTTCTCTTTCTTTTTTCTTTTTTTTCTTTTATTATTTTTTTAAACTGAAAATATATTTAAATTCGAAAATTGTTCGGATAAAAAATGTTCAAATTTAAATTTCGTTCAAATGTAATTTTTTTTGTTCACCAAATTTTTGGTTCAAATTTGAATTTTGTTCGTATAAAAATTTGTTCAAATTTTAAATTTGTTCAAATGAAAAAATGTTCGGATTTAATTCTGTTTAAATTTAAGATTTGTTCAGAATGTAACATTTGTTCATGTATTGAAATCGTTCAAACTTAAAAGAAAATTATCATTCAAAAAATATTCATTTTTAGTTATATGATTTTTTCTAACCAAACAAATTGAAAAAGAAAAAAAAAGAAAAATAGGCCGGCCCAGCTGTGAAGCTGTGCGAGCCAACGAGAGCCAGCCAGAGGCGCGTGTTCTCGGGCGAGACTACCTTCGTGCTCGCTACAAGCGATAGGTAGGGAACCAGGGCACTGCCTCATGCACAGCAGGCCAACATGCATGATGCGTGCCCGTGACTAGGCTCAAGAACTTGTTTAGGAATGCCCACCAGCCCATGGGCTAGAGGAGCTCGTGTAATTTGTACTATCCCCGATCCATTTATGTGACACGCGTTTCTCCAGGTTTTAGTTTGATCTGAGGCGGATCAAGGATGGGGCGAGGGGGTGGCCTGGCCACCCCCATGATTCGGCCACCCCTAATTATACGTAGCAGGTATATATACCTATCCGAGAACAGTATCCGGCCCTATACAATATTGTTCGTCACAAAGGTGATATGTTATCTACAGTATTGCAAACGTACCCACCAAATATGACGTTCAGGCGAGATATTATCGGGTCAAGACTTCAATCTTGGAACGCTCTGTTCGATAGATTGGCTTTGGTATGTTCACAGTTGACTCCTTGTATAGGGCGATGGTACATTCAGGAGTGCCGGTCGATAATAATAAGAAAATATGGCGTATGAAGATACCTCTTAAGATGAAAATCTTTGCATGGTACCTTCGTAAAGGTGTCATATTAACTAAAGATAATCTTGTCAAGCGTAATTGGCATGGAAGTACAAAGTGTGTTTCGTGTCCTATGGAAACAGTTATTCTTCGAGTGCGTTTTTGCGCGGTCTATATGGTCAGCTATCCAAATGGCTTCGAACGTATATCCTCCAACATCCATTGCAAATATTTTTGGCAACTGGTTGAATGGAATCGATAATAGGTTTAAAACTATGTTTAGTGTAGGAGCGCTAGCCGTTATATGGTCGCTTTGGCTGTGTAAAAATGACAATATTTTTAATGATAAAAATTACTCTCGTTTCCAGGTGCTTTTCCGCTGCACAGGTATTCTCCGTTCGTGGTGCACATTACAACGGGCGGAGTATCGAGGCCTTTTTACGGAGGCATGTGTACGGCTGGAAAGAGAGGCGAGGGATATTTTTATCCCACATGAATGGCCGTCTGATTAACGGATTATGGCTCCATAGGCGACAACTGATTCTTCATCTTGTTTGTAATCGGCATGTTGCTACTGTTACGCTTTTTGCTTTTGTATTTTGTCGGCCGTGTGCATCATGTTATGCAGAAGCCGGATGTAATACTTTTTAAAGTAATAAAGCCCATTATCAAAAAAATATATATATAATCTGTGTTTTTATGGGAACGCTAATATATTCTTGTAATTAGGCTAATTCTAATCATATCATCCCACCGTGGCCGCATACTAATTTGTTTGGGCCAAAACTAATGCATTCAGTCAAGAGAGGTCAATTGGTGACACCGACCTAGTGCTGCCACCGTCCCATGCGCGACGGCCTCAATATCAATTTTCTTGCCAGATCTGCAGTGATCGCCCAAGCTCCAACCTAGGTATTATATATATGATCCTTGATAATTTGTTCAGCTACTTATAATGTTTATTAAAAAAATAGTATAGTTTCTTGCTATGAAGAGGAAGACGCTACCACTTACTAATTATTTCAAGCCGATGGTTCAAACTCCAATTCTGCGGCTTAAAATACAAATTCACCAAAGGAAACAACGATTTCACCACAACCTACTATACATAATGATACTTGTAAGATTTGATATTTTTTTCATCTTGTCTGGCCCTCGCCGTGCTCAAATCTTGGATCCGCCCCTGATCTGACCAATCAAGTACATGTATGGATTATACAACATCCGTTCTAAAATACATGACTTCTATTTGTCTAAACATGCATGTATGTAGACTAAAACATGTCCACATACATGCATGTTTGGACAAATGAAAGTCATCTATTTTGGAACGGAGGGGGTATGATACAACTGTTATACAGTGCATTGGTACTCAATTTTTTTTGAAGACATTGCTTAATAACAAAGGACACTGTATTATCAATCAAATTACTGGTCAAAGTTAATGCTGAAAATGAGGATGTTGCCACATGCATTGGGAAGGAGGGAGTAAGTAGCACGGATAGCAGGCTTGCCGGTCATAGGCAGCGTGACAATGAGCCCACCCAAAGGTGGGAATATGTCTAGAAACTGACTATGGGCCGATTGTATAAGGCCGATTGAATGTATATAAGGCCAGGACTAGGAAAAGAGGGGTGTAGGAAGCTATAGAGATGCATGAAGTCATGGACAGGCTGCTGAGCCATGCGACGGGAGCACAAGTGTTGAGAATAATTTGTGATATGGGAATGATGATGATAATGTTTTGCCAAGGTGATTCTTATCCTGGATTTTAGCAGAAAGGGTGATTGTAATAAACAGATTATGTTGGATTGAGATAGATATATGATTTTGGTAACAGGTGGATTGGAGGAATATTGGATTTGATATAGGAAGAAATTGGTGTATATAAAAAGAAGATTTTTGGATTTTAGGAAAAATTAGATATACCTGGGTGACAGGTTGGTGGAGTGGCTCCCCACGAGGACGGGTTGTAGGAACTGGTGTAATTGATCCGTGGACAGCGATCATCCTGATTTGTTGGTGTCTATGGCGACATCAGAATGAAGTGGTCTTTGAGGGCCAACACCCATCCGTAGACAGGGTAGTTAGGATGATAGAGGCCGAGGCAGAGCTGTACGCGCGGCGTTGTTGTTTAGAGGTGACTTATGTCATGTGGAGAGTGGAAGGTCGGCGAGTAGTCACGTGTTTTATTCTAGTGGTTGTGTTATGGGCGTCCGTGCCAAACGTGTTGTAATCGGTATTCTGAATTCTTCTTCTATGAAAAAGATACGTCTTCCAGATAGCATCCATAAAAAAATTGGTTCGAATCAGCCTGGATCAGGTGAACACATTTAAATCTGTCAGAACAGGCTTGAGCAATTTGAAAGATCGACAATGGAGTCGGTCGGAATAGAAGACACAACGGCAACATAGGAGCATGATATAGAAGGTGCCTGACTTTTGTGGCATTCAAACACGTAGCACATGCATGAGAGGAGGCACGCTTCAACATGTACATTGCATGGGCTATGGGGACAATTCAAGGTGGCGTCCACGCTTGAACTCGGCAATAGAGGCGACGCTGGGGTCTTCAGCTGCATTGGTAGGAATATAAAAAAAAATGGGTCAAATATAGGAGTACCTAGTATATGTAATAGTTCTGGCCCATGCAGCCCACTACTAGTCTAGTGCTACCCATTGGCCAACTTCTCAGCCACGGACAGATACGCGCAGGCTAGCAGATTGGCAACCTTGCAAAAGGTTCTAAAAAAAAGCAACCTTGCAAAAAGAAGGAATAAATCCTATATGCCGCCTTAAGCGGTACATCTCCGTCGTGCCGTCTGAAAAATCATCTGCGCGCGCTGCTTCCTCGGCCGGCCCATTAATCCTGGCGAAGAGCCTGTACCACATACGAAGGTTCTTTTCACTTTTTTGGTTTTACTTTTTCTGTCATCTGTATATTATTTGAAAAATGTTCAGTTTTCACAAATTTTCAAACTTGAAAAATTTCCAAAATAAAAATTGTGCAGCTTCGAAATTTGTTCGCATATGAAAATTGTTCAAATTTTATATTTGTTCAAATTAGAAATTTGTTAAAAATTTAAAAATTGTCCTAAAATTTAATTTTTCATTTTATATTTTTTCATATTTGTAACATCCCAATTTTTCTAAACTAGCGTGTGTGGTGTGTGTTCATCCCATACATGCATGGAAACAAAATTTTAAACCAATTTAAATTGTGAATTTAAATGGTTTGAGAAAATCTCACAAAAAGTACTTAATTTGGGTCCCAAAATTTGATGTTGAAAAATATTTCAAGTACACCAAAAGAAACACATGGTTTTGTTGAAAATTTTACAAGGTTTCCAAAAAGTATTTTTGCCAAATTTTCTGGTTACAAAAAGTTCCTCAAAACAATGATTTCTGTTTGTTTTTCAGCCCAGAAGGGCCTCCTGGTAAATCTCAGAAATCCCAGGGGGTTATCCGAAAATTGTTTTTCTTTTCCCTCTCTCCCTCAACTCCGGCCAGAAGGACAGGAGAGCAACGTCGAGGTGGCCCTGCCACCTCCTGCTTCCGCGACGTGGAGGAGATGACAACGCTCGGGAGCCGTCCGGATCACTCGCACCCCGCAGAACCCCCTCCTCGAACGCCCTCCTCCCTCTGCCCCTCACCGCGCGCGGCCAAAACCCTAGGTCAACCGTGATCCGTCGTCGCCGCCGCCATGTCGCCTCCCTCGCCGTTTTGAGAAGCCCACGAGCTCCGCCTTGATCTCCTCCTTCACCTCGAGCGAGAGGAGTAGTGGAGATGGCCTCAAGGCCGGGATTTCGGCGTCCTCTTCCCGGCCGGCCGAAATGCGCCGGGCGCCCTTGCCGGCGATTCAAGCTCCGCCTCGCCTCACAGACCCCGTCATCGTGCTCTACTCGCTCCGGTGAGCCTCCCCGTGGCCTCCAATCGCTCCCTCTCTTCCTCTAGCCTGCTGTCCTCGAGGGCCGCCGTCGGCCGCCGCGGTTCCTCGTCGCCGGCGAGGATTCCGTCGACCAAATGGCCACCGGTTGGCATCCCCAACTCCCCTCGACCTCCTCTACTTCGTGGTATATTTTGTTTCGTCTAATTTGAAACCAATTCAACGAATTCGATCTCATTTGTGAAGAACAGAGAGGATTCGTCCTGGCTGATGTCACCATGACATCATGCTGATGTCATAACCCCTCTGTTTAATATTTCCAGAAAATGAATACTATCTGATAATTTAATATCTCTTAAAATATTAAGCAGAAAAATGTGATAAAAATATGGTTGTGTTCAGAAAAATTTACTCTTTCCAAATATTTCATTTTCAATCATGTTTGAGAAAGTTGATTTTTGAACATTATTTAATGTTGTTTAATTCATTTAAAATAGAAAAATAAGTTTTTATTCACTAAAATTAGAAAATTAAAATTTATATACCAAATTGCTCAAAATGACAATTGCAACCTGTTTATGGTGTTTTCAAACCCATTTGAGCTTTTAAAATGGAACTTACTTTCATAATTGCCCGAATTGCCCCTCCGGGGTCTATTTCGGGATAAATTCAGTAAAAATGCCTAACTGACATATGAACCCTAGCAACCCAATGATCATGTTTAGGGCTTTATTTCAGTGCATTAACTTGCTTATGCATACATGTTGCGCATTGCATCGATGCCATGTGTTGATTGTTATTCTTCTTTTCGGTGTTGTTTTCCCCTCGGTAGAACGTGACTCCAAAGAGAAGGCCAGCAGTCCAATGGCGAATACTTGATCTTAACCGACAAGTCAAGCACTTATTCCAGAAGATTCTTATCTGGTTTTCTTATAACCAAGGCAAGAATAACCTCTTATCTGCTCATATATGTTTTCCAACAACATTTGATTCTCGTACTTTGCATTCGATTCCAAAGTATTTGATGCTAGTAGATGTAGTTCACCTATATGTTGCATTACCACAATATCCTGACCCACTGCTCCTAGCCGCCATAGATTTGCTTGTGCGCATCGCCAGAGCCTCATATCTGCTTCGCTTAGTCATACATGTGTGTTTACCTCTGCTCCATCCGGTTGATGAATCAGAGCTGCGATAACCTAGTATGATATGATGACGTGGTGAGATGAGCATTGTGTGGTTAACCTGACTAAGGCGAGGACGGGAGGCCACTTGGGTAGTGTTTCTTTGTCCTGTACTTGCCAACCCTAGGATTAAGGTCTCGCCGCGGAAACCAAGACTGAGCGTGCAACCACACGCGGGAGCCAATGAACCTCGCTCGACTAACTAACTTGTTTGGCCACATCCATGAGTCACGTAGTTTGCTATTTCCATCTGCGTGTGAGTCAGAAAACGATTTGGAGAAAAAACTACGGCGTGACCGGGACAAGTGATGAACGTACACGGATCTTGATCCCGACTCACAGAATAGGTGCCGTCAGGAGGTGGCCAACTCCCTATTGACAGGGTGACCATGTTTGGGTTGACTCATGGATAGGGTCGAGCAAGGTAAAGGTCGGAGCCATCCACCCTCTGCCGCGCTCCATGGAAGAGCGTACATGTGGCGCTAAGAGTCGGAGCGTACGTGTGGGTAAAGTGTACCACCCTACAGGGATAAATCTTTCGGAAAGCTGTGTCCACGGTTAAGGACGACTTGGTGAATGTCACGTGGCCATAGATAACTTGAACGTGACGTAAAAGATGTTGGCAATGTTTGAAGGGTGCCTCCTCGGAGATGCCGAGAGGGGTGATCCTTGTAGCATGGGAGATACTGGGAAATGTTTTCGGTGGATAAAAAGATGATATCACTAGTTGAGTAGCTTTCTCATCTGTTTTGAAAATATTCTATGAGACGTGCTATTCTTCCCCGATTTGGAAAACAAAGATTGCTTTACGCAAAACAGCCTTCATAAAACCCTTTCTGAAACCAGCAGATGTATAATAGGTTAATTAAGTCTTGTTGAGTACCTCCCGTACTCAGGTTTGCTTAATTTGGTTCAGGTGAAGATCTTACTTCAGTGGTGAATCAACGTGGACATCGACGAGTAGTTTGGCGGTCCCAGGTAGCAGCCTAGAATCTATGGGCTGGGACGTCGCCTTATGTTGCGGCCTCTTAGGCCTTTTTGGTTCTTGTTGATTAGCAACATAATTTGCCTTCCGTTGTCTGATGTAATGTTGGGTCGAGTGACCTCTGCTTGTAAGCTACACTCTAGTAACACCTGTTTAATGAAGCTTCATGTTTAGAGTACTGCTTTGATCGGTTGTTGGTTTCGAGCTCATTGTTATACAGTTTTGGCTATGCCTGCATAGTTGTCGCAGTCGAGGGGTTGTGGAGCCGATGATCCATGTCCGAGCCCGCCTGTCGATGTGATCGGCCTGGGGCGAGGTAACCCCAGTAACCCTCGATTGTTGTTGCACTTTCTGGACACATAGCATCTCTGTATAGCCTTGGTCCCGTCTCCTTCAGTTTCATACGATTCGTGGACGCTCTGATATGCATAGTTGGTTATGACTAGCATGGATAGGAGTAGTAGACTGGGGATCCGGACTACGTGCCGATGAATCCAGTCTGCCTGCCGTTGTTTGTTGCGGCCGGGGCTGGTAACCCTGAAGCCCTTGTGAGTCCATGGCTAGGAGCACATAATAGTATGTATATCTCTGGGTCCGGGGTCGCGACAAGTCATGGTATCAGAGCAGGACTGCCTGTAGGAAAACCTTACTGCTTGGTCGATGTTGAGTCTAGTGATTGTGAAAACTACTTTGAAACTTCAAATGATTGTGAAAAACCTTCTTAGGATTCTTTTTACTCCTTATCTGGGATCGCTCTAACTCTGGGTCACCTTACCTGTTTTGATTTGAAAAGGTTTTGCTATCTCTTCTAATCATTCAAAACTTAGGTGCCTTCTTTGGCAATGACGTTTTTACCCAAGTTGACCTAGTGTTGAGTTTCTTGAGTCGTGTGTGTTCCATGCTCCGTTATCTCTTGTTTCAACTGGGAGATTCCCTTCCATCCATAATCTCTCAGAGTTGTGTGGGTTCCACATACTCCAGTTCTACAGTCTCAAAATCCTGAACCTCGAGATTTCCTTTCCATCTCGAATGTGTCCGTTATCCTCTGGTCAAAGTTCTTCCGGAGCTATCGTTGTCTTTTGAAAGATACCTCGTGATTGCTATTCATAGTGTCTTTTAAAGGCACTAAGATAGTTGTTATTCCTTTCTCAATGTTTTTAACCTTGGACTTGAACCGAAGGTCCCGGAATGTGATGAATTGCGGTGAGTTGAGTCATGTGGTTCCTTAACCATGTGATGCTCACGCTATCAGTACAGGATGCTGACCTTTAACCCAAGTTCTGTTCCGTTGGATCCTGAGGAATCCGTTTTACCTCAGGGTGGCTAGGTAATTCCAACTCTCATAGCTGTAGGCTTTCCTTTGGAACCAAAAAGGGATCACAACAAGAGTGTTCTTTATGATTCTCATATCTTTGGTTTGATTCATCTATATCAATATTTTAGCATGGGTTTTACAAATAAGTATGACCCTATGCATCAACATGATCTTAGTAATTCTCCTGAGCATGTTCCTATTCTGTAGATGCTTTCGAACTTCGTCCGTTGTTGGAAACCAAGTTACATATGTGTGTTGGATTCTTTCAATGCATTTCGCTCTTGTTTTCCGTCAGAACGTTCCACCTTGGAATGTCAGGAGAAACAAACTCCAGTACATCGTTCATCTCCAAGACCAGGTCAAAGTTTTGTAATTCACAAGTTAAAGAAGTTTCATCAGCTTTGACTCTGTTCCACCTTCGAGTATCACACTCTTTTATATCAGGAAGGTGTGTTGAGTCTCATGACCTTAATGATGAAGTGGTGCTCCTACACATCTTCATTCACCCCTTTTCCTCCAAGCTTGAATGCTTGAGTATGATGGGTATGTGCATTGAGGTGTGTATCAGATATTCATGGAAATTCTTATTATTTTGAAAAATCTAAGAAACATCTCTATCCTTTTTAGCACTACTGGTCACCCAGTCTCCAATTGAAGTTGACTGTGTAACCAAATCCGTTCACTCCGGTGCACATTCTTGGTCAGAGAGTGAGGTTCATGCCAAAGCTCTCCAGACCATATCGGTTGCTTTGGAAAGCAAGATCCCTTCAAACTCCGAGACATACCGGTGGGTTGTGATATTCTGGCTGTCTTTCTAGAAATATCACCAGGTTTTACCTGACCATAATGTCTAAGCGAAGGGTAATTTGAATTACTCTTTCCTCCAAGAGAACAATGTTGGATATCCTGGATTAGTTGGTTGAGCTTAAACAACAACTTGGAGAGTTGAAAGGCAAAAGCTCCGCCTAACTTCGTCCTTTGATAAGGGATATCTAGTTTTCCTCGTGTTGAAGCAGAATAGTACCTCCTTTGCGGAAATGCTATCACTCTACCTCTTGATTTGATTTGGGCTATCGTCAAATCGAGAAAAGATTCAAGGACTATCTTTATGGTGTTTTCACTCATAGTGTTTTTCCCAAGTACACCTTCATGTTCTTTGGTCTGACCAATGTTCTACCTTGTTCATATATCATATGAATCTCTCTTCTCGGAGTGTCTTGATAAGAGTGTTGTCGAGACCATGGATAACATCCCTATTTTTTCTCAAGTTGCAAGAGGTTCATGTTGAACAAATGGCAACAATATTGGAAATTTTCGAGAACCATCTCTGTGTCATCATGAATTTGTGTTCTGGATGTGCGAAGTGACTTTCCCCGTTTCATGTGCTTATGGTGAAAGTTCTCGCCATGGACTCGAGTAGAGTTTTCTTGTTCCCTCGGGAATAATCCCGAGTCGGTCATGCATGTGTGGAGTACTCTTGAAATGGTAGGTTGTTACCTCCATATATTTGAAGAAGTTTGCATCCACACCAAGCCACTGACTGATTATCCATGAAAGAAAAGAAGTCCAACAACTTCGTTATCTCGGTAAACATCTTCCCAACAAGGACTCCGATGTGTTTTGTTGCAAGTAGTCCATGTAGGTGCAACCGTCTTTCGCAAGTTGCTACTACATGATTTCCGCAATCTCACTCATCTTCTTGAGCTTGGCATCGTAGTCCATATCTTGAGAATCCATCATATGTATCTCATTGGTAAACAGTGCAAATCTCTTCGCTCAAACATACCGAGCCTGAGCTATAAATCCACTAACCAGAGCTGAATCTCAAGTAGCAACGATGGTTGGTGTTTTCTCAAGGGTATTGAATTAGGTCCATTCGAAAATCCGGCATGGTTGATGTTGTCGTTGACACAATTAGTCGTAAGGCCTAATGTCATATCTCTTTGAATCCGTAAGAACAACCACTCTCCGTGAGAATTCTTGTCTAGCTTATTCTAACAAGTTTCCTCCCCGTTCTTCCAAACCGGAGTTTTACATTGACTTGATTACCTATAGAAGGCTTGCATAAGCTTGATGTCGGTAACTAAAACATCAAGGATAACCTGGATGTTGATTCTTCCAATGTCTCTCTGTCAACCCTCCAAACCTTTGTTCCTGTGGAAACAAGTTCATCATGAGAACATCTGTTAGTGTTTTGTAACCACCAATGATCAGTTTCTTTCTCAAGTTGTTGGTACTTGAAGTTTTGTTCATTTCATACATTGTGTGAATTTGTCAGTTACTTCAGCCATGGGATCTTAACCATGCGGTAAGCATATTGCTACGTCAAATCCACTATAGGAAAAAGATTCCTTATCCCTTCCGGTATTCTAATCCCTGTCGGTTAACCATCCTTATGGTGTGACCAAGACTTCCTCCTTCAATACGGTGTTCCAACATCCCGTGGTTACTCATACTCTGTCGTGAAGTAACATCCCGATCGTTGACAAAGTTTTCGACAAACTTTAACGGAATGAAAGTTCCTTCATCTTTCGCGTCCACTCCGAAGAGTGAACATGATTCTGTATAAAAAAAATTCTCTGACGCACGAATTACAGTGTTTACTCGTGTTTTCCCTCGTCTACGGATATTACATTGTGATATCTAAGACAATCCTTCCCATCTTGGTATTCTATTTCGAAGAAACCTTTATGTCACAGGTTGTCCAACTTTTCTTTTGCAAAAGGATTTAAAGTCTTGTGCAAAGCTCATATTCTAAATCCTTTCAATACCAATCGTCCGCAAACTTGAAACCTTCCCCTTTTCACTCCGTTACCTTGATGTGTTTCATGCCTGTTAACTCAAAAGTTCTTTACGAACATTCTTGTCCTAGTTAGCCATGAGATACTCGATCTTCGTGAAGATCAAATCCTAAGAGTTTCCCTCTTACCTAAGGTGTATCCGTTCAATACTTCCAGATGCTGCGGATCAACCTTTTCGAGAAGAGAACCATAAGGTTCGAGAAGATTGTTCAAAATCGGTGTCCCTTCTTTCTTTCTCCTTCAGGAATCTCGGGACGAGATTCTTGTAAGGGGGGTAGATTTGTAACATCCCAATTTTGCTAAACTAGGGTGTGTGGTGTGTGTTCATCCCATACATGCATGGAAACAAAATTTGAAACAAATTTAAACCAATTTAAATTGTGAATTTAAATTGTTTGAGAAAATCTCACAAAAAGTACTTAATTTGGGTCCCAAAATTTTGTGTTGAAAAATATTTCAAGTACACCAAAGAAACACATGGTTTTGTTGAAAATTTTACAAGGTTTCCAAAAAGTATTTTTGCCAAATTTTCTGGTTACAAAAAGTTCCTCAAAACAATGATTTCTGTTTGTTTTTCAGCCCCAGAAGGGCCTCCTGGTGAATCTCAGAAATCCCAGGGGGTTATCCGAAAATTGTTTTTCTTTTTCCTCTCTCCCTCAACTCCGGCCAGAAGGACAGGAGAGCGACGTCGAGGTGGCCCTGCCACCTCCTCCTTCCGCGACGTGGAGGAGATGACAACGCTCGGGAGCCGTCCGGATCACTCGCACCCCGCAGAACCCCCTCCTCGAACGCCGTCCTCCCTCTGTCCCTCACCGCGCGCGGCCGAAACCCTAGGTCAACCGTGATCCGTCGCCGCCTCCGCCATGTCGCCTCCCTCGCCGTTTTGAGAAGCCCACGAGCTCCGCCTTGATCTCCTCCTTCACCTCGAGCGAGAGGAGTAGTGGAGATGGCCTCAAGACCGGGAATTTCGGCGTCCTCTTCCCGGCCGGCCGAAATGCGTCGGGCGCCATTGCCGGCGATTCAAGCTCCGCCTCGCCTCACAGACCCCGTCATCGTGCTCTACTCGCTCCGGTGAGCCTCCCCGTGGCCTCCAATCACTCCCTCTCTTCCTCTAGCCTGCTGTCCTCGAGGGCCGCCGTCGGCCGCCGCGGTTCCTCGTCGCCGGCGAGGATTCCGGCGACCAAATGGCCACCGGTTGGCATCCCCCAACTCCCCTCGACCTCCTCTACTTCGTGGTATATTTTGTTTCGTGTAATTTGAAACCAATTCAACAAATTCGATCTCATTTGTGAAGAACAGAGAGGATTCGTCCTGGCTGATGTCAGAGTGACATCATGCTGATGTCATAACCCCTCTGTTTAATATTTCCAGAAAATGAATACAATCTGATAATTTAATATCTCTTAAAATATTAAGCAGAAAAATGTGATAAAAATATGGTTGTGTTCAGAAAAATGTACTCTTTCCAAATATTTCATTTTAAATCATGTTTGAGAAAGTTTATTTTTGAACATTATTTAATGCTGTTTAATTCATTTAAAATAGAAAAATAAGTTTTTATTCACTAAAATTAGAAAATTAAAAGTTATATACCAAATTGCTCAAAATGACAATTGCAACCTGTTTATGGTGTTTTCAAACCCATTTGAGCTTTTAAAATGGTACTTTTTTTCATAATTGCCCGAATTGCCCCTCCGGGGTCTATTTCGGGATAAATTCAGTAAAAATGCCTAACTGACATATGAACCCTAGCAACCCAACGAACATGTTTAGGTCTTTATTTCAGTGCATTAACTTGCTCATGCATACATGTTGCGCATTGCATCGATGCCATGTGTTGATTGTTATTCTTCTTTTCGGTGTTGTTTCCCCCTCGGTAGAATGTGACTCCGAAGAGAAGGCCAGCAGTCCAATGGCGAATACTTGATCTTTACCGACAAGTCAACCACTTATTCCAGAAGATTCTTATCTGGTTTTATTATAACCAAGGCAAGCATAACCTCTTATCTGCTCATATATGTTTTCCAACAACATTTGATTCTCGTACTTTGCATTCGATTCCAAAGTATTTGATGCTAGTAGATGTAGTTCACCTATATGTTGCATTACAACAATATCCTGACCCACTGCTCCTAGCCGCCATATATTTTCTTGTGCGCATCACCAGAGCCTCATATCTGCTTCGCTTAGTCATACATGTGTGTTTACCTCTGCTCCATCCGGTTGATGAATCAGAGCTGCGATAACCTAGTATGATATGATGACGTGGTGAGATGAGCATTGTGTGGTTAGCCTGACTAAGGCGAGGACGGGAGGCCACTTGGGTAGTGGTTCTTTGTCCTGTACTTGCCAACCCTAGGATTAAGGTCTCGCCGCGGAAACCAAGACTGAGCATGCAACCACACGCGCGAGCCAATGAACCTCGCTCGACTAACTAACTTGTTTGGCCACATCCATGAGTCACGTAGTTTGCTATTTCCATCTGCGTGTGAGTCAGAAAACGATTTGGAGAAAAACTAGGGCGTGAACGGGACAAGTGATGGATGTACACGGATCTTGATCCCGACTCACAGAACAGGTGCCGTCAGGAGGTGGCCAACTCCCTGTTGACGGGGTGGCCCTGTTTGGGTTGACTCATGGATAGGGTCGAGCAAGGTAAAGGTCGGAGCCATCCACCCTCTGCCGCGCTCCATGGAAGATCGTACATGTGGCGCTAAGAGTCGGAGGGTACGTGTGGGTAAAGTGTACCACCCTGCAGGGATAAATCTTTCGGAAAGCCGTGTCCACGGTTAAGGACGACTTGGTGAATGTCACGTGGCCATAGATAACTTGAACGTGACGTAAAAGATGTTGGCAATGTTTGAAGGGTGCCTCCTCGGAGATGCCGAGAGGGGTGATCCTTGTAGCATGGGAGATACTGGGAAATGTTTTCGGTGGATAAAAAGATGATATCAGTAGTTGAGTAGATTTCTCATCTGTTTTGAAAATATTCTATGAGACGTGCTATTCTTCCCCGATTTGGAAAACAAAGATTGCTTTACGCAAAACAGCCTTCATAAAACCCTTTCTGAAACCAGCAGATATATAATAGGTTAATTAAGTCTTGTTGAGTACCTCCCGTACTCAGGTTTGCTTAATTTGGTTCAGGTGAAGATCTCACTTCAGTGGTGAATCAACGTGGACATCGACGAGTAGTTTGGGGTTCCCAGGTAGCAGCCTGGAATCTATGGGCTGGGACGTCGCCTTATGTTGCGGCCTCTTAGGCCTTTTTGGTTCTTGTTGATTAGCAACATAATTTGCCTTCCGTTGTCTGATGTAATGTTGGGTCGTGTGACCTCTGCTTGTAACCTACACTCTAGTAACACATGTTTAATAAAGCTTCATGTTTAGAGTACTGCTTTGATCGGTTGTTGGTTTCGAGCTCATTGTTATACAGTTTTGGCTATGCCTGCATAGTTGTCGCGGTCGAGGGGTTGTGGAGCCGATGATCCATGTCCGAGCCCGCCTGTCGATGTGATCGGCCTGGGGCGAGGTAACCCCAGTAACCCTCAATTGTTGTTGCACTTTCTGGACACATAGCATCTCTGTATAGCCTTAGTCCCGTCTCCTTCAGTTTCATACGATTCGTGGACGCTCTGATATGCATAGTTGGTTATGACTAGCATGGATACAAGGAGTAGTAGACTGGGGATCCGGACTACGTGCCGATGAATCCAGTCTGCCTGCCGTTGTTTGTTGCGGCCGGGGCTAGTAACCCTGAAGCCCTTGTCAGTCCATGGCTAGGAGCACATAACAGTATGTATATCTCTGGGTCCGGGGTCGCGACAATATTGTAGGAATGTTTCAGATCCGATTTTTTTTACAAACAATAGTGATGTGTATTATTTTTGTCTTGCTCAAATCTAAATGGGCCAAGCCTAAGAGGAGATCGTGCGTGTTGTGCTCGTCGCTAAAGGCGGTGTCTAGTGATTCCCAAAAAAGCATGGCAGTTTAGCATGGCTGCACGATCGTAATTCGTAACCCATGGACGCCTTCTCATCAGCTCCTCTCTCGACGCCCTAGCAACGAAGGGCAAACTCAACGCCCCCTCCCGCCAAATTTGACCAATTTTGGTTCGGTTTTGCTTCGTTTAGGACAACGGTCTGCGGACTAAAATTGGCCCAGACAATGAATCTAGAATGGAACGAAAGCGCTTGACGGAATTCCCATGTGTCCTCGAGAATGTTTGGTCATCATAAGTAAACCAACCGGATTGTCCTTTGCTCTAACAAAGATTGGGCCACTCGCTTCAATTATTATTATTGTCTTTTATTTACTCGCACTTTATTTACCCGCTATATGAAAACCACCAAAAACATGTTTGTTAGTTTTTACAGTGAATCCTCTATCCAATCTGCTGATAACCACCTTCTGCCCCTTGTTGGGTTCGACGCTCTTATTTATTGAAGTTCTTATGATACACCCCCTATACTTGTAGGTAATCACTCAGTTGTAAATTTTTTGCAGGTGGATAGTACTTCCCAATAAAAGCTTCTTTGCATTTAGTCCAAAAATCAATGCTATTTTTAGGCAAAGATAATAATCATTCCTTAGCTCTTCTTTTTAATGAGAAAGGGAAAATCCTAATTTCACAATATCAACACCTAGCTCTTTATATTTTTGCATTTCACATATCTCAACAAACTTATTTAAATGAGAGGCAACATCTTCTCCAATACGCGAAAATTGATCTTTCATGACAAGATTCAACAAAGCAGTTTCAATTTCATAGATATCTGCTGTAGCAGTGATATGTCATAAAGTATCCTTAATTTCTGACGTTCTATGTTATTTTCATATCATATGCTACATGCTTTCCTTACACTTTATGTCGTTTTTATCGATTTCCCGGGACTAACCTATTAACAAGACGTCAGAGAGCCAGTTCCTATTTTCTGCTGTTTTTAGTTTCAGAAAAGTTGTTCTGAAAATATTCTCGAAATTGGACGATTCAAAAGCGAGAAGTCTTAGAAGTTCCGGAGGGTCAAGGAAGTCCCGAAGAGACCCGGAGGGGGGGCATAGGGTAGCCACACCATAGGGTGGCGCGGGTCCCCCGGCCGTGCCACCAGGTTGTGTGGGCCCTCTGGCCACCCCCAACATCACTCTTTTGCCTATATATGCTCCCTAATGCATAAACCCTAAATCGATCGGCCTTTTCCACAAAAAATATCCGTAGCTCCGCCGCCTCCGCCAACAAGTTGGGGGGGGGCAGAAATCTCTGTTCCGGCACCCTATCGTACGGGGAAGTGCCCCCGGATTCATCTCCATCGACTCCACCGACATCTTTATCGCTGTTGCTGTCTCCCATGATTAGGAGGGAGTAGTTCGCCCCCGGGGCTGAGGGCTCTACCGGTAGCTATGTGTTTCATCTCTCTCCCATGGTGTGATCTTTATGTGATCGTGAGCTTTGTAATCTAGTTGAATAAGTAAATGTTACTCTTCATCTGTTATGCTACTCAAGTGGTTTTGTTATGAGATCTCCTTAAACACTTTGATCACGGTGTAAAGGTGACAGTGTGTGCACCGTGTGGTTTAGCATGATATATATCTTGTGTTGGATGGCCCTATGAAATTGTGGTGTTTGTCTAGTACTTTCTAGGGCGCTTATAGTGACAACGTGGGGCTAACTAGACATGGGAATGCGACTTTGAGGAGTGCTTTTTGCAGCCCTATGCAATGAATTGGTGTTTGTTATTCAACCGGAGAGCGGTACGTTGTAGCATAGTGAAGAGAGATATTTATGCATTCAATTATTTTATCACTGTTGAGAGTGTCCACTAGTGAAAGTAGGGTCCCTAGGCATTGTTTCTAAGCATTGAAACACCGTTTACAATCAGTTCTGCTACATGTTTGCTTGCTTCCATTTTTATTACAGATTGCTATTATCACTTATAATCATCCACACTACTTGTAATTTACTCTCTCTTCGCCGAACTAGTGCACCTACAACTGAAAATTGTATTAGGTGTGTTGGGGACACAAGAGACTTCTTGTATCGTAATTGCAGGGTTTCTTGTGAGGAATAGCTTTGACCTCTACCTCCCTGAGTTCGATAAACCCTGGGTGATCCACTTATGGGAAACTTGTTGTTGTTCTACAAACCTCTGCACTTGAAGGACCAACACTGTCTACAAGAATAGAAGCGTGCGTAGACATCAAGCTCTTTTCAGGCGCCGTTGACGGGTGGCTAAGGTAAAAGGTACTCACATCCTCTTTGAGTGCTCGAAGTTATTTCCTTTAGATTCTGCAATTGTATCTTTTTATTTCTTGTTTTTATTTTCACTAGCTAGGCTTAATGGAAAACAAGAAAAATATGAGAGAGCTTTATTTGCATGCTAGTAGCAATGTTATTAGCATTAATTATTTGGATACAATTATTTCTAATACTATGGAAAATTCTAAGCTTGGGGAAGCTAGTTTTTCTAAACTTTTTAGTTGCCCAGCTCTAGAGGAGAAAATTTGCTCTGATGATACTTTATCTCCCATATGTGATAAATCTAATGATGCTTGTGATATTTTAAAACCTCCTGCTGAAAGTGTTCCTTTTAAAATACCTGTGAAAATTGTTGAACGTGTCACGAATAACTGCTATTTTGGAGATGGAACTGTCCATCCTCGTGATCATTTACTCTTTATACATGAATTATGCGGGTTATTCAAGTGTGCAGGTATTTCAATGGACAAAGTTAAGAGGAGTTTATTCTCTTTGTCACTTAAGGACACATCAAGAGAGTGGTATGAGCTACTAGATGATCCTCATCATTTGGAGTGGAAGGAGCTTGAATCTCAATTTTACTCTAAATTTTATTCTTCTGATGAACTGCATTCAGGTAGGAATTACATTTATAATTTTTGGCCTCATGATTGAGAAAGCATTTCTCAAGATTGGGAAACACTAAAAACATTAATACTTAAATGTCCTAACAATGAGATTCCTAAGGAAATAATTGTTACTAATTTTTATGCAAGGCTTTCTGGACATTACAGGGATTATCTAGATGCATGTTCAGAGGGTTCTTTCTCAAGTAAGAAGGTTGAAGCTAAATGGGATATTCTTGAAACAATTGAAACCAATAATGAAGGTTGGAATAACGACAAAGGTAAAGAATCAGGTATAAACTATGAGTATGATTGCATTAAGTCTTTCACTGAAACTGCTGATTTTCAAGAGCTTAGTGCTAAATATGGTCTTCATCCTCAAAATATTGTTGGTTGGTATAGATCCTTTGCTTCTTATATTAATGTTCCTAAATCAAATGGGGACATACATCATGAACCTTTTAAAGACACTTACATGAAAATTGAAAATGTTATTAATGATTGCAATGAACAAGCTAAAACTTCTCATAATACTATTTCTTATAAGCATGTTAATTTTTGTGGAGCACTTAGACCTTGTGAAAAGAATCAAACTGAATAAGAATATTGCATCCATCATAGGAATCAAAAAACTAGAAAGTGGGACAGGGCTTTAGATGATCTTGGTAAAAAAGTTTGTGCCCTCTATCCTTTTATTTGTGAACTTTGCTGTAAAGTGGGTCATTTCAATTTTCAATGATCAGGCTGTAATAGCTATTCGAATACTGGAAGTTCGTATTGTGCTGACATGATCACTCCTAATCAGCATGATGAACTTACATTATTTTTTGGGTGTGAAGAGTTATCAAGCAAAACTTCTTTGGTAGATATGAGTGCTCTTGATATGAATAGTGTCCTGCATGGTTGTCATCTTTATTTTGTTAATAATTTCCACACAAATACTTACATACAAAATATTATAAAAGAGGATACTTCACCAAAATATGACAGGGCTAATATTTATTTTCATCTTATTAATGAAGACGAGGAATCCTCCAAGGTTTTTCTATTGTTTGTGACAATAAACCAGGGTATGTGGAGAAGCTTCCTTTCAAGCCTCTCCCTCCTATAGAGAAGGAGAAGAAGAGGAGGAGGAGTAAAAGGAGAGAGGTAACAGTATCTCCCCCTAAGCATGTTGCTCCTATTATAGTTTTTGATGAATCTTAACTCGATGATTTTCCTATGCCTCTTATTTATGAAAGTGATCATGATTGGGATAAACACACTACTTTTGATATTGAAAATCTCTTTGGTACCAATTCTGAAAATGATGGTAATTTCTGTACTATTAGTACCATCCATATTCCTTCCAATGATGATATACAAAGCTCTAAGCTTGTGGATGATGTGTTTGAAATTCCTTTTGCTACTAATGATTATATGCTTGATACATCTCTTTCTAGTAAAAATGATGATATTGCTTATGATGATACTATGCCTCCAGTCTTTGATAAGTATTATAAAAGATGCTATAACATAGGCTATGATTACAATTATCCTTATAAAACTTGTCATATTTATGGAGGGATTACCCAAAATCATCTCCCTAATATACAACTTGTCTATCATGTTGGAGTTCTTTATGATAATTATAATGATGGATATGATATTTTTGGTCCACCTACTATTGAGGAGAACATTGATTATGATTACAATATGCCTCCTATATTTGATGATTATGGTGATGAGAATGATAATGAAAGCATGTTTGTTGAATTTGCTCCCACTACTGTTAATAAGAATGACTATGCTTATGTGGAGAGTAATAATTCTTTTATGCATGTGGCACATGATAAGAATGTTTCTTGTGATAGTTATATTGTTAATTTCATTCATGATGCTACTGAAAATTATTATGAGAGAGGGAAAGATAGTCTTATGCATCTCGAAAATATCAAGTTTCCCCTATTTATGTTGAAATTTCTGAAGTTGCACTTATTTTGTCTTCCTATGCTAGCCACTTTGTGCTTTATTGACTTGTATTCTACAAGATTATTTTTCATAGGAAGTGGGTTAGACTTAAATTTGTTTTACATTTCCTTCTTGATGCTTTCTTTGCTTCAATTCATATTTCTCATGTGAGGATGTTCTCAAATTATCATGCCTAGCTGAAAGGCTTTAAAGAAAAGCACTTCTTGGGAGATAACCCATGGTTTTTATTTTTTCTTTGTTTTTCTCCGTTTTCTTTGAGTCAAGGGGTTGTATAGTTCTGTAGAAACTCCTTTGTAACTTTATTTTCATGTATTAGTGGTGCCAAGTAATGCTTCTAACGAAACTTGGAGTTGGTTTTGGATTTCTGCGTAGGAAATAGATTTCTGCTGTCCACGTAAACAATCGTATAAATCACAGAAAAATCAGAATGACCTGAAATTTCTTGTGCATATTTCTTGGCTAATTCCACAACTCTTTAGTTATTTAAGGTTTTTGATCTGAGCAATGTAAGTGCCTCTAAAACATTCTTCTTTAGAGACTGTTCTAGTTTTGACAGATTCTGCCATTTTTCTTGCATTTGCTCTTTTGCGATGTCAAGTGGATTTCTTTGCTTCACAAAACATCAGTGGCTTCCGATAATTTTTAAAAGTATAAAGAGAAATTTTACCATACAAAACCCATGGATTTTTGACTGTTGCACTAACCCTCTAATACGAATTACTCTTTGAGTGTTGTGTGAAGGAAGTTTTGAAGGGTCAAGAGAAGAGGGTGATATATGTGATCAAGAAGATTGCAAAGTCAAAGCTTGGGGATGCCCCTGTGGTTCATCCAAGCATATTGTTAGAAGACTCAAGCATCTAAGCTTGGGGATGCCCAAGGCATCCCCTTCTTCATCAACAATTTATCAGGTCACTTCTATTGAAACTATATTTTTATTCGGTCACATTACATGAAGTTTACTTGGAGCGTATTTTATTTTCCGTTCTGTTTTCTTTTGTTTCTTGCTGCAATAAACATCACTGGAGACTATCATACTTGTGTGGGAGATAGACACGCTCCGTTTTCATTGCTTAGAACACTCTAGTTTTCACTCTTATTGTTTTATGAGTGTTCACTTTTTGCTAGCACTGCCTTTAGCTCCTGTTTTTCATGCATCTCTTATTCAGAGCTGTTAGTTTTAGTAGAGTTATGTTAGTACTATCTTGCTTAATTTCTATGTCTCTTGGAGAGTTTTTGTTGTTTGGTGTTTTGTAGAAAATGCTAAGTCTGGTAGATGGTATAACGAAAAAAGCTTGCATATTCTTGTAGATCATTAAACTGGTTCACTTGATTATTTGTTGTTGTTTTGAGATATTAATTTGGTTAATGGAAAGCTTGCTTGTTTAGTATAGTAAAAAAATTTAATGGTTGGTCTAGAATCTTGAAATTGTGCCGGACTCAAATAACCGGTTGATAGGATAATTGTATATAACTTCCTTTGCTGATAGAAATCGTAATGGCTTTTTGTTACGCGCTACGGTCGGGGTAGCTAACAGTGACTTGTCACTGCCACAGACCCTCTTGGAGTGATTTTCATTATGCCTTGTGATATCATGATTTTATTTGGAATCTTTTAACTTGCGAGTTCTATGTTGCGGTTTTCTGGCACTTCCACCATCCATATTTGCTAGCCTCTTAGGTACTGTGCATTGCTCATTCTCATATTGAGAGTTGGTGCAAACTTCGCTAGTGCATCCAAACCAAGTGGGAGAACTTTCTTCTTCTACACATAAGCCAAAATTTATCTTCCTCAAAACAGCCACCATACCTACCTACCATGGCATTTCCATAGCCGTTCCGAGATATATTGCCATACAACATCCATCATCATTATGTTACTTCTCATGCTTCATTATTATTTTGCATAATTCTACACTGGCAGGAGCATTTAGTTTGATACAACAGAGATATTTCAGTTTGAGTTATGAGTATGAAAAGTGTGTTGATTCATTGTAAAATAGAGTGTTGCTCGTACCAGTGAGGTTATATAAATAAAAAAAGAGAAAAATCCAAAAAAAAAGAGTCAAAAGAGAGAAAATAAAGAGAGAGGGGCAGCATTACTATCATTTATTCCGCACTTGTGCTTTTTTTTGTAGCATCATTACTTCTGTTTGGAGAGAGTTCTCATATTATTACTTGCATAACTATGTGGGGAACTTACATTATAGAACTTGGCTTGTATATTCCAATGATGAGCCTCCTCAAAAGAGCTCTAGGTCTTCGTGAGCAAGCAGGTTGGATGAACCCCCACTAGTTCCATTGGAGAGCTTACATACCCTTATAGCTCTATGTGCATCCGTTGTGTGGCAATCACTACTCCTTGCATAACTTCGATTATAGGACTTCCTCTTGTCTAATGATCACTTTTAGTTGTGTGAGACTTTCTTCCATTGACCATCCAAACCCCCCTAATGTTCTTTTAGCCATAACATCCTGGTGCCAGGAACCAATACAGAATGCTTGCTTGTTTTGAGTGCACAATTATTTGAATGATTTTCCTATGTGCATATTGTTGTCACTTGACTTGATCCTAACGGGAGTTGTTGTGAGATTTTGATACCTTGGATGATTATATTATTGTTCTTGAAGCTTAAATCATCTCTAATATACTTTGCATAGTGGATTGTCTTTTAGTATTGATTCATTGTAAGGTTTTACTTTCTTATTCCTAATTGTTTATACATTACTCTTTGATATCAACTATAAACCACAGCCTTTATTCATTCGATCCTAGTTTACATGCTTTACATTACTACGATGATCAAGTTTATGTTGGTAGCATGTCACCTCAGAAATTATGTGTTTTTATCATTTACCTACTCGAGGACGAGTAGAAACTAAGCTTGGGGATGTTGATATGTCATAAATCTATCCTTAATTTCGGATGTTCTATGTTGTTTTCATGCCATATGCTACATGTTTTCCTTACACTTTATGTCATTTTTCTCGATTTCCCGGGACTAACCTATTGACAAGATACCACAGAGCCAGTTCCTGTTTTCTGCTGTTTTTACTTTCAGAAAAGTTATTCTAGAAATATTCTCGGAATTGGACGATTCAAAAGCCAGAAGTCTTAGAAGCCCCGGAGGGTCAAGGAAGTCCCGAAGAGACTCGGGGGGGGGCACAGGGTGGCCACACCATAGGGTGGCGTGGGTCCCCTTAGCCGCGCCACCAGGTGGTGTGGGCCCCCTGGCCACCCCCCGTCATCGCCCTTTCTCCTATATATGCCCCCCGATGCATAAACCCTAAATTGATCGGCCTTTTCCACCGAAACATCCGTAGCTCCATCGCCGCTGCCGACAAGTTTCGGGGGACTTAAATCTCTGTTCCGGCCCCCTGCCAGACGGGGAAGTGCCCCCGGATCCATCTCCATCGACTCGACCGCCATCTTGATCGATGTTGCTGTCTCCCATGATGAGGAGGGCCTAGTTCTGCCCCGGGTCTGAGGGCTCCACCGGTAGCTATGTGTTTCATCTCTCTCCCATGGTGTGATCTTTATGTGATCGTGAGCTTTGTAATCTAGTTGAATAAATAGATGTTACTCTTCATCTGTTATGCTACTCAAGTGGTTTTGTTATGAGATCTCCTTAAACACTTTGATCACGGTGTAAAGGTGACAGTGTGTGCACCGTGTGGTTTAGCATGATATATATCTTGTGTTGGACGACCCTATGAAATTGTGGTGTTTGTCTAGTACCTGCTCATAGTGACAGTGTGGGGTTAACTATACATGGGAATGCGACTTTGAGGAGTGCTTTTTGCAGCCCTATGCAATGAATTGGTGTTTGTTATTAAACCGGAGAGTGGTTCGTTGTAGCATAGTGAAGAGAGATATTTATGCATTCAATTATTTTATCATTGTTGAGAGTGTCCACTAGTGAAATTAGGATCCCTAGGCCTTGTTTCTAAGCATTGAAACACCATTTACAATCAGTTCTGCTACATGTTTGCTTGCTGCCATTTATTTCAGATTGGTATTATCACTTATAATCATCCATACTACTTGTATTTTACTCTCTCTTCGCTGAACTAGTGCACCTATACAACTGACAATTGTATTAGGTGTGTTGGGGACACAAGAGACTTCTTGTATCGTAATTGCAGGGTTGCCCTGAGTTCGATAAATCTTGGGTGATTGCTACGCCTCGATGGTGCTAGGAATTCTTGCTGCTTGTGATGGCGTGCTGGGAACCCAAATAGGAGGGTGTGATGAGTGTAGCGGTAAGAACTTCCCTCAGTTAAGAACCAAGGTTATCAATCCAGTAGGAGGAAGAGGATCTTCGGAAGGTTGATGCCAGTGACGATGGTGATGGCTCACCGGTGTCAGCAACAACGCGGAACCTGCACACAACACAACCAAAATACTTTGTCCCAACGGTACAGTGAGGTTGTCAATCTCACCGGTCTTGCTGAAAATGAAGATTAGATGTATAGTATGGAAAATGATGTATGCTTGTAGTAAATAAAGAAAGAAAGAAATTGTTGTTGTTTGTTTAACAGTGTGGAAAATGGACCGGGGTTCATAGGTTCACTAGTGGTGTCTTTCCATAAAGATAACATGCTGGGTCAACAAATTACAGTTGGGAATTGAGAAATAGAGGTTGCACCGTAGTGCACAATATAACATGATGATTAGTATGATATTTAGTGCGGGCATTACAACAATGTACATAGGCCTAAATCCATCTGCATCTATGACATAATCCACCCTCAGGTTATCATCCGAACCCCCTTAGGTATTAAGTTGCTAGCAACAGATAACTGCATTAAACAAAGTGTGTAATGTAAGCAATGATTATGCACGCGGGCACTCTCACCGCTGTTTTCTCCCTAATGGCAATAGCACATCCTCCCCCTTCACGTTTCTGTCACTCGAGCAAGGTGGTGAGGAGGAATGAACCCACTATCAAGCATAAATACTCTCTCTTGGAGTCACTAGCAACTACTTGGACAGAGCAACCACTAGCAACAGAAAGCATGCAAGATCACAAATAACATATGCAATAAAGACTATAATCAACTTGGCATAAGTTCAATATTCATCGGATCCCAGCAAACACAGCATATAGCATTACATAAGATCAATCTCGATCATGATAGGCAGCTCACGAGATCTAAACATGGAGGCACATGAGGAGAAGACAACCATCTAGCTACAACTACGAACCCTAGTGCAAGAATGAACTACTCACGCATCACTCCGGAGGCAAGCATGGTGATATAGAAGCCTCCGGTGATGATTTCCTCTCCGGAAAGGTGCCAAAGACAGCTTCAGAACCCCCTGATCTAGGGTTGACGATGACGGCGGCTGCGGAACTTTTTGGGGATTTTTTATCAGGTGCCTAGGGTTTCCATCCGGGGGATTAAATAGGCGAAAGGGCAAAGGCGGTGGAGCTCCAGGGGCCCCACACCCATAGATGTCGTGGCCAGGGGGCCGCGCCACCCTATGGTGTGGCCCCCCTGGTGCCCGTCTTCGACTCTCCTTTGGTCTTCTGGATGCTGCCGGGGAAAATAGGCACTTTGGGATTTGTGGGGTCCAATTCCGAGAATGTTTCCTGAACAACTTTTCTGAAACCAAAAACAGCAGAAAACAGGGAACTGGCACTTGGCATCTTGTTAATAGGTTAGTCTCGGAAAACGTATAAAAATGCTATAAATCAGGGAGAAAACAAGTAGGAATTGACATAATATGATCGTGGAGCATCAGAAATTATAGATACGTTGGAGACGTATCAAGCATCCCCAACCTTAGTTCCTACTCGTCCTCGAGTAGGTAAACGATAAAACACAATAATTTCTGTGGTGACATGCTACTAACATAAACTTGATCAATCTAATGTAAAAGCATATGCACGTTGAGATCATAGAACTTCAAACACAAACATGATAATAGAACTTTAATAATAAAGCATAGTAATTACTTTGCATCACGAAGAGTATCTCAAATAAAGGATCATGATTAATAATGCAAAGAAAGGTAGACGTTTGTTTCAGGTACAGAGAAAGCATGGCAAAGTGATATTTCTCTATTCCTTAAGAGTGGGGCAAAACATAAATGCCAGGACACCTTCAAAGTTCATGAGGAAGACTAGAGCAAATAATTCAAGTACAAATAATATCACATTATGAAGTAATTATTGATGTTTATGGGACAAATGCACATAGAACTCAGAATGGCAAAAATGCTCTCTCAACTGTGCATAAAGTTAGAAGATGGAGACTCAACATAAAAGTAAAAGAAAGACCCTTCGCGGAGGGATACAAGGATCACTCATGTGCTAGAGCTTTTATTTAATTAAACAGAGGTATTATAAGTTTGAAACTGAGTGTCTATATTTTGGGAGATGTGTGCTAATGTCAACGAATGGTAAACAGAAAATACAGTACGTCACTAGCCAACTGGATTCACAAGAGAGGCTCCCATGGTCAAGGACGCAACTGGTGTAGAAGGTCATCCCTCTTTCTCTTTTGTTTACACAATTATGCTTTGACTAATAAATCGGGGGCAAAAATAGTGAAGAGAATTTGCTTTTATTAATTTGGGGCTGGGCACCCCGCTGCCAGCTCTTCTATCATTTGGATAAGCGGATGAAGCCACTAGTTCAGGGTGTGAAATCCAATCAACAAGTGAGATAAAGTTTCTCTATTGACATCCTCATGAGCAAAAGCAGGAAAATAAAGCAGGAGTAATTTTGAAAGTTTTAAAGGTAACACATGAAAGTTTTACTTGGAGTGGAAGTTAAATACCACATGTAGGTAGGTATGCTGGACACAATAGGAAAAACTTTGGTTTAAGGGAGTTTGGATGCACGAGTAGATCTTATACACAGTACAGGTGGAAGCTAGCAAAAGACTGGGAGCGACAAATCAAGAGAGCATAAGAGCCATAATCATGCATAGCGACATAAGCATCATTAATTAAAGCATAAGTAGTATCACAAGTTCAAAAACTAAGTGGTCATGGAGGCTATTTGTGACTGGTTTGTAGTCATAAACATGGTGTGAGCATGCGCCAAGTTAACCAAATAAAACATTCGAAAGAGAATACCATATATTGATGCTTTACTATGACAAGAATAACTCATGAATCTTTCAAGACATATTAAACACTCTCAGCTATTTGAGGCTATTCATGCTACTCAATAACCACAAGGCTTTAAAACTAAAATAACATTTAGCATGGCATGAAAAAGTTCTAGCCACAGTCTATGCAAGCTTCTACTAGCATTGTTATAAATTCCACTTCAAGCAGCAATTTTCTACTCCCAACAAGCACCACACAAAACATGCTTTAACAAAAATAATCTTTATGATACAACAAGAAAACATGAGAGTACACACATAACACTACTAAAACTAACAGCTCTAATAAGAGATGCATGCTAAACAAGAGCTAAATAAATGCAGCAGCCAGACAACATTAAGAACACAAATTATTCTCATGAAAAAACGGAGTGTGTCACTGTCCAATAAAAGAATGCTGGGGTCCAACCAATCTTATTGTAAAAGTAAAATAAAACTGAAAGAAAAAAAAATACAAACTGAAAACAAAAATAAAAGACGCTCCAAGTAACGCACATAAGATGTGACCGAATAAAAATATAGTTTCACTAGAAGTGACCTCATAATTTGTTGATGAAGAAGGGGATGCCTTGGGAATCCCCAAGCTTAGACACTTGAGTCTTCTTGGAATTTGCTGGGATGTACCACCGGGTCATCCCCAAGCTTAGGCTTTTAACTCTTCTTGATCACATCATATCATCCTCTTCTCTTGACCCTTGAAAACTTCCTTCACACCAAAATTCTCCCAATCTTCATTAGCAACGTTAGTGCAATCGAAATAATAAATTCACATGGTTCAGTTTCAACACAAGTCTAACACATTAGCTACTGTCACAACTTCTATTAAAACTCTTTTTCTCAAAAGAACACCAAAAGAAAGAGATTAAGATGCAAATGCAATAAATGGCAGAAATCTGTCAAAACAGAACAGCAGGTAAAGATCGATTTTTTAAAAAATCTTCTGTTGCTCAAATCAAAAGTGGTCAACTAAGAAAATTTTCTTATATAGCTCAAGATTATGCACAAAAAAACTCAGGTCATTTTGAATTTTCTGTGATTTTTTACGGAATAAACCGTGGACACCAATAATCTGTTTCATGCGCAGAAATACGAAATATAGGCTCAACTTTCCACTAGAGGCTTTACTTGGCTCACGAAAAACTCAAAGAAAAGTTACAGAGGGGTTGCTAAGGAAATATACAAAACCCAGGTCAAAGCACACCAAAGAAAACGAAAGAAAATGGGTTGAAAACAACGAAACAAAACGGGTTGTCTCCCGGTAACGCTTTTCTTTAACGCCTTTCAGCTAGGCATAAAAAGGGAAACTCAAGTATTTTCAAGTGAAGAAGCATCCACATTTAAACCAAAAACTCTCATGTTACTCCTCTTACCCTTCTTCTTGGGTTTGAGGAATACGTGGCCACATGGTGTGAAGGTAAAAATTAAAGTACCTTTCCCCACATGTATTACTGCCCCTAGGAGTTTCAGCAAGGACCTTCCAAGCGTAATTCGTCCTTCTCCTACACATTCAATAACAAGATAATCAGTGGATACTGTACTTCCCATGATTTTTGTAAACACTCCCTCAGCTATCCCAACACTACCAAATTCCGTGCGATCCGGAACATTTTGAGCGGAACGTTTTGATAACGTCGATCGTTTCCGTCGCGAATGGCTGAAAAGTGGAGTTTTCTCTCGACGTATTGGATTGGTCCGTCACGGACTGGTTTTGCTCGACTTTTTGCTAGTTTTACATCGCGTATTTTCGTCTCCGGCCCAGTAGCCAACTAAGAGCACAGTTGCCTTCGACGAAACTTGCCTGGTCACGTAGAACGTCGCGAATTTTTCAGCGGGGCCACACGTCCTGCCATGTCTGACTGCTTTGACTGGCTACGACCACGCCCTTAGTGCCTGGCCCCACCTTCATTCCGTGTGCACTGTTTGTAGCCGTTGGTACTGTGGGACCCAATTTAGCCGTTGACACACCTGAACATACCAATTAAATAACTCGACCACACCACAACAAAGCCACTGCCGTCAATCCTCCGCCGCCGTTGCCGTAAATCCTCCGCCGTTACCACACCGCTGCCGCTGACGAGGGCGCGCGGCTAAATTACCCTCTCCTCTTTCACCCTTGGCGATTCTAGGGTTCTTCCCTGTCTCCCCTGTCTCACATGGCGCGCAGGGAAAGCATGGCCGCTAGCGGCGAGAGTTCGTGCTCGTCGCACGAAGGGGGGTTTCCTCCTCACCACCGCAAACCTATCCCATACACTCCGGTGGACTTGGACCACTCCAATGAAAAAAAATGTCTGTGCATTTTGAAGATGGCCATGTGGATTTCTTGGACCGACCAAAATCCAGGCCGGAGATTCCTGAAATGCCAAAGACGCTTGGTAAAGATTCGTGCTTTAGTTTCAGTTTCGTTGCAAGATTTTAGAGAGAAGGAAGAGAATAACACATTGCAAGAAGAGATAAGTGCACTGAGGCAGAAGCTAGATCAGGTGCTGCGGCAAGGGGTACACAAAGAAGGTGCTGATGAAGCTGCTGGAAAACCTGCTCATGAAGGCAAGATTCAAGATTCTGGCCACAATCTATTGATGATTTGAGTTTTTTCAGTTTTATTTGCAATGTGTCTTGGCATGATGATGTCTGGCAGTTGAGTAATGGCATATTAGCAATGTAAGGAAGATAATTGGGTAATGG
Source organism: Alopecurus myosuroides (assembly GCA_028641055.1). NCBI lineage: Eukaryota > Viridiplantae > Streptophyta > Magnoliopsida > Poales > Poaceae > Alopecurus > Alopecurus myosuroides. The sequence continues at coordinate 763,207,897 of CM054057.1, forward strand.
TAGCACTTGAGTAATATCATGTTCGAACTTGTATGTACTTTATGTTTAATGCTATGGTTTTGACATATACGAGACAAATAGCTAAAAATCACACACCAACACAAACAAACAAAATTCAAAGAAAATGCAAGAATGCACTTCAGTTCAACACAAGCATACACACACGCATGCACATCAGTTCAACACAAGCATGCAAGCATGCATGCACAACAGTTCAACACACAGCATGCAAACAGGCATGCACATCAGTTCAACAAAAGCATGCACACAAAGCATGCAAAATCAGTTCGACACAAGCTTGTCCAAGGCACGCAACACTAGTCTGCATCGCTATCATCTGCGGCCAGTGCACCCGGATCACTGTCATACTCCGCATATGTGTCGTCTACTTCATCCTCACTGACTTGTAATTCAGCGTCAGCATCTTGTACTTCACCTGCCTTATGCTGCACAGACACATTTTTCTGATCTTTGATGTAAGCCCAAATCTCATCTGTTGAGAGGATGCGGGGAGCCATGTCAGTGTGTCCCAGAGTAGCCGGAGGCAGAGGATGGGATATCGGGTCAGCAGGAACATCCTTATTGTCAGAGACTTCGACATCTTGATGTGCTAGAATTATAGGACTCTCCTCCTCATCATTGTCCTCCCCATCTTTGTCCTTCTCATGTTCGGACACATCAAAGGTCCGCCTATGCTCAAACGTTTGGACTATTCGCCAGTGTTCTCCCCCTACATTGTCTGGCATATAAAACACTTTCTGTGCCTTGGTTGACAGGATATACTTATCATCCTCGTACCACAAATTGGAAATGTTGACACTCCTGAACAGTTTATCATACTTTTCCAGTTTAAACCTGCGCATGCCCGCGCCTGCTTCAAGACGATACCAGTCACAGCCAAACAGAACAACTGTTCATTTATGTTTCTCGGTAGAGATATAAGTCAGCTCTTTGATTTCCTTGAGGACACCATAAAAATCTCTTGCGTCCCCGCTGTGATATCCAGCAGCCATGACTCCACGGTTTTGTGTTTTCTTGCCTTTTTCACGCTCAACGGTGACAAACCGAACTAAGTTCACATGACAAACTGAATATGTTTTAACTTTGCTGTGTGGGACAAGTGCAAATGCGAAAAACTCATCTTCATGAACTTCTGGTCTTTCCCGTGCCTTGTTCATCATCTGTGTACCACAGACAAAAAGAAAAACAATATGGTCAAAATCATGCAATGAAATGCAAAAGGTCAAAGAGAAGTGCAAAAGGAAACTTTCATGCTCTTTGAACCATCTTGGAAAATCCTGGTCAACCCTAACTTCGACATCAGGTTTCCCTTCTTCCTCCAGCTCTGTCCTGAACTTTCTGCAAACCATGAAGAGTTATTAAACTTCGGTAACTATGGGGTATACAATGTGTAGGGTAACATAAAATTCAGAAGTAGGGAACATACTGGATATAGCCTGTAACCTTGCTGCCATTGTTTAGGACATACCAAGCCATTCTATGAAGCTCTGTTAACAGGGTCTCAGTGCTATCATGATTGATCGCACTATATGCTCCTACTAAATGCTTACCATGGCCAAACACATCACAAGAAGATTCTTCTTGTTCAACTTTTTGTTGAACCTCATATCTCCGTTGCTGGTTGTACCTTGTCTCAATATCTTCTTTCAAGTATCTAGAGGCAAATGTCAAGCACTCGGACGCAATGTACTCCTCTGCAATTGAACCTTCTGGATGGGCCATGTTCCTCACATATCTCTTCAAAGTACACAACATCCTCTCGATTGGATACATCCACCCATAGTTCACAGGGCCTCGGAGCAAAGCGTCGTCAGGTAAATGCACAGCCAGGTGGACCATAACATCAAAAAACACCGGCGGGAAGATGTTTTCAAGCCTGCACAAGATTACTGGGATTTCAGCTTTTAGACGGAGCAGAACACTTCTTTCCAACCTTTTACTGCACAACTCCTTGAAATTTTTTCCTAGGTCACCTATCACCCGATAGACATCGTCTTTCAATAATCCCCGCAGGCCAGCTTTGTCTTCGCATCTTTGCTTAGGTTATAGATTCCATATGTCATTACACATTTATATTTCTTCGGGTCCATGTCCGGGGGCATTACCGGTGGATCCAGCTGCATATTTTTTCTAACGCCTAGGTTATGAAGATCCTTCCTGGCATTGATGGTGTCCTTATTCTTCCCTTCCAGTTCAAGGACGGTGCCAAGGATGCTGTCTAAGATGTTCTTTTTGATGTGCATCACGTCGAGATTATGCCGAAGTTTCAACTTTGGCCAGTAAGTAAAGTCCCACCAACCAAGCCTACGCTTCCAGATCGGTGTAGGTTCTCCATGCTTCCTCTTCTTGCTTATGCACTGTGGACCAATTCCTGGTTTTAGATGTCTAAGCTTCTCCAGCTCTGCTTCTAACTCTTTATTAGCAAATGATTCTGGCCGCTCGTTCTTGACGAAATTTTTACCTTGAAGGTCTGTCTTTCCCCGCCACAAGTGGTCATGGGGGAGGAAACGATGGTGCCCAATGTGGCACAATTTGTTGGTTATGGGAATTGATAGAGGATCTTTGTCACAATGCAGGCATGCAGCATAGCCTTGAGTGGTACGCCCATACATAGTGCCACAAGCTAGGTAGTCGTGTATGCACCAGAGTACCACAGCACGAAGATCAAACATTTCCCTAGAAAATGAATCATAAGTCCGCACACCCTTCCAAAGGTCCCGCAAATCTTCAAGCAACGGCTGAATGAAAAGACCAAAGTCTTTCGTGGACTCAATTGGTTCCACTTTGCTACCCCCTTCCGGCTCATGTTCGTAGAGAGGAGAGAACGACAGTTCCGTCTTTTTTCCCAGCGTGTGGCTAGGGTTTCTCCGGAGAGGGGCCCCGGAGCTTCTGAATGCCACCACAACAAATGGTATGACTTAACATGTGTGTTAGAGTGTGGCATGGGTCTTGGATGCCGAAGATTCCATCACTATTTGTGTTAGGGCTTCACCGGCGTCAGATTCTCTCTCGTGGGTTCTAGGACTACTTAGAGCCCGAAACTCTCGGATCTATCAGAACGAGGGGAATCTTGCCAAGAGGTGGGACCTACCATTGCATTGGGTGTTCCTTGGGCCTTACCTAACACAACCAAGCAATTGGTTCCACTTTGCTACCACCTTCCGGCTCATGTAGAGGGCCAGAACGACACCTCCGCCTTTTCCCCAACGGGGCTAGGGTTTCTCCGCACAGGGGCTCCAAAGCGTCTGAATGCTACCACAACACATGGTATGCGCCATACCATTCGTGTTAGCTAGAGTGTGGCATGGTTCTTGGATGCCCAAGATCCCCTCACTCTCGGTATTAGGGCTCACCGTCGTCAGATTCTCTCTCTAGCGGGTTCCATGCCTACATTAGAGCCCAAAACTCCCGGATCTGACGGAACGGGAGGGGGTGGGTGGGGTAAATCTTTCGAATAGGGTGGGCCCTAGCATTGCTTTGGGTGTTCCATGGTCCTAACCTAACACAACCAAGCAATTGGTTCCACTTTGGTACCCTTCCGCCTCACGTAGAGGGGCGAGAACTGCAGTTCCGTCTCCCCCCAACAGGGCTATAGGGTTCCTCCGGAGAGGGGCTCCGGAGCGTCTGAATGCCACCAAATCACATGGTAGGACATACCATGTGTGTTAGAGTGTGACATGGGTCTTGGATGCCAAAGATTACCTCACTTTCTGTGTTAGGGCTTCACCGGCGTCAGATTTTCTCTAGCGGGTTCCTAGACTACTTAGAGCCCGAAACAACCAGATCTGTCGGAACGGGGGGAATATTGCCAAGAGGTGGGCTCTACCATTGTCTTGGGTGTTCCTTGGGCCTAACCTAACACAACCAAGCAATTGGTTCCACTTTGCTACCCCCTTCCGGATCACGTAGAGGGGCCAAGGATAGTTCGCCTTTTTCCCCAACGGGGCTAGGGTTTGTCCGGAGAGGGGCTCTAGAGCGTTTGAATGCCACCAAATCCCATGGTATTCCATACCACGTGTGTTAGAGTGTGGCATGTGTATTGCATTCCCAAGATTCCCTCACTCTCTTTGTTACGGCTTCACCGATGTCAGATTCTCTTTGGCGGGCTCCAGGACTACTTAGAGCCCGAAAGTCCCGGATTTATCGTAACGGGGGGAAACTCACATAATATTTGTATAGATATGAAAGGGTTACATCTTGTTAGCATTAGGCGGGATTCTGACATTCCCCACTTTTAATTACATAGTCATTTGATAACCAATTGCATAGATTGTCAATTTGTTTAAGTCACCCATCATGCATCCGACGGCCAAAGATGTTTCTATCCACGCCCACACGAACTTGCGCACGCAGAATTTTCGTGCAGCGCCCACCCCAAATTATGGATCAAACTTTGGCGCCTCTCCCACAGCGCGCGCGACGCCTCTTGCAAAATTTCGCACCTTCCTCTACCCACCCGCGGCCTCTCATCGAAATCCCCCCGCCCCCTTTTTTCCATTGATGAAGTTTCCCTCTTTACTCTCTTCCAACCTCGCCGCGTAGCTCTCCCACCTCGCGTCCTCGCCGTGTAGCTTTCCGTCCCGCTCCGACACGTCACCACGTAGCTTTCCGTCTCGCTCCCCACCTCACCGCGTAGCTCCGTCCCGGTCTAACATTCCCCCGTGCGGGTATTCCACCTCGCCGTGTAACTCGCTGGTCGCCGCCTAGATTTTCCACCTCGCCGTGTAACTCGCTGGTCGCCGCCCAGCTTTTCCACCTCTCCGTCCAGTTCTGCCTCCTCGTCGTTCAGGTCTCCGTCCAGATCTTACACCTCGCCACCAGATATGTCACCTTGCCGCCTCGCTGCCATCTCTGCCACCTCGCCGCCTCGCTGCCAGATCTGCCACCTTGCCGCCAGATCTGCCACCTCGCCTTCCAGGTCGCCGTCAAGATCTGCCACCTCGCTGTCCAGCTCGCAGTTCGGCCACCTCGTCACCAACCTCACCTTATATCTAGTTCTGCCACCGCCTAACTAACCTTGCGGCAACTTCCTCGTCGAGGTCTGCCACCTCGTCACTAACCTGAAGGCAACTATATCGTCAAGGCCTGCCACCTTGACTCCTGGAGAGATGGTTTCAGCCATGGCAAGCAGTAAGAAAAAACACCTACATCCTGAGGCGATCTCGAGATAATTATTTTAGCCTGTTTGATGCTTATTCCCCGCACATTTTTGTTTATGTTTTAGTTCTTGACATCATAAAAAATGCATGTTATGTGCTTCTTTATGTTTGATGAGTTCCTATGGTCAAAATTTGCTTATTTTATACATAGATGCACTCATTTTACTATGTATGTTGTTAAAATTGAAATGGTAAGTAGCGTGCCTTATAAAAGTGAACGGAGGGAGTAGTACAGAACAATCAACACCAACACTATATGTCAGAACATCACTCCATGAAAGAAACTCAAATCTTACTCTGTAGCTTTAATGGGTTCTTATAGTATCTAGTGTGATGTTTGTAGCTTATGTTGAGCTCTTGATTTATGTTAGAACCACCTGTAAAATCCATTGACGAAACACAGACCAATAATGTCCTGAGAAACCATCCGCGGCTGGGTAGTATATGTAACATCCCAAGTATGAAAATCTCCCCCCTATATGTTTGTTTCTTGTTTTATTTTTGTTTTGCATCATGTCATTATAACCATTGCCTTTTGTTTGCATTTGTTTTCATTGTTTTCCAATTGTAATTTCAAACAAAATTCAAATCATTTATTGTTCATACTTGTTATGTTACCTGTTTCAAATAAAAAACTACAAAACAAACAAATAATTTGTTTCTTTAAAATTGGAATCAAAAACTTAAATTGGATTAAGTGGCATTTATTCTTTTTATACCTCAATTGCTCAACTCATTTAATTTTTTCCAAACAACATCATCAATTGAATTTATTTGGAAAAACAAAAGTTTGTTTTCAAGTGCTGTTACAAAACAAAGAAATGCAAAATTATTCAAAAAATTGGCTAACCCCTAAAACCTTTTGTTTCTCTCCCTTTTGCCAAATCTGCAAAAAAAAAATATAACAGAAAAGATTAAAGAGAGGGAGAGGGGGAATAGGGCATGCAGCCCAATTGGGCTAGCCCAACTGCCCCCTGGCCCGTACCCCCCACACGTTGTCTTCTACCTCCGTACGGTACGACCTCCATCCATGGTGGCCACGTAGCGGTTGCAGAGGAGGGCAACGGTGATCGACAGCCCCCCTCCTCTATAAGCTGCTCGAGCTCTCCCCTCCTAACCCTAATCGCTCCTTCTCCCTCTAGCGCCGCAACTCCTCTCTCCCTTCTTCTCTCCCTCCGGTCTCCTTTCTCTGTATCCTCCCCGAGAGCACCACCGCCGCCTCCCTCTCCGACCATCGCCGGCGCCACGGTGCCCGCCCGGCCGCGCTTGGGCCGGGAACGGAACCGCCGCGCGCCCCTCTTCCTCGCCATGGCCTCGGTTTCCCCCGAGGTGCACCGAGTCGCCGCCGCCATCTCGTTTTCGTCGCCGCCGCCATCTCGTTTTCGTCGCCGGCCGCACCTCACCGTGCGCCGACCATCTCCTCGAGGTGAGTCGCTCCTCGCCCTGCCGCCCTCGCCTCCTTCCCTCTCGGCCCGCACGACCACCGCCCCAGACACACGTCGGCCCGCACGACCACCGGCCACCCGCACGGCGGACCGCACGAGCAGCCGCGGCGGACGACAGGGAGCGTCGATCGCCGGCCGCTCTCTGTCCGCCCTCGTCGACTGTACCTGAAACTGCAAACAGAAAGTTTCAGTTATGTTCGGATAGGTGCGCGAACAGAAGCATGTCTTTCCCCGTACCGCATACCTGACACGAACCCGAGCAGAGCTGCAGTGGCAGCACTCCACCCGCGCGCAGCGGAAGCGTGGTGGGTTCGATCCCCCACCTCGGCGGTTTAAGCCCCCTTTTTAGATGTTTTATTCGCAGCGCCACCCCAGGTCCCACACGTCATCGACTGCCGCGGCCAACTCAGCCTCTACCCGCACCAGTCAGCGCCACCGTGGCGCTGGCCCACTGGACAGCCAGTGTGGGTTCTTTTCCCCACGGTGGGAAAAGTCCTGCGGTGTTTCTTTTTTTTACACAAAATGTTTTTTTGAACCAAACAAATTATAAAAACCATATCTTGGCCATTCTAACTCAGAATTGAACAAATAAAATATGTAATCCAATCAGAAAAGTATATTCTACCCAAATATGAATTTTGTTTCCTATTTTGAATTTTCAAAATGCAATTCAAATTTGAATTCAAATAATTCAATTGCAATTTGATAAAACCCATAACTAATTCATACTTAATCCAAATAATGAAAATAAAATATGTTGTCCATGCTATTTCAAATAATATTTTCAAATATAAATTTTGTTTCATGTTTTGAATAATTTAAATTGCCTAAATAATTTAAACCTTGTTTAAATCATTTAAAATTGATAAAATCATAACTTGCTCAAATTAAATTATTTTTGAACATGCAAAATATGTTTTCAACCTAGAAAAGTATAAACTTTTCAAATATGAATTTGAATTTATGTTTTGAACAAATAAAATTCAAATAAAATTCATGCTTGTTTTAAATTCATTTAAAAAAACTTGTTTAATATTGTTTCAATCATAATAAATTCATCCTAATTCCTTTTTCAATATTTGACATGTAATCCACCTAAAATTGTGTGCTCTTTTCAAATATGAATTTTGTTATTTTTGTTTTGCACAATTTAAATTGATGAAACAACAACTATTTGTGTAATCCCTTAAGGAACCAAAAAATCCCCTAAATTAATAAATAAATTTCTAAATTGGTAGACCCTATTTTAAATTGGTTCTATTGTTGTTATTTTTCTGTTTTCCTCATCCATGCATCATACTAATCCACTTTCACCTGTTGATTAGTTGTAAAACATTATTTCAACCTTAATTCCTGGGCTTTCCATATGCAATCCACATTGCATGTGGGTCCATTTAAATTGTGTTACCATGTCAACTAGTTTATTTTGATGCATCAATTAAATGGTCATGCATCATCCCATGATTGTGCACTATGCCATGTTATTGATTGTTTGTTCTCTGCGTTGTTTGTTTGCTTCTTCTCGAATAGACGACGACGTTGAGACCGACGATCTATACGACCCCTTCTGAGGATTTTAGCTCAGTACCAGGCTGCTGAGTTTGCAGGCAAGTTATCACTCACATGAACCATCGTGTTCCTTTTCAACATTGGTTACCGATACTTTCCGTTGTCTATTTCTGCTAGCCATATGTATCGTTGCTTTTGTTACGATCCTATCACATGATACCCTGAAACCATGATATTGCCTCACCTCCAGTCCTATAACCCCGTTGTTTGAGCCCGTGTCTTACTAGCATGCTTAGGGTTGGTTTTGCTCGAGTCTGCTGTCAGTTACTTTCTGTTATCATATTTCTATTATGTTCTGGGGCTCGATGTTTAAACAATCAACCTATTAATTTTTGTGGGTAATAATAATTTGATGATAAGGCACCGGCAGGAGGCCCGGCGTGGTTTTGAGGCCTGCTAGTGTCGACCCTAATTAGGAAAAGGGTCTTGTCTACTGATCCATGATGAGCGTGCTCACCGCATCCGGGTGGTGGTATGGAACGCCCCTCAGCTTTGATCTGATCCGCAGTTTGTCCGAAGAGCCACACTTAGTTCGAGTGTTCCATTTGGCTCATACGCATAAATGGGTCGCTCCCATGGTTACTGATGGTGATGATGACGCACACATATAGGGCGAGGCCTGTATTGCCGGGGTGTTGCGTCCTGCGGGAGTTTTGCACACTTGCGCTGAGTATTCGGCTGCGTGGCTGGGACCTTAGCTCCGTGGCTCCTAGGACAGGCTGTAGTGATGGTTCGAGTCGTGTCAAGCCAACCTGAGTTTTAGTTGGTGGCTTGAGTGTGTACGGGTACTGGAGCACACCCTGCAGGGATGAATCTTCTCGAGAAGCCGTGTTGTCCGCGGTTATGTGACGAGTTGGTGAAAGTACTGGCTAACAAGTACTCAGACAACTTACACCTAACTAATGATAAAATGACTAGTAATAGGTTTATTGACACAATAACCTGAACCATCATTAATCCAACTGTGTGAGTTATCCTCGGATTGCTTCTTTGGATAAGGGGCGAGATCCAGGATGGGTTTGTTTGGTGGTTAGTTATAGTTGGTTACGATACGCTATATTATCTTCTTTTCTGTTAGCCGGAAGTGGTAGTAACTCTGTAGTTGGTTAGAGCAGCCAGTTGCCGCATCTTTTATATCCCCTTTCTTCCGTTGAACCCAAAGCATCTGTGCTTGGTGTTGACGGGTTACACTTTGGTGAACTGTGAGTCTTGCTTGCCAGTACGTTTATGTACTGACCCCTTTGGGGCTGTGGTTTCCGCAGACGACGATTCCGAGGATCTCCATGGTGGCTACTACGTGGAGTATGACGACGCTGTTGACGAGTAGATAGCGGACCCGGGCAGGATCCGAGACTTCGTGGATGGGCTCCGTCTTTTCGTTTTCCGGCTTCTTAAGCCTATTTGGATCTGGTTTGTACTCAGACCTATTGAATGCTTCCGCTGCTATGTAATGATGATATGTTGGGACATGTGTCCTCTGGATGATTGTATTTGCTATCTCTGCTCTAGTGAGAGCCCTTTGCAATTTATTTCCATCTTTTGTGTCTTAGAGATATGTTGTGTTATCATTCTGTTAAACATCGTTGACGTACCATGTGTGTATGGTATGAAGTACGTCAATGGTAGTATCCTGATTTCTATGGGATAGTTTACGTCGACGCTGAACAGATAGGGGTTGGTTGTCACACATACGTGTGTTGGCCTACTCGTAAGAGGACGTGGGTGCCGGTAAGCCCCGTAATCCAATCTACTACTGTTCAACGGAACGGCGAGTATCCTTTAGAAGTCCGGGTGCGAGAAATGGTATCAGAGCCTGTCTGCCTGTAGGATCCCTTTTTACTGGTCGCAGTTGAGTCTAGAAACTATTTTGTAGCTATATAGGAAAAATGAAACGTGAGAGTAGGAATTCTGCCATTTTATTTCTTTCCCCACCCACCCTCCCTTTTCTGGTAAGGAAGTGCAACGTTGTTTTCTTTTCTCACCTAAACTTTCAAGCTAGGTTTTCATGAATCCTGGTTTCTCAAGGATGGTTATATCTACTAGACCATAGGAATGGAGGTGGTTGTGACATGATTTATCATGTTGCCTACTCACGATTGAGAACGGAGGCGTGTAAGCCCCGGAAGCAGATCCTCTATTCCTTAAGCAGTAGATATTGATCCTTTAGAAGCCCGGATGGGTTTTCTCCATAGTACCTCAGGTGTTTGTGGTCTCCTGTTTCCCAGTTGTTGTTTCGATATCGTCCTTCACAAATCTTCTCTTCCGTTGTAACAACTATCTGTTGATCCGTTGTGAACCTCCATCCTTGTTCTATGTTGTCGATTTACCGTCTGAAGTAATCCTTTTAAGCACTTATATTGGATTTTGTTATCCGGTTAGTGTGTTAATCTTGGTATCCTCTTCAGGATGGAAAGTGGTGACGAAGAACCCACACTGCCACCTGAGATGGGGAAAGTGCTGTCTCAGATGACACAAGTTATAAAGCAGATGCAGCAGAACCAAGACCTTGGGAGTAATGGCAACACCCGGGTGTCTATTCGGGAGTTCCTTGAGCTCAACCCGCGCACGTTTGATACCTCCTCCGAGCCATTGGATGCTGATGACTGGCTCCGTAAAATGAACCGTACTCTTATGGTAGCTCATGTGGCTGACGAGGACCGTGTTCCTTACGTGACCTACCTTCTCCGTGGACAATCCATGTCTTGGTGGGAGAATTTCCAAGAAATGAGAGGTCCTAGTGTGGCAATCACATGGGAGGATTTCAAGCAAGCCTTCGTGCGCCATCACATTCCCGATGGGCTCATGGAGAAAATGCGTGAGGAATTCTATTCTTTCACACAAGGCAAATTGGACGTTCTCGAATACCAAAGAGAGTTCAATCGTCTGGCTCGCTACGCCGGAGATGAAATCTCCACGGAAGCGAGAAAGATGGCAAAGTTACGCAGGGGTCTCAACCCGGAACTCAAGTATGCTCTCACCAACGTCAAGGCCAAGAATTTTGAGGACCTCATCAACATCGCTCTAAAGGAAGAGCATGGGCGCAAGTTGGTTGAGGAATCTCGTAAGCACTCTCGCGAACAGGCTAATCTCTCAAAAGCTATCATGCCTCCACAAAAACGAAGAGTTTCGGTTCCATATACCACTCCAACACCGCCCATCTGCTTGCCAAGCCCGGCAGGATTTCTTGCCCTCCCTCCCACCCCAGTGGTATCTTCAGGAGGTGCTCCAGCTCAGCCAAGTCCAACAGCTCCTCGTTCTGCTAGTACGTGCTTCAAGTGCGGTCTACCAGGACACTACTCCTACAAGTGCCCGCAGAACAAGCTACCATCACTACCTACCTCTAAGGTCAATCATGTGGTGGTACACACTCCTTCGCCTAGGCCCCGCAACAGGAACAAGTCTGTCTTGAGAACTGTGAGGGTGAACCATGTCAAGGCCCAGGGAGCAGAAGAATCTCCAGAGGTTGTAATGGGCACACTTCTTGTGAACTCGTTTCGTGCTAAAGTCTTGTTCGATTCTGGTGCTTCACACTCTTTCATCTCTCAATGCTTTGCAAACAACAGTGGAATCAACTTCGAACAGTTGTCTATCCCCCTCCTAGTGAAATCACCGGGATCTAGCTGGCAAAGCAATAAGGTTAGCCAGAACATCGAGATCACAATTGGAAACCTTCCATTCCAGGCATCTCTGATAGCTCTCCACTCTTCAGATATTGATGTCATTCTTGGGATGGATTGGCTGGTAGCCAACAAAGCAGTCATTGATTGTCCTGCTAAGTCTGTCAAATCACACACCCTTCTGGCCAGATAGTCTACTTCCATCCTGAAAATCCAGTTGTTCAACTCTACACTCTCAATGCAAATCCTCTACCATCTATTGAAACTATTCCGGTGGTTTGTGACTTCCCCGATGTCTTTCCAGAAGAATTGCCAGGAATGCCCCCTGACAGAGCAGTTGAGTTCGTCATCGAACTTGAACCAGGCACTGCTCCAATCTCTAAGCATCCATACAAGATAGCTCCTCCTGAACTGAAGTTGTTGAAGGAGCAAATCGATATGTACATGGAGAAAGGTTACATTCAACCTAGTTCCTCGGCTTGGGGTTGCCCAACTCTGTTCGTTGCGAAGAAGGATCAACAAAGAGACTCGTTGTTGACTATCGTCCTCTTAACGAGAAAACCATCAAAAACAAGTATCCATTCCTCGTATCGATGATCTTTTTGATCAACTTGCTGGAGCCTCAATATTCTCCAAGCTGGACTTGAGAATGGGTTACCATCAAATAAAGATCAGAAAGGAAGATATTCCAAAAACAGCTTTCACCACTCGGTACGGTTTATATGAATACACCGTCATGTCCTTTGGTCTCACCAATGCACCGGCGACATTCTCTAGACTCATGAATTCTGTCTTCCATGAATACCTCGACAAGTTCGTTGTGGTATATCTTGATGATATTCTTGTCTACTAAAAATCTGAGGAAGCATGGAGAACATCTTCGTCTCACTCATGAAACTTCGCGAGCATCGTCTATATGCCAAGTTCTCCAAATGTGAGTTCTGGATTCCAGAAGTTGCTTATCTCGGTCATGTCATCTCTGCCAAGGGCATAGCCATTGATCCAGAAAAGGTTAAGGCAATTGTTGATTGGAAACCTCCTAAGACGGTGAAGCAAGTCAGAAGTTTTCTTGGTTTGGCTAGCTATTGCCGTCGTTTCGTCCAAAACTTCTCAAAGATTGCCAAACCTCTCACTGATCTCACAAAGAAGGACAAGAAGTTCGTTTGGTCTCCACAGTGTGATGAAATTTTCAATCTCCTGAAGACTAAACTCACTTCTACACCTGTTCTGGTTGGCCCAGATACTACCAAACCTTTCCAGATATTCTGTGATGCTTCCCTCCAAGGTCTAGGTGCAGTTCTTATGCAAGAACGTCAAGTTGTGGCTTATGCTTCACGTCAGTTGAACGCCCATGAGCTCAATTATCCCACACATGACCTTGAACTTGCAGCAGTTGTGTTTGCCCTCAAGAAATGGAGACAATACTTGTTGGGTAACCGCACTGAAATATTTTCCGATCATAAGAGTCTGAAATACATCTTCACTCAGCCAGATCTAAACCTCAGGCAAAGGAGATGGATTGAAAAGATCAAAGACTTCGATCTTACCATTTCTTACACTCCAGGCAAGGCTAATGTTATGGCTGATGCTCTCAGTCGCAAGTCGTATTGCAATAATCTCATGATCATGGACAGCCAACCTCCTCTTCATGAAGAATTCCAGAAGCTGAACCTTGGTCTTGTTCCTCAAGGTTATCTTGCAAACTTGACAGCCAGTCCAACTCTCGAGGACAAGATTCGTTCTGAACAACTTCGTGATGCTGAGATCAAGAAGATCGCAAATAACATCAAAGCAGGCAATGTGAAGTATCAATGCTTCTCAATTGACGACAAGGGAACTGTGTTCTTCGAAGGACGCATTGCAGTTCCTCAAATTCAAAGTCTCAAAGATGTTATTCTCAAGGAGGCTCATGAAACTCCTCTCTCCATACATCCTGGAAGTACAAAGATGTACCAGGATCTCAAAACGCTGTATTGGTGGTCTGGCATGAAACGTGAAATTGCTCAATACGTTTCTGAATGCGACGTTTGTCAACGTGTTAAGGCAGTCCATCAGAAAACAGCCGGTCTACTCTAACCTCTCAAAATCCCTGAGTGGAAGTGGGACATGATTGAAATGGACTTCGTCACTGGTTTTCCAAAGTCCAAGAAGGGCAACGATGCAATCTTCGTTGTTATTGATCGTCTCACTAAGGCAGCTCACTTCTTTGCTGTCAAAGAAACAATCTCAGCTAGCCAGTTAGCAGAACTCTACACAACAAGGATTGTTCCTCTTCATGGTGTTCCATTGGAAATAAGCTCAGACCGTGGAAGCATATTCACTTCTCATTTCTGGAAGAGTTTTCAAGAAGCATTGGGAACCAAACTTCTGTTCAGCACAGCTTATCACCCTTAGTCTCAAGGGCAAGTCGAAAGAGTCAATCAGATTCTCGAGGATATGCTCAGAGCATGTGGTCTCTCCTTTGGCATGAAATGGGAGGAATGCCTTCCATATGCTGAATTCTCCTACAACAACAGCTTCCAGGCAAGCCTAGGCATGGCACCATTTGAAGCTCTCTATGGCCGCAGATGCAGGAGTCCAATCAATTGGTCTGGAGCTGGTGAACGTTCACTCTTAGGCCCTGACATTGTTAAGAAAGCCGAAGATAAAGTTCGCATCATTCGTGACAATCTCAAGATTGCTCAGTCTCGTTAGAAAAGCTATTATGACAGCAAGCACAGGGATATGATCTATACACCTGGTGACAAGGCATATCTCCGTGTAACTCCCCTCAGAGGCACTCATCGTTTTGGTGTCAAAGGAAAGCTAGCACCAAGATACATTGGTCCTTTCAACATTCTCTCAAGGCGTGCGGAAAATGCCTATCGTCTTGAACTTCCAGAAAAACTATCCAAGGTGCACGATGTGTTTCACGTGTCACAGCTCAAGAGGTGTTTCAAAGATCCAGATCGTGCAGTTGATCATGATTCCATTGAACTGCAAGATGATCTATCTTATGAGGAGCACCCTGTTCGTATTCTCGATGAGACCGAGCGTAAGACTCGCAACAAGAGCACCAAGTTCTTAAAAGTGTAGTGGTCTCATCATTCTGATAAAGAGGCAACGTGGGAGACCGAAGAGGATCTTCGCAAGAAGTATCCGGACCTTTTCACTTCTCAGTAGGAATCTCGGGGCGCGACTCCTTCAAGGGGGGGGGGGGCGTTTTGTAACATCCCAAGTATGAAAATCTCCCCCCTAGATGTTTGTTTCTTGTTTTATTTTTGTTTTGCATCATGTCATCATAACCATTGCCTTTTGTTTGCATTTGTTTTCATTGTTTTCCAATTGTAATTTCAAACCAAATTCAAATCATTTATTGTTCATACTTGTTATGTTACCTGTTTCAAATAAAAAACTACAAAACAAACAAATAATTTGTTTCTTTAAAATTGGAATCAAAAACTTAAATTGGATTAAGTGGCATTTATTCTTTTTATACGTCAGTTGCTCAACTCATTTAATTTTTTCCAAACAACATCATCAATTGAATTTATTTGGAAAAACAAAAGTTTGTTTTCAAGTGCTGTTACAAAACAAAGCAATGCAAAATTATTCAAAAAATTGGCTAACCCCTAAAACCTTTTGTTTCTCTCCCTTTTGCCAAATCTGCAAAAAAAATAACAGAAAAGATTAAAGAGAGGGAGAGGGGGAATAGGGCATGCAGCCCAATTGGGCTAGCCCAACTGCCCCTTGGCCCGTACCCCCCACACGTTGTCTTCTACCTCCGTACGGTACGACCTCCATCCATGGTGGCCACGTAGCGGTTGCAGAGGAGGGCAACGGTGATCGACAGCCCCCCTCCTCTATAAGCTGCTCGAGCTCTCCCCTCCTAACCCTAATCGCTCCTTCTCCCTCTAGCGCCGCAACTCCTCTCTCCCTTCTTCTCTCCCTCCGGTCTCCTTTCTCTGTATCCTCCCCGAGAGCACCACCGCCGCCTCCCTCTCCGACCATCGCCGGCGCCACGGTGCCCGCCCGGCCGCGCTTGGGCCGGGAACGGAACCGCCGCGCGCCCCTCTTCCTCGCCATGGCCTCGGTTTCCCTCGAGGTGCACCGAGTCGCCGCCGCCATCTCGTTTTCGTCGCCGGCCGCACCTCACCGTGCGCCGACCATCTCCTCGAGGTGAGTCGCTCCTCGCCCTGCCGCCCTCGCCTCCTTCCCTCTCGGCCCGCACGACCACCGCCCCAGACGCACGGCGGCCCGCATGAGCACCGGCCACCCGCACGGCGGACCGCACGAGCAGCCGCGGCGGGCGACAGGGAGCGTCGATCGCCGGCCGCTCTCTGTCCGCCCTCGTCGACTGTACCTGAAACTGCAAACAGAAAGTTTCAGTTATGTTCAGATAGGTGCGCGAACAGAAGCATGTCTTTCCCCGTACCGCATACCTGACACGAACCCGAGCAGAGCTGCAGTGGCAGCGCTCCACCCGCGCGCAGCGGAAGCGTGGTGGGTTCGATCCCCCACCTCGGCGGTTTAAGCCCCCTTTTTAGATGTTTTATTCGCACCGCCACCCCAGGTCCCACACGTCATCGACTGCCGCGGCCAACTCAGCCTCTACCCGCACCAGTCAGCGCCACCGTGGCGCTGGCCCACTGGACGGCCAGTGTGGGTTCTTTTCCCCACGGTGGGAAAAGTCCTGCGGTGTTTCTTTTTTTACACAAAATGTTTTTTTGAACCAAACAAATTGTAAAAACCATATCTTGGCCATTCTAACTCAGAATTGAACAAATAAAATATGTAATCCAATCAGAAAAGTATATTCTACCCAAATATGAATTTTGTTTCCTATTTTGAATTTTCAAAATGCAATTCAAATTTGAATTCAAATAATTCAATTGCAATTTGATAAAACCATAACTAATTCATACTTAATCGAAATAATGAAAATAAAATATGTTGTCCATGCTATTTCAAATAATCTTTTCAAATATAAATTTTGTTTCATGTTTTGAATAATTTAAATTTCCTAAATCATTTAAAATTGATAAAATCATAACTTGCTCAAACTAAATTATTTTTGAACATGCAAAATATGTTTTCAACCTAGAAAAGTATAAACTTTTCAAATATGAATTTGAATTTATGTTTTGAACAAATAAAATTCAAATAAAATTCATGCTTGTTTTAAATTCATTTAAAACTTGTTTAATATTGTTTCAATCATAATAAATTCATCCTAATTCCTTTTTAAATATTTGAAACATGTAATCCACCTAAAATTGTGTGCTCTTTTCAAATATTGTTATTTGTTTTGCACAATTTAAATTGGTGAAAACAACAACTATTTGTGTAATCCCTTTAAGGAACCAAAAAATCCCCTAAATTAATAAATAAATTTCTAAATTGGTAAACCCTATTTTAAATTGGTTCTATTGTTGTTATTTTTCTGTTTTCCTCATCCATGCATCATACTAATCCACTTTCACCTGTTGATTAGTTGTAAAACAATTATTTCAACCTTAATTCCTGGGCTTTCCATATGCAATCCACATTGCCTGTGGGTCCATTTAAATTGTGTTACCATGTCAACTAGTTTATTTTGATGCATCAATTAAATGGTCATGCATCATCCCATGATTGTGCACTATGCCATGTTATTGATTGTTTGTTCTCTGCGTTGTTTGTTTGCTTCTTCTCGAATAGACGACGACGTTGAGACCGACGATCTATACGACACCCCTTCTGAGGATTTTAGCTCAGTACCAGGCTGCTGAGTTTGCAGGCAAGTTATCACTCACATGAACCATCGTGTTCCTTTTCAACATTGGTTACCGATACTTTCCGTTGTCTATTTCTGCTAGCCATATGTATCGTTGCTTCTGTTACGATCCTATCACATGATACCCTGAAACCATGATATTGCCTCACCTCCAGTCCTATAACCCCGTTGTTTGAGCCCGTGTCTTACTAGCATGCTTAGGGTTGGTTTTGCTCGAGTCTGCTGTCAGTTACTTTCTGTTATCATATTTCTATTATGTTCCGGGGCTCGATGTTTAAACAATCAACCTATTAATTTTTGTGGGTAATAATAATTTGATGTTAAGGCACCGGCAGGAGGCCCGGCGTGGTTTTGAGGCCTGCTAGTGTCGACCCTAATTAGGAAAAGGGTCTTGTCTACTGATCCATGATGAGCGTGCTCACCGCATCCGGGTGGTGGTATGGAACCCCCCTCGGCTTTGATCTGATCCGCAGTTTGTCCGAAGAGCCACACTTAGTTCGGGTGTTCCATTTGGCTCATACGCATAAATGGGTCGCTCCCATGGTTACTGATGATGATGATGACGCACACATATAGGGCGAGGCCTGTATTGCCGGGTTGTTGCGTCCTGCGGGAGTTTTGCACACTTGCGCTGAGTATTCGGCTGCGTGGCTGGGACCTTATAGCTCCGTGGCTCCTAGGACAGGCTGTAGTGATGGTTCGAGTCGTGTCAAGCCAACCTGAGTTTTAGTTGGTAGCTTGAGTGTGTACGGGTACTGGAGCACACCTTGCAGGGATGAATCTTCTCGAGAAGCCGTGTTGTCCGCGGTTATGTGACGACTTGGTGAAAGTACTGGCTAACAAGTACTCAGACAAATTACACCTAACTAATGATAAAATGACTAGTAATAGGTTTATTGACACAATAACCTGAACCATCATTAATCCAATGTCGCACCCGGACTTCTAGAGGATACTCACCGTACGAACTGAACAGTATTCTGATGGGATTACGGGGCTTACCGGCACCCGCGTCCTCTTACGAGTAGGCCAACACTTATGTGTGACAACCCATCGCTACTGTTCACCGTCGATGTAAACTATCCCGTAGAAATCAGGACACTACCATTGACGTACTTCATACCATACACACATGGTACGTTAACGGCTTTGAACAAAAGGATAACACAACATGCCTCTAAGACACAAAAGATTGAAATAAGTTGCAAACACTACTAGAGAAAAGCCTATAGGAGAAAATGAGGGCTCGAGGCACATATTGGCAAAATGCGCCTCCTATATATTATGCGAGGCGCATTTCCAAGATGTGCCTCCTATAATGCATAGGAGGCGCATTCCAAACATATGCGCCTCGCATACTTCATGTAGGGACCACAGCCTCCTGGACCCAGGTTATGCGAGGCGCATTTGTCAATATGCGCCTCCTATAATGTAATTATAGGAGGCGCACTTCTATAATATGCGCCTCCTATATTTTGTGTGGGCCCGGGTGGCTTCTGAGTCACCGAAGGCAAGGCGCATCTCACAGATGCGCCTCCTATAGTTGGAGATATAGGAGGCGCATATTTTTGGAATGCGCCTCCTATATATGCATTATAGGAGGCACATCTTCAAAATGCGCCTCGCATAACATATAGGAGGCGCATCTTGGAAATGCGTCTCGCATAATATATAGGAGGCACATCTTGAAAATGCGCCTCGCATAATGTATACGAGGCACATCTTGAAAATGCGCCTCGCATAATATATATGAGGCACATCTTGGAAAAGCGCCTCGCATAATATATAGGAGGCGTATTTTGCCAATATGCGCCTCCTATAATATCCAGCACGATTTTTGCTATTTTTTTGCACATGGGAGCCACTACCACTCCACTCTATTATATATCGAACCGCGTGACATGTGTGCCCTACTATTATATATCGAAAAATTCATAATTATCACTCTGTGTAAAGTTATAATATTATTGCATGACGAATATTATGTATTAACGACACATTCATTGTCAATTTTTATGTTTTGAAGCTATTTGGATATTTAAAATAATTTCACTTTATTTTATAGTTCATATTAAATTTAGGTAATGTTTTTACATTAAAAATATGCTTAAATAAAAAAGCAAAAAGAATGTGGCCACACCACAATTCGAACCTGGGTGGACCATACAATGTGCAGCTGCCAAACCAACTCAGGTGAAGAGATTTCGTGATAAACTGCACACACACGGCATTTTGAGTAGAGGCGCCGGTTATAAGAGGCGCATTCTAAACTGCGCCTCGCTTAATATATAGAAGGCGCAGCTACGCGATATGCGCCTCGCGTAGTCTTCGCCAAATTAGACCGCGCGGTACTGGCCTTTCCCAATCCCCATTCGACCGCTTCCCCGATCTCTCCCACAGACCACGGCGGACCCCGCGCGGCGGCGCTCGATCTCCGTCCCCGACAGACCATGGCGGCGTGAGGGCAGGGCAGGACAGGGACGAGTGCGACTCCGCCGTTTGGATCCGGGAGAAGGCGACTGCGGCGACGAGGCCCGCTTTTCTTCCTCTCGGTGCGCGGTCGCCGCCCCTCACTCCGCCGTCGCCATCCTCTAGCAAGAGCAGCAGCCTAGGGCTTCCGTTCAGGTACGCCCCCTACGACCTTCTCCACTTGATTTTCTCCCGGACGTCGAGTAGAGATGCTAGCTATGCTGCTCGAGTTTACAGGATCGACATCGAAGCCGTGAGTCCCCAGTCCTTCCCCCATGCCTCTGCCCATATCAATCATATGAAATTGGTAGAAAAAGCAAGCCTGACGAGTTTCTGCCTACAGATTTAATTAGCACCTGTGTACTTTGGCTCGTCGAGATGAATCCTAAGTTTTTGCATTCTCCAGGATAGGATCCAGCTCTGTCTGATTTAGGTTTAGATCCATTGCGGTTTAGGCTTAGCTCTGTTCTGCTCTGTTTATGTTATATCGATTTTCTTGTACGATGAGTAAACACATAGCACTGGCTCATTTGACTGTAATTTTAGGTAACCATGATTCCATCTGAAAACTAGGAACGCTGAAACATAGGTAGATGCTTGTTCTGAAGGAGCTCCGTCTTGATTTAGTAGGTCTTCTAGGTCTGCTACCTTTGTGGCGATAAGGGTTGCAGTGCTCTGTTTGTTTTTCCTTAGTATGCTGTATCGATTGCTTGTACGTAAATTAATTGACTGTGTCCCTGTTCACATCAGACTGAAATCTTAAGGAACCATGGGTAGATGCATGTTAATATTGGGCAGACGATTATAACCAAGCAAATGTAAGCTTCTTATTGGAATGTATGTCTCCCAACAAATATCTGGTACTTATTTTTCGTAATAATCAAGTAATGGAAACACTCACTAAACAATACTGTGCTTGCCTTCTTCTATTTGTGTTGAATTGCGGTGGACCAACATCAGTACATAAATACTAGTAGTGTCTTCTCCATGGTCTGTCCTGTGCCCACTGGGTTCCAAATGTTGCAGTACTGCTGTTCGGCCATGGTTCAATTGGTTTTTGTTGGGATTGACATTTCACGTATAGTTGCCAGTCTGTCGAGAAGGTCCCCCTCCCCCATCCCCTCTCTCTCTCCTACTCTTTGTTCTTACTGGCGGGGGAAACTCTGAACAAGCACCATCCGACCGATTTAGGTGTACATCCATTGCGATTTAATTTTGTTCAGTAGGGTGGTTGTAGCAATAAGGCGTTTGCTCCTAAGATGAATAAGCCTGTTAGCATTTGACCGAGGGAAATCTCACGGAACCATCTGAATCCTAGGGAACCTGAAACTTAACATATGGTAGTAGATGACATCTTCTCAAGGAGCCCGTCCTGATTTAGTAGGTTCAGGAACCCTGATAAGGGGCGTCACACTCTGTTTTGATCAACTACATTATAATATCGATTGTTTGCTTG
The DNA here is from genome assembly GCA_028641055.1 of Alopecurus myosuroides. Classification (NCBI taxonomy): domain Eukaryota; kingdom Viridiplantae; phylum Streptophyta; class Magnoliopsida; order Poales; family Poaceae; genus Alopecurus; species Alopecurus myosuroides. The sequence goes on from CM054057.1 coordinate 763,229,388, forward strand.
TAGGATGAGTAAGGATATGCTAACTCATTCGACCAGCGTTATCTGTTAGCATCTGGCTGAAATCTCAAGGAACCATGAGTCCATCTGAAATCCCTGAAACTTACGTAAATGCATTTCAATATTAGGCAGACGATTATAACAAGGTGTCGCGTGTTCTGGATTCCTGGAAAATTCTCTAGTACTGATTCACGTAATAATCAAGTAATTGAAGCACTCAGTAAATGATGCTTCGCTGCTCTTCCTCTGCTCGCGTTGGACCAGCATCGCTGCATAACTAGTAGTACCATCCTCTTCATGGTCTGTCCTGTGCCCATTTTGATCCTACCCACTGGATCCCAAATGCTGTAGCACTGGGTTCCACCGTGATTTGATTGGTTTTGTTGGGGTTGAGATTTCAAGGGTAATTGCCATTCTGTCGCTTGCCCTGGGTCATTGATTCATTTTTGGAAGGGTTAGAGGGGACAACTGGTATAGCTAGGTTTCAGAATCTGTACAGTAACACTTCTTTATATTATGTACGCCCTGTTACAATATCATTAATCTCCTACAGTAACACTTCTTTATATTAAGTCCCATGTCTAAGCATCGAAGGATAATTGGCAGTTATGTATGCCAGAGTATGGATTTGCAGATTTGGCGTCCACTGATTAACAGTTACCTATGTTTTCGTTGATTAATCAGGATATGGGTAGAAGCCAATCTTTTGGCAGCAGCCAGAATGGCAGTGGAGCACCATCTCAGCCCATGGACAAGGTCATTTAGCAAACCATTCGTATCTGTTTATTCGGTTTTGTTGTTGTAAGGAAGATTTAGTTTTCCTAATGTTTTCATCTTGCTGTACACAGGATTTTAGCAGAATGGATAGCTTCTCTGCCGTCCAGCCAGGAAATGTACCTTCCCGACAAGGTACAGAGAAGTTCAATGACCATGTCTCTACCTAGGCACATTTCTCACCACCACCTCCGCCTTCCGAGTTCTCATCTCCACATTCCCAGTTCTCACCACCACCACCTTCATCTTACTCCTCTTCCTCATACCAAGGAACAGATTACCCTCCTCCTTCCGACGTCCACACTACACACCCCAATTTTTCCTCCCCCTCGTACCAAGGAACAGATTACCCTACCAATGAGGTTGACAAACCACCATCCAGCTATTCCTCACATCCGTTTTCAGGCACGGACTACCCTACCAATGAGGTCCACAAGCCAGTCCAGCTATTCCCCACCACCGTACACGAGAACAGACCACCTTCGGACGACAACGGCCACAATCCCCAGAGCAACGACAAACGAGACGTCTCAGCCTACCCTCACACATACCAGCAGCAACCCTACACGGTCGAACCCCAGCACACCTCCCAATCCTACCCGAACTACTACGCCACAGAAACCCCGCCTGCTCCATACAATTACCCCAACTTCCAGTCCTACCCGAGCTTCCATGACACCACGACGCTCCCCTCAGTCACGACCCACCAGTCCTCATACCACCCTGCCAGTGATGCCGCGACTGCTCCGTCTTACTCTCATTCCGCACCAGGCCATCCTGGGGCTGCGCCAACGCAGTACCATTCCAGTGCTGGTGCTCCAAATCATCCTAGCACTGCTGCTGCAGCACCACCAGCTAGCCAGTACATGTACGACAGCAGCTACCAGCCGGCGGTGGAGAAGATCGCGGAAGCGCACAAGGCGGCGAGGTTTGCGGTCGGCGCCCTCGCGTTCGATGACGTGATTGATGATAGCATGAATTGTTCCTTCAGGTTTGTAGAAATTATTATCTTGATCACACGACGATTTCCGAGCAAACGACGTGCCGTGTTTCATGAATGCTTGGTAGTATTTGGCCGTGAAGCGTTTCCGTGGTAGAGGTGGCAGAAGAGAACTGGAGGCACGAAAGGAAGAAGTGGAGCAACTTCATCGTGATCATCATCGCCTCGTTGCTATCCATCGTAGTCTATGTGCTTTACTCTCACCTAAGCTAGCTAGAGCTCGATCCGTCGTCGCAGTTGTAACATGATTGTGAACTTGTACTCGATCGGAGACACAAACACTTGTGTTGTGTGATGTACTTCGTATAAATGAACTTGCATATATGTATGTCGTGATTTGATTCAAGTTGATGGTATTCATGGTGATGCTACTTTCTGGAAATTCTGGACTGTTGTACTGTATTTGTGCATCTATATACCTGTATATGTGTATTCTGGAACGCGCAGTAATTCTGCAAATTTTAAAATTCGAAAATATTATAGGAGGCGCATATTAAATGCGCCTCCTAAGTTATAGAGGCGCATTTCAGAATGCGCCTCCCATAAGTTATAGGAGGCGCATTCTGAAATGAGCCTCCTATAACTTTATAGGGGGCATTCTGGAATGCGCCTCCTATAACTTATAGGAGGCGCATTCTGGAATGCGCCTTCTATAACTTATAGGAGGCGCATTCTGGAATGCGCCTTCTATACTTGAATATAGGAGGCGCATTTCAAATGCGCCTCCTATACTTGAATATAGGAGGCGCATTTCAAAATGCGCCTCCTATAAGCCAAAATATGCGAGGCTTGGCGCTGGAGGCTCATTCCATATGCGCCTCGAATAACAAAAAAACGAGCCTCCTATAATCTTTTCTCTAGTAGTGAAATGGCCCTCACTAAGGCAGAGATAGCAAATACAATCATCCAGAGGACACATGTCCCAACATAACATCATTACATCTCAGCGGAAACATTCAAAGGGGGGTCTGAGTACAGACAAATCCAAATAGGCTTAAGAAGCCGGAAACTGAAATAAAGACGGAGCCCATCCACGATGTCTCGGATCCTGCCCGGGTCCGCTAACTACTCGTCAGCAGCCTCGTCAAACTCCACGTAGTAGCCGTCACCTGGATCCTCGTAAGCGTAGTCTGCGGAAACCACAGCCCCAAAGGGGTCAGTACATAGACGTACTGGCAAGCAAGACTCACAGTTCACCAAAGTACCCCGTCAACAACAGCAGATGACTTGGGTTCAAACGGAAGGAAGGGGATATAAAGGATGCTGCAACTGGCTGCACTAACCAACTACAGAGAATATACCACTTCCAACTATCAGAAAGGGGATAAGATCGAGTATTGTAACCAACTGAAAGATAACTTCAAACAAACCCATCTTGGATCTCGCCCCTTATCCAAAGAAGCAATCCGAGGATAACTCACACAGTTGGATTAAAGATGAATCAAGTTATTGTGTCAATAATCCTATTACTAGTCAAGTTGTTAATCATGGGGTGTGAGATTGTGAATCATTAGGTTTAAGTTGTCCTGAGTACTTGTTAGCCAGTACTTTCACCAAGTTAACCATAACCGCGGAAAACACAGCTTCTCGAGAAGATTATCCCTGCAGGGTTGCACCAATTTGGCCGTACACGTATGAATAACCCGCCAGATGGGATGCCTCCCACCAAGCGGGGCACTCAACACAACTCAACTCTTCTTCGCATCAAGCCCAAAGCACCTTGGGCGCACGGCTAATCGAGCCCAGAAGAAAATGGACCCTCATAGCACTCTAAGAACGTGTCCCCCTATATGCCGACTACAAAAGTTCCACCCTGCGCTGGGCTCGCAAAAACATGCATGCGGCAAATAGAAAACACGAACTAAATGAGATGATTTGGACGAGATGCGAATCGAATCAAATTGAGGGGGGCGCCCATACTCGCTTCCCACATGCGGGTAGTGCGCTCATCATGGATCAGTAGACAAGACCCTTTTCCTATTAGGGTCGACACTAGCAGGCCTCAAAACCACACAGGGCCTCCTGCTGGTGCCTTATCATCAAATTATTATTAACAATAATATTAGCATGATTGATTGATTGATTAAACATCGAGCCCCCAGAACATAATAAAGATATAGTAACTAAAAGTAACGGTTAACAGACTCGAGCAAAACAACCTAAGCATGCTAGTAAGACACTCGCTCAAACAATAGGGTTGTAGGAGGGGTGGTGAGGCAATATCAGGGTTAAAGGATTCATGTGATAGGTTCGTAACAGAAACAACTACCACTAAGGCTAGCAGAAATAGACAACGGAAAGTATCGGTAACCAGGGTTGAAAGGAACACAATGGTTCATGTGAGTGATAACTTTCCTGCAAACTCAGCAGCCTGGTACTGAGCTAGATCCTCATAAGGGGTGCTGTAAAGATCGTCTGTCTCAACGTCGTCGTCTATTCGAGAAGAAGCAAACAAACAAGACAGAAATATAAACAATCATTATCATGGCATTGTGCACAATCAAGATGATGCATGACAAGTTAATGGTTGCATCAAAATAAACTAGCTAACATGATTACACAACTTAAATGGACCCCTATGCTAAATTGAGTGGCATGTGGGAAAGGGGTCCATAATTAAGTGGAACAAATGATTTACAATTAATTATTATGTGAAAGTTGTTAGCATGATGCATGCATGATGGTAACAACAAAATAACAACAAATAACAATAATAGATGCAAGTGATAAAAGGATTTAACAAGTTTTGGAAATCATTTATTAAGGTTGGAAAGTTTGGTTACTTAAACATGTCACACAAACAATTATTGTTTTCATCAATTTAAAGTGTGCAAAACAATTAACAAAATTTATATTTGAAAAGAACATCAAATTTTAGTTGGATTACATGTTTCAAATATTGAAATTTGAATTAGGATGAATTTATTATGAATTAAACAATATTAAACAAGTCTTAATTGAATTTAAAACAAGTTTGATTATTTGAATTTTATTTGTTCAAATCATAAATTCAAATTCACATTTGAAAAGTTCACACTTTGATGGTTTGAAAACATATTTTGCATGTTCAAAAATATTTTATTTTGAGCAAGTTATGATTTTTATCAAATTTAAATGAATTAAACAAGTATTAAATTATTTAGGCAATTTAAATTATTCAAACAATGAAACAAAATTTATATTTGAATAGGTTATTCAAAATGGTATGGAAAACATATTTTATTTGCATTTATTGGATTAATAATGACTTAGTTAATGAATTTAGCAAATTGCATTTGATTTATTCAAATTTGAAATTTAAATGCATTTGGAATTTTCAAAACAGAACACAAATGGATTATTTGGATAGATGATCAAATTTGGAACAACAAACATATACAACTTTTATTTATTGGGATTATAGATTAAAAGTTATTAAAGTTTAAAGTTTAGGGTTTAATTCTGCCATTTAAATGATTTCGAAAAATAAACAGAAAACGTGTTAAACACTTTTACACCGTGCAGCAGCTAGCCACAGCCACTGCAGGGTGGGCCACGGGGCCAGCATGGCCACTGCGCGCGATGGCGTGGCAGCCAGGGTCACTGCCGTGTGGCCCCTGCCTGTCAGCCAGAGGAGCAAAAGGTTGGGTTTTTAATCGCTTCCGCGAGGATTCGAACACGCGCTCTCGCTTGCGCGCACGTTGGACTGAACCACTGCGCTGCTGCGCTGCGTTTGACAGTAACGGGGGCGAGAACAGGTTGAAGTTCAGATCCAGGCACTAACTGAAACCTGACGACCAAAACCTTCCGCGTTTCGTCAGAGAAAAAGCACCGGCGGCGATCGCCGTGCTACCGCGCTCGATCTGGAGGGGCTGGGTGCGTGCAGAGGTGATGGTTGCGTGTGCGTTTGCGAGGCGGAGCGTAGTGAGAGGAGGAGCAGGACGTGGTTGCTCACCGGAGTTTGGCGCGGATGCAGCTGCTCGGGTGGCGCGGCCGGCGACGATGGCGTTGACGGCGGTGCGGATCCAGCCACTCCCCGTGCTCCCGCAGGTGTCCAAAAGGGAGAGTAGTTGGTGGCGAGTAGGTTCCCGGGCTTAGCGAGGGGAGGTTGTGGTTACGGTGGTGGCGATCGACGGGGGTTCAGAGAGCTGTCGCCGGCGAGGTGGATACAGAGAGGTGAACGGTGGCTGCGAGGTGAAAATGGCGGCGCGGCGCAGGGAGCGAGGGAGGCTAGGGCTAGGGCACGGCGCCAGGGGCCTAGGGGGGTATTTATGGAGTGCGGGGGAGCTCCCTGGCCGTCGGAGGTCGCCGTACGGCGACGTGGCGGCCTCGGATGCTCGCCGTACGGGGAGACGATGACGCCATCGTTCTATTCGAACCGGTAATTTGGCTAGTTGGGCTGGGCTGCGCGCTAGGGTTAGCTTAGGTGGGCTGGGTCGAGCTTAGCTGCCGCGCGCGTGCGTTAGTTCCCTTTTTATTTTTCTGGTTTATATTTTTTTTTTGCACAAAACAGATTTGGAAGAATTTGATAGGGTTTTTAATTTTAAAAATTTAGAGAAAATTCATGGGACCATGTTAGCTCAAAAGCTAACAGTTGGCAATTAGGTTTCTGAAATTTCAAACTTTTACATTGCTGTTTGGAAAATAAGCCAATTTAGATGATTTTTGAATATCTAAAATGATTAATAAAATCAACCTTTTAATAAGGTGACCCAAAAGAATTAATTGGAAACAAAGAATAACAGAATGTTTTGGTTATTATTTTTATAGTTTCAAATTGGTTCTGTTTGAAAATATTTGATTTGAATTGGAATATTTTGTTAATTAATATAGAAACAACAATTTAATAGGGGGAACCCTATTATTAGTTGGATTAGAATTATTGGAATGGTTTGGTATTTATATAATTTCCAGATGAGGTGCTGTTGAATTTGAGTTTGAAAACAATTTGGGAATTATTTATTTGAAATAAAAGCAACATTTTATTAATTGATAACTATGAAATAATATGACAACAAAGGAGTTGTTTTTATTTGGGATTTTTATTTTAAATGTTGTAACAGAGCAAGTATGAAATAACCATTTGAATTTGTTTGAGTTTGATTATGAAAACAAGATAAAACAGATGCAAAACAAATAGTAACAAATGCAAACAAATAATTAAACATGATGACATGATGCAATGCTTGAATTAAAACAAGAAACAAAACATTCTAAGGGATATTTCATACTTGGGATGTTACATCCAACTGTGTGAGTTATCCTCGGATTGCTTCTTTGGATAAGGGGCGAGATCCAGGATGGGTTTGTTTGGTGGTTAGTTATAGTTGGTTACGATACGCTATCTTATCTTCTTTTCTGTTAGCCGGAAGTGGTAGTAACTCTGTAGTTGGTTAGAGCAGCCAGTTGCCGCATCTTTTATATCCCCTTTCTTCCGTTGAACCCAAAGCATCTGTGCTTGGTGTTGACGGGTTACACTTTGGTGAACTGTGAGTCTTGCTTGCCAGTACGTTTATGTACTGACCCCTTTGGGGCTGTGGTTTCCGCAGACGACGATTCCGAGGATCTCCATGGTGGCTACTACGTGGAGTATGACGACGCTGTTGACGAGTAGATAGCGGACCCGGGCAGGATCCGAGACTTCGTGGATGGGCTCCGTCTTTTCGTTTTCCGGCTTCTTAAGCCTATTTGGATCTGGTCTGTACTCAGACCTGTTGAATGCTTCCGATGCTATGTAATGATGATATGTTGGGACATGTGTCCTCTGGATGATTGTATTTGCTATCTCTGCTCTAGTGAGAGCCATTTGCAATTTATTTCCATCTTTTGTGTCTTAGAGATATGTTGTGTTATCATTCTGTTAAACGTCGTTGACGTACCATGTGTGTATGGTATGAAGTACGTCAATGGTAGTATCCTGATTTCTATGGGATAGTTTACGTCGACGCTGAACAGATAGGGGTTGGTTGTCACACATACGTGTGTTGGCCTACTCGTAAGAGGACGCGGGTGCCGGTAAGCCCCGTAATCCAATCTACTACTGTTCAACGGAACGGCGAGTATCCTTTAGAAGTCCGGGTGCGACAGTATACTAGCACGTGCTCTTGCAATCCCGACCGTACTCTCCCCTAAAAAGAGCAAGAAGGAAAGCTCTGGATCCAAGTATGATCCTCGAGGGGAGGAAGACTTCACTGAAGAAGCTGAACCCTTACCTTCTAGATCAACACCCTTTCATCATAGCTCAGCAGTGAAGGTGATACTTACTTATCTCGTGTGGGACTGGTAGCCTAATTACTGCATTTATATATATGTTGTGCTACCATCCCCATTGATCTGTACATGTGAACTGTGCAGGCTAGGAAACACAAAGTCAAGATGACATTCGGTAGGGGGCAGATGCCTCGAGGTGGCAACTCCTTGAATGGTAAGAAGCGTGCCCGTGCTGACATATGTGACAACACATCACCTGTTACTCCAACAAGAGATAAAAATACCCAGAAGATTGCACCGGCAGTTTGCGCACCCAAAACGGGTCGAACAAGGAGTGCGAGCTTGCAGAAATAGCCCACAGATCCAGTCAGGCCACCACCACCCGGGAACAAGAAGCCATCTAAGCCCCCCAAGAAGCCATCTGACAATGACAAGACGGCACATGTCGAACACAAGCAGCCAGCTGCGGTCCAAACCAAGGTGGTAGCTGTGGTGACCGAGAAGGCAGCCGCCCCGCTCGAGCTGGAAGCTCCCCAAGTCCTGCAAGAAGCTCCCCAAGTCCAGCAGGAAGCTCCCCAGCTTGGCCAGTAGGGATCTGCTCAAAACAAGCAGACAGTTGCCCATGACCATCTGGAAGCTGCCCAATACAAGGATGCAGCTGACCACCGCGAGGAGACACACACCAAGTACGGGCAAGATCTTCTCGTTGGCCCGCTGCCAGGTTCCCAAGTCGAGCTCCCACCATTCCAACATGAGGGGAAAGGTTCCCAAGTCGAGGAGGTAGATGCCCACTCCGAGGCACTAGTTTCTGACCCTGAAGATGGGCATCACTTATGCCAGGAAGGTAACATGTTGCAAAATTGTGCTATCCATTTCCAGAATTAAATCTGAAATACAGAACACTAACTCTAGCGCGGCCACATTTTTTTTAGATAATCAACCTGGAGACATCACTATAAGTGGTGGAGGTGCGTTTGAAAGGGGAATAAACATGGGAAAGGGGCTGGACAGGATGTCGAGAGGAAAGAGGATCAGAATAGTTATTCCTCCTGGATGTATTAGGCCAGCTGACGATAAGATTAGTGCCACGTATACCACTGCATGTTCAATTGCAGCCAAGGAGGTTGTCCCCGTCTTACTCCATTGGAAGCAGTACAAGAGAGGACCCGACATATTTAAAGCCTTTGCTGGCCATGTGGCTGTAAGTTTTGTAACTCTTGATTCCAGTTCTGTCCTCTGTTGTTCATAAAACTGAAGTATGCTATTTCTTTTGTTTCAGTCAAAGTTTCTGATGGACCTCGATGACCCCAATATCGTGTCCTCTCTTGAAATGCATCTCCAAAGCCGTACAAAGCACATGCGTCATGTTCTGAAGAAGCAGTATTGGGACAACGTCAAAGACAAGAGTGAGGTTTTGCATAAAGCTCCAACAATAGAGAAGGTTGGCGATGCTGAATGGAAAGCTTTACTAGCCAGCTGGGGATCACCCAAGAGACAAGTCTGTGTCTTTGCTCACTCGAACTGCTATTGCATCAATTCTATAATCGTGATTGTTTCTAATACTTCATACTTTGTTTGTGTAGACGGACTGTCTGAAAGCTGCAGCAAGCAAAGGCTGTGTCATGTACCCTACTCATACGGGTTCTCGGAGCTATTAGATTTATTGCGACAAGGATCAAGATTTAGTTCAACTGTTCAAAGCTACGCACATAAACAAGGTGGATGGAACATACCCTTCGCCTGTGAAAAAAGCAATTGTAAGCCCCCCAGAATTCTTCACATCTCTATAATCAACATTTTACCTCAATAGATTCTTGTAGGGCACCTTCCCTTTGTGAATTCTGATGCAAACTACTTTCATCAGCTAATTCACCCATGATTGTCATCTTCTAGTTCATGTACATGCATGCTTTAACTTGCTTGTCATCTGCTACTTCATGGACACGCATGCTTTAACTTGCTTGTCACCTTCTATTTTAATCTATGTTCTGTACATGCTTGTCGTGTGCTATTTTCATCTATGTTCCTCGGATGCCTGTTTTTCCATCATCCATGTCCCCTAAAACCAACTTTGGCTAGATGTATGCCGCAGCGCATGTAATCAACTCTGTGTGAACTCTGAGCTTTGTTAAGTCAAACCTGGGCAATAAAATGCCTTTTATCTACAAATAAACTAGTTTGGCTGTTGTTGCATATATGCTTGTACATGCAGATCGCTTGTCATTCCAGCATCACCAGATACGTCTGTTAAAATATGCACTTGAGCGTGCTGTCATTTCAGCATGGTTTCCAACTATGTTTTGTACATCCTTGTCGTAAACTAATTTATCTACGCTTGTCGCTAGTAATGTGCATGCGTGTTTAATTGCTTGTCATCTGCTAGCTTATGTATGCTTGTCATCTTATATTTCATATCAATGTTCCTTATGAGCTAGTTCAGCTGCTATCTCATCTTGTCCTTTTGCATGCTTTTTAGGTTGAAATGGAAGCAAAGATGGCGCCAGCTTTGCCGGGGGGCACTGTCAGGCCACCTCTGTCTGCTGCCGAAGCTGTCGCTGAGGTGCTCGGGCAGGGCCAGCGAAAGCCTACGTTCCTAAAGAACATAGGCTTGGCAACCACCCGATTTAGAGCAACAAAGGTTGAGCTCCAGCGTCAGCTTAACCGTGAGATAAGCACGAAGCAGGAACTTGTCATGGAGCTGAAGGCAGCCAGGGATCAGGCTGATGTAGACAGGATCGCCCGCCAACAAGAACTGGATGACATTCGAAAGCAATCTGCAGAGTATACCCAGGCTCAACATAGATCTAATGTCATTCTTCAGGGGCTACTGGGTATGCCACTTCCTAAGCCCCAACACAACCCTGCGGCTGGCGAACTGGGTAGCCGATATGAAACTGTTTCTATTCGTGATGTATTTTGGTGGCTTTTTGGTAGGTGCCCTTGATGAGCTCTTTTGTGCCCCTTGTGAGGCTGTGAACTATGGCAGATGGCATTCGATGCCTCTGCTGGTGGCCCTTGTGAGGCAGTGAACTACTGCAGATGGCCTCTGCGGGTGGCCCTTGTGAGGCTGTAACCCAGTCTTATTTGCTGCATGTTTTTGCGTGTGCTTTTCTGTGAAAACTAGCAGTGCTAGAATTTAAAATTCGTCCGCACCGGCTAAACGGCCTTTCGAACCACGACGGGAAAAAATGACGATGCACGATGAAGTCACCAGAGCACCTGGCGACGGATGCGATCCGTTACGGATACGAGAACACGTGGTACTATATGATAGGTCCACGAGGCGGCACACTATTGGATGAAAATCGCGACGGAAAATTACGTCACGGATACGTTTAGACGTGGACATGCCATGTTGGTCCACGTGCTGGCTCATGATTCGGACGTCTTACGACGAACTAAAACGTCTCACCGTCGGACAACGTTATAAATTCGTCGATAATAAGCGTATACGTGGAACTTTATGAGAGCGCTACGTGGCACATCTATAGTGCTTGAATCCACGACAAAAAAATGAACGTCGCACGTATTATGACGTCATAAAACGGGATCGATGACGTCATAAAAGGAGGTAATGATATTTCCAATCGCGACGTTTTAAAATGTCAAGAAAATGATGACGTCAGGAACAGTAGAACTGACGTAAGCGGCGCCCGTAACGGGTAACGGAAAGTACGATTCCACGTGTGCACACGCTGCGACGAAACAAATGTCGCTCCTTGTTGGGCCTTGTGCTGGGCCGGCCATTAGCTCGCGACGGTCGAATTTCCGTCGCGGACTTTACGACGGATTAGTGTTCATTTAATCGTCGCAGAATCATCCGTGACAGTCGATCAGGAACGTTCTTACTCCGTCGCGTAAACCGTCGCGGATTGACCTTAGCGACGGTTTGGAGCTCATCCGCAACGGTATTGAAACGTCACAGACCGCGCGGAATTTTGTAGTGCAATGGGCAAAACAGTGGTATTATTGATAAGGGGTATTTCTTCTCCCCCTTCAGAAAGTTTCCAAAGATTCAAAGACTCGTAGATTTTTCTAGGCATGAGACAAAATTCAGTCATAATATCGCAATGAGCATGAAAAGTTTCATTATTTATAACTAATTTTAGTGTAGGGATCCACATTGAAGGTTCAGAGTTTATTGGTACATAATCATAACAAGCACGGATCTGGTTATAGGCTTCCTTTAAACATGATATATTTGTTTCAAGAGTATTTAATCTAGCTTGAAACCTCACAAGGGATGAATCAAATTTACTAGTTGAGCTAGAAGTTGCAATGAACTTTTTAATGGCATTAAGAGCTTGATCTCCATCACAACTTAGGAAGTCTCCTCCTACAGCAGAGTCTAAAGCATATCTATAGCAAAGAACAAGACCAAAGTAAATACTACTAAGAAATAAATCCAAGGTCATCATGGGTTCAGTTTTACTATAAGAATCAAAAATCCTAGACCAAGCCTCCTTGAAACTCTCCTCACTCCCTTGTTGAAAGTGAAGATTATTCCTTCCGGTGACATAGTGACAAGAACAAAACTAGACATAAAATCAAGCAAGTAAATGACATCTATGAGGTAAACTAATTTTTTTTGTATTTTTAATATAGAGAAGAAAAACAAGACAAAAATAAAAACAAGACAATAAACAAAATAAAGTGGTTGAGAGTGAGAGACTCCCCTTGCTAGAAGACTTCTTCCTCCCCGGCAACGGCGCTAGAAATTCTTTTGCTACGCCTCGATGGTGCTAGGAATTCTTGCTGCTTGTGATGGCGTGTTGGGAAACCAAAGAGGAGGGTGTGATGAGTGTAGCAGTAAGCACTTCCCTCAGTTAAGGACCAAGGTTATCAATCTAGTAGGAGGAAGAGGATCTTCGGAAGGTTGCTGCCACTGACGGTGGTGATGGCTCACCGGTGTCAGCAACAACGCGGAACCTGCACACAATAAAACCAAAATACTTTGTCCCCACGGTACAGTGAGGTTGTCAATCTCACCGGTCTTGATGAAAACAAAGATTAGACGTATAGTGTGGAAACTGATGTATGCTTGCAGTTAATAAAGAAATCAGGAAATTGTTGTGGTTTGTTTAACAATGTGGAAAATGGACCGGGGTTCATAGGTTCACTAGTGGTGTCTCTCCATAAAGATAACATGTTGGATGAACAAATTACAGCTGGGCAACTGAAAAATAGAGGTTGCACCATAGTGCACAATATAACATGATGATTACTATGATATTTAGTGCGGGCATTAAAACAATATTAATAGACCGAAATCCATCTACATCTATGACTAATAATCCACCCTCAGGTTATCATCCAAACCCCCTTAGGTATTAAGTTGTAAGCAAGATAACTGCATTAAACAAAGTATGTAATGTAAGCAATGATTATGCACGCGGGCACTCTCACCGTTGTTTTCTCCCTAATGGAAACAACACATCCTCCCCCTTCACGTTTCTGTCACTCGAGCAAAGTGGTGAGGAGGCATGAACCCACTATCAAGCATAAATACTCCCTCTTGGAGTCACTAGCAACTACTTTGCCAAAGCAACCACTAGCAATGGAGAGCATGCAAGATCACAAATAATAAAGACTATAATCAACTTGGCATAAGTTCAATATTCATCGGATCCCAGCAAACACAGCATATAAAATTACATAAGATCAATCTCGATCATGATAGGCAGCTCACGAGATCTAAACATGGAGGCATATGAGGAGAAGACAACTATCTAGCTACGTCTACGAACCCGTAGTCCAAGGATGAACTACTCATGCATCACTCCGGATGCAGGCATGGTGATGTAGAAGCCTCAGGTGATGATTTCCTCTCGGCAAGGTGCCGGAGATAGCTTCAGAACCCCCCTGATATTGGGTTGACGGTGACGGCGGCTACGGAACTTTTCGGGGATTTTTTATCAGGTGCATAGGGTTTTCCATCCGGGGGGATAAATAGGCGAAAGGGCAAAGGCGGTGGAGCTCCAGGGGCCCCACACCCATAGCTGGCGCGACCCGGGGGACCGCGCCAGCCTATGGTGTGGCCCCCCTAGTGCCCGTCTTCGACTCTCCTTCAGTCTTCTGGATGCTTCCGGGGAAAATAGGCACTTCAGGCTTTGTGGGGTCCAATTCCGAGAATGTTTCCAGAACAAGTTTTCTGAAACCAAAAACAGCAGAAAACAGGGAACTGGCACTTGGCATCTTGTTAATAGGTTAGTCCCAGAAAACGGATAAAAATGTTATAAATAAGGGAGAAAACAAGTAGAAATTGACATAATATGATCATGGAGCATCAGAAATTATAGATACATTGGAGACGTATCAGTGATCCACTTAAGGGAAACTTGCTGCTGTTCTACAAACCTCTGCACTTGGAGGCCCAACACTGTCTAAAAGAATAGAAGCGTGCGTAGACATGAGCAGCAGGTGGAGCAATTGGTGTGCATGTGAAACCATTCATATTGGTACTGGTAAAGTCATAATGCTTGGTAGTATCATTGGTAGCCATGCTTGCAGAACACAAATAAAAGACTAGAAACTAGAAAACTAATTTTGTTGGGCTTTTTTTATAAAGAGAAAACAAGAATAACCAAAAGTAAACTAAGCAAGAACAAAAAAAAAGAAAGAGGGTGGAAGTGTGAGACTCCCCTTGCAGCAAGCTAGAAATCCCCGGCAATGAAGCCCAAAAAATGTACTTGATGCTGACGTGATCACACGCTCGTTGGGAGACCCCAAGTGGAAGGTATGATGTAGTCCAGCGGAAATTTTCCCCCAATTAAGGAACCAGGGTTTATCAAACCAGTAGAACTTCGTAGTATTGGAGAAGGTTGCTTGTTGTCTAGCGCGCCAACAAGCGTGGAATCTAAACACAAACAAAATCTTTTTCTTGCCCCAACTTTCCAGAAGGTTGTCAATCTTCCGGTCTTTCTGAAAACTAGAGAACTAAACATATAGTCTTTAAGAGTAATAAATGTAAAAATGGAACATCAGGGAAAAATTATGAAGATGCTTAAAAGAAGGTTGCAAATATGAGGAAAACAGGACCGGGGGCCATAGGTTCACTAGTGGTGTCTCTCCAAACAAAATAAACATGCTAGGTGAATAAATTACAGCTGGGCAATCGACAAATCATGAAAGTATAACAATACTATTATGAAGAGATATAGTTCACAGGTTCTAACATTATAGGAAATACGTAAAGGCACATGTAACGCTATCCAACATGCATCCATATCTAAAAGTCCGCGTCAAGAAAGCTATCCATCAAATCTCTCTTGTATTAAGTTGCAGCAACAAAGTTATGGCTTCCTGTGCAACAAACAAATGCATTAAGAACAATTACGTAATGTAAGCAGTGGTCCTTGTCCGTAGACCATAGCATCGTTGTTTTCTCTCTAGTAGAAACAACACATCCCCATCTGTCACGTTTCTGTCACTCGAGCACAAATGTAAGGGAGGCAACCACCTATCATCTAGCATATAAACCCTCTCTTGCAGGTGAAAACAACTACGCGGCAAAGGTAATCATAAACACCGTAGAGCATCTCAGATTAAAAGTCTCTACAAATGTAAGTGAGGCAACTCACGAGACTCTAAACATCGAGGCAGAGGGGAGCGAACAACCATCTAGATATTTCTATGGACCCGTAGTCCCGAGATGAAATACTCACGCATCTGTCCGGAGGCGATCATGGCGATGTAGAGTCCTCCGATGACGATTCCCCTCTCTAGCAGGGTGCTAAAGCAGGACTCTAGAAGCCCTAGATTGGACTTTTGAGGTGACGGCGCCTCTCTGTATGTTTCGTGAAAAATAACTCCGTTCCCGGCGTTTTTAGGGTTGAAGGCAATTTATGGACGAAGAGGCACCGCGAGGAAGTGGCCAGGAGCACCAGGGCACACCAGGAACGTCCTAGAATGGACCGTGCCTGGCACCCCCTAGGGGCCCCCTCCGGCTCTTCTTTGGACTCCGTCTCCATTCCGGGGAAAAAATGATCTTCGTGGATTTTCAGCCCTTTTCGAGAATATTTCCTTAATTTTTTTTTCTAAAATAGAAACATAACGAAAAATAGAAATTGTCCTAGGACATCTTGTTAATAGGCTAGTCTATGAAAACATCCGAAAAACAAAGAAAAACGACAGAAAACATGTGGAAAAGAAAAGGTATTGGGTAGAAGACAAGCATGTAGGATAAAAAATTATAGATACATTTGCAACGTATCACATGACAACATTCAGTCCACTTCATTTATTTGGTGCGTATAATTAGGAGAAGTTGGTTAGTATTGCTAACAAATATATGTTAATGATTTCGCAAGTGATGAACTGGAAAAACAATTTCTATTGAGACTAGACATGTATGTTACTCATATGTGTCGAGCTGAGAAGTTGAAAAACTTGAAGAATGCGTGTGAGCTTTCACTTATGCTTGTCGAGAAAAAAAAATGAACAATATTATGTTGTTTAAAAGCTTCGGAAATTGCTATTGATTCTTCCAGTAGCTACGGCTAGTGTTGAAAGATGTTCTCTTCAATGAACTATGTGAAAAAGAACAAATTTGGTGATGAATAATTGAACAACGGTTAGGTTACATTTGTTGAGAGATAATTCTTCAATCAACTAAAGGTTAAGGATGTCATCAATATCTTCCAAAAATATGATCAAAGAGTTATATTATAAGATGAGGATAACATCAATTTATCAATCAAAAGGTACTGATGTATTCTTATTTAATTGGAAAATTATTTTTATATAACTGATGCATGATACGTCATAAACTTATCCTTAATTTCTGATGTTCCATGTTGTTTCCTACATGTTTGCAATAAACTTTATTTTCCGGACTAACCTATTGACAAGATGCCACAGAGCCAGTTCCCTGTTTTCTATTGTTTTTAGTTTCAGAAAAGTTGTTCTGGAAATATTCTCGGAACTGGAAAATTCGAAGTCCGGAGGTCCTAGAATTCCCGAAGGTTCCACGGAGTCCCGAAGAGGCCCGGCGGGAGGCCACACCATAGGGCGGCGCGCCCCCTGGCCACGCCATGGGGTGGTGTGGGGCCCCCAGGCCTCCACCGCCTTTGCTCTTTCGCCTATTTATACACCCCGACATATTAACCCTAAAAATATACCACTTCGTCCCGAGAAACACCCGAGGCCGCAGTCATCGTCATCCCGAGATCGGGAGGGTTCTAGAGCTCTCCTCGGCACCCTACCGGGAGGGGAATTCATCACCGGAGGGGTCTACATCACCATGCCATCCTCTGAAGTGATGCGTGAGTAGTTCATCCCTGGACTACGGGTCCATAGCAGTAGCTAGATGGCTGTTCTCTCCACTTTGTACCTCATGTTTAGATCTCGTGAGCTACCTCACATGATCGAGATTATCTTTATGTAATGCAACATGTTGTGTTTGCTGGGATCTGATGAATGTTGAATGTTATGTCTTCTGATTATTAATCTATCATGTTATCTTCATGCTTATGTTATTTATGATCTTGCATTCTCTCTGTTATTAGTAGATGCTCTGGCCAAGTAGATGCTAGTAACTCAAATATGGAGTATTTATGCTAGATAGTGGGTTCATGCCTCCTTTGCATCTGTGCTCGAGTGACAGAACCGTGATGGATGGAGGATGTGATGTTGCCATTAGGGAGAAAACAATGGTGTTTACCTACTTTACATTGTTTACATTACACACTTTTCTTACTGCGATGATCTGTTGCTAGCAACTTAATACCCAACATTTGTTCGGATGATATTCGGAGGGTGCATTAGACATAGATGCAGTTGGATGACGGTCGATGTATTTTGTTGCAATGCCCGCATGAATCACATAGTAATATTTATGTCTTGCATATGCACTATGGTGCCACCTTCATTCCTGCCAATTGTCCATCTTTAATTTGTTCACCACGCATGTTATTTATCTTTCACGGAGAGACACCACTAGTGAACTGTGGACCCCGGTCCATTTTCTCATACTGATAATACACACACTGCTTTCACACTGCTTTCATACTGTTTCTACTGTTCTCTTACTGTTTTTCACACCATACGTTTAACCTTTTTGTGTTCAGCAAAACCGGTGAGATTGAAAACCTCACTGCTTCGTTGGGGAAAGTGTTTGATTGTGTTGTGTGGGTTCCACGTTGCTGCTAAACCGGTAGTGCGCCCTGCCATCTCAGCTGCATCAACCTTCTGAAGTTACTCCTTTCTACTACTGGTCGATTCAACCTTGGTTTCTTTCTGAGGGGCACTTGCTGATGCACTCTTCATACCTTCCTCTTGGGGTCTCCCAGCGAACGTGTGTTCACACGCATCAATGCATTATTTATATATATAATTACGTATTGTTTTTTATATATTGCATTTAGACGATAAATATTTTTTATACATAGTTCACTGAATACACGACCACTAAATCCTAGAGCCTCCACTGCTCAGCTGACTAGATGGTAGAGTGACCATCCACTATGGATTCATGTTGAAGGTGGAACCGAATTCGGATTAAGATTTCCTCTCGTTTTGATAGAGGTGCCACGATGTAAGAATCAAGATCATAGTCTATTTCACTGCGGAGAGCGAGAATCACATGGTAGATGATAGAGATCAGTGGCTCTAAATAGTTAGGAGGGTCTGTGTCCCTATCTCCAGGTGTGTGATGCACTCATTCACTGAATGGTTGATGGAAGCGTGACGTTAGTATTGCTTGCCTATGACCGCTTGTTTGTACTGAATGGTTGATGGAAGCGTGAATTTAGCATTGCTGGGATAACCACCCCAGAGACTTCGCTTGACATCAGAGACCTGGCGCGTTGGTAGCGGCGAGTTGTGCCATACACACAGGAGATGACGCCATACTTGGACACTGTTAATCATACACATGGTAGGGAAATTACAGAGAGATGTTGATGCGGTGTTGGCGAGGACCTGTTTGATATTGATGGACGTGTATATCAAGTTATAGAATATGCACAAGGGTAGGAGACGGACATGTGGGAACAAAGTGAAAAGTAAAAAAAAATCGGCCTAACGAGAACAAAAACACCACTTCAATGTCTAGAATAAAAATGCATAAGGAGGTGAACTTATATGTATGTGCCATGCAGTAGACTATCTAGAAAATTTGGCATAAGATGATTAAAGGGTACCACAAAATTCGTTCAAAGGGCCAAATATACTCGCGGGAGAACAATCATGATAACAAAGTACATGACTATAATTGTAGGTGGAATCATATCATGAGAAGGAAGTTGCATTAGTGGTTGTGATTAATAGTTCAAGTCCTACATACATGGAGGTTCGTGCATAGAAGTTTAAGGATGGCAAGGACATATTGACGAAGGTAGATTTTGTTAAAATGAGTGTAAAATATGTGTATGAATTGTGATACAATTGGACTTGTAACTAGTAACGGTTTAGATAGTTGAATCGAACGAGAGTAACCCGCACCTAATATGAAAAATCACCATGGAGTAGTTAAAATAGAATAAACATTAGCTCGCAGAGTAGATGCAAGATCAAGTGGAACGGTCCGCCGCACGTGGCACTAGTAACCGGACCGGCCATTACATGGTGGTCGAGAACTCAAGATGTCTTGGATGTACTACCTAAGATTTAACTCTGTGCACTATATGGTACAAAGATATTACGTTGCGAATGCATACATGAGAAAAATAATATGGCTTGAGGCATAGTTGATAAAAAAACCGCATGTCGCATTATAAATTAAAGAGCACATCGATCTCCTGATAGCGCTTGTCGAATCTCTGACTCCACAAATCCCTTAGGTGACCCTATCGGGTTTCGACTAGGAGAAGTCATGAGCGCTGGTGGAATCGTCGGCTAGACAGGGGGCGAGATTTACCCAGGTTCGGGGCCCTCGAAGAGGTAAAACCCTTACTCCTGCCTTCTGTCGATCTGTATTAGATGATTAGATCGGTTACAGGTTGCTCGAATCGAGAGTAGATCTCGGGTTTCAAGGCTTTTTGGTGGTGCGGTATTACTTGGTCCTCTCCTAGGGGGGCTCTCCTAGCCTTATATAGATGGCCAGGTCTCGAGTTCTACCCGGAGAGGACTCCAACCCTAGATAGGTCGGTTACATGTTTTCTAACTTAACCCGCAAGTTTAGTGCAGGTGGGCTTCACGCGGGCCTTCTAGAGTACTTCGAAGGCGCCTCTTCTTGGGCTTTGTCCCTGGGCCTGAGAGGGGGTGTCCTTACCCGCAGGGTCCAGGATCCATATCTTCGTCAGTAGCCCCCGAGCGTTTGCTCGATTGGGATTTTTCCAGTCGAGTAGACGGTCAAACCTTTCTTGATCTTTTCTGGAGGACCAGCTCGACAGTTATTGTTTAAAGGGTGCGTTCCCTGTATCATAAGTCATCGTGCTCGAGCATTGAGCAACATAAGTGCCTGTTTGTACGGCTTTTTTCATAGAAGGATGTGGCTCAGTAGCTTGGCTCTCCCGAGAGATCAGGGCCAATTAATTGCAACTAGGGCAAAAACATTCCTGGCCTACACAGATTCGAGACCTCCGACTCGAACCCGATGAGGTGATCGTTGCGACTGGGCCGTTGTGGACTTATCAAATCAAAGTTAACCTATGGGGGTACCCGGCGCGTCCGCTAGGATTTTTCTTCGTGTTGTTGACACGGAATTACACCGGAGGACGCAGCTTTCGAGTGCGATTCCAGGCCCAAAAGAGAGATCTTTTCGGGTCTTACCCTCATATTCGAAGAATATGGCATCCGGATGCGCCTAGTCGGCTGAACAATCCAGGTTTTTATGATGTAAATTTATCATGTGTAAGAGAGGTAGGTTCTTCCTACCCGATCGATTTGTTTGAGTTCTATACGAAAGCAATTTCGTGCTGGAAGAAAAGCTAAGTCCATATGAAAGAGTTTTCATGTTTGGAATGCCGTGCCCATACGAAAGAGTTTTCGTGTATAGGGTATTTTTCTCTTGTTCGAAGAGGTTTTGCTTCATGAATTGTTCACGGAAAAGTTGCTTTTATCCGAAGGAATTGATGTTCGTACGAAGATACTTTCGCGTTTGAACTTCCAATCGAAAGATCTTGATTTTGAATGACGAATGCCATGACGTCATGGCGCACTCCTCTTCTCCCGATGGGACGTGACGGAGTGGCAGCAGATGGTGGCCCACCTGGTCAGCTTTTTGACCGGGAAACGAGACGTCGTTCCCGGTTTTTACGCGAGACGCGCAGTAAATGCGCACGATCTTCTGTTAAGATCGTGGCACGAAACAGCGCTGGCCGCCGCTTCGTTTCATCTTCACGCGTGGCGGCCGTGATAAGCGCCACGTAGCGCATCGTACGGTTGAGATCGTCTCGCTCCGCGTATAAGTACGGGTGTTAGCGCTACGGTAAAACTTTCCCAGCTCTCTGTCTTCATCTTCTTCCTCGCGCCCACCTTCGTCTTCCTGCGCTCGAGCTTGTGCTGCAAGCAATGGCTGGCGGAAAAAGACGCGGTGCTGTCGGCTCTGCGTCCGGTGAACCTTCTGCGCAACCCGCGCCCCGCGCCGGCGACTGGCGCTCCCCCAACACCACCGCGAAAAGCATCAAGGAGATGCAGCGGGAAGGGTTGCTGCCGGCGGAGACGGAGAAGCGAGTCCGTCTCGGAAAAAAGGAAGAGGTACCCAATCCTCAATCGAACGAGCGCGTGGTCTTCGTGGACCACGTGACTCGGGGCCTTTCCTTTCCTCTTCATCCCTTCTTCCTCGGGTTGCTGTGTGTCTATGGCATACAGCTTCACGATCTTCCCCCGAACGCGGTGCAGCACATTTCGTGCTTCATCGTGTTCTGCGAGTGCTTTCTCGGTATTCGCCCGCACTGGGCGCTTTGGAAGGCGCTCTTCAAAGTCCGGATTTTCCGCGAGAGATCGCGGGTGGAGTCCGAGCTCGGCGAACCGCTTCGCACGGGCGGCTTCGGGATCCAAGCTCGACAAGAAGGCAGCTACTTCAACATGCATTTTGTCGACTACGCTCAAAGCTGGCGGAAGAGGTGGTTCTACGTCACCGACAACAGCTCGGGTGGGATTGTGGAGTTCCACCCGTTCGTTGTTCTGACAAGGCGAAGGTCCTGGGGGCACAAGATGTCAGCCGAGGAGACTCAGACCGTCGCGCCCTTACTCGCAAGAGTAGCTGCTCTCCGGGATCAGACTGCGGGAGTCGTGCTCAACGGGATGCATCTGGCGAGTATCTTTTTGACGCGCAGGATCCAGCCACTTCAACAAAGGCCCTCCGCTATGTGGGAGTATCAAGGCTCAGAGGACCCCAGCCGAGTAAGCCGCGAGGAGCTTTCGAATGTGGAATTCGAGAAGAAAATCGCGGGTATCACTCGACTGAAGGTGGGGGAGAAATTCCCCGATTGTTCAGTTGAAGCCTTTGCCGCTTCAAATCCTCCTCCAGCCGAGGTTAGTTTCTTCCTTATCGTCTTTGAGTTGTTCCCTTTTTGTTCTGGTTCCTAGTCGATAAGATTTTTCTCGTCTTCTTCTTGTCTTTGTAGAGCCTAGCTATGGCGGACTGCTACCCGCCAGCTGCGGGGGAGGCTGCCTCAGAGCAAGTGTTGAGTCATCAAGACGTCGCGGTTGACACCAGCGTCGCCAACGCCTCTTCGAGTTCAGAACACGATTCTTCGGATTACGTTTAAGACTCGAATGGCGCACCTACGAAACGTCGTCGGGTAGATGAGGACGAAGCTACTTCTAAAGATAAATCCTTGGAAGCATCGCCCAGTCAAGCCCCTATCCATGCGACTCCACTTCGCTCTCTTGCTCCTTCGCCTTCGTTCCCAGTGATGACGCCCGCTTGGAACGCGGACTTGCTGGATGACGACGACGAGGATGACGAGTAAGTGCTTCTTCCTTATTCTTGGTCGAACATTTTTCGTGCTTCAATATTGATGTTTTCTATCTTTCGCTGCAGACTGCAGACGATCAGTCCTCGCAGGTACGCCGCTGCCGTTCCTCCCGAAAAGAGGAATAAGGCAAAGGATGCGGGTGAAACTCCCACCGCGGGCACCGTCAAAAATTCTCTCAGAGCAGCCCCCGAAGCTGCAACTGTGGAACGTGAAGCCCCCAGCTTTGCCGCTAGGACTTCAGCTTCTAAAGAAGTGACAGACAGTTCCGCGGATCCGCTCTCTCGCGCCACCAGCCAGGTAGACTTCGTCTTCTATCTTCAAATTTTTATCGGGTGCACGACAGTGCTCCCGATGGGAGTAGCCCCCGAGGCTGTAGTCGATCGCATGCGATCGGCCACTGGCTCAAAGTCTGGTTTAATTCTTCTCCATGATTTCATTTTTATCGGGTGCACGGCAGTGCTCCCGATGGGAGTAGCCCCCGAGGCTGTAGTCGATTGTAGATAATCGGGTACAGACTCCAATTTAATCCTTTTAACTCTTCCGTCTTCGTGCTTTTGCAGTCGCTTATTGATTCTCTTGCGGAGATTGGTCGCCGCGTCGTTCTCGCCAAGTCGGATTGCGAGTCACTTCGAACGGACCGTAGCCGACTTCAAACTGAAAACGGCCTTCTCAAGGGTAAGCTTTATCATCCTCCTGTCTTCAGTATTTCGTACATTCTTGATTTTTGATAAGCATCTCTTTGCAGCTCGACTTGAATTTGCGGAATCCGAAAAGGTCAAACTCTCTGAGCAGGTAACTGCTCGGGAGGCTGACCTGACGGCCATTCGACAAGAGCTGGAGGCTTCCCGCATGCAATCGGAAGATTTTAGTCGACAACTTGCGGATGCGCGGAAGGCCTTGAAGGAGTTAGAGGAAGCTGGCAGTAAGGCCGATAACGACGTTGTCGGGTTCCTCCGTCCCCTCGCTGAACGTTTCGCGGGTAAGTGTTTTGGAATTTTGCGACTTTGATCCTTCATTTTGCTGAACTTTGCTAAGTATTATTTCCTTCCTTTGTAGGTCTTCTGGATGTTCCTCTAGAGATCCATGGGCTCCAGCGGGTAGATGTGGTAACCGACACGCTTGCCCAGCTTAATAGGCACGATGATGGAGTTTTCTCCTTGATTAGCGATGCTACTCAAGTGCTGGTGCAACTGCATGGTCGCCTCATCGCCAACGCCACTCCTGCACCCGCGCTAGATGATCTGTTGAAGGTCTTCTCAGAAGGCAAACTTCTGGATGCCTTCGCGGTCGCACAGTCGGAGTCTGGTGCGAAGACCGCGATCCAATTTGCTTTGGCGCACGGAGTCGAAGGTTTGGAGGAGGCGTCATCTCTTCCAGTCGACCCCTCCACGGGCAAAAAGGTACGGCTCTCTCGTTTTGGCGAGCAAGCCGCTATTCTTGCTCGGAAGCTGTCTGAGATTTTTGCTCGACTGCGGGGAGGGGCGACTGCTGCTAGCGGGAGCACCAATGTAGCTTCATAGTTTTTCTTTTTTCTCCTTGAATGTAATGAACCTTGGGATGTATTCCCGTACCTTTGTTGTCTTTAATCGAAGAATTCGTCTTGCAATTCATTCCCCTTGTATGTGCGTTGTCTCCCGATGGGAGTAGCCCGAGCGTTTGTCAGATATGCGACTAGAAATGACTCGAGTAGGGCATCTTACTTCTTTCGTTGTATTCTTCCAGGCTACTGGGTTTGCCGCGGAAACTTCGGGTGGACGTGGTAATCCAGTAAATCCACTTGTTGGCCGCTGTTGGCACTTTGCGGGCCTTCGTGATAAGGTCCAGGAGGGTGAGCGCAAGCTAAAAGCTATGCGCGGGATAGCCGATGTGGCGAAGTCCAAGCAGAAATTGGCGGCTGAACGCGAACAATTCCTGATGGATGAGTTGGCTGTAGTCGCAAGGGATTTGCTTTGTAAGTAGTGCAGCCCCCGTGCCTGTTTCTTCCTCGTTTCCTTATCTGACTGAGTGTGTTTTTGCTCTTCAGTCGTTAATCCGGATGACAGGGAAGAAAGCAGTGGGTAGAAAATCACATCCTTCAAGAGGCTAGTAGCTCAAAACCTCATGCAAACAATTTTTGGTCTGATCGCAGTCGGGGTTTTGTGATGGCCACCTTGAAATTCCGAGTCCTCCAGGCGAGAATTCTCGTGAGTTCTTTTCACGAGGTCTTGGTTGCGATGAACTGCATTTTACCCACTCGAAAAAGGTCCCGAAGACTGGAGCTATCTTCTCAGGTTGTTTGGACGTGAAGGAGAAGTTCGCGCGTGTGTGCGCAATCAGATGACGTGCGGCGCGGTTGTAGCTCTCTCTTTTGTCCGAATATGGCACCCTGAGATAGACGTTAACTCTGTTGCTCGGCGCCCGGATTATGCAATCGAGGATATCTCGCCGTACTATGATGTTGTATGTCCTGCAGCGGAGAAGATTATCCGAATGACCTCTGAAGAGGTAGATAGAGTTTTGGCGACTGAGAACGCTCAGCGCTTTGACTGATTGTCGGATGTAAATATCCTGTGATCTGTTTATAGTTTGTAAAAAACTGTTGTAAGGTGTATAACCTTGTATTTGATGATGTTTCTTTGTGATGCTTAGTTGTAGGGTAGCCCCCATGTGTTTTATGGGGTGTGTACCTGTAACTTGTAGCATGTAAAGAACTAGAAGCTTCGAGCGAATATGATGAGAAAATCATGTCTTTTATTGCAATGACTGAGAAGCCATGTATTCGAGCTACAGTAGTGGCTAGTATAGCCTTATTTTGTTGTCATAACAAGTAAATCTAGGGATAGAATTTGCGGAGGTGTGCAATATTCCAAGGATTGGAATAGATTCCTCCAGTCTCTGGATTTTTTAGCCTGTAGGCTCCACCTGGGATGACTTCGTGTATGATGAAGGGTCCTTCCCAAGGTGGTTCGAGCTTGTGTCCTTCCTTCTGTTTGAGCCACAGCACCAGGTCCCCAACCGCGAATGCTCTGTGGCGTATGCAGCGACTATGATAGTTGCGCAAGGATTGCTGATATACTGCGGATCTTGCGAGTGCGATGTCTCGCATTTCGTCGAGTGCATCCATATCTTCTGCGAGTGCCTTGTTGGAAGTCTCTTCGCTGTAGGCTACAACTCGTGGGGCGCTGAATCGAACGTCCTCGGGAAGGACTGCTTCTGCCCCGTATACCATGAAGAATGGCGTGTACTTTGTCGACCGATTAGGAGTTGTGCGGAGGCTCCAGAGTACGGAGGTAGCTCTTCTGCCCAATGTCCTGCCGCGGGGTGTAGGCGATCGAGTAATCGCTTCTTGATGCCAGCCGAAACTAAGCCGTTGGATCTTTCGACTTGTCCGTTCGTTTGCGGGTGAGCAACGGAAGCAAACTTGAAATTGATGCCTTTTTCCTCGCAGAACTGTTGTGTTTCCTTTGCTGTGAAGTTTGTACCATTGTCTGTAATGATGTCATGTGGCACACCAAATCTGCATACAATGGAGTCGAGAAACTTGACGGCGCATTGGGCGCTAGCCGAAGTTACTGGCATAGCCTCGATCCATTTGGTAAACTTGTCGACTGCGACCAGCAAGTGTGTGTATCCACCAGGTGTGGACTTGCGTAGTGGTCCAACCATATCTAGCCCCCGTTGTGCAAAGGGCCAGGCTATTGGTATCATGTGTAATTCCGTAGCAGGTGCGTGTGGCCTTGGTGCGAATCGCTGGCAGGCGTCGCATCGTTCGACCAGGCTTTTTGCATCGTTGGCTGCTGTTAGCCAGTAAAATCCTGCTCGGAAAGCTTTTCCCATTATTGTTTTCCAGCTAGCATGATGTCCGCAATCTCCTTGGTGTATGTCCTGGAGCAATTCCTTGCCATCTTCGGGTGCGATGCATCGCTGAAGTATTCCCGAGATGCCTTGCTTGTATAATTCTCCATTGACTACTCGAAAGGACTTGCTACGCCTGATTATCTGTCGGGCCTCTCGTGGATCGGCCGGGAGCTGTCTATTGAGCAGGTAGTCGAGATATTTCTGCGTCCAGACCGGCTCGACCAGGAAGACCTGTCGTGATATATTATGAATAAGCTCGATAAGCGCGACCTGCGGGCTGACCTCTGTTTCTGGCGCTGCTGCAGCTTTCTTCACTTTGACCGATCGCTTGATCATCCGTTCGAAGTATATTCCTGGCGGTATGGGTGTATTCGTGGAACCCATGTTTGCCAGTCTATCTGCTTCTTCGTTGCTAGATCTTGCAATGTGCTTCAGCTCGCAACCTTTAAAGCATCCTTCGAGTAGATTGTACATGTCACGATATGCGACCATGTTTTCAGCAATGGCTTCGCATTCTTTCATCGTTTGCTGCACTATGAGATTGGAATCACCGTAGATCATTAATCGGGTAGCTCCACAGGTGATTGCCATCTTCATCCTGTGCAACAGGGCTTCATATTCTGCGTCGTTGTTCGAGGCTGGATCGTCTGGTGAAAAGTCCAGTCGCAGGACGTATTGCAGCTTGTCTCCCCGAGGTGAAATAAGAACGATTCCAGCTCCTGCTCCTTCGTTTTCTTGGATCCATCGAAGTACATTATCCAATTGCTCGTGTACTCGGGTGGTCCGGGCGTTTGTAGCTCTGTCCATTCGCTGAGGAATTCCACGAGTACTTGAGATTTGACTGCGTTTCGTCCTGTATAGGTGATGTCCTAGGCGCCCAACTCGATGCTCCATTTTGCTATTGTTCCGGATGCCATAGGGTTGTTCATGATTGTCCCGAGTGACGCATCATTAACCACTGTAATGGCATGTTCCTGGAAATAATGTTTGAGCTTCGGCCGTGAGAACAACTCCATATGCCAGCTTTTGATAATGAGGGTATCGTTGCTTGCATGGCGAGAGCACTTCACTGATGTAATATATTGGTCGTTGGATCCGTACGCTTTGCCGTCTTCAGGTCGTTCGACCACGATTGCTGTGCTGATGACCTGGTTTGTAGCGGCTAGGTATAGTAGAAGTGGCTCCCTTTCTTGCGGTGTTGCAAGGAAGCGCCTGCTTTGCAACGATCGCTTCAAATCTGCGAACGCTTGTTTAGCTTCGGGTGTCCACTCGAATTTGTCCGTCTTCTAGTAATTTGTAGAAGGGTAGCGCTTGCTCTCCCAATCGTGCGATGAACCTGCTTAGGGCGGCTAGTCGTCCTGCGAGCTGTGGACTCCGCGTAGATTGGTTGGCTCCTTCATAGTCAGGATAGCTTGTATTTTCTCCGGGTTGGCTTCAATGCCTCTGGCGGATACCAGGTACCCGAGTAGTTTTCCTGCAGGGACGCCAAAAACGCATTTGGTCGGATTGAGCTTGATCCGATATGCATTAAGGGCGTCGAATGTTTTCTTTGATGTCCTCGAGGAGTGTGTCCTCTACTCGAGTTTTGATGACAATGTCGTCAACGTAGACCTGTACGTTTTTGCCAATGAGATTGGCGAGGCATCTTTGCATGCAGCGCTGATATGTTGCGCCTGCGTTCTTCAGCCCGAAAGGCATTGTCGTGTAGCAGTAGACGTGGGGTGTGATGAATGCCGTCTTCTCTTCGTCTTCCTTTTCATTCGGATCTGATTATATCCCGAATAGGCGTCCAGGAAGGAGAGGCGTTGGCAGCCTGCCGTAGAGTCCACGATCTGGTCGATTCGTGGCAGAGGAAAATTGTCCTTGGGGCAGTGCTTATTTAACGACGTGTAGTCGATGCACACCCGAAGGATATCCGTGTTCTTTTGGGGACCAATACCGGGTTTGCTAACCAGGTGGATATCTTGATCTCCCTGATGAAATTTGCAGCTAGCAATCTGTTTACTTCTTCTCCAAGCGCCTTCTGTTTGGGTTCTGAAAATCGTCGAGTCGTCTGTTTGATGGGTTTGGCATTAGGAAAGACTTCGAGTGAGTGCTCGGCAAACTCCCTGGGTATTCCTGGCATATCTGAGGGCTGCCAGGCGAAAATCTCCCAGTACTCACGGAGGAGTTTGACGAGCGCGCCTTCCTATGCTGGCGAGAGGGTTGTTGAAACCATTGCCGTCTTCGCACAATCCGTCGGGTGCACTTGATGCTTGCGAGTGTCGCTGTTGGCGCTGAATTCTAGTTCAGGCGCGTTTTTCTTCGTGAGGGGCATAACGGAGTGATCCGTGGTTTTTGCCAGCTCTTGGAGTTCTTCTTGCATCCCGAAAGATTTTGCGATCTCATAATTCTATGTCGCACTTGTCGATTTCTGGAAGTCTCCGTCGATGGTGATCACACCGTATTCGCCGGGTAGCTTGAGCTTCAAATACGCGTAATGTGGTATGGCCATGAATCTGGCGAACGCTGTTCGACCAAGAATGGCGTGGTACTGTGAGGGCCAGTCGACGACTTCGAAGTCCAGGAATTCCCTTCTGTAGTTGCTTGGAGAGCCCAATACTACTTCTAGTTGATTGTTCCGAGTGGACGGATTGCCTTGCCCGGAACTATCCCGTGGAAGGATGTTTCTGATTCCGTTAGGCCGTCCAGATTCTTGTTCATTCGATGGAGTGTATCCGCGTAGATGATGTTATGCCACTGCCACCGTCCATGAATACGGGCCAGGTCGTAATTACCAATTTGAGCTTGGATGACGAGGGCGGCGTGTCCTGGTCGATAGACTCGTGGTGATGGTCTTTCATCGAGAACGTGATTGGCTGATCCGCCATTTTCAGGTACTCGGTTTTTGTCGGTGGTGTCTGCACTGCCATGCACAATTGCCTTGTGTTAGTCTTTTGAGCTCTGCGAGTGGGGCATACCTTCTGTATCATCGCGAGTTGTCCTGCCGGGTTCGGTATGCATTGGCTCCATTGTTTTGTGGTGGTGGCGCAGGTAGTGCGGCTAGCGCCATGTTTGGATTTGCTGGTGGAGGTGGTGGTGGAGGCGGCTGGAATTGTTGTCCTCCTGGCAGCGGCGGGTAGTTTGGGTGGATGCAAATCTTTTCCTCGCGAGAGCATCTGAGATGTCAAGAAAACTTTCGGCAATCCTTGAGAAGGTGTGTTGCCTTAGTTTTGCCCGTGCGCTTATCTGTAAACAGGTGTAGCGAGCAGTATGCATCGAGATCCTCCTCGGGGGATTTTTCTTCTGCTTTTGGTTTCCACTCGCGACTTCCACGGCGACCAGAGTCGCGGTTTCGCGTGAATTCTGCCGCCACTAATTCCTCCCTGTCCTCGTGGTCGTAGTATTTCCTTCTCTTTCTTCGTCCATGGCGGTCGTCCTCGTGTGCGGGCGATGATGCTCTTTCATTGCGCACCGCGTCTTCTCCGTTAGCCCATTTTTCGGCTATGATCATTAGCTCCCCAATGGTTTTGGGCGCGGCTCTGCCTAGCTCTTCTCGAAACGCGGTTCTTCTCGCCCCTTTGGCGAAGGCCTCAATCGCCACTCTTCCGAGATGGTTCCTGCGGTGTTCCTGAGTGTGGTCCACCGCTGGATTATTCTCGTGTGGATTCGCCACTCTTCTGTTTGCATGCTCGTAACTCTTCGATTGTGGCTGGCCTCTTGTAAGTCGACTGGAAATTTTTGCAGAAATCGCGGTGTAGGTCGTCCCACGATGCGTAGCAAGATTTGGGTCTTCTCTCCAGCCAACTACGGGCCGCGCCTGTAAGATGCAAATTGAGGTATTGCATGGCTGTGTTCTTGTTCCCACGTTGGCATTTTACTGCCGTGAGGTAGTCGCTTAACCACTGGGAGGGCTCGAGTGAGCCGTCGTATTTTGTCACCTCCGTGCTGAGCTTGAACCTCTTGGGTAGGTGCTTCACGGATGCTGCGAGCGAAACAGAGTGCCCACAGGTTTCGTCATCCGAGGACCTGGATGAGGAGCGCTCGCGATATCGTGAAGCTCTCGCTCTATCCACCTTCTTTTGGGCGAGATCTGATCGCGCGTCGTATTCGGACCGGTCGCGGTCGTCATCTTTCCTTGGTTCTTTGCTTCGCTTTCTCGAGCGGCTGCTGTGGTGCCGCGAGCTTTTGTCTCTCGGGCTGTCGTCGCTGCTGCTTCGGCTATCGCCGCGCGGCGGGCTTCTTTTCCTCGACCACGTCGTGGCGATTTGTCTTTTCTTGGGATGAACTTCTGTGCCTGCGGGGCGTTTCTTTATCCTTGTCCTTCTCCTGTCGCTCCTTCTCCAATTGTTCTTCGGTCTTCTTGCGATCGTGAAGCGAGCCTTGCGGCCCAATCCTAGTCCTTTGCGAATTTGTTTGTACTGTTCCACCCGAGGGTCGCTTTCCGTCGGTTGGTTCATCTGCATGTAAGTTGCTGCGGCTAGGATCGCGGCAGCTGGGGTTTGCGGGCAGACGTTGCCGTCATCGTCGACCCTCATGAAGGAAGACGTGGTCGACCTGTCGGTCGCAGTC
The DNA here is from genome assembly GCA_028641055.1 of Alopecurus myosuroides. Taxonomy (NCBI): domain Eukaryota; kingdom Viridiplantae; phylum Streptophyta; class Magnoliopsida; order Poales; family Poaceae; genus Alopecurus; species Alopecurus myosuroides. Next base: position 763,260,600 of record CM054057.1, read on the forward strand.
ATGGATTCGTGGCCCTTGACGATGTTGCGTGTCCCTTCCTCGCGGGTCGGGTACCAACCGAGGGTGCAAGGGTGTTCGACTCGTCGCAAGCTTGATTCGTCCGCCGCTCTTCTGCGACGGGCTAGATCTGCCCGGGCTTCTTTGATGTTTGAGGCCGCTCTTACTAGGTGGTAGTGGTAGGCGGTTAGGTCCTCCTGTGAGGCTCCTGCCGCGGGTGGCTGACTCCGCCGCATGGCCTCCTTGGCCCTTTTCCAGGCCTCCCGCGAAACGCCGATTATATCGCGCTCGGTTGCGCTGAATTCGGTTTCTGAGGGCTGTTCTGATCCTGCCATGCAGACTTGGGCCAGTCGTGGCTCGTGCGTCCTAGGCGTAGATCGGAAAGCTTCCCGTACCCGAGATGGTTCCTGTCGAGAGGGCGTGATAGTCGACTGTGTTGAAGCGGATGGACTCGCCACTTTTCTCCATAGGAAAGCGTGAGTTGACGGCTCCAGATTCAGGTTCAGATTCATCCGAGAAGTGGAGGATCCCGTCTCTGTTCGCCATGAAGTTGAAGCTCCCGAACGTCAGGGTGACGCTCTTCTCTAGATCCTCGAACACCGGGCGTGATTCCGGCGAGTGAGGCGTGACTATGACGGATCCGATCCGTACAGGATTGTTCGGAGCCGTAGTCGATGGTTTCCAACGGGAGTTGGATGTAGATGAAGCCGAAGATGCCGGTGATCCAGCGCCCGCGGTCCCCACGGTCGGCGCCAATTGTCGAATCTCTGACTCCACAAATCCCTTAGGTGACCCTATCGGGTTTCGACTAGGAGAAGTCATGAGTGCAGGTGGAATCGTCGGCTAGACAGGGGGCGAGATTTACCCAGGTTCGGGGCCCTCAAAGAGGTAAAACCCTTACTCCTGCCTTCTGTCGATCTGTATTAGATGATTAGATCGGTTACAGGTTGCTCAAATCGAGAGTAGATCTCGGGTTTCAAGGCTTTTTGGTCGTGCGGTATTACTTGGTCCTCTCCTAGGGGGGCTCTCCTGGCCTTATATAGATGGTCAGGTCTCGAGTTCTACCCGGAGAGGACTCCAACCCTAGATAGGTCGGTTACATGTTTTCTAACTTAACCCGCAAGTTTAGTGCAGGTGGGCTTCACGCGGGCCTTCTAGAGTACTTCGAAGGCGCCTCTTCTTGGGCTTTGTCCCTGGGCCTGAGAGGGGGTGTCCTTACCCGCAGGGTCCAGGATCCATATCTTCGTCAGCGCTCAAATGTAATTTGAGTTGGTGGTAGGAGTATATACATTTCAGAGAGTACCACGCTCGGTTGGCTAGCACACCGCACTTTTTCATGTCAAATTTGCCACGTCTATCAAAGCATTGATCACCGCGAAAGTGGCTCGCCACATGTGCTTCTGCCCTGAAGATGAGCCTACACATAGTTCAATGAATACACGACCACTAAATCCTGGAGCCTCCACTGCTCAGCTGACTAGATGGTAGAGTGACCATCCACTATGGATTCATGTTGAAGTTGGAACCGAATTCGGATTAAGATTTCCTCTCGTTTTGATAGAGGTGCCACGATGTAAGAATCAAGATCATAGTCTATTTCAATGGGGAGAGCGAGAAACACATGGTAGCTGATAGAGAGCAGTGGCTCTAAATAGTTAGGAGGGTATGTGTCCCTATCTCCAGGTGTGTGATGCACTCATTCACTGAATGGTTGATGGAAGCGTGAAATTAGTATTGCTTGCCTATGACCGCTTGTTTGTACTGAATGGTTGATGGAAGCGTGAAGTTAGTATTGCTGGGATAGACACCTAGGAGACTTTGCATGACATCAGAGACTTGACGCGTTGATCGCAGTGAGGTGTGCCATCCACACAGGAGATGACGCCATACTTGGACACTGTTAATCAGACACGTGGTAGGGAAATTACAGAGAGATGTTGAGGCGATCTTGGTGAGGACCATTTTGATATTGATGGACATATCTATCAAGTTCTATAAGATATGGGAACAAAGTGAAAAGTAAAAAAAAATGTCATCAGCCCGGCAAGCACAAATACCACTTCAATGTCTAGATGAAAAATGCATAAGGAGGTGAACTTATATCTATGTGCCATGCAGTAGACTATCTATAAAATGGACTAGACAAATACAAATTTGACATAGGATGATTAAAGGGTGCCACAAAATTCGTTCAAAATGTCAAATATACACTCAGGAAAACGACCAGGACATGACTATAATTGTAGGTGGAATCATACAATGACAAGGAAGTTGCATCAGAGCGTGTGATTTATAGTTCAAGTCCTACATACATGGAGGTTCGTGTATAAAAGTTTAAGAATGGCAAGGACATATCGATGAAGATAGATTTTGTTAGAATGAGTGTTGAATATGTGTACGAATTGTGATACAGTTGGACATGTAATTAGCAACGGTTTAGATAGCTGAATCGAACAAGAGTAACCCGTGCCTAATATGAAAAATCACAATGGAGAAGTTAAAATAGAATAGACATTAGCTCGTAGAGCAGATACGAGATCACAGGGGGATGGTCCGCCGCACGTTGCAGTTGTGGTCGGACCCGCCATGACATGGTGGTCGAGAACTCAAGATCGTGCAATCAATATGGCTGGTTCTTCTAAGTTTTAACTCTGAACTATACGCTACGAAGATAATATGGTGAATGCATAAAGGAGAAAAAAAATACTATGATTTAAGTCATAGTTGATAAAAAAAAAGACACTTTATATTTTAGATTAAAGAGCACATCACTGTCCTGATAGTGTTGTAAAGTAATTTGAGCCGGTGGTAGGAGTATATACATTTCGAAAAGGACCGTGCTATGGTGAACTCCGTGCTGAAAGATCGATATCAAGACCCTTGCGGGGTGTTTAGGCGCCGCCCTTTTAGTTCCAAATTTGTTGTTCGTATTTAGAATGTATCCGCGCACCATTTAGCTCGTTCTGCGGAACGCCATCTTGTAATATTTTTGTTGGTGTTATACCGGATGTTATCCTGACAGGGTGGGTAGAGGGGGGGGGGGGGGGGGGGGTTGCATTCTGTCGTCTCCGTGACATGACTGGCCGGACCAGCCGTAACATGGTGGCCGAGAACTCGAGATGTCGTCGGTGTACTATATGAGGGGGACAACCACATGTAATCAACAACGCTGGCATGTCCTCCGAAGGTCGACCCGAATCTCATTGCAATCCAAAAATATCTGATCTGCGGTGTGATGCTACATTAATTAGGCAAGTTGGGGAAGAAATCTGTGCACCGTATATATATATGCTTCAAAGATATTACACATTATAGATTAAAGAGCACCTCGCTCTCCTGATAGCGCTGCATTGTAATGTGAGTCGGTGGTAGGAGTATATACATTTCAGAGAGTACCACGCTCGGTTGGCTAGCGCCACACTTTTTCATGTCAATTTTGCCACGTCTATCGAAGCATTGATCACCGCGAAAGTGGCTCGCCACATGTGCCTGTGCCCTGAAGATGATCTTAAACAGGGGGAGGAAAGTCCTTGGAGCCACTGTCAGCTGGTGGCCCTGTGCGAGGATCCCAGAGAGACGGGCACTGGCCGGCTGGCTACCAGAGATGGTCCAACGGTTTGACGTCCTAAAAAAAGTGTCCATATACCCCCGTTAAATGGGCACCAACTGTATCTCGCCACCTAGATTTTTGCGTGATTGATCTAGCGTAGGTGCTGAACTTGATTACAGTACGCACCCAAATTTCGCACCGTTTGCACCCGGCCTTGTAGTACCTAAATTCAGACAGCGACGGCAGTTAATATTTCCGGCAACGTCCGCGTCGAGCACAAGCCAGCCAGCGTGAGATCGCGCTCAGGGTACAATCATTCCGGCCCTTCACAATAAACGCACCGACGGGTACTTGAGTATACGTCCCAACAAGATATTGGCCATATGTGCACGCCAGTTCGTCAACCCTGCACTAGTGGAAACAGGGCCTTTTGTCCCGGGTCGTAAGGGCCATTTGTCCCGGTTGCGCAACCGGGATGGGCTAGCTGGGACAAATGGCCCTCCCCATTGGTCCCGGTTGTGCCAGCACCCGGGATGGTAAGGCTGGCCCACGTGGCGACTCTGGGCCAGGGACCGCGAGGGAGTTCGTCCCGGTTCGTTTTAGGGACCGGGATGGATGCCTTCTTAAAAAAAAGATTAAAGTCCGCCCATTTTCCCTGCCGCGGCAGGTTTTTTTTTGTTCGTTTTTTTTTTCTCTGACGCAATCGCCAACCGGCCTCCCCTTCCCAACCGCTCCAGGCCCACGTCTTTAATTAAGCCCACTGACACATTTTTTAGTCAAAAAGGCCCACTGGCCCGCGTCTTTTATTTATGGACAGTCAACGGTTCGAAGGGCCCACTGGCCCGGTCTGTTATTATGGCCAGTCAACAGGGGCCACTGGCCAGCGGCCTGGTGGTGGTTCGCCTGATCCATTAAACTAAGACCGAAGGACGGTCAAAGGGCCGCTGTCCGCCTCGTCTTCCCGCCCCGCCTCGGCTTCCCACGCCCCACTCCCCACGCGCCACGCCTCGGGCTCCCCGCATTCATGGCCGCCTGCAACCGCCGCCACGTCCAGGCCGCGGTTGGCATGCCAGCCCACCCCGGTCCTTTTTAAAGGACCCCCGCGCCCGTACAACCCACCCATCCCGGACGCTTCCCTGGCAAAGCAACCCTACCGCCACCATGTCCCGCTGGTTCTCGAACTCCCGGCAAGCGCCCAAGGAACGACGACGGAGGCTCGTCGAGCGGCGCCGGCCGCATCCCGCTCCCCCCACGGCGGAGGCCTTCGCTACGGCCCTGGAGGTGTCCGCCTCGGCGGGGTGCCGCGCGTCCCGCGCCACCACCGGCTGCACGCCCGCCGCCCCGCGCCGCGCCCCGGGCAAGCGGTTCCGCAGGTACGTCCGGGTGGACGAGGCGGAGTGGCACTGGAACAATGCCACTCCGGTTCTACAACGACGTGCACCTCCCGGACGGTTGGCACCTGAATCCCAGCGGATCCCAGTGCCGCCGGCCCCGACCGGCGCGGCGCTGCTCGAGGAGATCGAGCGCCGCCGCGAGCTCCTGCCGGCCCCCGTCCGCAGGGAGCGGATCTACGCGCGCAGCTCCCCCTACTGGGCCGCCTGGCTCGAGCAGGAGCACGAGCAGCGCCGCCGCTCCTTCATCCCCGCCCCCCTCGAGGCCAACGTGGACGACTACCCCCGCCAGCGCCCGGCCGGGAGAGGGAGCTATGGCTCCTCGTCGACGAGCCGGAGGACTTCTCCGGGGAGCCGGACCCCGAGCTCCGGGCCCAACTGGAGGAGGCCTGCGAGCGCTCCCGCCGCTCCCTCGTCGACGACGAGATCAAGAGGTGGCATCGTGTCGTGGCCGCCGCCGCCGCCGACGCCGCTGCCATGCCACCGCCGCCGCCACCCCCTAACGAGCCTGCCATCCCCTGGTGGCAGGCCATGAACGCCGAGCTGGAGGCGTCCGAGGACATGCCGGAGCCGCAGCCGCTCCCACCAGGCCTGAGTATGGCATGACCTGGGCCTGAGGCGGCGTTTGGGCGCCGGGGTCGCCGGAGCAGGAGGAGGAGCTGCCCCCGCCGCGCCGCTGCCACAGAGGTACTGCCCCCGCGCCGCCGTACGCGCCCCCGATGGCCCCCCGGCGAGCCGGCCCAGCGCCTGCCCACCTGTGGAAGGCACCCGAGTATGTGCACCTCCGACGACGAGGACGACTAGGTCGCCGCCCCCTATTATCTATAGACAACCCCTAGCTAGCTACCCCCCAAGAACGGCCGCCGCCTGTGGCCGCGCCGCCGCCCCTAATGCAAGTACGGCCGCCGCCTGTGGCCGCGCCGCCCTATGTAAGCAAGGCCCCCTGGCCCTATTTTAATATAAGTTGTGTTCCCTAACCTACTGTGCCCTAGTCCATCCCGCCGGCGTTCCGCCGGCGAATTGTCCACTCGTTCCCCGCCGGCAGGGCTTCGCCCAGCCATATCCCACTCGTGCCCGCCCCTGGGGTAGTGTCCGCTCGGCCTGGAGAGAGGGCCGCGCTTTTTTATACACTTGGGCCTTTAGTCCCGGCCCGTGCCACCAACCGGGACTAGAGCCCTTTGGTCCCGGTTGGTACACGGCCCGGACCAAAAACAAATTTCGAATTTCGTGGCACCTCTGCGCGCCCAAAATTTTTTAGCGCCAAAATTTGAAAAGTGTTAAGTTTGCACATTAACAACTTTATATACTTCCAAATTTGACAAAAATTCCAACATGAAAAATGCTAGAATTTGCACTAATTTAAATCCATTTTTCGTTTAACTAAATAATTATTCTAACTATTGAAACTATTAATTATTTTTTCATTTGTATATAATTTGAATATAAATTATGGAAATTTTATTCAAATTATAAAGCGGCTCTGTGTCATACAAATTTCTGGAAATTTCCACCCATACACTTTTTTGAGCTAGGGCCTCATTTTCATAGTAGAAGTAGGGTGGCTTGTTCATCCTCTAGAGTCGATGTCAGTCCTGGTGCTTGTCCATCCTCTACAGTCTGCTCTGCTCTGCTCTACTGCTCCTTGCGGCTCAGGTTGGTAACGGTCATGCTTGCGTATGCTTTGTGAACTTATGTTTGATTTGAGAATTTCAAAACTTTGATTTGATAATCTTTTGGCCGGAAGCACTAGCAATATCTTTTAAAACCTTGTTCTCTCCTATGCTATTTGTACTTCTCATCGGCCCTAATGTTTTCTACCTGATTCTACTTTCCTCTGCCTAGTTTACAGATGTTTGCTCTTTTCTGTAGATGTTTCTACACTGTAAAATGGGCATGTCCCAGTAGTGGTGATCAGCGCCTTGTTGCATGTTTCGCAGGACATGTCCATTTTACAGTGTGAAACATCTCAGAAAAGAGCAAACATCTGTAAACTAGGCAGAGGAGAAGTAGAATCAGGTAGAGAAACATTACAGCCGATGAGAAGTACAAATAGCATATGGAGAGAAACAGGTTTAAAAGATATTGCTAGTGCTTCCGGCCAAAAGATTATCAAATCAAAGTTTGAAATTCTCAATCTAAACCATAAGTTCACAAAGCACGCAAACATGGACCGTTACCAACCTGAGCCGCAACGAGAGCAGTAGAGCAGAGCAGAGCAGACTCTAGAGGAGAACAAGCAGCCAGGACTGACGTTGACAGATATATATCCGAGCGGTGGACAGTCCTGGCCAAGCAGAAGCAACTGCATCCCAACGATGTAAAGCAGTCAGTCAAACTTTTTTGGGTTGTTTTGGTGATTAACTCCAATGAATAACAATAGAGGCCTGCCAGAATCATGTTCTATACAGGTGTCAACACACTACATCTCGAAAGTAGTTATAATCCTGCAATATCTGTCTCGGCAATCTCAATTAAAGTGCCAGTTTGTGTCTGATCCCACCAACCCCTCAAAATCCTCCTATTAACTTTCTCAACTGAAATCACTGTCTTCATGTGGATCCAAGCCTGTGCAAAAGCTATCTCTCCTCCAATACCGGAGAATAAGGACACCACATTAACACCATTGGGAAACATGTTCTTCAACACCGACAAGTGGCAACCACAGTATCAATTTGGAATGAATTGCATTCCGTGTACGCTATCATTAGTGAGAGACTCACGTCGGCAATCTCAATTAAAGTGCCAGTTTGTGTCTGATCCCACCAACTCCTCAAAATCCTCCTATTAACTTCACCTATCTCAACTGAAATCACTGTCTTCATGTGGATGCCAAGCCTGTTGCAAAGCTATCTCTCCTCCAATACCGGAGAATAAGGACACCATTAACACCATTGGGAAACATGTTCTTCAACACCGACAAGTGGCAACCCACAGTATCAATTTGGAATAAATTGCATTCCGTGTAGCTATCATTAGTGAGAGACTTCACGTCGGCAATCTCAATTAAAGTGCCAGTTGTGTCTGATCCCACCAACTCCTCAAAATCCTCTATTAACTCACCTATCTCAACTGAATCACTGTCTTCATGTGGATGCCAAGCCTGTGCAAAGCTATCTCTCCTCCTCCAATACGGAGAATAAGGACACCACATTAACACCATTGGGAAACATGTCTTCAACACCGATCAATACAAATTATTGGTCAAACTTGCACTACTCCATTCATAATCACATATGTATAAAATATTTTTGGTTAACAAAATCTCGTTCATACTACGTTATATAAGAACTATGATCATGTTTCCGTTTATTATTACACATCACACAATCCCTATCTAGTCTTCTGAATTTTCTTCGTGTCCCTTGCTTATGATCGCTTCGGCCGTAACCATGGAGCATCTTCATTTTAACGGGATGGTAGGGTCAGATTTCACTGTGAAGGGTGGAATTTCAACAAACTTATATAAATCTTCTGACATGTCTGTCGTTGTCCTCGATTCACCAATGTTTCTTTTCCCTGAGAGAAACTATGTGACGCTTCGGCTCATCGTATGATGAAATTGTTCCTTATTTTTCTTTTCTTCGGTCTGGAAGACATGTCCTTCACATAGAAGACCTGAGCCACATCATTGGCTAGAACGAATGGTTCGTCATTGTAACCAATACAGTTGAGATCCACTGTTGTCATTCCATAAAGCGGGTCTACCTTTACCCCTTCTCCATTCAGGTTGACCATTTGCACTTGAACAAAGGGACCTTAAAAGAAGGTCCATAGTCAAGTTCCCATATCTCCTCTATGTAACCATAGTATGTGTCAGTTTTTCCATTCTCGTTTGTTGTATCAAAGCGGACACACTGTTTTGGTTGGTGCTCTTCTAATCTTGGGAGCTCGTGTAAAATGTATTTCCATTTATCTCGTACCCTTGAAAACTCCCAATAGTCGAAGATGGTGACCCTGCCAACATGTATAGCTGATCTTCAACAGTGGTGTCATTTATAGACGTGTTTGCAACAACTTCCGAAAGTCTCCATGTGTTCGCGTTTAATCCATGAGGTCATCCTTCCCCGGGTTTTGCAGACCGTACAATATTCTTGTGTTCCTCGACATACGTAGCCATGAACATAGAATTTTGTAGAACTGTGTAGTGTGCTTTGGTCAAGAATGCCGTCCCTAGGTATCATTGTTTTCTTTCCCAGCGTTCCTTTTCCCTCAGTCTCCCCTCATGCCGCGATTCAGGAACACCAATTGTCTTAAGGTCAGGAATAAAGTCAACACAGAACCCAATGACCTCCTCTGTTCCATAGCCCTTCGAGATGCTTCCTTCTGGCTAGCACGGTTATGAACATATTTCTTCAAGACTCCCATGAACCTCTCAAAGGGGAACATATTGTGTAGAAATACCGGACCAAGAATATGAATCTCTTCACATAGGTGAACCAGGAGATGAGTCATAATGTTGAAGAAGGATGGTGGGAACACCAACTCAAAACTAACAAGACACTGGACCACATCCCTCTGTAATCTTGTCAGACTTTCTGGATCGATTACCTTCTGAGATATTGCGTTCATGATGCACATAGCTTCACAATGGGTACTCGAACATTTTCCGGTAGAAGCCCCCTCAATGCAATCGGAAGCAATTGCGTCATAATCACGTGGCAGTCATGAGACTTCAGGTTTTGGAATTTTTTCTCTATTATCCCCTTTATATTCGACGAGAAGCCAGACGGAACCTTGATACTGTAAAGGACTTCAAAGAATATTTCCTTCTCTGCTTTAGTAAGAGCGTAGCTGCTTAAGGAATGGCGCCCTGTATCTGTGTGCTTGTTGCTTGGGTCTTTCATACGTTGCTGGTCCTCCCGTGCTTCAGGCGTATCTTTTGACTTCCCATACACGCCCAGGAAGCATAGCAGATTGACACATAGATTCTTTGTCACGTGCATCACGTCGATCGAAGACCGGACATCTAAAACTTTCCAATAGGGTAGCTCCCAAAATATAGATTTCTTCTTCCACATGGGTGCCCTCTTATCAGGGCCGTACGGAACTGGTTGGCTGCCAGCAGCCTTACCAAAGATTACTTCTAGGTCCTTGACCATATCGAATATATCATTACCACTACGGAGCTCAGGCTTCTTTCGGTTATCTGCCTCACCTCTGAAATGCTTTCCTCCTTTTTTCCTTAAGGGATGCTTGATCGGAAGAAATCTACGATGCCCCAGGTATACAACCTTTTTACATTTATCCAAAAAAACACTGTCAGTCTTATCTAAACAGTGTGTGCATGCATTGTATCCCTTGTTTGTATGACCGGAAATGTTACTAAGAGCTGGCCAATCATTGATGGTCACGAAAAGCAACGCCCGTAGGTCAAATGGCTTTTGTTCGTTCTCATCCCACACACGTACACCTGGTTTGCCCCACAGTTCTAAGAGTTCTTCCACTAATGGCCTTAGATACACATCAATGTCGTTGCCAGGTTGCCTCGGGCCTTGGATGAGAACTGGCATCATAATGAACTTGCGCTTCATGCACAACCAAGGAGGAAGGTTGTACATACATAGAGTTTACAGGCCAAGTGCTATGACTGGAGCTCTGCTCCCCAAAAGGATTAAAGCCATCTGTACTTAGACCAAACCATAAGTTTCTCGCCTCTCCTGCAAAGTCTGGAAAGTCTCTCTCGATCTTTCTCCACTGCGATCCATCGGCGGGGTGCCTCAACTTTCCATCTTTCTTACGTCTTCTTTGTGCCATCGCAACAACCTAGCATGCTCTTTGTTTCTAAACAGACGTTTCAGTCGTGGTATTATAGGAGCATACCACATCACCTTAGCAGGAACCCTCTTACGGGGAGGCTCGCCGTCAACATCACCAGGATCATCTGCTCTGATCTTATACCGCAGTGCAGTGCATATCGGACATTCATCCAAATTCTCGTACTTCTCACCGCGGAAGAGAATGCAGTCATTAATGCATGCATGTATCTTCTGCACATCTAATCTAGAGGGCAGAGAGCTTTCTTTGCTTCGTACGTACTCTCAGGCAATTCGTTATCCTTTGGAAGTTTTGGCTTCATTAGTTGAAGTAAAGTCTCAAATGCCTTGTCAGTCACACCGTTTTGTGCCTTCCATTTCAGCAACTCCAGTGTGGTACCGAGCTTTGTGCTACCATCTTCGCAATTTGGGTATAACAATTTTTGTGATCCTGTAACATGTTGTCCAGTTTCAACCTCTCCAATCTATTTTCACAGTCTTCCCTTGCATCAGCAATAACTCAGCCAAGATCATCATCGGGCTCTTCTGATGCCTGTTCTTGATCACCTCCTTCTTCTGCATTCTCTTCCATTGCAGTATCGTCGTATTCAGGGAACAAAGGATCGTCTTCCATCACAACCCCTCTTTCTCCATGCTTGGTCAGCAATTATAGCTGGGCATGAAACCTCTCCGAAGTAGATGGCCGTGAAGGATTCTTTCGGAAGAATGTTCTCTGACGTTCCGACAATCAACATGGGCAACACATGAAGCCATTATCTTTGTTCGCCTGAGCTACAGCAAGAAATGCATTCAGGCCTGCCATATACTCGGAGGTGCGTCGGTCACCGTACATCCATCGCTGCCGTGCATCCATCTGCATCATAATTAAGTTTATCAAAATACATATTAATACAGAGATAACCACAGTACATCGACAAATAATACTTTTTTATGTATCAGTTACAGATGAAAAAGATAATTTGTTAACCTCGGTCGAAGAAACCATTTTCAGTGAGCTTGTGTGCGTCTCGGGAATTTCGTCGAACACCTCGTGTGCATAGTAAAAAAAACAGCAACACCACACTCTCACACCTCCAAGCAAAAAAAAAGATGGAAGGAGGGGGGGGGGGCTGGGGCAGTATATATAGGGAAGGGGGCATTGGTCCCGGTTCGTGGACTGAACGGGAACAGGTCATGCGCGTGCCACGTGGCCTGTGGCTAGGCATTGGTCCCGGTCCGTGGCACGAGCCGGGACCGATATGCCCCCCACGAACCGGGACCAATGCGCCCAGGCGATTCCTGTTGCCCCGGGCGCACGAACCGGGACCAATGCAGGGCATTTGTCCCGGATTTGGTTGCAACCGGGACAGCTGCCCCCCGGCCCCCTGGACGAGAGGGGTTGTTTCCACTAGTGCTGGTCCATTCCAGTAGTCGATCGGTAGCCTAGGCCAGCTACCAACCTCGACATATGTAGGAGGAATTTTTTTGCTGAAACAAGAACAAGAAAAGGACGAGAATGCTGTATAAAAATCGCGAGTGACCTAGGCACTGGGCAGAGTAAACCGGCGCGCGAATGCAGAAATCGTGGCTAGGGCTTTCGGACTCGAGGCCATAATTCCGTCGTCAATGGTTAAATATGTGTTCTCAAAGTTAGTTTTAAGCTGGAGGTCTACTATATAATTCTAACGCTATTAGACTTCTATTGATAGTAGTACTACCCATGCATGCATTATTGTTGTGGAACCTACGTATTTAGACATGCCCTATAGCTACTTTCTCCGATTCATAATAAATGTCGCTCATTTTATATTAGGTTAGTACAAACTTTATACTAAATGAGCGACACGTAGACATCGGCATGGCAGCTCGGGCCGAAAGCTTGATATTTGGGTCGGCTAGGGCTACATTTTTGTGTGTGCAAAACTCGGCCTCAAAGCCCAAAAAATACCAAAATACTCTAAGAACAGTTTATTTCTAAAGAAATTGGTGTAATGATGTGTTCTTTACCCTGAAAATTATCAAATTAGTATTTTTAAAAGGAAAATGTAAATGTTTTACTCTTTGGATCAGGCCTAGACTCAAGCTTAGTCGCTAGTATTTTGAACTCGGCCCAAGGATGCGAGGTCGGAATACGTACCTCCAATCCGTTTAAACCGTGGCTAGTTGCTCTATTAGTTTGTGCGTGCTTACTGGTTTAGCTCCGACACTTTTTACAGACCAGAGGGAGTATATAATTATTAATTCATCCCAGTGACGGCAGTAGAATAGATCATTGTTCTCTAATAACGTGTCTTTGTACTACTGGTTCGGTATTTTTGTTGCACATTAATAATTACATATAAATACAGTACTCCCTCCGATCCATATTAATAGGTGCTGGAGTGGATGTATCTAGCAATAAAACATGTCTAAATACATCCACTTCAACACCTATTAATATGGATCGGAGGGAGTACTAGTAAACATATGTTTGACGTCAGGCAAGATTTTTTTTGTGAACCGGAAGTCAAATTTATTTTACACAAAAGAAAAAAACATGCTTGATACTCAGTCGTCGGCGTGTCTCCAACCGGCAATGCCGGAGAATGTCCAGTAAGATTACATATGCTTTCCAGTAAGTTTATCGAGTAATAAGTATATATGAATAACAAAGTTTAAAGAATAAGGTATTTGCTAATCATCATTAGCACGTTTATTAAGAACATGTATAATATAAAGGTATCTGTAACATATATTCGGACACGAAGATGACGTGCTGCAATCTTCTCGGTCGACCACGGTGGATCTCCAACGGTTAATGCTTGAGAATGTCGGGAATGTTGACAGGATACTTGTGGATGGTCGTCGCCCACGGTCCATCGGCGTTGCGCGCCGGCTCGATGCACTCCCATGCCGCGCTGTTGCACTTGAATCCGGACCCGAAGCCGATCATCCACACGCGGTCGCCCTTGCGCATCCGGCCCTTGGCCTCCATGTAGGCCAGCTCGTACCACAGCGAGCTGCTGGAGGTGTTCCCGAACCGGTGCAGCGTCATCCGCGACGCCTCCACCTGCTCGTCGGAGAGGCCGAGGCTCCTCTGCAGCTCGTCGATGACCGCGCGGCCGCCGGCGTGGATGCAGAAGTGCTCGAACGCGGTGCGGAAGTCCGGGATGTAGGGCTTCACCCGCCTGTTCACCAGCTTCCGCGCGATGAAGGAGAAGAGGAACATGAGCTGCTCGCGCGCCGGCAGGACGAGCGGGCCGATCGCGGTGATGTTGGCCTTGAGCGAGTCGCCGGCGATGTTCATGAGGTCCTTGTTGAGGTTGATCCCGCGGTGGCCCTCCGCGTCCTCCTGCTGGAACACGCACTGGTAGGAGCTGTCCTTGGCGCCCGTCAGCGTGCGCACCACGTGCTTCAGCCGGAACCGCGCCTTGGCCGGCGACGTCGACAGCAGCGCGGCCGCCCCGCCGATGCGGAACAGGCAGTTGGGCAGCAGCATCGCGCGCTCCCGGCCGAGGTAGTAGTTGGGCGTGATGGTCTCCGTGGACACCACCAGCGCGTGTGCGCCGCGTGGAGCCACCTGCAGAAGGTTCCGCGCCAGCCCCACGGCGATCAGCCCCGCGCTGCAGCCCATGCCGGAGAGGTGCATGCTGCGGATGTCGCTCCGGAGCTTGTACCGGTTCACGATCGTGTCGACCAGGGACGGGACGGGGCAGAAGAGGCTGCAGTTGACGACGAGGATGCCGATGTCCCTGGGCGCGATGCCGGTCTTGGCGAGCAGGTCGTCGATGGCCGAGAAGGCCACGAGCTCGAACTCGGCGCGGGCGGCGTCCAGGGTGCAGTACTCGTGCGTGCCGATGATGTGGTGCGCGGGGGGCAGGCAGGTCTCCTCCCCGAGGCCCGACCGCTCCAGGAGCCGCGTCATGAACCGCACGCTGCGCTCGTCCAGGGACGGGTACAGCTTCGCGTGCTCCAGGAAGCTCGAGAAGGGGATGCGGCAGGTGTGCGGGGTGCGGAAGCCGGCGTAGTCCACCAGGTATACCGCGCGCGGGCGCAGCATGAGGTAGAGGATGGCCGCTGCTACAGGTAGGAAGCAGGCCAAGAAGAGGTGCACGGGCCGGAGCTCCTCGTCTGGCCGGAGCTGCGTCACCACGGCGAGACCGGCAGCGGCGAGGGAGACGGTGATCATGATCGCAGTGGAATTGGCAACGGCGCTCTCGTACAGGGCCTTGAGACCCTTGGACTGAGTCGGCGGGCTCATGCTGCTGCTGCAGGTTGATCGTCCTTGGTTACGTACGTGTGGATGTTCTTGGTGCGTTTTGTTACTAGGACTAGTACTAATTATAGTGTCAGCGAAGGCCAACGGTGCGTGCAGGTCATATCATCATCAAATCGGCCGCGCATTAAATGCAGTGTACACTCGATCTACTAATATATTGTCAAGTGGGGAGCCAGGCAGATCTTTCAGTGTATAGATTTACTAGTTAAATTCCATGATGGATGTTGCTCGTGCTTCCTACCTGACCTGTACTGTACCATTTCTAGACTGATGAAAAGTTGGAATGAGGTGTATTGGCTCCCGAGTTGCACTGATTTGGGTATTTAATTTGTTTTTAGAAAATACTATTTTGAGCTTTCAAAAACAATACAAAACAAATTTGTATGGATGTATACACATGTTATCTATATATCTACAAATTTTGGCTAAACAATAGTACGTTATATTGTAGGCTACAAAAAAAAATCACTATATCATGGATCTGAAAAGGAAAAAATGAACACTGGTCAGATAACTATTTTGCTTCCCAAGGATGAAAATCTGCCTTCCTAAAATATTGGCTATGAGTTTTCTTCGGAACTGGATTAAAACTTAGGAAGAGTTAGATTCGGGGGGAGCAGTTAATTGCGTGTCTTACTAAATATTAAGGGAGGATGGAATTACATGAGCATTTAATTATGACGGACGGATGCAATCGCCGTTTCACGGAAATAGTCTCGCGGGCCTCGTTGAAAATCCAACGTCCATCATGCATCCAGTTGTACGGATGTGCACTATTCCGATGGGAAGCAATTTATCGGACGTCGAATGCTTTTTTTTTGAAACTTAAAACCACTTATATTAAGCAAGCAAGCCGCCTCATTAAAAACCTTCCAGTCCCCTCAGGTACCCTGGTAAGAAAAAGAGTGCGTAAAAAACTTGCTGCCACAATCACACCAAGGATACATCGTTAGCTAGAGTGCTTACAAGAAAATCAGGGGGATCATCCTGCCAAGTGATTGACAGAAGCCCCTCAACTTTACTAGCTAATAAGTGGGCTGCACTATTTGCTTCCCTGTAGCAATGTGAGAAAATAACCGTGGAGAAATTGCGGCATAACATGACACACTCCTCGTAAATCGCCACAGCTGGTCCAAGATGACTACCTCCATTGGTCATCACCTCTATAACGTCCAAGCAATCAGAGTTTACTTCAAGTCTATTGCATCCCAATTGTCCCGCCAAAAGAAGGCCATCACGGAGTGCATAAGCTTCTGCAGTGGCTGGATCAGACACATAAGGTAATCCTCGACAGAAAGCCGCCAAGAACACCCCTTTATCATCACGCAGAATAGCCCCCGAACTCCCCGTGCCTGTGTCCAAAGAAAAACTCGCATCAACATTTAATTTCACAAAGTTTTCTTTCGGCTTTTGCCAACCCCCCCTCGGACCTTGGGGATTCTTCTTCTTTGCCTTAGAATAGTTAAGGGCAAGCGCCGTTATTGCATGTGCTGATCTCACGGTAGATTGCACCGTTTCCCCCTTCGTAGCTCGGCGCCTCTCCCACCATATATACCAAATGGCTACCGCCACTAGCTCATTGCGGCCCACCTCAGTAATTAGTGGAGCAGTAGCATTTGTATCACGTAGTAGTGCTTCCAAAGCAGATTCTCCTTCAACCTCAACATCACAAACTTGATTGATAATGTCCCGAAGACCCAGATGATTCCATATCTCCTGTACTCTGGGGCACTTGAAAAAAGCGTGCCTAATACTCTCACAAGCAGTCAAGCAAAGTGTACAATCCGAGCTAGGCCTCATATGCCGATTAGCCAAGACTCCATTACACGGAATAGCGCCATAGGGATCTCCAGTAATGAATTTTTACCTTCGCAGGTACACTGAGGGACCACAACGTTCTCCATATAGGAAGGGCCGAAGAAGTGCCATAATCACCAGTTCTTCTTAGCTTGATACCGTGTTGATGCTCCCACTCGAGATGGTAGCATGATTTAACCGAGAAAGACCCCGATTTTGTTTAATCAACAAACCTGCCAATTGCCAGAGGGATATGCAAATTCGTTGAGCATCGATTGGCCAAAATATTTCATTGATCAACTCCTCATCCCAGACTCCATTCTCTGCGTCAATCAATTCGAAACATGAGTTAAAACAATATTACCCCTTCTCATCGTGATCCTCCTGTTCGGACTTGAGGGGATCCAAGGGTCCTCCCAAATTCTAGTACTCGAACCATCCCAATTCTCCAAATGTCCTTTTTTAAACGTTTGAATACCAGCCCATATGCTCTGCCATGTGAAAGAACTCCCCTTCTTCAAAGGGCAATTTAATATCTCCCGTAGGATAGTATTTCGCTTTTAACACTTGGGCACACAGGGAATCTGGACATGATAATAATCTCAACATTGTTTAGCAAGCATAGCGAGATTAAAACTTTGGAGGTCTCTAAAACCCATACCTCCCTTCCTCTTAGGAACACACATTTTCCACCACGCAAACCAATGCATATGTTTCTTCTGATCATCATCTCCCCACCAGAACTGGGGACATTGCAGTGATTATCCCTTTAATGATCTGTTTGGGTAGCTTGAATACAGACATCGCATAAGCAGGAATAGCTTGAATGACGGCTTTAATTAAAACTTCCTTACCACCGAAAGATAATTTCTTCTCTTTCCAGCCACTCAGAATTTAGAAACTCTCTCAATAAGGTGTTTGAAACAGTCAGCCCTGTCAACACCAACCATAGGTGGGAGACCGAGATATCTATCGGTCATTGCCTCAGTCATGATATTTAAAATAGAACAAACCTCCACTCTGGTGTTGATATCCGTTGGGGCTAAAGAAGATGCTCGATTTCGCATCACTCACCAATTGACCGAAGCCTCACAGTAATCAGACAGTGCCCTTCTCAAAGAGGATGCATTTCCGGCATCCGCTCTCATTAAGATTAGAGAGTCATCCGCAAATAATAATGAGAGATTGCAGGGGCCATCCTGCACACTTTCACTCCCATAATATTCCCCAAACTCTTCATGTTTCAATAAACTGGTGAGTCCTTCAGCACATAGCAGAAACAAGTAAGGTGATAGAGGGTCTCCCTGACGGAGACCCCTAGTGGGATAAACATAATCAGAGAAATCATTATTGAGACGAATTTTGTACCTTACTGAAGAGACACAAGCCATAACCAGATTGACCCACTCACAATCAAATCCAAGCCGTAAAAGAATACCTCTGAGAAAACTCCACTCAACCCTGTCGTAGCTTTGTGCATGTCCAATTTCACAGCACAGAATCCCTGTCTACCCTCTCTTATTCTTCAATAATGGTATGATTCATAGGCCACCAATATATTGTCCGTAATTAAGCGTCCAGGGATGAACGCACTTTGGGTAGGAGAGATGATATCAGGTAACAGAAATTTCAGTCTACTTGCAATGAGTTTCGAGATCACCTTGTAGACAACATTGCAAAGACTAATTGGACGGAATTGAGTAATGTGTTCTGGCTTATCAACTTTGGGTATCAAACGATAGTAGTATCATTCCAACCTTCCGGGATTACCTTAGAGTTTACTGCCGTTAGTACCTCAGTGAGGTCCTCCCAATAATGTGCCAAAATCTTTTGTAGAAAACCGCATGTAACCATCAGGCCCCGGGGCCTTTAAATCACCTATATTAAACATAGCCTTCTTAACCTCCTCACGAGTAAACGGTGCCCCAAGAGCCATGTTCATCTCCTGCGAAACAGATGGCACCACTTTCTGTAACGTCTCCACATCAGGAACCGAAACACCTGCAGTAAATAAGCCATGAAAGTAATCTCTTGTGTGCTCCATCATGCGATCAGGTTC
The DNA here is from genome assembly GCA_028641055.1 of Alopecurus myosuroides. NCBI lineage: Eukaryota > Viridiplantae > Streptophyta > Magnoliopsida > Poales > Poaceae > Alopecurus > Alopecurus myosuroides. Next base: position 763,279,405 of record CM054057.1, read on the forward strand.
ATCAATTACAGTACCCACGTCATCTTTTAGATTAGCTACATGATTCCTTTTCCTCCTGGCCGAAGCAAATCTGTGGAAAAAAGCAGTATTTTGGTCACCGTGTTGCAACCAATTCACCCGACCTCTCTGAACCCAATATAGTTCCTCTTGCTCCAAAAGATTTTCCATCTGAAGATGTACTTCCATCTGTTTTGATGTTGCCTCGTCAGACAGAGGACCAGACAATATGTCATTCAGTTCTTTCTGAAGTTCGCGCAGTCTCCTTCTAGGTCCCTTAAGGACCTCTTTATCCCACGCGTGTAATGAATCATGAACGTATTTCGTGTGTGAGCTAATTGGTTCCGAGGCATGTAGCTGTTTTGCCCTCTCCCAAGCAGTCTGTATAATAACTTCAACATCTTGCTCACAGAGCCACCTAGCTTCAAAGCGGGGTGGACTCGGTTTCCTGCTTTGGTTGACTGGATCCATCTCCGTGTTGATCAAAATTGGCCGGTGATCAGATTTCCCATATTCCTCATTAATCAAAACAGCCGCAGGAAACATGTCAGCCCACCTTCTATCGCAGAGCCCTCTGTCTAAACGTTCTCGGATTTTGCCTCTTCTCCACGTATAGACATCACCCGAAAAACCCATATCCTCAAGATTACAGTCATTGATCGTGTCTCTAAATGCCTGCATCAGACGTTGGGGCCTCACAGCACCCCCCTCCTTCTTGCTGGAGTACATAATTTCATTGAAATCTCCCGCTAGAAGCCACGGTAAGTCCCTAGCTACGTGCAATTCTCTAATATACTCCCAAGTGAGATGTTTATTTTCACCACTAGGTTCGCCATACAAGCTAGTTAGACGCCATCCCATCTCACTGTGCTCGCTGATCCTCAGGTCAATGTAATTGTTGGTGATCTCAAAAGATGTTACCTCAATTTCTCTGTTCCAAAACATGACGAGTCCACCACTCCTCCCGTCACTTTCCGAAACCAGCACGTTGTCAAACTTCAAACGAAAACGAAGGTTTTCTGCCTTAGCCTTACACAGATGTGCTTCAGACAGGAAGAGCACATCCGGATGTAACCGCCCCTGGAGCTCCACGAGCGCACGAACTACCCTGCCCAACGATCACGATCGGTGCCTAGAATCATAGTAGACCTTGAGCATATACTAATTTCATATTTATCGAGGGGCGATGGACTCAGGGCTACATTTTTCTATATTCTCGCCAAACTACCCTGCCCAACGATCACGATCGGTGCCTAGCTCGCTCACGATTTTGATATCATTTTCTGCCTTTGCTTCCTCTTGTTTTCTTGCACGCGCGCGGCGGCACAAATCTACACTGCTTTCAGCAAAAGTTTTGGCCCTACAAGCAGGATAAGGGTGCAAATGGTGCTAAAATTTTGGTGAGTAGTAATCAGGTTCAGTACCGAGGTAGGCCATTCGAGACCTACCAGTAATAGATCAATCACACAAAAATAGTAGGTGGCAGGATACAGTTGGTACCCTTTTAACGTGGGTTTATGTGGACGCTTTTGTGAGGCCGTCAAACCTTGGACCATCTCTGCCAGCCGGTGCTTGTCTCCAAGGGCTTTCCTCTACGCCACGCTCATGTTAAGCTGATGTGGCGAGCCACTTTCGCGGTGATCAATGCTTTGACAGAAGTGGCAAAGCCCACGTACTACAAAATGGTACGCCAGCCAACCGAGCGCGGTCCTCTTGGAGATGTATATTCTCCTACCACCGACTCGAATTACATTACAGCGCTATCAGGAGAGCGAGGGCAACCCTCCCTACGTTTACGTGCTCTTAATTTCTAATGTGACCGGCTCTTTTTTTTTAAACAAGCACTAGTATATAGATAAGCTCAAACAAATATATTTCTCCTGCATTCGCTGCATAATATCATTGTAATACATGGCGCACATATTTATTCCCCAACACGTCTAAATAATGTAACATTACATCACAGATCAGATATTTCGTGATTGCAGTGAGATGTGGGTGAACCTTAGGCGGACCATCCATGTTGATTACATATGTTTGCACTCCTAGTTTACAAGATCGACATTAGTACACATACGACATCTCGGGTACTACCATGCCACGGTCAGTCTAGTCACCACTGCCACGCATGACGGACGGTCGCCCGTGATCTCTTATCTAATCTATCCACCTTTTCTAAATCATCATTTTGCCTACTCCATATGGCATGGACAAATGTCTCCCCCCCCCCCCCCCCCCCCCCCCCGAGTTGTAGGAAGCCTCTTTTTATTTGGAAATTTAAGAAACAAAGTTTCAAAAAATTATGTGGAAAATCCTTTATGTAGACAATGTTGCGTTCTACCAAAGTGTAAAAAATCTGAACTCGAATTATCTTACATTGTTGGCTCCACAAAATTAATTAAGTCTGAAATTTGAAGTAGTTAATAATGAAAATTTCAAGCCTCCAAAAATTTCAGATTATTTTTAATTTTTATGTAGCCTAGAATATGAATTATTGTGTGTTGACATGTTGCACGTTGGTAGAATACATCATTGTCTAAATCTAGGATTTTTTTTCATTTTTTTATTTTTCAAACACGAAAACATCTATTTTGTAATTTGAAAAAAATGGCCACCGTGGAGCTTAGGCTCCACTTGTGGCTTCCGTACGCCATACTGCCTAAACATATTAGGTATATGTTTACACGTGAAGATTATTTAAGAGGAAAAAAATTATCAATCCCATGAAAGATATTTTTAACCCTATTAAATTATTTTTACCATATAAAACATTTTTTTTAATATCATGATTTTTTTTAATTAGTGAGATTTTTTAATCCCCATATTTTTTAAAACTCTGTGAAAGTATTATGTTTTTAGACTATGAAACATTATTTTAAATATCATGATTTTCTTCCGAATTCGTGAGATTTATTAAATTCCTGTGAATTTTTTTTTATTAACTTCATTTCGGACTGAATGAACATTTTTTTAACCATTCAATATTTTTCTTATCTTGCAAACGTATTATTCGAATGTCATGAACATCTTTGTTTTTACTGTGAATAAATTGTTTAAACATGAATCACTTTCCACAACGTGCAATTGTATGTACTATTATAAAAAAGGGTAAAACAAATAATAAGTACAACTAAATGAAAAAATAAAGAAAGATACTCCCGCCAGTCCCAATTATGTGTCGCCAACTGCATTACGATTTGTACGTGCTTTGTTCTTTTTTACGACACTTAAAATGGATAAGAGAGAGTAAAGGAAAAAAGAAAAAAAAAACAAGAAGAAAGCTAGAGCAGGGTCAGCCCAATTACCCATATGCATTAATGGCGGTGCGCAGAGCGGAATTGCTCCCTCGTTTGTCCAATAACCCATATACATTTTGGCAGGCCACCTTCAGATTTACCATCCACAGGACGGTCATGGGCTTCTGAAATCACAATACAAGAAATCTAGCCCATGAAGCCATGTGCGTTGTTTAGGGTCATTCCTGAGCCGTTTGAAGGGCTCTCAGGGCGAACTAGCACCTAAACGGGTGATTGTGCCATCGGTCGCTCCATACCGCGTTCTTAAGCATCACGTGGTATACCTCTTCGTCTCTAACACAGGCGATTAGGGTTTCGAGGCTCCCCGTCCGGCGATCTTAGGGATTTTCGGCGCGAGGCAGGATTTTTTTCCGTCAAATCAAAGACTGAAACCCCCCCGGATTCGCGGACTACTCGGGCTGACCAAGGGGTTGACGAGATCAACTGCCCGGCCTTGGTAATCTGCCGATCTAGGGTTTGGGCGAGGTCTTGCTATGGCGGCGAACTCGGAGCAAGAGGGGGCTAGACGGGAGGCGGATCCAGTGGGGAAGGAACCATCCCTTGCAGACCTGCTGGAGAGCCTTAACCTGAAGGGGGAGGACATCGAAGGGCTATTCGTGCCGAAGAGCGAAGTCGAATCCCTCAAGGAGGAGACGAAGTGGATGGCTGTTATGAGTCTGCTTACCACCAAACCTTTTAGTGCTACTTCTCTGAATAAAACTATGAGGTTTGCATGGGCGCCTGCACAGGAGATCTCTTTCCGCGACGTGGACTCAAACAAATTCTTGATCCAGGCGAGGTGCCTGGGGGACTGGAAGCGGATCACGGAGCAGGGGCCGTGGCTTTTTCGTGACCAGGGTGTGCTGATTGAGAAGTACGATGGGAGCTGTAGTGCTACATCGGTAGAACTGAAAAGAATCCCAGCTTGGGTTCGCATCCTAGATGTGCCAGAATTGTACCGAAAACGGCAACTGATAGCTGGGGTGGCGGCAACTATAGGTGAAGTTATTGGAGTAGAGATGAACGGAGCAGGCTTAGATAGTGGCAACTATGTCCGTGCTCGAATCTGGCTAAACATCGAGAAGCCCCTGACAAGGTTTGTCTCTATCAAACCAGAGGAAGGGTCACAGATTATCATGCGAGTGAAATACGAAAAAATACCTCGCTTTTGTGCTGTGTGTGGTCTACTGGGTCATGAGGAGGAGGAATGTGGAACTGGGGTGCACGCACCGGAGAAGCTGGGATACGGGAAGTGGCTCTTGGCTGAGACACCATGGAACCGGGCAAGGGTGTATGGCCACAGCGAAAATAGCACAGGGGGGGAGAGGTCTGATGCACATCAGTTTGGACCGGGACGAGCAGGCCATGCAGGCAGAGGTTTTGTGAACCGGGGCGGGAGAGTGGGCAGCCGTGGAGGCAGAGCTGGAGCTGCACATGCGATATCGCCGGATGCGGCAGTGGAAAACAGGAAAAGGTCGTCTACAGAAGCTAGCTTGACAGAGCGTAGCCCAATTAAAGAATCGAGCCCTGTTACCAAGCCAAATGCACCGCTGATGTTGGAATGGAAAAAGGAAGGGATCATTGAGGAGGTTAAAGCGGGGGGAGAGACAAAGCAAAGGTTGGATTTCTCGGAGGAAAAAGTGGAGGCTAAATCTTATGCGGTTCGTACTGGGATACCCCCACCACCCCCCTCGGCAAGGGAGACGAAGCGACCCAAGAAACAGACATCATCCTCAAAGAAGACCGTGACTGGTTTGGCGGCCTCCGAGACGGAGGACCGCCCGTCCAAATGAGTGTCTTAAGTGTTAACTGTCGTGGCCTTGGAGGGGCCGCGACAGTCCGGGAGCTTCGCGATTTAGCGCGGCTCCACTCTCCTGCGTTTCTTTGTGTTGTGGAGACGCAGTTACAGAAGAATAGTGTGGAGAATTTATCTCGATCCCTAGGTTTCGATAATTGTTTCGCTATTAGCAGTTCTGGTCGTAGTGGAGGTTTGGGACTGTTTTGGAATAATGAAATAAAGATTGAGTTGTTACCCTACTCGCAGTATCATCTGGACACAATTGTTATGGAGCAGGGGAGGAACCGTGGCGTCTCACCGTGGTGTACGGCGAGGCCTAAGTGAACGAGAGACATAAAACCTGGGACATGCTAAGGTTTATTCGCTCGTCCAACGATTACCCATGGCTCTGTATCGGGGACTTCAACGAGGTTCTTCTCCGATCCGACCACGTGGGGGTAAATGAGAGAAGCTACAGCCAAATGGCTGGATTCCAAGAAGCAATCGATGTTTGTGGTCTGTGTGACCTGGGATATAGAGGTGTGGACTGGACTTTTGAAAAAAAGGTGGCTGGAGGATCTTATAGTCGCACCCGGTTGGATCGTGCGCTGGCTTCGCCCTCCTGGTGCACTCGCTTTCCCGCGGCTGAGGTGACACACCTAGCATCAGTGGCAACCACTGACCATCTTCCGATTCTCCTTCGACGCCAGGTGGAAGATAGGAGGAGGGGAGGGCAGGTTTTCAGATACGAGTTGGCGTGGGAGAGCCACTCGGAATTCGCGGATACCGTCAAGCAAGCCTGGAGTGCGGCAGGGCAGGGATCTACAATGCATGACCTGCACGAAAAACTCACGGACCTTTCGGGGGACCTAGCACGATGGGGACGCCAATCTTTTGGGCAGATCAAGATGAAAATTCGACAGCTCCAGGGTGAGCTTTCAGCCCTGCGGAGTACTAGCGACCGTCAGGGCCCGTCCGAGCGGGAAAACCTAGTAGCAGCACAGCTAGCTGAGCTCCTGGACCAGGAGGAGGTGATGTGGAGGCAGAGGCCACGGATCCAGTGGTTAGCAGCCGGCGATAAAAATACCAGATTTTTTCACCTTCGAGCTAGCCAGCGTAGGAGGAAAAATAAGGTAAAGGAATTGCTTAAACCCGATGGCTCTTTGGAGACAAATGAGGAGGTTTTAGGCACCATGGCAAGAGAGTTCTACAAGGATCTATATGCTTCAGAGGGGGTACAGAACATGGAAGAAGTGCTAGACACGGTTCCCTGTAGAGTGGATAGCGCGATGAATGACATGCTGGACACCCCTTTTGACCCGAAAGAGATCAAATCGACACTGTTTGAGATGTTTCCGACAAAGGCCCCGGGCCCAGACGGATTCCCGGCTCATTTCTTTCAACGCAACTGGGAGTTATGCGGGGAGGAAGTAACTAAGGCGGTTTTACGGGTTCTCGCAGGACAGGAGAGCCCGGAAGTGGTGAACAAGACGTTCATAGTAATGATTCCAAAAGTGGCGAGTCCAAAGGAATTAGGCCAGTTCCGACCGATCAGTTTATGCAATGTGATCTATAAAATTGCATCTAAGGTCGTGGCAAATAGACTGAAGAAGGTGCTACCGGAAATAGTATCGGAAGAACAGTCGGCGTTTGTCCCCGGAAGATTGATTACGGACAATATAATTACAGCTTATGAGTGCCTGCATTTCATGAAACGAACTCGAGCCAAGAAACATCGCTCGTGTGCACTCAAGCTGGATATGAGGAAGGCGTATGACCGCGTGGAGTGGGACTACCTAAAGGCCATTATGCAAAAGCTTGGTTTTAGTGGTTCCTTTGTTGCGATCATTATGCGCCTTGTCTCGACAGTTTCCTTCTCGGTCCTGTTTAATGGATCACCGCAGGAGGAGTTCCAGCCCTCAAGGGGAATCCGTCAGGGTGACCCTATATCACCCTACTTGTTTCTGTTAGCAGCAGAGGGCCTCTCGTGCCTCCTTAAAAATAAAGATGAATCGTCAGCTCTCCATGGTTTAAAAGTGGCTCCCACCGCTCCGGCTGTGAACCATTTACTATTCGCTGATGATAGCCTGTTGTTTTTCAGAGCAAGTACTGATGGAGCAGTGGAGATTAAGCAGGTGCTAGAAACTTACTGTAATGCATCGGGGCAACGTATTAATATGGACAAATCTTCTATATTTTTTAGCAAGGGATGTCCAGAGGTGGTGAGGGAAGCAGTGAAGGTAGAGTTGGATGTTCATAAAGAGACCTTGAGTGAGAAGTACCTGGGGATGCCATCGGATGTGGGCAAAGCAAAAAATGGAGTCTTCAAATATTTAAGGGACCGAGTGTGGAAGAAAATTCTTGGATGGATGGAGCAACTGCTATCAGTTGGAGGTAAAGAAGTACTTATTAAATCAGTTGTCCAAGCAATTCCTACATACTCTATGTCTTGTTTTAAGCTACCAAGGGGATTATGTGAACATATCAATACTATGATCCGCAAGTTCTGGTGGGGAAGTAAAGAAGGGAAGAGGAGGACGAGCTGGGTCTCCTGGGAGTCTATGACTCAGCCGAAATTTGCAGGGGGATTGGGGTTTCGAGATATTGAGATCTTTAACCTGGCTCTACTTGCTCGTCAGGCATGGAGATTATTGACCGTCCCGGATTCATTGAGTGCAAGGATACTGAAAGCAGTTTACTACCCGCAAGGGGATATCTTGTCTGCAGGACTTGGTTCTCACCCATCACAGCTTTGGAGGTCCATGTTGGAGGGTACGAGTGCCCTCAAGGTGGGATTAATAAGGCGGATTGGTGACGGCAGCACTACGCATGCCTGGAATCAGAATTGGCTACCGAGGAGTGAACGGCTACGGCCGGTGGCGCCACGGAAGGAGAATGCGCCTGGTTTGGTCAGCAACTATATTGACCAACATTCGGCGTCTTGGAATGAGCAAAAGCTAGATGAATTCTTCCTCCCTATGGATGTAGAAATCATCAAGAACATCCCACTGTGTACACGTGTCCAGAGTGATTTTTGGGCCTGGCATTATGAGCGGAAAGGAGTATTCTCGGTCAGATCGTGCTATCGGATGTTGGTACTGACAAAAAGCACCCGAGAGGACTGGCTAGAGGGTAGAGCGGCTTCGTCGAGCACTCAGGTGGAGGGGAAGTTGTGGACTCAGCTGTGGAAGGTCTCGATCCCATCAAAGATACGAGTCTTTCTGTGGCGACTAGCAAAACAAACGCTACCCACGGGGGACGTCCGACAGCGACGCAATATGGCACCCACAGCGAGATGCACAATTTGTGGGCAGGAGGACTCGTGGCGCCATTCGCTGATCGAGTGTAACCTAGCTAGATGCGTGTGGGCTCTGACGAAAGAGGAAATCAGCGAGCATGTATCCCTTATGTCTGAACCAACACCAAAGCAATGGCTTTTTGCCATGTTCGACACGATGGAGAAGGGAGACCTAATTCGTATGCTAGTAACGCTGTGGGCGATCTGGCATGCTAAACGGAAAGCGGTCCATGAAGAGATTTTCCAAAGCCCTATGGCTACAAAGTCTTTTGTTGATCGTTTCTTAGAGGACCTGGCGGGGGTTCCTGTGCAGCATGTAGCAGGTAACCGATCATCTTCCGCCAGAGGACAGAGAGCTTGGCGTGCTCCGCCAGCGGGAAGTGCCAAGATCAACGTCGATGCTGCCGTAGCCCGGACGGCTATGCGAGGTGCTGTGGGGGAAGTTTGCCGTGCTCCCGACGGAGTATACAAAGGAGCGTCTGCAATGGTTTATGAAGGGGTTACGGACCCGAGTTGCCTCGAAGCTTTGGCCTGCAGGGAGGCGCTAGATTTGGCTGCTGACCTTCAGATAGGTGCCATCCATGTTGCTTCGGATTGCCTACAGGTGATCCAGGCGCTGCACGGAGAAGATCGAGGCCCCTTTGGAAGTATAACAACGGAGGTAAAGGAGAGGAGTAAGACGAGGGGTTCCACCACATTCGTTCACGAGGGAAGAGACTGTAATGTTGAAGCCCATAGGCTTGCGCGTTTCGCCACGACGCTGCCCGCTGGTCGTCATGTGTGGTTCCTGGAACCACCCCCTGATTTAAACATCCATGTAAACATTGTTATCTCGGAATAAAAGTTTGTGAGTTTTGTCAAAAAAAAAAAAAAGCATTACGTGGTGTGTGCCGCTTGCCGCAGGATGCGCACGCAGTTACGGTGAAATTGACCGGAGGAACGGTTACCCGTAAACTAGCATCGTTCCTCTCAGGGTAGGTTTGGATTGCGGCCTGGCGTCGACTGCCAGCATGAGCAAGCGTTTTGTTTGATGCCAAAATTTTCAGTCGTTGTCAATTTTTTGGCTGTGTTGTTCAGTTTTTGCGCCCGCATGTTGACGTGGCGTCGTCGGTCAATCCCTGCGCCAATAATTTGGCGCGCCCCATTTCGGTAGGGCTGCCTGGGCGCCATCCAAACGTACCCTCGGTGCCAATCGCCAATTTTCTGTAGTACACACAAAAAATCTTCATGGCGACTCAAACGTACCGTCCAAGCTACGAAAATGTTTCTTATCTTACAATTCTTCATTGAACCTTTTCACGGGCCAATAGCTTTGGTGCGACGGATTTCATATCTATTGGACGAAATCACGGTAGTTGGCCCGAATAGCTCTTACACGAGTTTCTGTGCATACAAATATCTAACTCATGATCCGCCCTTGTTTAACTTTGGATTATGTAAGCCGAGGTCGCCTATTTTCCGAGCGGGAACCATTTATCCACCCAAGCACCTGACTCACCACTCCTCCATCCTACAACGGAGGACCCAAAAATTATGCTCCAAGTATGGGACCCACAACTTATCCACCTCGGTGTTTTTCATGTAAAAGATGGGAGCTCGCGCCCGTGCCCGCCATTGTCTTCTTCTTCTTTGGTTTCGCTGACGAAGCACGGCATCACCGGCGTGCGAGAGATGTCTCCATTGGGGGACAGAGCCGTTCAACCAACGAAAATGCGTAACTGAAGGGGAATAAAGATCATACACAAGTAGATAAACCTCTAAACCTTGAAATTTTGCTTCGCACGAAAGTTCATAGAAGCCAACTCGTTCATCATTGTTCAAACAGTTGAGCATACATCGATTGAGCATGCATACAGATAGTTCATCATACATACCCTACCTAGCTCAACCCTAGATTACGCAAACTGGGCTCTAGAGACATTTCATTCGGCCTTCATTACCGACGATGCCGTAGTGATCAGTCTTTGTTGAATTTGTGGATGAGCCACTGAGGCCAGCCTAGATCGTGAATGTAACATCCCAACTTTTGGGAAGTCAAATGAGCACCTTGGTTAGGGAGCCAAAAAACAAGGCCAACGAAAACCTTTTGAAATACTTGGCTAATGGTTGTGTTTCACTTCCCATTACTCTGTTTGACCTTGTGTTGCTATTTGTTTGTGTTTGTTATTGTTTGTGTTTGTTAACACCTAACAGTAACTCAGTAGTCATAACCTACTTAAAACTTATCCCATGTGATCAAGTCATAACAAGAAAGCTTACCAACTTTATCTATCACCTTATTTTGGCCAAACAGTTGTTAACATGCTTTGATTTTAAGCAGCAACCTAAAGACCAAGTTTTTAATAAACTAAAAGTATTTCAAAAAAATCCAAGTAAAAAGTATTATGGAGGAAATCATCTGCTACCTATTTTCAACCAAAATTCTTTTACAAGTATTTCCAACACCCCATCTTACTTCCTCTTTTGCAAATACTATAAGTGGGGACTATATTACCTCCGTGTTTTACCTCAATTATATTATTTTGGAAATGAAAAGCTTTGGGTTGAACTTCTTTACAAAATCTCTTGCATGGTGTTGCTTGATCACTACCTTTTAATAACACTTGATAAAACAAGTTGGAAATTGGCTTGATAACACAATTGCTTGAGTGATGCAGCTTGCTAGTGTGGGATCATTCATTGTGCTTGTATGAATGCTGGTTAACACCTTTGTTTGATATGGTGAAGTGGTAGAATTGTGATCTTGCCATGTGTTTGTATATTCAATCTCTATTGAAGTATGTGGTTTATCTATGTTTCGATTTCTAATTAACTTAACTTCCAACTATAACATACCTATGTCTCAACTTTTGTGGTTCTCTTCTTTCTTCCATAAATCAAATGGAAATCCTGATCACCTCTTGTTTGACTTGCGAAAATATCATATTTATCTACCCTTAAAACACCCTTGCATGTATTCATCTTGTGATCATGCTTATAGTAAAATCCTATAAATTTTCCCCAGGAAAATGACAAAGTTATTTCTCTTTAAAACCCCTACACCACTAAGCCTTTTGGGCCATTACAATTGTGATTCTGCAAGGTCCAAACTGTTGATTCTTGAGTTTTTTAATCATCTATATATTGTGTACCAAACTTCTAGGCTTGTGGAAGATTTTTGGATGAATTTACCACTTGTTTCCATGTGTGTTTTTGTGGCTAGTTGAGAAGGCAGAAAAACAGAAATAACAGGAAAACAGGAAATCTGTTAAAAACTTCAATTTGTTCACCATGTTTTCATGGCCTAAATAATTTAATTAAATTGGAGAAAAATGTGTTTCTGTTAGTGTAAGTTGTGATCTTCAAAATATATCCTGGTTTAATAGAAATTGATTTCAGTTGAGCCTTCAAGCATGCAGTTTCTTTTGGAAGAAAATAACAGAACCGTGGACTTGGAATTTTTCCAAGTCATTGGTCTCTGAATTTTTCTCTCTGAATCTTTTATGTTGCTGTTTGGAATTCGTTCCAATTTGATATTTTTTGTTCAAACTTTGAACCAGGACCCATGTCCTAGTTGTACACTGGAGAACCCCTCTTGAACCACCCCTTAGCCGCGTCTGTCCATGTACTCCCTCCGTCACATATTAATTGTCTCAAAGTTGGACAAAAATAGACGTATCTAGCACTAAAATATGTCTAGATATATTTAATTTTGTCCAACTTTAAGACAATTTATATGAGGCGGAGGGAGTACCAAAACGGTCGTGCACGCGCCAGCACCCGCGGAGAGCACCTTCGCCGCATAGCACGCACCGGACTCCCTCAGCCTCATCGACTTTGTGACCAGTGCTCGTGGACAAAAACCACCCCGGACCGCAAAATCGCCGGAGGAGACATGGCCGGAGCCAGCCACGCTGCTCTCGCTCTCCCAGCCTGCTTGCATTGCAGAGCACGCCTCTCCCTTGTCTTGTCGCTTTGCTTCCCTCTCCCTTGACTTGTTGCCCCTGGACTAACCTGCACCGCTCCGTTGGCCAACCGGCGCACGCCATCCTTCTGCCTCGCCACCGTCTTGCCCCATGGTAGTAGAAAGAACGGGCGTTGCCCCGCCCGTTATAAGCCACCCATGCCTTTCCTCGCCTTTCGCCTCATTCCACCCCCGCTCCACCATCTCACCAAGACATACCCCTCTCTCGTTCTCTAGGGGCGAGACGAGGACGAAGAACTCGCTGGCCCGAAGCTGACAGGCAGAGAAGGTTGCTGTTGTTAGGATACGTACATGTCTAGATATAGAATATGTTTAAACCTAGTCATACTTGCCTTATACTCCAAGTACCTCTCCATGTACCTCTCCTTATATACCCCATACGAGGGCCAAGCAATAGACAACAAATTATTAGGGTTTCAATAATTTTACATGGTATCAGAGCGGTTAGCCTCACGACGCCGATCCTAGGGTTCTAGACACTTTTGCAGCGCGCCGTCCCCGGGGAGGTCTCTCCTCGGGGGCGCGGCACCCGGTCTCGATCAAAGATCGGATCGGTTCTTTAGACTAGCTAGATTAGATCCAATTTCGAAATTCTTTAGAGTAGATTCAGATTAGCCACAAAATAAATCCCTAATTCTTCACGGTCCTAAAATCCGGTGGGAAAGAGTGTTTCAATCGGTGTCAAGATTGTTTGCGGCACGTGAGCATGGGCCGGCGGCGGCGACGCGACGACATGCAGCAGCAGCCGGCAGCCCCGCGCGTCTTCATCAGGCAGTCTTCACGCGGCAGCATCTACGCGCGTTCGGCTGAATAACTAGCCGAAAAATATGCATGCATGCGGACCAATCGGTGCATGTTTTGCTAATGTTCTTCCTGCAGGTCACCGGGCATGCATGCATGGATCATTACATAGCCTCCACTTTATATGCAGCGGATCAATCGGCCTCTACCATGACAAGAACAGCTACAACGCCAAGAATTCTCGTGCTGATCTACACCGACAAGCTACAACCTACATCGACACGCCCTAGGTTCAGACCACGCGAGCACGATGACACCGACCACGTACACTGCATCAACCCGGAACTACACCGACCCAAACCACCACGACATCAGCTGTACCACTACGCCAGTATACGATTCAAGATCTTCGTCGAGCACGTCCACGAGAAGAAACACCCACCACACGCCAGGCCGGTGTGGAGCTTCGTCTACTTCTCCAACAATAAGGCATCTACACCATCGTCGCCACGAGGGACGCCTCCAAGCGACGGACTACATCACACCTTCTGCTTCACCGCCGATACTACATCGCCAAAGTCTACATCACGTGGTCTTCACCGATAACCTCCTCAACACACTGCCGCCCCCGCTACAACTACAACGTCCACAAGGCTGGACATGCGTCCTCTGACAGTACAACTGCAAGACGCCACGACACCGACGACGGCATCGACCGCGTCCGACGGCTAAGACTGCATCGACGACCCGACATCACTACGGTGAAATCCCCTACAACCGCGCACACGGTTCTGGCAAAATCATGTGTGCTTGGTGAGGTTTTCCCAGTCCTGGTAGTTGGTTTGTTGCCTTCGGTTGTTAGAGGGAAGCTAGTAGGAAGGCATGTTTCTGAGGCAGCATCGGATCTGGATTAGGTTGTTTGATGGGGTTGATCTGGATCAGGAAAACGGGGCAAAACTGGTGGACTCACTTATGATCTACGACATGCGTCTTCTGACATCCGCAAGACGCCCGCGACGATACCTCTCAAGGTGCGAAACGTCGTTAAAAAAACACAACTGCAGCACCGTCATACACATCGTGCAATTTTTTGCGTCTCTGACATTGCGGCTACAACTACTACGGCGAGTACTACATCGACCACTACTACCTCGACTACGGCTACATCACGATCAGCTACCTCGACATCGCGGGCTACGTCTACAGCAACACATTGGCAACAACTCCAGTCAGCAGAGTCCGCGTCTTCACTTGCGTCCATGACACTCCCGCTGTAACTGCGGGAGGAAAGAGAGGAGAGATGATGATGACGGAGATGAGGAAGCGACGGAAGCGCAAGACTTCAAATCCAGTCGTAAGTGTTCGGTTCACTCCCGCTACGACTGAGGGGATGTTAGGATATATACATTTAGAGATAGAATATGTTTAAATCTAGTCATACTTGCCTTGTGCTCCAAGTACCTCTCATGTACCTCTCCATATATACCCCGTATGAGGGCCAAGCAATACACAACGAAATATTAGGGATCCAATACTTTCAACATGACGCCATCTACACCAGCAGCATCCGCCTCGCGCCCACGCGCGCTGAGTCAAGGGCAAGGGCATGCATGCATGTCCACGGCCCTCTTCTTGCATGCACATGCAATGCACTAGGAGACAAATAGGTATCAGCCAATTTCATGCTACTAATCCGATGAGTGCATGTTATCCCTGCCACGAGGAAACAGCTCCAGGACTCCCGCGTGACATGGCTGACGACCACGACATCCAACCGCATCTTCACCAAACCGTCATACAGACCGGATACCGGAAGGGCGACGCGCCCGTACCGAGAGGATCTACACTGCATCAAACTAGACTACGTCAAGCCGAACCACTACATCAACGTGTACGACTACACTAGTCAAGATCTTCGTCGAGCACATCTACGAGAAGCGACACCACACGCAGACCGGTGTGAAACTTCGTCGACTTCTTCGACAACAAGGCTTCTACATCATAGTCGCCGCGAGGGACGCCTCCAAGCGACGTACCACCTCACGCCTAATACCTCGTCGCCGACACTACTTCGCCAAGGTCTCCATCAACGTGGTATTCATCGACAACCTCGTCAACACATCGCCGCCGCCGCTACAACTACGACGTCCACAAGGATGGACAAGCGTCCTCTGACAGTACAGCTGCAAGACGCCATGACACCGACGACGGCATTGACCGCGTCCGACGGCTAAGACTGCACCGACAACCCGGCATCACTACGGTGAAAGCCCCTACAACCGCGCACAAGGTTCTGGCAAAACCATGTGTGCTTGGTGAGCTTCTCCCAGTCCTGGCAAAACTGGTGGACTCACTTATGACCTACGGCCGCGTCCTTTGACGCCGCGACGGTACCTCTTAAGGTGCGAAACGTCGTAAAAAAACACAACTGCAGCACCGTCATACACATCGCGCAATTTTTTGCGCCTCCGGCATTGCGGCTACATCGACTACGACGAGTACTACATCGACCACTACTACCACGACTACGGCTACATCACGTTCGGGTACCTCGACATCGACATCACGGGCTACGTCTACAACAACACATCGGCAACAACCCCAGTCAGCAGCGTCCGCGTCGTCACTTGTGTCCACGCCACTCCCGCTGTGACTGCGGGAGGGAAGAGAGGAGAGATGATGATGACGGAGAGGAGGAAGCGACGAAAGCACAAAACTTCAAATCCAGTCGCAAGCGTCCGCTTCACTCCCGCTACGACTGAGGGGGGATGTTAGGATACGTACATGTCTAGAGATAGAATATGTTTAAACCTAGTCATACTTGCCTTGTACTCCAAGTACCTCCCCATGTACCTCTCCTTATATACCCCATACGAGAGCCAAGCAATAGACAACAAATTATTAGGGTTTCAATAATTTTCACAGCTGTCACCGTCGATCATCCCACGCCGCCATTCTTCTCCTCTCATCTCTCTGTGCCATCATGACCCTCCCTGACATCCTCGTCTTTTGGTTTTCTCGCAGTTGAAGCCCCGCCATGCTCGACTGCCGCAGATCGCCCCGGACGCCGTCGGCCGCGCCGTTGCGCGTCACCGCGGTGGTGCCCTTGTGACCTCGCCTGCGCTACCCGGCCATCACCTAAACTTTCCGCAATCACCTCCAACGTCTCCATCCTCCGCTGGCGACCCTTAGCACGCCGCCATGGAAACCCTAGCTTACAGAGCTTGGTCGTGCGCGTATCATGAACAAACATTGAAGTCGACCCTCAGCCGTCGGTGATTTCTAATCCTGGTCATCCAACCCTCATACTGCTTTGTCCCATCACAAGCCCAGTCGTGGGCCGGCCGATCTCGGTGGAGGAATGTCGCCATGTAGATCTGGCCCGCTTGTTGTTTTTTATTTCCATGTGTTTATTCAATTCCCAGTTTAGCAGAAAATGCCCCGTTGCTTTTAATTGAAAATAAATACATAGATATAACTTTTTGCCAAACCAAAATTTTGAAGAAGTACTGGAATGTTTTCGTAACCACTTGGAACTTGCAGATCTGAGTTTAGGGCTGTGGTTTGCTTTAGGGGAAATATTTGGTAAAACATGTGTTTAACACTAATTTGATAATAACGTAATTTTTACAACTCGAAATGTTGCGAGGTTAATTTCTATGTATATCCCTTCTTAATATATAGCTATAGCACTTGAGCTACCTTTTTAAAATTACATGCGTTTTGGTCAAATGACAGAGAGCCACTGTTTGATTTTTTATATTTATTTAGTGATGCCTTTTGAGGTAAACCCAATTGGATGAGCTTTTGTGTGCTTAGGAGTACCTAATACTAGCTTTTATTAATTTTAGGAGTCATAGATGATTTTTGGCATACCTTGCTAGTTTTGGGTCTTTTCTGCAACTCTTTGACTATTGTTTATTATTATTGGTTGTTGTTTTAATTATTGTGATTGCTAATACTAGCATGTATAGGTTGTGCATTTTCTGTTATTTTTTGTTATCTTTAATTTCTAGCATGTTAGATTAATTCTTGTGTGAAGCATTGACATGGTCATGTTTGTTTTCATATGTATATGATTAATTTCTACTTTTGTCCTTTATAGTTATTATTCATCTTTATCGTTATTATGGCTTGTGAGATGTTATAGTCTAATTAGTATTACCTTCAAGCATCTCATCACGTTTTGTCGCACGAAGAGATGCCCGCTCCTAGATAGGAAGATCTGCTCCTGTCTGAGCCCTCATCCTCACATTAGAACACAGCTTCGCTGATGAAGGGTCACCAATTCCTCCAAAAGACACTACCTCCTATCGAGTTGGTTTACTTGGAGTCACCAAAGAACTCTGCCCAGCTGATGCGTCCCTCGATGGGAGGCTGACGTTGGTAAACCCCAAGAGAAAGGTTGTGAAGAGTGCAACGGCAAGTTATCCCTCAGAAAAGAAACCAAGGTTGAATCAACCAGTAGGAGGACAAGCAATCTCTGAAGGTTGATGCAGCTGAGGTGGCAGGGCGCACTACCGGTTGAGCAGCAATGTGGAACCTACACAACATAATCAAATCACTTTTCCCCAACGAAACAGTGAGATTGTCAATCTCACCGGTTTTGCTGAACACAAAGAGGTTAAACGTATAGTGTGGAAAACAATATGAGAACAGTATGAAAGCAGTGGAAGTAGTGTGAAAACAATAGAAACAGTGTGTGTATTATTAGTATGAGAAAATGGACCGGGGTCCACAGTTCACTAGTGGTGTCTCTCCGTGAAAGATAAATAACATATGTGATGAACAAATTATAGCTGGGCAATTGACAGAAATGAAGACTGCACCATAGTGCATATGCAAGACATAAAGATTACTATGTGATTCATGCGGGCATTACAACAAAATACATAGACCGTGATCCAAGTGCATCTATGACTAATACTGCATCCTTCAAATATCATCCGAACAAACGTTGGGTATTAAGTTGCAAGCAACAGATTATCGCAGTAAGCAAAGTGTGTAATGTAAACAATATAAACGAAGTAGACACCGTTGTTTTCTTCCTAATGGCAACAACACATCCTCCATCCGTCACGTTTCTGTCACTCGAGCACAGATGCAAAGGAGGTATGAACCCACTATCAAGCATTAATACTCCCTCTTGGAGTTACTAACATCTACTTGGCCAGAGCATCTACCAATAACGGAGAGCATGCAAGATCATAAATAACATATGAATGAAGATAACACGATACATTGATAATCAGAAGACATAACATTCAACATTCATCATATCCCGGCAAACACAACATTTAGTATTACATAAAGATGATCTCGATTATGTAGGGCAGCTCACGAGATCTAAACATGAGGTAGAAAGTGGAGAAGACAACCATCTAGCATCATTCGGAGGAGGGCATGATGGTGTAGACCCCTCTGGTGATGAATTTCCCTCCCAGCATGGTGCCGGGAGAGCTCCAGAACCCTCCCGATCTCGGGATAACGATGACCGCGGCCTCGGGTGTTTCTCGGGAAAAGTGGTATATTTTTAGGGTTCACGTATTGGGGGGTATAAATAGGCGAAAGGGCGATGGCGGTGGACGCCCGAGGGATACAGGAGGTGTCGCCCTATGGTGTGGCCCCTGTGGCCCCCCTCGAGGCCTCTTTGGAACTCCGTGGAACCATCAGGAATTAAAAGTCTTCTGGGCTTCGAATTTTCCAATTCCGAGAATATTTGCAGAACAACTTTTTTGAAACTAAAAACAACAAAAAACAGGGAACTTGCTCTGTGGCATCTTGTCAATAGGTTAGTCCCGGAAATCGATAAAAATGACATAAAGTGTATAGAAAACATGTAGGAAAGAACATGAAAACAACATGGAACATCAGAAATTAAGGATACATTTATGACGTATCAACATCCCCAAGCTTAGTTCCTACTCGTCCTCGAGTAGGTAAATGATAAAAACACATAATTTCCACGGTGACATGCTACCAACATAAACTTGATCATCAATAATGTAAAATCATATGTAAGCTGAGGTCATAGAACTTCAACACAAGCATGATAAATAAACTTTTAACAATAAAGCATAGCAATCACTTTGCATCATGATAAGTAAGACAAATAAAAGATCATGAATAACAATCCATCGAAAGTTATACGTTTGTTTCAAGTATAGAGAAAGCATGGCAAAGTGATATTTCTCTAGTACTTAAGAGTGGGGCAAAACATAAATGCCATGACACCTTCAAAGTTCATGAGAAAGACTAGAACAAATAATTAGAGAGCAAGCAATAACACATCATGAATCAATTAATGATGTTTCTAGAACAAATGGACATTAAACTCAGAATGGCAACTATGCTCTCTCAACTGTGCATAAAGTTAGAAGATGGAGACTCAACATAAAAGTAAAAGAAAGACCCTTCGTAGAGCGAAGGAGGGATCAAGTCATGTGCTAGATCTTTTATTTTATTAAAGAAAGGTATCCCCTTCAAAGGTTTAATAAAATCGACACTCCTCCACGGTATGTGATTGTTGGCAGGCACCCTAGGATTCGGTTAGCCATGGTTTGTGTAAGATGGATGGGAGGAGTGTCAACCATCCTTCGCTCTCCTAAACACTACTAAAACTAACATCTCTGAATAAAAGATGCAAAGCAAACAAGAGCTAAACAGGAATTGTGCAGCAGCTAGAAGAAAAAACTAAGAATACGGGCATAACGAGTATTCAAACGAAAAAGCGGAGCGTGTCTCTCTCCCAAACAAGGAATGCTAGGGTCCAAATATATTATTTCAGAAAGGTAAACAAAAGAAAACAAGATAAAAACAACAGACACTACAAGTAAACTTCACATGATGTGACCGAATAAAAATATAGTTTCACTAGAAGTGACCTGATAGATTGTTGATGAAGAAGGGGATGCCTGGGCATCCCCAAGATTAGATGCTTGAGTCTTATTAGAATTTTCTGGGATGAACCACGGGGGCATCCCAAAGTTTTGACCTTGCACTCTTCTTGATCACATATATCACCCTCTTCTCTTGACCCTTGAAAACTTCCTTCACACCACACTCAAAGAGTAATTCTCATTAGAGGGTTAGTGCAACAATAAAAAATCGATGGGTTCTATATGTTGACACGTGCTATTGATACTTTTAAACATTAGCTACAACCACTTATGTTTCTTGAAGCAAAGAAATCCACTTGACATCGTAAAAGAGTAAATGCAAGAAAAATGGTAGAATCTGCCAAAACCAGAACAGTCTGTAAAGACGAATTTTTTCGGGGCACTAAAATTGCTCAGATCGAAAAACTTAAAGAACGAAAAGTTGCGGAATTAGCTGAGGAATAAGCACAAACCATTTCAGGTCATTCTGTTTTCCTGTGAATTATACGATTTTTTACGGTGGGCAGCAGAAATCTATTTCCTGTGCAGAAATCCAAAACAACCTCCAACTCTCGTCAGAAACTTTACTTGGCACAACTAAAACATGAAAATAAAGATACAAAGGAGTTTCTACAGAAGTATACAACCCCTTGACTCAAATAAAATAGTGAAAAACAAAGCAAAAAATAAAACCATTGGTTATCTCCCAAGAAGTGCTTTTCTTTAATGCCTTTTAGCTAGGCCCAGAAAAGTGGAATCAAGTGTTTTCAAGTGAAAAAGATGCTCAAATAAGAAATATGAATTAAGAAAAAGAGAGCATAAAGAATCTAGTATAAAACAAATTTGAGCCTAACCCACTTCCTATGCATAGGAATCTTGTAAAGAAATAAATCAAAGAAGCTCAAACTAGAGATCATGGGAAGGTAGAACAAGAGCCACTTCAAACTTTCAACAAAATAAAGATACAAAGGAGTTTCTACAGAATTATACAACCCCTTGACTCAAATAAAATAGTAAAAAACAAAGAAAAAAATAAAACCATGGGTTATCTCCCAAGAAGTGTTTTTCTTTAACGCCTTTTCGCTAGGCCAAGATAAGTGGAACCAAGTGTTTTAAAGTGAAGAAGATGCTCACATAAGAAATATGAATTAAGAAAAAGAGAGCATCAAGAATCAAGTATAAAACAAATTTGAGCCTAACTCACTTCCTATGCATAGGAATCTTGTAAAGAAACAAATCAAAGAAGCTCAAACTAGAGATCATGGGAAGGTAGAGCAAGAGCTACTTCAAAACTTTCAACAAAAAAAGAGGTGTTTAAGTAACATGAAAATTCGTACGACCATATTTTTCTCTCCCATAATAATTTTCAGTAGCATCATGAAAAAACTCAACAGCATAATTATCACATAAAGCATGTTTGTCATGGTCTAAAACCACACAATTCATATCAAGCTCAAAAATAGTGGGATCAAAATTTAAAATCAGCTCCTCCTTTTTCCCACTTTTAGCAATATCAAAACGAGATGATTGGTCACTCATAAAAGGTATGGGACACATTATAGCAACCCTACTTTCAGTAGCATTATAATTTATAACATCAAGCAACATAGGACCATCATCAAGAGCATTATCATATAAATTTTCTAAACAAACTTCCTCATTATCATGCATGTCAATAGTTGGAATAAATAGAGGATTATCATAGGATTTATCCAAGTAGCTTGGATTATCATAAATAGCAGTAGCAATATCATTCTCACAAGTTTCATTCATATTAGTATCAAGATCAGAAGTATAGCAAGTATCAATTTCATCAAAAAGGGATATTTCAAAAGAATCAATAGGATAATCACTTTCAGCAAATAATGTATGAGTTAAAGAGGTACTCTCATTGGGAGGTAGATATGGATAGCTCCATTCTTCCTCCTCTTGACCATCACTCTCCTCCTCTTTTTCATCCAATGAGCTTCCAGATTCAGAAATTTCTTCTTCCATAGGTTCTTGCAAGGCATTAGTCTCTCCCTTTGGGGGAGAGAATTGATTAAGATAGTGAAGTATGTAGTAATTACAATCCTTGTAATTATCAAAGAAATATTCAAGTATATCATAGATCTCATATTTATAAGGTGCATCATCAATATTTTCAAGCAAATAAGCAATTTCGAATGCACCCTTCCAAGCAATAAATTCCTCAATTTGTTCCACATCATTAAAGTCATAATTTCCCTTAACATAAGAAGATACGGAAGCATCATCATTATACTCATATTGAAAGGTAGGTGTTTATACCTCCTACAGCAACAAGATTTATCAAAGCAATAAGTAACATTTTAAGTAGGGAACAAGTTTTTAGCATAGTCATGAAATTTATTAATTTGCTCCCATAAGTGTATCCCTTTTTGTGACAAGCGGTGTTCCTCATATTATTTTTGTTGTTCATCCGTGAACCCACCTTGCCAATAAGATCTAGTTTCAAAGGAATCAAACATTCATAGCAAGCATAATAAAGAAAGTAACAAGAAAAACAATAACAAAGTAAAAAATGATTGGAGGTGAGAGACTCCCCTTGCAGAAATTCTCTTCCTCCCCGGCAACGGCACCAGAAAACTTGATGCATCCCTTGATGGGAGGCTGAGGTAAAGCCCAAGAGAAAGGTTGTGAAGAGTGTATCGGCAAGTTTTCCCTTAGAAAAGAAACCAAGGTTGCATCGACCAGTAGGAGGACAAGAAATCTCTGAAGTTTGATGCAACTGAGGTGGCATGGTGCACTACCGGTTCAGCAGCAACGTGGAACCTACACAACACAATCAAATCATTTTGCCCCAACGAAGCAGTGAGGTTGTCAATCTCACCGGTTTTGCTGAACACAAAGAGCTTAAACATATGGTGTGGAAATCAATATGAGAACAGTATGAAAGCAGTGGAAGCAGTGTGAAAACAGTAGAAGCAGTGTGTGTATTATCAGTATGAGAAAATGGACCGGGGTCCATAGTTCACTAGTGGTGTCTCTCCGTGAAAGATAAATAACATATCTGGTGAACAAATTACAGCTGGACAATTGAGATAAATGAAGCCTGCACCGTAGTGCATATGCAAGACATAAATATTACTATGTGATTCATGCGGGCATTATAACAAAATATATAGACCGCCATCCAACTACATCTATGACTAATAATCCACCATCCGAATATCATCCGAACAAACATTGGGTATTAAGTTGCAAGCAACAGATTATCGCAGTAAGCAAAGTGTGTAATGTAAACAATGTAAACTAAGTAAACATCGTTGTTTTCTCCCTAATGGCAACAACACATCCTCCATTTTGTCACAATTCTGTCACTTGAAAACACATGCAAAGGAAGCATGAACCCACTATCGAGCATAAATACTCCCTCTTGGAGTTATTAGCATCTACTTGGCCAGAGCATCTACTAATAACGGAGAGCATGCAAGATCATAAATAACATATGCATGAAGATAACATGATAGATTTATAATCAGAAGACATAGCAGTCAACATTCATCAGATCCCAGCAAACACAACATGTAGCATTACATAAATATGATCTCGATCATGTAGGGCACCTCACGAGATCTAAACATGAGGTAAAAAGTTGAGAAGGCAACCATCTAGCTGCTGCTATGGACCCGTAGTCCAGGGATGAACTACTCACGCATCACTTCAGAGCAGGGCATGGTGATGTAGACCTCTCCGGTGATGAATTCCCCTCCCGACAGGGTGCCGGGGAGAGCTCCAGAACCCTCCCGATCTCGGGATGACGATGAGGGCGGCCTCGGGTGTTTATCGGGAAAAAGTGGTATATTTTTAGAATTCACATATCGGGGGGTATAAATAGGCGAAAGGGCGATGGAGATGGACGCCCGAGGAGCCCACACCACCCCCAGGCGCGGCCAGGGGCGCCGCCCTATGGTGTTCCCCCCGTGGCTCCCCTACGGGCCTCTTCGGGACTCCGTGGAACCTTCGGGAATTCTTAGACTTCCGGGCTTCGAATTTTCCAATTCCGAGAATATTTCCAGAAGAACTTTTCTGAAACTAAAAAATAACCGAAAACATGGATCTGGCTCTGTGGCATCTTGTCAATAGGTTAGTCCCGGAAATCGATAAAAATAACATAAAGTGTATAGAAAACATGTAGGAAACAACATAAAAACAACATGGAACATCAGAAATTAAGGATACATTTATGACGTATCACCAGCTTCTTCAAACTGAAACTTACGGCTTACTCCTCTACTATCTTGAGTGTCCGAACCAAAACTCTCAATCTCCATATTATCCAGAGCCTGGCTCCATCATTTGCTGATACCGGGTTATATGTCATGTTCCAGAAACATGCTTACGACCTTCACAGACTTCCTGATGACTATGTTTCCTGGTTATGGAGATTGTTTATGTCAGCATAAATGAATAGCATATTGTTGGAAGAGAACAATATAGTTGGGTATTCCCTAAGTAGATTGACATGCTAAGAGATTTCACTAAGACATCTTTGTCCTTGGAATCATATCACATCATGGTTATATTATAATGCATGATTTGACAATGAGTTTCCCGGAAACATAAAGGTAGCCACTGGGTAATTCTAAAGTCGTATATTATCTCGATGTTCTGAGATGGGAGGGGAGATACATACCTGGACCCACTCGGTATACTTGATACCCATAAGTTCTGCACACAATGCATGATGATGATACATCATGTGGGATATTGTGACGCCCCGAGATCGGGCACTATGCAGATTTCGGCATTTCCACCCAAATCCGCATAATAACCGATTTCAGGTTGCCACTTGTGATAACATTACAACAGTTCACGAATATTCCGCAACAACAACAGAAGAGATATATACAAGACGACTCAAACGAGTCAAGGATACAACTGATACAATACAAAGATCCAAATAACAGCGGAAGAAACAACATAGTGTCCGACTACGGACAAGATACAAATTGGACTAAGAGTCCTGAAGATAACCGATGGCGTCCAATCCCTGCCCAGGCCAAGCCGGAGGGATTCCCAAGCTAACGTCGTCAGACTTCAAACCTGTTGACTGCAATGTGGAATATGCAGCCACGAAATGGATTCGTGGGTCAGTACTATTAAGTACTGGCAAGTGGATAAACCATACTCACAAGATACCAGCGTAACCAGTCATCACAAGATACAAATACTTTGGGTACAACGGAAGGAAGGGATTATTGCAAAGAAGCGGCAGCGGGCAGCACTAACAAACTAAAGAGACGCGCTACAACTTCCGGCTAATAGAAAGGGATAAGAGAGCGTGACAAAACCAACTATAACTACTCACCAAACAATACCCATCCAGTGTTACCCCCTACTAAGGAAGCAACCCAAGGATACTCACACTGTTGATTAAGGTGACATTCATTTTTATGGTGAAGGTAATACTATATTACTAGTCAAGTTATTATCATTAGGTGTAAGTTGTCTAAGTACTTGTTAGCCAGCACTTTCACCAAGTCGTCACATAACCGCGGACAACACGGCTTCTCGAGAAGATTCATCCCTGCAGGGTGCGCTACAGTACCCGTACACACTCAAGCCACCAACTAAAACTCAGGTTGGCTCGACACGACCCAAACCGTCTCTACAACCCATCCTAGGAGCCACGGAGCTATAAGGTCCTGGCCAGTCCGACCTAACCTAAGCGCAAGGGTGAAAACCACACCCCCCGGCACCACAGGCCTCGCCCTATATGCATCATCATCATCATCAACAGTAACCATGGGGGGCCCACCCATTCATGCATATGAGCAAATGGAACACCCGAACTAAGTGTGGCTCTTAGGACAAGCTGCAAATCAGGTCTAAGTCGAGGGGGGTCCCATACTACCTCCCGGATGCGGTTATCGCGCTCATCATGGATCAATGGACAAGACCCTTTTCCTAAGTTCGACACTAGCAGGCTCCAAAACCACGCCGGGCCTCCTGCCGGTGCCTTATCATCAAATTATTATTACCCCAAACATTAACATGTTGTTGATTAAATTGAAACCCAACTATCAAACTAAACAGGTGATATGAAAAAGGACAACAAGACTCGAGCGAAAACAACACTAAGCATGCAACTACGACACGAGGGCCAACAAGGTAAACAAACAACAGTTAATAGGAAGCGGAAGGAAGGCTATATCATGGCTGCAAGGTAAACATATGATAGGATCGAGACACAAGCATGGAATCATAAGGCTAGCATAAGGACAACGGAAAGAATCGGTAACAAGTGATGAAAGGCAGCCATAGGTAGCAAGTGAGTATACTTGCCTGAGATCCAGCAAGTAGAGGTACATCCGCAGAACTTGTCGTTGCTCACATCATCTCAACGCCCTATCCGCGAAGAAGCAACGAACTAGAACAAACACCGGATGCAAAAATTACTAATACGGCAAAAGATCCAGCATGATTCTATTTTATATGCATGACAAGTTAAAGGGTGCATCAAAATAGATATCAAGACATGATGAAACATTTTAAATGGGCCCAAATGCAAAGATAAGGTTGCATTTGGAAATCCCAGGTGCATGCATAGTTATTTAAGTAACTTACAAGCAAACATTAGGTTGAAGTGATTAAATGGCATGGTGGATGATGAAAACAGAATGTATACAACATTAGCTTCAATGTGATATCTCATTTGCCAAATTTGGAATTTTAAATATTTAATTATGAATTTTTGTAATTTAAAAGGTTTAATTAAAGCATTGAATTATTGCACCACTTTTAATTAGGAAAAACAGTAAACAAATTGTATATTTGAAAAGTAGAGAATTTTGATTGGAAAACATATTTTATATGTTGAACTTGGGTTTGAAATGAGCAAGTTATTAAATTGGCAATTTTAAATGCATTAAACAAAGAATTATTGTTTCAGCAATTTACATTATTCAAAACAGAAAATAAAATTTATATTTGGAAAGTTTATTTAATTCTGCATAGAAAACATATTTTACTTTGTGAAATTGGAGTTATAGTTTGCAAGTTATGAATTAAAACATTTAGCAAAATAAAAGACTAAAACAGAATAAAAAGGGGTTTGCTTGGGATTTGAACTCGGGTCTGCTGGGAACAGGATCACATGCATTGCCACTAGGCCACCACGGTTATTGTGATTAACATGGAGTTCGATTGTGGAAGAGGTAGCAGACAAGGAGTTAACTGAATCAAAAATTCAGAAATAATGAGCGTCAGATGGGATTTGATCCCAGGACCTCCGGTCTGCAGTGCGGATGCCCAGCCACTGGGCTAGGTGCGCGGGTTGCGATAGGATATGGGCTTCAGCCCCTTTTGAGGTGTTTCCGCGCGGAGCAGAACTGACGAAACTGAAATTTCATCGACTGCAAGCGACGGTGACGGACCAGACGTGACCGGTGGCGATCTCGGCGGACGGTGCGCGACCGTCGACGACGTTGCTCGAAGGCGAACGTTCAGAGCAAGAGGGGGACAGGGAAGGAGGTGTCCAGACGGACCAGAGGCTCACCGAGGGGCTGAGATCGCGGGCGTGCTCGGTGATGATACTGATGCCGACGCGCTCACGAACGAGGGAGGAAGATGACCTCGCCGGCGTCGACCTAGGCGGCTTCGGCTCCTGGAATTCGGCGAGGAGGAAGAGGACGGTGTGGCGCTTCCATTCCCCACACCGGAACTCCTCCTCATCGACCACGGCCTCGGCTCCGGGAGCTCCCATCTCCGGCCATGGAGGTGGAGGTTGGAAGAATACAGTGGAGGGAGGAGAGGGCAGGAGGTGGCGGCGGCTGGGAGGAAAGAGAGGCTAGGGTTAGGGTTTCTTGGCAGGAGAGGGGGAGGATTGAGGTAGATAAAGGAGGTGGAGGGGGCCATGGAGGTTTGGTGGTGGGGTGGGACGTATGCCTTCGTTTCCGTACGAAGAAGAAAGGGACAGGAGAGGTGGGCTTGGGCTGGAGGGTTGGGGTGGCCTGTTGGGTCGTAGGTGGCTGACTGGGCCTTGTTGGCCCAGTTCGGCTGCCTCCCCACTTCCTTTGTTTTTTTTTGTAGCAAAGAGAGGAAAAAGGAGGGGTGTTTTGGATCCAAAAGTTAGGGTGATAATTTTTATAAGTTCCTTATGGAAAATACCCAATTGCGCCAACTTTTGTTTTTTCAAAATTTTAAATATTTGTTGCTGTTTGAAATTTAAATGAATTTTCTTGAATTTTGCAATAATTGAATTATTTGAAAATTACCCAAGTCACTTATTTGGAAAATCAAGTTTATGGAAAACAATTAAATTGTTTGATTTGAATATTTTATTTGAAAAAGTTGTAACAGACCAAGTGTGAAACATAATGATTTGAATTTATTTGAAATTTGAAATTCCACACATGAGTGCATTATGATGACATGATGCAATGCATGCAAAAAAAAGAAAACAAGCAATTCTATTGGAGGGAAATCCTCCGAATGTTACAGCCGATACCACTAATAAGGGATTGCGCCCTCGCAATCCGCCCCAACGCCAAGAGAGAGGGAAAAGTCGGACTATCGAGTCTTCATGCTTCAAGTTGATCTCCTAGACACCACTAAGAAACTTCTCGACACCACTAACAAGAGATTCTTTCTCCCGTCGACGACGATGTAGTTCCGTCGAGAAATCTCCCAAAGATCGAACCTATTAGGTTAAAAGGCTAAGAGAACGTCCAACCCACGTAGGATCCTAACACTTTGAAAGATTGAGAAGAAGAGAGACTCCAAAACAAATAAGATGAGAGGAGAAATAGAATGGAGATAAGGAGAAAACAAGAATCCTATCGAGAGGTTTCCAAAACAAGTTTTCGACAAATAGTTTTTGACACCCTAGAAACACGACCGTTAGCGAGGTTATACTACAGGCTTTGCGGACCCGTTGCTTCGATAACCATTCGTATCGAAACAACTTTGGGAATCGGAAACCATGCTCTGATACCATTTGTGACGCCCCGAGATCGGGCACTATGCAGATTTCGGCATTTCCACCCAAATCCGCATAATAACCGATTTCAGGTTGCCACTTGTGATACCATTACAACAGTTCACGAATATTCCGCAACAACAACAGAAGAGATATATACAAGACGACTCAAACGAGTCAAGGATACAACTGATACAATACAAAGATCCAAATAACAGCGGAAGAAACAACATAGTGTCCGACTACGGACAAGATACAAATTGGACTAAGAGTCCTGAAGATAACCGATGGCGTCCAATCCCTGCCCAGGCCAAGCCGGAGGGATTCCCAAGCTAACGTCGTCAGACTTCAAACCTGTTGACTGCAATGTGGAATATGCAGTCACGAAATGGATTCGTGGGTCAGTACTATTAAGTACTGGCAAGTGGATAAACCATACTCACAAGATACCAGCGTAACCAGTCATCACAAGATACAAATACTTTGGGTACAACGGAAGGAAGGGATTATTGCACAGAAGCGGCAGCGTGCAGCACTAACAAACTAAAGAGACGCGCTACAACTTCCGGCTAATAGAAAGGGATAAGAGAGCGTGACAAAACCAACTATAACTACTCACCAAACAATACCCATCAAGTGTTACCCCCTACTAAGGAAGCAACCCAAGGAAACTCACACTGTTGATTAAGGTGACATTCATTTTTATGGTGAAGGTAATACTATATTACTAGTCAAGTTATTATCATTAGGTGTAAGTTGTCTGAGTACTTGTTAGCCAGCACTTTCACCAAGTCGTCACATAACCGCGGACAACACGGCTTCTCGAGAAGATTCATCCCTGCAGGGTGCGCTACAGTACCCGTACACACTCAAGCCACCAACTAAAACTCAGGTTGACTCGACACGACCCAAACCGTCTCTACAACCCATCCTAGGAGCCACGGAGCTATAAGGTCCTGGCCAGTCCGACCTAACCTAAGCAAGGGTGAAAACCACACCCCCCGGCACCACAGGCCTCGCCCTATATGCATCATCATCATCATCAACAGTAACCATGGGGGGCCCACCCATTCATGCATATGAGCAAATGGAAAACCCGAACTAAGTGTGGCTCTTAGGACAAGCTGCAAATCAGGTCTAAGTCGAGGGGGGTCCCATACTACCTCCCGGATGTGGTTAGCGCGCTCATCATGGATCAATGGACAAGACCCTTTTCCTAAGTTCGACACTAGCAGGCTCCAAAACCACGCCGGGCCTCCTGCCGGTGCCTTATCATCAAATTATTATTACCCCAAACATTAACATGTTGTTGATTAAATTGAAACCCAACTATCAAACTAAACAGGTGATATGAAAAAGGACAACAAGACTCGAGCGAAAACAACACTAAGCATGCAACTACGACACGAGGGCCAACAAGGTAAACAAACAACAGTTAATAGGAAGCGGAAGGAAGGCTATATCATGGCTGCAAGGTAAACATATGATAGGATCGAGACACAAGCATCGAATCATAAGGCTAACATAAGGACAACGGAAAGAATCGGTAACAAGTGATGAAAGGCAGCCATAGGTAGCAAGTGAGTATACTTGCCTGAGATCCAGCAAGTAGAGGTACATCCGCAGAACTTGTCGTTGCTCACATCATCTCAACGTCCTATCCGCGAAGAAGCAACGAACTAGAACAAACACCGGATGCAACAATTACTAATACGGCAAAAGATCCAGCATGATCCTATTTTATATGCATGACAAGTTAAAGGGTGCATCAAAATAGATATCAAGACATGATGAAACATTTTAAATGGGACCAAATGCAAAGATAAGGTTGCATTTGGAAATCCCAGGTGCATGCATAGTTATTTAAGTGACTTACAAGCAAACATTAGGTTTAAGTGATTAAATGGCATGGTGGATGATGAAAACAGAATGTATACAACATTAGCTTCAATGTGATATCTCATTTGCCAAATTTGGAATTTTAAATATTTAATTATGAATTTTTGCAATTTAAAAGGTTTAATTAAAGCATTGAATTATTGCACCACTTTTAATTAGGAAAAACAGTAAACAAATTGTATATTTGAAAAGTACAGAGAATTTTGATTGGAAAACATATTTTATATGTTGAACTTGGGTTTGAAATGAGCAAGTTATTAAATTGCTAATTTTAAATGCATTAAACAAAGAATTATTGTTTTCAGCAATTTACATTATTCAAAACAGAAAACAAAGTTTATATTTGGAAAGTTTATTTAATTCTGCATGGAAAACATATTTTACTTTGTGAAATTGGAGTTATAGTTTGCAAGTTATGAATTAAAACATTTAGCAAAATAAAAGACTAAAACAGAATAAAAAGGGGTTTGCTTGGGATTTGAACTCGGGTCTGCTGGGAACAGGATCACATGCATTGCCACTAGGCCACCACGGTTATTGTGATTAACATGGAGTTCGATTGTGGAAGAGGTAGCAGACAAGGAGTTAACTGAATCAAAAATTCAGAAATAATGCGCGTCGGATAGGATTTGATCCCAGGAACTCCGGTCTGCAGTGCGGATGCCCAGCCACTGGGCTAGGTGCGCGGGTTGCGATAGGATATGGGCTTCAGCCCCTTTTGAGGTGTTTCCGCACGGAGCAGAACTGACGAAACTGAAATTTCATCGACTGCAAGCGACGGTGACGGACCAGACGTGACCGGTGGCGATCTCGGCGGACGGCGCGCGACCGTCGACGACGTTGCTTGAAGGCGAACGTTCAAAGCAAGAGGGGGACAGGGAAGGAGGTGTCCAGACGGACCAGAGGCTCACTGAGGGGCTGAGATCGCGGGCGTGCTCGGTGATGATACTGATGCCGACGCGCTCACGAACGAGGGAGGAAGACGACCTCGCCGGCGTCGACCTAGGTGGCTTCGGCTCCTGGAATTCGGCGAGGAGGAAGAGGACGGTGTGGCGCTTCCATTCCCCACACCGGAACTCCTCCTCATCGACCACGGCCTCGGCTCCGGGGCTCCCATCTCCGGCCATGGAGGTGGAGGTTGGAAGAATACAGTGGAGGGAGGAGAGGGCAGGAGGTGGCGGCGGCTTGGAGGAAAGAGAGGCTAGGGTTAGGGTTTCTTGGCAGGAGAGGGGGAGGATTGAGGTAGATAAAGGAGGTGGAGGGGGCCATGGAGGTTCGGTGGTGGGGTGTGACGTCTGCCTTCGTTTCCGTACGAAGAAGAAAGGGACAGGAGAGGTGGGCTTGGGCTGGAGGGTTGGGGTGGCCTGCTGGGTCGTAGGTGGCTGACTGGGCCTTGTTGGCCCAGTTCGGCTGCCTCCCCACTTCCTTTGTTTGTTTGTTTTTTGTAGCAAAGAGAGGAAAAAGGAGGGGTTTTTGGGATCCAAAAGTTAGGGTGATAATTTTTATAAGTTCCTTATGGAAAATACCCAGTTGCACCAACTTTAGTTTTTTCAAATTTTAAATATTTGTTGTTGTTTGAAATTTAAATGAATTTGCTTGAATTTTGCAATAATTGAATTATTTGAAAATTACCCAAGTCACTTATTTGGAAAATCAAGTTTATGGAAAACAATTAAATTGTTTGATTTGAATATTTTATTTGAAAAAGTTGTAACAGACCAAGTGTGAAACATAATGATTTGAATTTATTTGAAATTTGAAATTCCACACATGAGTGCATTATGATGACATGATGCAATGCATGCAAAAAAAGAAAACAAGCAATTCTATTGGAGGGAAATCCCCCGGGTGTTACAGATATCATAATACAGTAACGAGAAAGAGAAAACTTACCAGTTAACGAAACAAGACACAGGTAGAAGTGAATCAGAGTTTTTTCACGGCAATACCAAAATCCATAGTCTCGGCTAAGTTCGGTATCCTGAGTAATGGGAGAATTGTATATTAATCAACAGGTTCAGCAGTTTATTCTATAGTATGTGGGAGTCAATATGGGCATCCATGGACCCGCTATTGATTATTGAAAAGGAACGAGTTTCGACTTCATGTCCACACGCTATCGAACCTGTAGGGGAAACACACTTAAGTTTGGGCTGATTTTTATTTATACCAGTAGGTCCGGCTCAATTATGAGTACCATCGGAACGATGTTTCTTTGTGATAGATATATTGTATATCGGAGAGAATTTTAATGAGAACATTGGATGTCTCAGAGTAATAGAAACAACTTCGGCTACTACCAGAATTTATTCCAGAGTTGCTTCTACTATAATGTGGTGTGTTTTTTTGTATTTTTCTCGGTAAATTACAACGGCTGTTGCTCGCCGTTGGGCAACCTCCTCCGGCATCCGCGAGGTGAACGGAGACAGTTGTGGAGAGCCTCTAAGCTGGCGGCTGCTTGGCCTCTAGAGTCGCATGAGGCAACCTGGAGGCGAGGAGGCGGTTTCTTTTTTAATACAAGTTCAATAAAAGAGCAATGCATTGCTAGGTAAAACCTGGTTTCCATTTTCTTTCGATCTATTAATGCCCATGGGATAAGTGTGGATGCATCCAGCCCATGAGCCATGATATCCGTGTTTCTGCTAGGACTATGCACTCTACACCTCACCGTTGCACTTAAACCCATCGCTTGCTCCTATTGTCGTGACACCATGTGTACCTGCAGGATGATCGGACCTGCCGTGACACCGTAGTCAAAATCCATTTCATGATTTGAGTGTGCTTCTCGTCAATTGTACTATGGTTAGTAAATGGGGAGGAGCGGTATAGGCATGCTTAGGGATGTGGACGTTGATCATCGCTAAGAAATAGCTTATTTCGTCTACTATCTGGAATGGTCTAATCGTGCATAATTCCAACATCAATCATGACAGTTTTCATAGATGCATACTGAAATTTTCCTTTCATATTAACTCACACAAATTCCCGGCTCCGATGATACATGTATCCAAGAGATGAGAAAATATAACACTTAAACTTTGCAATCATTATAATTTTCCATTGCAATGATGCTTTTCTTTGGGACCTCAAAAAAATCTATTTTTTATGTTTCTTTTCAACTAATTTAATCTCAACCGGATAGCGCCTGATGCATCCAGCCCATGGTCCATCGGTGTTACCGGCTGGGACGATGCACTCTAGCACCACACTGTTGCATTTGAACCCGGAGCCAAATCCAATCATCCATACCCGATCACCCACAAACATACGGCCCTTGGCCTCGATGTATGCCAGCTCATACCAAGTCGAGCTGCTGGATGTGTTCCCAAAGCGATGTAGCGTCATTCTTGATGGCTCAACATGCACTTCATACAAGCCAAGGCTTTGTTGAACCCCATCAATTACTGCACGCCCACCCGCGTGGATGCAGAAGTGCTCGAAGGCCGTCTTGAAGTCGGGGACATATAATTTGTACTTGTCACCGAACAACTTTTTCCTGATGTAAGATAGTGCAAACAAAAGCTGCTCTGAGACTGGAAGGACAATGGGTGCAATAGTGATGATGTTGGCTTTCAACGTGGTGCCGGCGACGCGTAGGAGGTCCGTGGAGAGATTCACTCCCCTATTTCCATTGTCATCCTCCTCCTGGTATATGCACTGGTACGAACTGTTATCTGCTGCAGTAAGCGTGCGTACGATGGACCGAAGCCAGAATCGAGCGTTGGTTGGGGACGTGGACAGCAACACGGCAGCTCCGCCCATGCGAAACAGGCAATACGGGAGCAGCATAGCGCGCTCATTCCCGACATAGTAGTTTGGTATGAGGGTCTCCGTGGACACGACTAACGCCCGTGCACCCGGAGCAGCAGCCTGCAGGAGGTTCCTGGCAAGCTCTATGGAGACCAGCCCAGCGCTACACCCCATTGCAGATAGGTGCACGTTCTGAATGTTGTTCCCCATCTTGTACCTATTTATGATCATATCTGGGAACGACGGTGTTGGATTAAAGACTGTGCAATTTACCACGAGTATGTCGATGGCCTCTGGGCTGACTCTTGTCTTGGAAAATAGACTGTCGATGGCGGAGAAGACAACAAGCTCAGCCTCCTCGCGGCCAGCATCGAGTGTGCAGTCCTTGTACGGTGCGATGTATGCGCTCAACGGTGGCAGGAATGTCTCCTCTCCAAGGCCTGATTGCTGGAGGAGACGTGTCAGGAAGCGAATACTCCGGTCGCTATACATGGGAATTTGACGTGCATGTTCGATGAAGGTGGAGGTTGGGAAGCGATACTGATGACTACCATTGAAACAAGCGTAGTCGACGAGGTACACCTTTGGCTGTTGCCACAGGAAGTAGATGATGGTGGTGGCGGATGGAAGGAAGATGGCCAAAAAGATATGCACGGGCTGGAGAGCTCTAAGCAACCTGACCATTTCATCGGGGTTAAACCATGACGCAACAACGACGGCAGCTGTGACAATCGGCATAGCCGTGATTGGGACAAAAATACTCGGCGTGAGCTTGTAGACGGATTTGAGAAAATTGGTACAACGTGATGGACTCATTCTG
Organism: Alopecurus myosuroides; assembly: GCA_028641055.1. NCBI lineage: Eukaryota > Viridiplantae > Streptophyta > Magnoliopsida > Poales > Poaceae > Alopecurus > Alopecurus myosuroides. Next base: position 763,314,769 of record CM054057.1, read on the forward strand.
TTGCAGCGCACCGATGTGTTTTGTGCATGTGGTGGGCGTTGCACGCTCGTGAATGCGGGGACATCTTTCGGCTGTACTCAAAGACATAGAGATATACAAGATCAGGGGCCTAGCGACCAACAACTAACTTCATCGCAGCCAACTAACTACACATAGAAAACATGCTCATTAAAGTGTACATCCATAATTCCATACGGTTCTCGCTGTGGTGGGCCTATACAAATCCACGTATTTTCATTTTGTAGATCTTAGGGCATCTCCAGCCGTTGCGCCCCCCCAGGGCCCAAAACGCCGCCGTTTTGGTGCCGCCGCGGCGCTAAACGGCGCTATTCTGGAACCTGGGGGGGGGGGGGCTCGTTTCCCAGTCGCGTCCCGAGCCCAACAAATCGGCCCAAACAAACGCAGTTGAAAAACTAGTCGAAATTTTATTGAAATTTGAAAGTGCGTACATATTCGGCGCGAATTTAAAGCTAAAACGATAAATTCAAACTAAACTAGTTAAGCCCTAGGCTGGCGGCGATCGCCTGGCTGTAGTCGCCGCCGTCGTCGTCGTCATCGTCGCTGGGGGCGTCGCCGGGGCGCTTGCTTCCCCCCTGTCCCTCGTCGCCGCCGCCGCAATCCCACCTGCTCACCTCGAGCGCCTGCTGGATCACGTCGTCGTCGTCCGAGTCCTCGTCGAGAACGATGTAGACGTTCTCCTTCTGCTTTGGTGGGGGAGGGACGCGGAGGAGGGCCGCCGCCGCGGCTTCCTCGCGCTCGCGCCGCCTTGCGCTGCTCGGCTTCAGCCAGCAGGCGGCGCTGAAGGGCGAGCTCGGCCTGGGTGTTGTCGCGCAGGCTCCACTGGGCGGCGGTCTCGACGTCGAGCGGTTGCAGCGTGTTCAGCGACAGCTGCTCCCGCGGCCTTTTGGTCGGGCCACTCGTCGTCGCCGTCGCCGTCCTCCATCTTCGGGCGAACCACGCGTTCGAAGCGTGGCTCGCCGAGGCGGAGCGCGTCACCGCTGCGCCTGCGGGCGGGCGCACCGGCGTTAAGAAAGGGGGGGAGATGGAGGTGGAGTGCCCGGCGGAGGAGCTCGACGTCGCAGACGACGAGGACGCGCCGGTCCGCCGCGCCACCCACGGCTGGGTGGCCTCCGGCGGCGGCATCGCGAGGCGCGGCTGGTTGCCGGCGTGGATGTGCTGGAGGACCTCGTCGAGGGTCCTCCCAGGGGCACTCCACCATCTGCGCCGCCCGTGCGCGTTGAAACGGTCCTCGACAGGGCCGTTGTCGTTCAGGGAGTCCAGCTCCCGGTCGCGGCGGCGGATCAGCCGATCCCACCAGAACTGGTCCACGCCGGTGAGCGGGAAGTTCTGGGGGTTCTCCATCCCGGCGCGCATCTCGTGATGGCGCGACGGAATTCTGGGTCGGAGTTGGGAAGGGGAGGGACGGGGACACCGCCGGCGCTGAGCGCCCAGCGGCTCGCCCCCGCGGCGGAGCTAGGGAGGCGCACGTCCGGCGGGCAAGGATAGCCCGCGCGGTACAGCGCCATCGCCTGGCCCCGGCGCAGGTTGTGGCGTGGGAACCCGTTCGCCGCCGCTCCGTCAGACATTGTCGTGGAAGAAGGGGAAGAAGGGGAGGGGAGAGCTCGCCGGTGTGAGAAGAATGGGGGGCGAGGCACGCGGCGGGGGGTTTTATAGCGCGCCGAGCGGCTGGGCATTTACTGCGCGCGTCCCCTCGCTGCCGCCTGCCACGCCATTACGCCGGCAGCCTTTGCGCGGGCGCATGCACTGGGCGGCCGCCACGCCATAAAACGCCGGCAGCCTTTGACCGCGCGGAAGCCGAGAAAGACGATCACGGGCGTTTCTGTTCCCGCGCTTTCTCGTCCCGCGCTTTCTCCCGCGTCGCTGACCGAGCTGGCCCACGCGCGCAGCCGCGCAGTTTCACCCCCCCAGGCCGAACCCAGCGGGCTGGGTTTGGCCTGGGTGCCGCGGCGCTATTTAGCGCCGACACGGCGCTATTTGGGCTGCTGGGGGGGGGGGGGGGCGAGTGGTGAAGAAGCGGCGCTTTTCGTCGCTTCCGCCGCGAAAAAACCCCCCTGGGGGGGCTCTGGGGGGGACGGCTGGAGATGCCCTTAGCATATTTCCAAACTAAAATTATAGATAATTTTAGTCACAATCTTTATTTATACCTGAATTCAATCTTGTTGCTAGTGAAAGCGACCACTTTTTTTTTTTTGGAGTATGTGAAACTTTTTTCTTCCAAAATATTGACAAGTCTTTAAGATCTACAAACCTTTTTCCAAAGTTACTTAGAACACATTTAATTTTTTTCAAATACATGAATATTAATTTTGATATAGATTAACCTTTTTGGAAGAGGTGCCCTTTTTTTTTCAAAACTAGAACATTTTTAGAAATAAATCAACATTTTTTTTTGACACACGAACATCGTTTTGTTATGTGAAAGTTTGTTTTGAAAAAGGTGAATACTTTTTCAGATACCCCTGAATTTTTTTAAAATATGAACATTTTTTAATATACATGAATTTTTAAAAATAATACTGTAACCTTTTCTTATGATCCACAAAAAAATTGTAATTGCTATTTATGAATTTTTAATTGCTTACAACAAATAAACATTTATCTTAACTCTCACAGTTCAAACAAAGATAGCTTTTTCTGCGGGTAAAGCCAGAAGTTTATTAATCAGATGGGGATCAAGCTCAAGCCAGTGAGGAAGATCTTCAGGATCCCATTCTGATAAAATTTGAGAATGGCAATCGACTGTAGCAAGATTTGCTAAGTAGTGGCTAACCCTAATCTGACATCGTGCCACCTTTTACAAAGAGAGACTTTCTATTAAGTGATAGCAGACTTTTCATATCTAGCACTAAATTACTCAGTCGAATTCACCAGCCAGACTAACTTGGTTTGGTGGAGAGCAAGATCCAGACCAACACCACATGCTGAGGTAGTCACGTACATACCTACATGAGGCAAAGATCATATGCCCCTCTTCATCCTGTAGCACCATGCCTAGGCCGGCAGTATTATCCTCCTTATGAAATGAGCCATAAATTGTCAGCTTCGCGCATCCTGCAAGGGCTTGCACCGTTGCTTGTCAGGCAGATGTACCGATTCATACCAGGAGGGTAACGTACCAGCTAGAACAACCGGTTGTTTTCCCTTCAGAACATCCTCAGTGGATTATTTCTTCACCTGATGAACCAACTGATGATAACCCTCTGGAAAACGACTGGAGGCCCCAATAATTGGGAGGTATTTGCCGTGTGTTACCACATTGCGAGCATGACATACTCGCCATGCCACCGGTAGTGTAGCATCAACCATGTCGTCGGGTAGTTGTGACAATAGGTTTTGAAACCAACCACGCAGTTGGATCGACATGACCTCAACATTAGGAAGAAAACAAGGATCAACATGACCTCCTCATTACGAAGAAAACAAACTTGTCGCGTAGAGGACCAAAGATTATATGCATGAGATAGAAATCCGAAGTGTAATTTAGCACAACATAAATACCAAGTGTTTTACTGATGCCATGTTTGATATAAAAACGTTACAAAAAACAAGATTGATGCTGATAATTTTACTAGTTAATGAAAAAATGTAACTTTGGGAAAAGTTCAACAGAAAGAAAATTTGAATGAATGAAAGTAAGTCATGAAACAAATAATATAAATTCCTTGTGAACAATTCGAATGAAATGGTTTTATCTCGTATAAACAATATTTTAGAAAATTATCACACAACTGTTTGAGACCATGGTGAACATTTTGTGAACTGGGGAGCCAATTAAGTTGAATGGGTAATAAACAAAAAAGAATGAAGTACAGTAATAAAAAAAATGAAGTACAGTAATAAAAATTAAACATAATAAAAAAAATTCAACATGAACATTTTATGTCTTGCAACCCGGTTAATTGGACTTGGTGCTGAACAAAATTTTAATGAACCCAAAGAGAAAAATATAATATCCTTGAGACAAAGTAAACTGGTGGAGGGTTGAAAAAGAAAATCCTAATTGTAGAATAGTTTCTTGAAATGCTGTAAACAAAATTAGTTATAACTGGTTGAAACATTTTTAAAGTCTTGCCTTGATTATTTCAAGACCTCATGAACAATTAATTTACACTGCATGAACATATTTTAAACATGAGGGCCTAGTTTGGCAGCACAATTTTATTAAAACCAAAGTATCCTAAAACTGAAGTATTCGAGTGCCTGGGCAATGAATACTGCAGTTTGTTCATACCAAAGTATTTCTACGTTTTCGCAAAACTGTAAGGCTTTTGATAAGTATTGTTTTACTGGTGCCTTGACCGAGTGATACGGTGCATGCATGGTCTATTTGACCGATTGATTCATGCATGGCTCTTGCATGCATGGTTGATCAAAACTTTTTGTGCTGAATCATTTTTTAAAACATAATTCACAATTATTTCAATAACCTCGCTAACAATTATCAAAACTTTATGATCATAAAAAGTAATTACCACAAAATTTAGAAGTAAAACTTGAAAATAAATTGTAGTGCATGAACATTTTAACTTGATAACCAATTAATTTGACTGGGTAATGAACCAAAAAAGTTAAACATTCTAATTGAAAAATTAAATATTAAAAAAGTTTGAATGGACCAAAACTAAAAGCCTTACCGTATAAGTGATCCATCAAACCACAAAAAAATGCCGTATGTGCTGCTAGTTGAAGAACAGAAAAATCACAGAGCTTCCCATGCACTTCATACCTCTCTGTACAAAATAACGATCTGTTAACTGACCCATCCCTACAGGTGATTAACATGCTCAAATATGGGAGTAGCCACATGGTACAACAAAACATTAGGTGAATCAGTTCATAACAAAAATGAAGATCGAGCCATGAGAAAAACGAAGAGGCAGACAAAACACATGTTTAGAAGTGGAAGGCTAGACACATAAACACCTATAGATTACAGACTTCCATTATAACTTAGCCATAGTAAAAAAATCTGCTAGAACTCGAGACTAGAGGTAAAACAGAGAACGTCCACAGTACCATATGTCTCCATCGGCATCAACTCCTTGATACAGCACAAAAGATAGTTGCAGTCTTGCAGGTCGGCACACTAGAAATTAACGAGACAATTATTATATTAGAATATAAAAATATAGAGATATCTCTACCTCATGGTTACTACAGAGTATGCGGGAATGGGGAATCTGGGATGCTACCTATGGAAGAAAAAAAAAAGGGGGGTAAACTATCTATCTGATATCACTGTCCCTGTGAATTTTAAGGCGCGCGAGAGCACCAGAGTCTTAAGTCTACGACAATGCCTTGAAGAGTTACTGATTTCGGGTTTGTTTTGTTGCTGAATACCCTAGTGTTCCCTGCTTTCCACGCCCCCAGTACGCAGGCGGCAACAGACACCGGCCAGGCTTTAGAACCACTGATTGCAACTTGGTTGAAAAAATCAGATAGCCTCTATGCTCGGCCATATTTTGCAGGTAAATCTGGAATTGGATCAGTGTAATTCAATGGACTTTGGACTAAAATTTTGTTGGATCCAATTAGATTGGACATGGACACAAGTGGACATTAGGTGCAATAATTTTGAGTGGACTCTGGACCTGAAGATCGCATAGTCCAAATATCCAATGGAGCTGGTGGCCATACGCAAGCTAGAGCCTAGAGATCGATCGACGATTCAACAAGACCGGTCTAGATGGAATTGATTTCGGCCTTCTTCTTGAGCACCGGCTTCTCCACGCTCATCCGACAGGCCGAGCCGTGCCCGTGGCCGCTACACAGCAGCTCCCGCTCCCCGTGGCGTTGGCAAGAACCTTCTTGTCGAGCCGGTAGTACGTCACCAGCACCTTGGCTAGCGCCGCTGCCGCATCGCCACCTCCCCAGCACCTTGGCCAGCGCCGCCTTCAGTGTCAACGCGGCAGGGACCAGCTCGTCACAAGTAGCGCCGGCGTAGCAGAATCGTGGACTAGACAAGGAGGAGAGGCAAGTTAGACTGGCTATCTGTTGGACACCCGCGATTTGGATTTGGAAACGGATCCAATTCCAGATATATTTGCAGGCCAAAGCGCTCCCAGACCCACCGTGATTGCTTCCAATGTAGTGCGATGTGGTGAACGATTGACGAGCGCTATGCTATACGGGCTAGGCTACAAGCAACTGGGATCGACTACCTGGAATTTAAAACGTGAAGTACTAGCAAGATTTGACGAAATCACAACACCAAGACGCAACTAAACGTCTCACGAACATGGACAAAATTAGAGTTTGACCAGGACGATTATGAAGCGATTCAGAGTTGGGAGAGGGAATCCATGTACCTACAGCCTCCATGGACAACGGAGGAAAAAGAAGAACCAGTTCGTCGCGGCGATTTGAGCAAGACTAATCGGAATCAGACGAAAAGGGGAAAGCGCAGGAAACGAGAAGAAATGGGGAACAACTGAACAAGATCTCTCGCCTGTGGAAGAGAAAGGAAAAATGAAATGATCGATGTCTAGCGGAAGCGGTGGGCCGGGCCGACTAGCCTGTGTAGACAGCGTTGCCCCGCTAACGGCGTCAAAGGCAAACCTGGCCAACGGCCTGCCCGGGCACGCGAAACCTTAGGTGGGCCAGGCACGGCACGGCACTATGCGGCACGTAAGCGAAGCGTGCCGGGCCGTGCCGGCACGTGGGCCGCGGCTCAGGGCACAAGCCCGGCACCAGCGCTAAACAGGCCGGCCTGCGGCACGCCAGGCACGTGAGGCCCACGAAGGTTGTTGTCTTCGAGGAAGCGATGTGAAGGTCGTCGCTTCGATCTAGGAGGAGGAGGCGCCATGGAGCTTGGGGGTGGCGCCGTGGAGCTTCGATCCGGCAGCAGGAACCACCGGCGGGAATCAGAGGCAGGAGGAAGCGGCGGCAGGAGGACCCACCGGCGGGAATCAGAGGCAGGAGGCAGCAGCCATGCTGTCTCTGTCGCGAGATTGGGGGTGGTGCCGTGGAGCTTCGATCCGGCAGGAAGAGGACGAGCGAGGAAGAGAGGTAGGCTTCGTGGAGCTTCGATCGCTTAATGGTAGACAGGGAGGAAGAGAGGGAGACGCCGTGGAGCTTCTGGCGGCGCCTCGATGCAGACAGGGAGGAGGAGCGGAATCAGCGGATGGAAGCTTCACGTGCCCGACGTGTCGTGCCTGGAAGGCACGCGTGCTCGCGTTGGAGGAACAGGCACGGCACATGGCAGGCCACGGGCCGGGCACGGCCCGTTTAATCCGTGCAGGGCCAGGTCCCTGACGGGCCGTGCTCGCGGGCTGGCATGCCAACCACGGCCCAGATTGTCAGGTCTGGTCAAAGGCTCTCGGAAGGAAGCTTTTTATTGTCTTATTTTTCTGTTTTCATTTTTTTCTCATTTTCTATTCTGTTTTTTTTGTTCACCGAATTTTTTTGTTCAAAATTATTTTTGGTTCAAAATAAAAACTATTTAAACTTTAAAATGTTCAAAATTATATTTTTTTTTTCAAATTTGAATTTTGTTCGGATAAAAAACCGTTCAAATTTTAAAATTGTTCAAATGAAAAAACTTTCAAATTTAAATTTGTTCAAATTTGAGAATTATTCGTACGTAACTTTTTTTTCATGTTTTGGAATCGTTCAAACTTAAAATTTGTTCACCATTTAAAAAATATTAATTTTAAGTTATATGATTTTTTTCTAACAATAGAAATTGAAAAAGAAAAAAATACAAATGAGCCGGCCTAGGGGCGAGGGAACAAGCGAGCCAGCGAACATGCGCGGGCGAGTTGGAGCGTACCGCTCGCAAGGAGCGGTACATAGGGAAATCCCTCCCAACAGGCCATGAGGCGATGCGGGAAAGACAACCTGTTTGCCCGCGGAAGCAGCATGATGCGAGGATCGGTAGTCCATCCATCTTGACACGATTATTACGGAGCAGGGGCATGAACCTTGGCGAGTCACTATGGTGTATGGTGAGGCGCCGGTTGGAGACGGACACAAGCTTGGATATGCTCAAGTTTATACGCTCGTCAAATGACCACCCATGGCTATGTATTGGGGATTTCAATGAAGTTATTTACCAATCCGAGCATGTGGGAGTAAACGAGCGGAGTTACAGCCAAATGGCTGGGTTTCGAGACATGGTGGATGTGTGCGGGTTGTGTGACCTGGGGTACCGCGGAGTGGATTGGACCTTCGAGTAGAAGGTGGCGGGGCGTTCATTCAGCCACACTCGGCTTGACCGAGCCCTAGCATCACCGTCTTGGTGCACGCGGTATCTCTTAGCGGAAGTGGAACATCTCGCAACAGTGGTGACATCAGACCATCTCCCGATCCATTTACGTCGAGCTCCTGCAGAGGAACAAAGAAGAGGAAGGAACGTGTTCAGGTATGAGGTGGCACGGGAAAGCCACAAGGAATTCGCAGACACGCTGAAGCAAGCGTGGAGTACAGTGGGATCGGGCGTGCCTATGAACGATCTACATGAGAGTCTAGCTAGCTGGACTATCTAGGGATTTGGCCCGTTGGGGCCGGCAATCGTTTGGGAATGTTCAAATGCAGACCCGCCGGCTGCAACGTGAGCTCACGGGGCTGAGGAGTGTGCCCGACCGACAGGGTCCATCCGATAGGGAGTTGACAGTAGCGACGCGTCTAGCAGAGCTGTTGGAACAAGAGGAAGTTATGTGGAGGCAGCGCTCGCGCGTACAGTGGTAGGTGGAAGGCGATAACAATACTAAATTTTTTCATCTGCGAGCTAGCCAACGCAAGAAGAAGAATACGGTAAAGGAGATCCTAAAGGAGGATGGTACTTCGGAAACAAACGAAGGAAACTTGGGTGTTATGGCAAGTAATTTCTACAAGGAACTATACTCTTCAGAGGGGGTACAAGGCATGGAAGAGGTGCTAAATACGGTCCGCGGAAAGTGGATGATATGATGAACGCAATGTTGAATGCCTCTTTTGAGATGAAAGAGAGCAAGACAACTCTTTTTGAGATGTATCCCATGAAGCCTTCGGGGCCGGACGGTTTCTCGACACACTTTTTTCAATGCAACTGGACCTCTGTGGGGAGGATGTTATGAGAGCTGTGTTTTGGGTTCTATCAGGTGAGGATAACCCAGAAGTGGTAAACAAAACCTTTATAGTGATGATCCCAAAGGTGGCAAGCCCGAAAGAGCTAGGTCAATTTCGTCCCATTAGTCTGTGTAACGTCATCTACAAGATTGCATCCAAAGCAGTAGCCAACAAACTGAAAAAGGTGTTACCAGAGATTGTGTCCGAGGAGCAGTCAGTCTTTGTTCCGAGAAGATTGATAACAGATAATATAATTACAGCCTACGAGTGTTTGCACTTCATGAAGCGCAACAGGGCAAAGAAGCATTGCTCTTGTGCACTCAAGCTAGATATGAGAAAGGCATATGATCGTGTGGAGTGGTCTTGCCTGTAGGCAATAATGTTGATGATGGGTTTCAGCAGATCATTAGTGGCGCTAGTCATGCGCCTTGTTTCGACAGTATACTTCTCGGTCCTCTTTAATGGATCACCGCAGGAGGAGTTTCGGCCCTCTAGGGGGATTTGACAGGGGTCCTATTTACCGTATTTGTTTTTGTTAGCAGCAGAGGACCTTTCGTACCTCCTAAAATCTAGAGATCAATCATCAACGCTTCATGCACTAGTAGGAAAAGGCTTACCAGTGAAGAACAAAATAGAGCTACCGATGGCGAACAGGTGTTCGCCAGCGCTAAGCATCCAGTGGTAAGAGGTTACCGCTGGCGAACAAGTCCTGTTCGCCAGCGCAATGTAGTTACCGTTGGCGAACGCCAGTCTTGTTCGCCAGCGCTAAGTTTGTAATATTTCAAATTTGAAAATAATTTTTTTCGCATTATTTTTTTCAAAATTTCAAAACAGTTGAATTGGAGAACCTTTAATCACGGTGTAGAATTTTTTCCCCTTTATGTTGCTTTATTTCAATTTTAATTGTCCACTTCCCGCTTGGTCACCCATCCTCCCACTACTCTAGCCCCAGCACGCTTAACCTATTAGTTCCATCCCCATGAGCTATCTAGGACCCCCTCATTCTTTCTTGTAAGTATAGCGGTAAGAGGTTACCGCTGGCGAACAAGTCATGTTCGCCAGCGCAATGTAGTTACCGTTGGCGAACACCAGTCTTGTTCGCCAGCGCTAAGTTTGTAATATTTCAAATGTGAAAATAATTTTTTTCGCATTTTTTTTTCAAAATAGTTGAATTGGAGAACCTTTAATCACGGTGTAGAATTTTTTCCCCTTTCAATTGCTTTATTTCAATTTTAATTGTCCATTTCCCGCTCGGTCACCCATCCTCCCACTACTCTAGCCCCAGCACGCTTAACCTATTAGTTCCATCCCCATGAGCTACCTAGGACCCCCTCATTCTTTCTTCTAAGTATAGTACTATCAATCCTTTTAACTATTGGACCATATCTACAAATCCGTAATTACAAATTCGAAAAATGATATGTCTAAATTGATCAGAAAAATACGAGAAATCCAAATATGACATTCATATTATCTTTTCTAAAAAATTGAATTAATTTTTTTATTAAATTGATTTTGTAGGAAAATTTAGTCTATCTCAAATAACTTTTTTTCCTTTTGGAATTTGCGGATTTTAAAAAAACCTCACAGGCCGAACACAAGTGAGGTTGGATTGGAAATTTGCTCACGATATTTTTGATATATTAAACACGTTTTTTCAACGTCGTATGCACAAGTTATGGTTGTTTTACGTTTTATTTTTTAATTTTGCATAAAAGGTCAAATGGAATACTTTAAATTTTCTATATCAACTAGACAGTACACTATACCCACATATCAAAGGATTTTATTTTTTCAACATCTTATCATTTTCGTTTCTAATTTAGAAAAGTAAAAAAGCGGTCGGGGGGTGTGTGGAGGGAAAAATTTCAAAAACTTACCGCTGGCGAACGAAAATAATGTTGGCCAGCGGTATGTTTACCGCTAGCGAACACGCCCTCCTGTTCGCCAACACTAAGTTAGGTAGCGCTGGTGAACCAACTGCCCCGTTCGCCAGCGGTATTTGCTGCCGCGCGCAGCCCCACACCCACTGTTACCGCTGGCAAACGAAGTGCATGTTCGCCAGCGGTAAGCTGGGTAGCACTGACGAATAGGGGTGTGTTCGCCAGCGGTAATAGCACTGATGTACATGTATTCTTGTTGCCCAGCGGTAAGATGGTGGCTATAGCCTGTTTCCTACTAGTGATGGTCTAAAAGTGGAACCCACCGTCCAGGCGGTGAATCACTTGTTATTTGCGGATGATAGTCTGCTGTTTTTCACAGCAAGTACTGGAGTTTCCGCAGAGATAAAGAATGTTTTGAATACCTACCGTAGTGCATTGGGTCAAAGAATCAATATGGACAAGTCCTCTATTTTCTTTAGTAAAGGTTGTCCAGAAGTGGTGAGATAAGTAGTGAAAGGAGAGTTGGATGTTCACAGGGAGACCGTGCGTGAGAAGTATCTTGGGATGACATCGGATGTAGGCAAGTCCAAGAGTTGGGCTTTCAAATACTTCAGAGATCGAGTGTGGAAGAAGGTGCTTGGTTGGATGGAACAGCTGCTTTTGGTTTGAGGAAAAGAGGTGCTTATAAAATCAATGGTTCAAGCAATTCCAACTTACTCAATGTCTTGCTTAAAACTCCCAGTGGTCTATGCGAACAGATTAAATCCATGATTCACAACTTCTGCTGGGGGAGTAAGAAGGAGCAGCGGAGGACAATCTGAGTTTCATGGGACTCAATGACACAACCGAAATTTGCGGCGGTGGGGGGGGGGGGGCTAGGGTTCAGGGACATCGAACTCTTCAACCTCTCTCTATTATCAAGGCAAGTTTGGAGGCTGCTGATAGTGCCGGAGTCCCTTAGTGCGAGAATCTTAAAGGTTGTTTATTTTCCAAATGGTGATATCCTATCAGCAGAGCTAGGAACGAGTCCATCACAAGTTTGGAGATACTTCTTGGAGGGTAGGGATGCCCTCAATATAGGTTTCATCAGATGGATAGGCGATGGACGCACTACCAAAGCATGGGCAAAAATTGGTTGCCGCGGAGTGAGAGGCTATGGCCGATAGCACCACTCAAGGAGAACACGCCGATGATGGTGGGTGACTATATAAACCACCACACTGCCGCATGGAAGGAGGGGAAGCTCGAGGAATTCTTCCTCCCTATGGATATTGAGATCATAAAAAATATCCCTCTATGCACCCGGATCCAGGGTGATTTCTGGGCCTGGCATTACGAAAGGACGGGAGTCTTCTCGGTTAGATCTTGTTATGGGGCGCTGGTAGTGACAAAGCATAGACGTGAGGATTGGCTGGAAGGAAGACCGTCCTCGTTGAGGTCGATAGAAGATGGGAAGATGTGTACAAGACTGTGGAAGATCTCGGTTCCCTTAAAGATCCGAGTTTTCCTATGGCGCTTGGCCAAGCACTCGCTATCAATGGCTGATATCAGACAGAGGCGTCATATGGCGCCGACAGTGGCGTGTGCAATATGTGGGCAGGAAGATTCCTGACGCCACTCTTTGATTGAGTGCAACCTTGCATGGTGTGTATGGGCATTGACGAAGGAGGAGATAAGTGAACATATCGCTCTCTCGGCAGAACCAATGCTGCAAAAATGGCTTTTCTCCATGGTCGAGATGATTTAGTAGGGAGACCTTATCCGCATGCTGGTAACCATGTGGGCTATATGGCATGCAAAGAGGAAGGTAGTGCACGAGGAGATATTACAGAGCCCAATATCCACGAAGAGCTTTATTGACAGGTTCCTCGAGGACTTGACAACAATTCCTGTGAAGGTACAAGGTCGACCTGGCCGACTGCGTGTGAGGGGGACATAGCGGGCGTGGATCACACCTCCACGGGGGCGGGACAAGTTCAATGTGGATGCCGATGTGGCACGGTCGACGCCTAAAGGCGCGGTGGGGGCGGTTCCTCGCTCGGCGGAGGGCGTCTATAAGGGAGCATTGGCTATGGTGTATGATGGGGTGACGGACCCGGGATGCCTGGAAGCTCTTGCTTGTAGTGAGGCGCTTGATTTTGCCGATGATCTTCGGTCGGGTTCTATACATGTGGCGTATGACTGTCAGCAGTTTGTCAACGCTCTACATGGAGAGGACCGAGGCATTTTCGGAAGCATTGCAAAGGAGGTGAAGGAGGGAAGCAGCATGGGGCCTTACTTCTTTTGTTCGCGAGAGAAGGGAGTTCAACGAAGAAGCGCATCGGCTGGAAAAGTTTGCTTCGTCTTTGCCAGCAGGTAGATACGTGTGGCTTATTGAGCCACCGCCTGATTTAAATATCCCTGTAATTTATGAACAAGTTTGAAAAAGTCTTGAGTTCTCAAAAAAAATCCATCTCAAATTGATTGTCTCATAGTTAGATAAAAGTGGATGTATTTAGATATATTTTAATATTAGATGTATCTACTTTTTTCAACTTTAAGATAATTAATATTACACGGAGAGAGTAAATGGAGTGTGAAAACAAGCTATTCGATACTTGCGACATCATTGATTTATGGATCAATGGCTCCTCCACCGATCAAAGGTGAGTAGGAACACATTCCCACCAGTTCGTCACTTTTTTTCGTTATTGCACTCGTTTATTTCCCTTTTTCGTTTACTTTCCTTTTTCTTTTATATTTGTAGTTTACATTCGTCCGATTCCATTTTTAGTAGGTTACTGTTTTCCTAATTTAATATTTTGTTCCTTTAGGGTAAAAAATGGTTCCCGGTACATCCTATGGTTCATATATGTTCCATAGACACATTTTTTGTTTTTGTTTTTATCCTTTTTTTGTAGTTTAGCTTCTTATGGTTCTATTTTTAAGTAGGTTTCTATGGTTTTACATTTTTATTCCATGTAGTCAAAAAGTTGTTTCTCTATAGTGGGCATTTGTTTCGTGTTCGCTATATTATTGTTCCGTAGAAAGTTTTGATGACTGCTGCATATTTGTTCCTATTGGGCTAATATCGGGTTCTTTTAAAAGTCGTGTTTTTTTCTCATCCTGTTCCGCTCAGTACAAATTATAGCTCATCTTTGTGACGTGTTTTGTTTCATGTCAGCTAAAGTTTTGTTCCACGTAGTGCAAATCTGGTTTGAAAATAGTTACAACTTTTTTACTCGTGTATTAAAATTTTGTTCTTTGTTCCTCAATGTGATATGGTTTGTTACATGGGTACTAATTTTCTCTTTATAGATATTGAAAGATTGTGCTCAAAACCTTGTTCCTTGTGTATTGAAATTTTATTCAGCTCAGTCTAAATTGGTGTTCCTGTGTGTGACGTGGTTGGTTGCACGTGCACTAATTTTTTGTTCCACGCCGTGCAAAATTGTTTTCCAACTCCAAGTAGTTGCTATTTTTTGTTCCTCCGGTATTGAAATTTTATTTTCTTAGTTGAAAATGCTATTCCTCTTTGTGATGTGGTTTGTTCCTTGTGTACCAATTTTTGTTCCACGTAGTGCTATTCTGTTCCAAGTAGTTCCGACTTTTATTCCTCGTGTATTAAAATCTTGTTCCTCTCAGTCTAAAATGTGGTTTCACATAGTTTCGTGGTTTGTTCCATGTGTATTTTTTTCCAAATAGGGCTAAATTTTGTTCCAAATAATTCTGATTTTTGTGTTCCTCATCTATTAAAATTTTGTTATTCTAAAATGTTCTTCCTCTGTGTGGGGTGATTTACGAGTACTAAACTTTTCTTCCACGTAGTGCACAATTATGTTCCAATTTTTTTTTAAATTGTTCCTTGTATATTTAAATTTTGATCTCAAATTAGTGTCCACTTTTTCCACTTATAGATGTTATCATCCCGTGGACATAGTAATTTTTTTTACATTATGTCTAAAGATTTTATTTCAATATAAGTTGTTGTTTTTTTCTTCACAAGAGCTATAATTTTACCTCGCTTGGTCTAATATTTCCCTCTTTTTATTTTGAAAGGAGTTTACCATTGTGTTCAGCATTGGCTCATATAAGGCAGCTAATTTCGTGCTAGTAATTCTATCTTTTTACCATACCAAGCTAATTAGTTTTTCGCTTCACTACACTACTGGCCACATATTCCGTTGTTACAAATGTTTTGTAATAGAAAATAGTACCTTTAAAATTTTCCATTTGAGTAGTCAAAATAGGTGATGACCCAGAAGTATAGGGGGTGTATCGTAGTACTTTCGATAAATAAGAGTGTCGAACCCAATGAGGAGCAGAAGGTGTTGACAAGAAGGTTGGATCGAGGATTCACTGTAAACACTAGCAAACTGGTTTTTGTAGGTTTTTGATATACCAGATAAATAAAGTACGAGTAAATAAAGTGCAGTAAATAATATTGCAGCGAGTGCCCCAATCCTTTTGAGAGCAAAGGACAAACCAGTTGTATTACTTAGGACTACCAAACGTTCTCGAGAACACATGGGAATTTTGTCAAGTGCTTTCGCTTCGTTACAGTTGATTAATATCCATTGGTTCGTGAAGTGTTGTGTGGGTGAACCTATGCTAATGCACCGCCCAACTGGGACTAATACATACTTGTGATTATACCCTCGTAAGCTTCCGCATATACAAAAAAGTAATTAAGATAAATCTAACCATAGCCTTAAAAATCCGGGATTCTACGCTCCCTCGTGCATTGGTTTCCTAATGAAGGTTTAGGTTTCAGTCACTCCAGCAACCCCAGAATTAGTAGCCAAATACACAATGCATCCTCCTAGACCCTTAAAGGTGAAGTATTGATGCTTGCAGAGTTGATGAAGCTGTTGGAAACCCCAAGAGGAGGGTGTGATGAGGAAGCAGCAAGAATTTTTCTCAGTTAAGAACCAAGGTTATCAATCCAGTAGGAGGAAGAGGATCTCAGGATGGTTGATGCCACTGGTGGTGGTGCTGGCGCTTCACCGGTGTCAGCAACAACATGGAACCTACACACAACACAACCAAAATACTTTGTCCCAATGGTACAGTGAGGTTGTCAATCTCACCGGTCTTGCTGAAAACAAAGATTAGACGTATAGTGTGGAAAATGATGTATGTTTGCAGTAAGTAAAGAAAGCAGAAAATAGTTGTGGTTTGTTTAACAGTGTGAAAAAATTGACCGGGGTTCATAGGTTCACTAGTGTTGTCTCTCCATAAAAGATAGCATGTTGTGTGAACAAATTACAGCTGGGTAATTGACAAATAGAGGTTGCACCGTAGTGCACAATATAACATGATAATTACTATGGTATTTAGTGCGGGCATTGCAACAATATACATAGAACGACATCCATCTGCATCTATGACTAATAATCCACCCTCAAGTTA
This sequence comes from Alopecurus myosuroides, assembly GCA_028641055.1. Taxonomy (NCBI): domain Eukaryota; kingdom Viridiplantae; phylum Streptophyta; class Magnoliopsida; order Poales; family Poaceae; genus Alopecurus; species Alopecurus myosuroides. The sequence goes on from CM054057.1 coordinate 763,331,112, forward strand.
TCATCCGAACCCCCTTAGGTATTAAGTTGCAAGCAACATATAACTGCATTAAACAAAGTGTGTAATGTAAGCAATGATTATGCCCGCGGGCACTCTCACTGATGTTTTCTCCCTAATGGCAACAACACATCCCCCCTTCACGCTGTCACTCGAGCAAGATGGTGAGGAGGCATGAACCCACTATCGAGCATAAATACTCCCTCTTGGAGTCACTAGCAACTACTTGGCCAGAGCAACCACTAGCAACGGAAAGCATGCAAGATCTCAAATAGCATATGCAAATAAAGATTATAATCAACTTGGCATAAGTTCAATATTCATCTGATCCCAGCAAACACATCATATAGAATTACATAAGATCAATCTCGATCATGATAGGCAGCTCGTGAGATCTAAACATAGACGCATATGAGGAGAATACAACCATCTAGCCACAGCTACGAACCCGTAGTCCAAGGATGAACTACTCACGCATCACTCCGGAGGTAGGCATGGTGATGGAGAGGCCTCCAGTGATGATCTCCTCTCCGGCAGGGTGCCGGAAACAGCTTCAGAACCCCCCTGATCTAGGGTTGACGGTGACGGCGGTTGCGGAACTTTTCGGGGATTTTTGATCAGGTGTTTAGGGTTTTCCATACGAGGGGATTAAATAGGAAAAAGGGAAAAGGCGGTGGAGCTCCAGGGGCCCCACACCCATAGGTGGCGCGGCCAGGGGGACCCACGCCACCCTATTGTGTGGCCCTCCTGATGCCCGTCTTTGACTCCTCTTCAGTGTTCTGGCTGCTTCCGGGGAAAATAGGCACTTCGGGCTTTGTGGCGTCCAATTCCGAGAATGTTTCCGGAACAACTTTTCTGAAACCAAAAACAACAGAAAAATGGGAACAGACGCTTGGCATCTTGTTAATAGGTTAGTCCCGGAAAACGTATAAAAATGCTATAAATAAGGGAGAAAACAAGTAGCAATTGACATAATATGATCATGGAGCATCAGAAATTATAGATACGTTGGAGACGTATCAAGGATCCCCAAGCTTAGTTCCTATTCGTCCTCGAGTAGGTAAACGATAAAACAATGATTTCTTAGGTGACATGCTACTAACATAAACTTGATCAATCTATTGTAAAAGCATATGCATGCTGAGGTCATAGAACATCAAACACACACATGATAAATAAAACTTTAATTATAAACCATAGCAATTACTTTGCATCACCAAAAGTAACTCAAATAAAGGATCATGAATAACAACGCAAAGAAAGGTAGATGTTTGTTTTAGGTATAGAGAAATCATGGCAAATTGATATTTTGCTAGTCCTTAAGAGTGGGGCAAAACATAAATGCCAGGACACCTTCAAAGTTCATGAGGAAGACTAGAACAAATAATATCACATTATGAAGCAATTATTGATGCTTATGGGACAAATGCACATAGAACTCAGAATGGCAAAAATGCTCTCTCAACTGTGCATAAAGTTAGAAGATGGAGACTCAACATAAAAGTAAAATAAAGGCCCTTCACGGAGGGAAGCAGGGATCACTCATGTGCTTGAGCTTTAATTTTATTGAACAGAGGTATTAAAAGTTTGACACTAAGTGTCTATATTTTGGGAGATGTATGTTAATGTCAACGAATGGTAAACAGAAAATACAATATGTCACAAGTCAACTGGATTCACAAGAGCGGCTCCCATGGTGAAGGATGCAACTGGTGTAGAAGGTCATCCCTCTTTCTCTTTTGTTTACACAATTATGCTTTGACTGATAAATCAGGGGCAAAAATAGTGAAGAGATTTTTGCTTGCATTAATTTGGGGCTAGGCACCCCGCTGCCAGCACTTCTATCATTTGGATAAGCGGATGAAGCCACTAGTCCATGGTGTGAAATCCAATCAACAAGTGAGATAAAGATTCTCTATTTACGTCCTCATGAGAAAAAACAGGAACATAAATCAGGAGTAATTTTGAAGGTTTTAAAGGTAACACACGAGCAATTTACTTGGAGTGGCAGTTAAATACCACATGTATGTAGGTATGGTGGACACAATGGATTTTTTTTGGTTTAAGGGAGTTTGGATGCACGAGTAGAGCTCATACTCAGTACAGGTGGAGGCTAGCAAAACACTGGGAGCGACAAATCAAGAGAGCATAAGAGCCATAATCATGCAAAGCGACATAAGCATCTTTAATTAAAACATAAGCAGTATCACAAGTTCAAAAACTAAGTGGTCATGGAGGCTATTCGTGACTGGTTTGTAGTCATAAACATGGTGTGAGCATGCGCCAAGTCAACCAAATAAAACATTCGAAAGAGAATACCATAAATTGATGCTTTACTATGACAAGAAAAACTCATGAATCTTTCAAGACATATTAAACACTCTCAGCTATTTGAGGCTAATCATGCTAATCAATAACCACAAGGCTTTAAAACTAAAATAACATTTAGCATGGCATGAAAAAGTTCTAGCCACAATTTATACAAGCTTCTACTAGTACTGTTATAAATTCTACTTCAAGCAGCAGTTTTCTTTCTCCCAAAAAGCACCATACAAAACATGATTTAACAAAAATAATCTTTATGATACAGCAAGCAAACATTAGAGTACTCACATAACACTACTAAAACTAACAGCTCTAACAAGAGATGCACGCAAAACAGGAGCTAAATAAATGCAGCAGCTAGGCAGAGATTAAGAATGCAAAGTATTCTCATGAAAAAGCGGAGCGTGTCACTCTCCAATAAAAGAATGCTGGGGTCCAACCAAGCTTATTGAAAAAGTAAAAACAAACTGAAAGAAAAAACAAAAACAAACTGAAAACAAAAATAAAAGACGCTTCAAGTAAAGCACATAAGATGCGACCGAATGAAAAATATAGTTTCACTAGAAGTGACCTGATAATTTTTTGATGAAGAAGCGGGTTCCTTGGGCATCCCCAAGCTTAGACGCTTGAGTCTTCTTGGAATTTGCAGGGATGTACCACCGGGGCATCCCCAAGCTTAGGCTTTTCACTCTTCTAGATCACTACATATCATCCTCTTCTCTTGACCCTTGAAAACTTCCTTCACACCAAACTTCTCACAATCTTCATTAGCAACGTTAGTGCAATTGAAATAATAAATTCACATGGTTCAGTTTCAACACAAGTCTAACACTCAAAAACACATTAACTACTGTCACAACTTTTTTTTAAACTCTTTTTCGCAAAAGAACACCAAAACAAAGATATTAAGATGCAAATGCAATAAATGCCAGAAATCTGTCAAAACAGAACAACAAGTAAAGATTGCTTTTTCAAAAATCTTCTGTTGCTCAAATCAAAAAGTGGTCAACTAAGAAAATTTGCGTATATAACTCAGGATTAAGCACAAAAAACTCAGGTCATTTTGAATTTTCTGTGATTTTTAACGGAATTAACAGTGGACAACAGAAATCTGTTTCCTGCGCAGAAATCCGAAATATAGTCTCAACTTTCCACTAGAGGCTTTACTTGGCTCAACAAAAACACAAAAGAAAAGATACAACAAGGTTGCTAAGGAGATAGAAAACACCCAGATGCAAAGCACACCAAAGAAAACGGGTTGAAACCAGCGAAATAAAACGGGTTGTCTCCCGATAGTACTTTTCTTTAACGCCATTCAGCTAGGCATAAAAGGGCAACTCAAGTATTTTCAAGTGAGGTATTCAAATCAAGATTTGGCAATTATTTAATAATTCATTGTATTTTATCTAAGTGAAGTTCAGAGGCTCCTCTCTTAGTACTTCTAGGCCTACTATCTTCATCAAATAAATTTTCAGGAACAATCCAATCTAAATTCTTTTCTTGGGCTTCCTGTAGTGCCACTAATTTAAAAGGGATTGGTATTTTATCATTGTTTTCATTATTAGATTCAGTTTTTTCTAGAGCACCAACAAAGTCTACACATGAGCCAAGCATATTAAAACGATCAAAGACTTTTCTAGCTTCTATAGCAACATCTCCAAATTCTTTAAGCATAGTTTCTAAGATGAAGTTTCTTTTCTCAACATCTTCAATGTTATTCAAGTTGAGGAACATATGTTGCATTATGGTATGGAGGTTAACAAACATAGCTTCTAGCATGTGAACTAAAGAAGTTGCAGCAGTCTTGTAATTGGAAGCAAGTTCTACTATGGATTTTTCCTCAAAGTTATCATGCTTACTAACATGATCAAAAAATTCTTTAATAGTGTCCTTTCCAAGTATAGAACCACTTCCTACCGGAAAATCTTTCAAGGTAAACTTAGGGAACAACATTATGGGAGATAACAACGTAGAAACAAAAATAAAAACTAGAATGAGAACTAATTTTTTTTGTTATTAATATAGAGAAGAAAAACAAGACAAAAATAAAAACAAGACAATAAACAAAATAAAGAGGTTGACACTGAGAGACTCCCCTTGCCAGAAGACTTCTTCCTCCCCGGCAACGGCGCCAGAACTTCCTTGATGCTTGCAGAGTTTATGAAGTTGTTGGAAACCCCAAGAGGAGGGTGTGATGAGAAAGAGGCAAGAATTTCCCTCAGTTAAGAACGAAGGTTATCAATCCAGTAGGAGGAAGAGGATCTCAGGAATGTTGATTCCACTGATGGTGGTGCTGGCGCTTCACCGGTGCCAGCAACAACGTGGAACCTGCACACAACAAAACCAAAATACTTTGTCCCAACGGTACAGTGAGGTTGTCAATCTCACCGGTCTTGCTGAAAACAAAGATTAGACGTATAGTGTGGAAAATAATGTATGCTTGCAGTAAGTAAAGAAAGCAGGAAATAGTTGTGGTTTGTTTAACAATGTGGAAAAATTGACCGGAGTTCATAGGTTCACTAGTGGCGTTTATCCATAAAAGATAGCATGCTGGGTGAACAAACTACAATTGGGCAATTGACAAATAGAGGTTGCACCGTAGTGCACAATATAACATGATGATTACTATGATATTTAGTGCGGGCATTATGACAATATACATAGACCGACATCCATATACATCTATGACTAATAATCCACCCTCAGGTTATCATCCGAACCCCCTTAGGTATTAAGTTGCAAGCAACAGATAACTGCATTAAGCAATGTGTGTAATGTAAGCAATGATTATGCACGCGGGCACTCTCACCGCAGTTTTCTCCCTAATGGCAACATCACATTCCCCCTTCACGTTTCTGTCACTCTAGCAAGGTGGTGAGGAGGCATGAACCCACTATCGAGCATAAATACTCTCTCTTGGAGTCACTAGCAACTACTTGGCCAGAGCAACCACTAGCAACGGAAAGCATGCAAGATCACAAATAACATAAGAAATAAAGACTATAATCAACTTGGCATAAGTTCAATATTCATCGGATCCCAGCAAAAACAGCACATAGAGTTACATAAGAACAATCTCGATCATGTTAGGCAGCTCACGAGATCTAAACATGGAGGCATAGGAGAAGAAGACAACCATCTAGCTACTTCTATGGACCCGTAGTCCAAGGATGAACTACTCACGCATCACTCCGGAAGCAGGCATGGTGATGAAGAGGCCTCCGGTGACGATCTCCTCTCCGACAGGGTGCCGGGAGACAGCTTTAGAACCCCCCTGATCTAGGGTTGACGACGACGGCGGCTGCGGAAGTTTTCAGGGATATTTGATCAGGTGTCTAGGGTTTTCCATCCGGGGGGAATAAATAGGCGAAAGGGAAAAGGCGGTGGAGCCCTGGGGGCCCCACACCACCCCCTGGCGCGACCAAGGGGGGCGCCATCCCATGGTGTGGTCCCCCTGGTGCCCGTCTTCGACTCCTCTTCGGTCTTCTGGATGCTTCCGGGGAAAATAGGAACTTCGGGATTTGTGGGGTACAATTCCGAGAATATTTCCTGAACATCTTTTCTGCAATAAAAAACAACAGAAAACAGGGGACTCGCACTTGGCATCTTGTTAATAGGTTAGTCCCGAAAAACGTGTAAAAATGACATAAAGAAGGGAGAAAACATGTAGCAATTGGCAGAATATCATCATGGAGCATCAGAAATTATAGATATGTTGTGTATCAAGCATCCCGAAGCTTAGTTCCTACTCGTCCTCGAGTAGGTAAACGATAAAACAATAATTTCTGAGGTGACATGCTACTAACATAAACTTTATCATAAAAATGTAAATGCATATGTAAGCTGAGATCATAGAACTTTTAACACAGACATGATAAATAGAACTTTAATAATAAAGCATAGCAATCACTTCGCATCATGAGAAGTATCGCAAATAAAAGATCATGAATAACAATGCAAACAAAGATATAAGTTTGTTTCAAGTATAGAGAAAACATGGCAAAGTGATATTTCGCTAGTCCTTAAGAGTGGGGCAAAACATAAATGCTAGGACACCTTCAAAGTTCATGAGGAAGACTAGACCAAATAATTTGACAACAAACAATAACACACCATGAATCAATTAATAATGTTTCTGGGACAAATACACATAAAACTCAGAATGGAAAAAAATGCTCTCTCACCTGTGCATACAGGTAGAAGATGGAGACTCAACATAAAAGTAAAAGTAGGGCCATTCGCAGAGGGAAGCAGGGATCACTCATGTGCTAGAGCTTTTTATTTTATTAAATAGAGGTACTAAAATTTTGGCACTCCCCCCATCCATCTTTCACAAACCATGGCTAACCGAATCCTCGGATGCCTGCCAACAATCACATACCACGGAGGAGTGTCTATATTTTTGGAGATGTATGCTAATGTCAACGAATGGTAAATAGAAAATACAGCACGTCGCAAGCCAACTAGATTCCGCAAGAGCAGCTCCCATATGAAGGACGCAACTGGTATAGAAGGTCATCCCTCTTTCTCTTTTGTTTACACAATTATGCTTTGACTGATAAATCAGGGGCAAAAATAGTGAAAAGATTTGTGTGTATTAATTTGTGGCTGGGCACCCCGCTGCCAGCTCTTCTATCATTTGGATAAGCGGATGAAGCCACTAGTCCAGGGTGTGAAATCCAATCAACAAGTGACATAAAGATTCTCTATTTACGTCCTCATGAGCAAAAACAGGAACATAAAGCAGGAGTAATTTTTAAGGTTTTAAAGGTATCACATGAGAAATTTACTTGGCGTGGCAGTTAAATACCACACGTAGGTAGGTATGGTGGACACAATGGGAAAACTTTGGTTTTAGGGAGTTGGACGCACGAGTAGAGCTCATACTCAGTACAGGTGGAGGCTAGCAGAAGACTGGGAGCGACAAATCAAGAGAGCATAAGAGCCATAATCATGCATAGCAACGTAAACATCATTAATTAAAGCATAAGCGGTATCACAAGATGAAAAACTAAATGATCATAGAGGCTATTAGTGACTGGTTCATAGTCATAAACATGGTGTGAGCATGCGCCAAGTCAACGAAATAAAACATTCGAAAGAGAATACCATAAATTGATGCTTTACTATGACAAGAACAACTCATGAATCTTTCAAGACATATTAAACACTCTCCGCTATTTGAGGCTAATCATGCTACTCAATAACCACAAGGCTTTAAAACTAAAATAACATTTAGCATGGCATGAAAAAGTTCTAGCCACAATTTATACAAGCTTCTACTAGTACTGTTATAAATTCTACTTCAAGCAGCAGTTTTCTTTCACCCAAAAAGCACCATACAAAACATGATTTAATATGACAAGAACAACTCATGAATCTTTCGATGGCACCTTAAACACTCTCATCTATTAGAGGCTAATCATGCTACTCAATAACCACAAGTCTTTAAAACTAAAATAACATCTAGCATGATACGAAAAAGTTCTAGCCACACTCTATACAAGGTTCTACTTGCACCATTAAAAATTCTACTTCAAGCAGAAGTTTCTTCTCCCAACAAGGACTATACAAGATATGTTTTAACAAAAACTCTCCAAATGGTACATCAAGAAAACATGAGAGTACTCACATAACACTATTAAAACTAACAGCTCTGATAAGAGATGCATGCAATACAGGAGCTAAATAAATGCAGCAGTCAGACAAAGATTAAGAATACAAAGTATTCCCATGAAAAAGTGGAGCGTGTCACTCTCCAATAAAAGAATGCTGGGGTCCAGCCAAGCTTATAGCAAAAATAAAAACAAACTGAAAGCAAAAATAAAAGACGCTCCAAGTAAAGCACATAAGATGTGACCGAATAAAAATATACTTTCACTAGAAGTGACCTGATAATTTGTCGATGAAGAAGGGGATGCCTTGGGCATCCCCAAGCTTAGACGCTTGAGTCTTCTTGCAATTTTCTGGGATGTACCACCGGGTCATCCCCAAGCTTAGGCCTTTCACTCTTCTTGATCATGTCATATCATCATCTTCTCTTGACCCTTGAAAAATTCCTTCACACCAAACTTCTCATAATCTTCATTAGCAACGTTAGTGCAATCGAAATAATAAATTCACATGGTTCAGTTTCAACACAAGCCTAACACTCATAAACACATTAGTTATGTCACAGATTATTTTAAAACTATTTTTCTCAAAATAAAACCAAAAGAAAGAGATTAAGATGCAAATGCAATTATTGGCAGAAATCTGTCAAAATTGGACAACAGGTAAAGATGATTTTTTTTCGAAAATCTTCTGTTGCTCAAATAAAAAAGTGGTAACCTAAGAAAAGTTGCGTATGTAGCCCAGGATTACGCACAAAAATATTAAGGTCATTTTGAATTTTCTGTGATTTTATACGAATTAAACAGTGTACATCAGAAATCTGCTTCCTGCATAGAAATCCGAAATATAGTCTCAACTTTCCACTAGAGGCTTTACTTGGCTCAACAAATACACAAAAGAAAAGATACAACGGCGTTCCTAAGAAAATAGACAACACCCAGGTGCAAAGAAAACAAAAGAAAATGAAGGAAAACATGTTGAAAATGGAGAAATAAAACGGGTTGTCTCCCGGTAGCGGTTTTCTTTAACGCCTTTCAGCTAGGCATAGAAAGCAACTCAAGTATTTTCAAGTGAAGCATCAACATAATGAACTTCCTCTACATCATTATTTGCAGCAATAGGCACTCTAGGTGTTTCTGAAGCTTCAACATGAAGGTCACTCTTAGTTTCATTAATCGTTTTAGCAATTTTCAACACATATTGAGATTTGGGTTTATTTATTTTGAGAACATACATGAATCTTTGTTCTTTTCCCACAAAGGCTTTCTCCTTTTTGAATTTAAGATATGAAAAAGTTGAGCTTAAAGTTCCCATAGCCTCCTATAGTTTACCAATGCTAGAATTTAGATCGTCATGAGTGTTGCCAGCTTCTAGAGCAGTGATTCTTTTATCAATAGTTATTATTGATTCATTAACTTTGCTAGCATTATCAAGGAAAATCGGTAAGTTCATTTCCAAAGAGTTTTGTTTATTAATAAAATCCTCCAAAGTGGTCTCGGTTTTAACAGTTATAGTGGGGGGCGTTCCTACCAAACTTTCAATCAAATTGCAGGCTTCCAAGGCAGGAGTTCCTAGAAAATTTCCACACGTAAGAGTATCTAAGACATACTTATACCAGCCAGTAGTTCCAATATAAAAATTCCTCAGGAGTATCAAGGTAGAATATTTTTTTGTACACCTATTATGAGCATTGTTTATTCTATACCAAGCATCTTTTAAACTCTCTCCCCCTTGTTGCCTAAAATAATGAACCTCAACTTCAGGAATACTCATTCTAATCAAATAAAAGCCAGTAAATAAATAACAGCTATAAAGTAAACTTTTTTTTTTGTGTTTTTGATATAAAGAAGCAAAACAAGATAAAAAATAAAAACACGACAATAAACAAAATAAAGAGGTTGAGAGTGAGAGACTCCCCTTGCCAGAAGACTTCTTTCACCCCAGCAACGGCGCCAGAAATTCTTGATTGCTTGCAGAGTTGACTTTAAATCCCTAGCAATGGTGCCAGAATTTCTTGCTACAGAAAATATTGATGGTGTGTTGGGAACCCCAAGAGGAGGGTGTGATGTGTGCAGCGGTAATAATTTCCCTCAGTTAAGATCCAAGGTTATCAATCCAGTAGGAGAAAGAGGATCTTCGGAAGGTTGATGCCACTGACAGTGGTGATGGCTCACCGGTGTCAGCAACAACGCGGAACCTGCACACAACACAACCAAAATACTTTGTCCCAACGGTATAGTGTGGTTGTCAATCTCACCGGTCTTGCTGAAAACAAAGATTAGACGTATAGTGTGGAAAATAATGTATGCTTGCATTAAGTAAAGAAAGCAGGAAATTGCAGTGGTTTGTTTAACAGTGTAGGAAAATGGACCGGGGTTCATAGGTTCACTAGTGGTATCTCTCCATAAAAGATAGCATGCTGGGTGAACAAATTACAGCTAGGAAATTGAAAAATAAATATTGCACCATATTTCACATTCATGACATGATGACTACTATGATATTTAGTGCGGGCATTACAACAATATACATAGACTGTAATCCAACTGCATCTATGACTAATAATCCACCCTCAGGTTATCATCCGAACCCCCTGATGGTGCAGATCTTGCACTCGTTGGGACACCAAGGAGGAGGGTGTGATGAGCACAACGGTAGGAGTTTTCCCCTTAGTTAAGAACCAAGGTTATCAATCCAGTAGGAGAAGGAGGACCTTCGGAAGGTTGATGCCACTGACGGTGGTGCTGACGCTTCACCGTGTCAGCAACAACGTGAAACCTGCACAGAACACAACCAAAATACTTTGCCCCAATGGTACAGTGAGGTTGTCAATCTCACCGGTCTTGCTGAAAACAAAGATTAGACGTATAGTGTGGAAAAATAGTGTATGCTTGCAGTAAGTAAAGAAAGCAGGACATTGTTGTGGTTTGTTTAACAGTTTGGAAAATGGACCGGGGTTCATAGTTTCACTAGTGGTGTCTCTCCATAAAAGATAGCATGCTGGGTGAACAAATTACAGCTGGGAAATTGACAAGTAGAGGTTGCACCGTAGTGCACAATATGACATGAAGATTACTATGATATTTAGTGCGGGCATTACAACAAGATACATAGACCGACATCCATCTGCATTTATGACTAATAATCCACCCTCAGGATATCATCCGAACCCCCTCGGGTATTTAGTTGCAAGCAACAGATAATTGCATTAAACAAAGTGTGTGATGTAAGCAATGACTATGCACGCGGGTACTCTCACTGATGTTTTCTCCCTAATGGGAACATCACATCGTCCCCCTTCACGTTTCTGTCACTCGAGCAAGGCAACACGGAGGCATGAACCCACTATCGAGCATAAATACTCCCTCTTGGAGTCACTAGCAACTACTTGGCCAGAATAACAAATAGCAACGGAGAGCATGCAATATCACAAATAACATATGCAAATAAAGACTATAATCAACTTGGCATAAGGTCAATATTCATTGGATGCTTTCTAGTGGCAGATTAAGTCCTAGCTCTTTTTATAAGCACCAATTTTGTGCTATCCCTGATGAACCAATTTCTTTTGCAATTTGGAGGAGCAAGTGTCAATCTAAGCATAGATTTTTTGCTTGGCTTCTTCTGCATGACAGAATTAATACCAGGGATATGTTAATTCGTAGACATTGGCACATTAATACTTCTTCTGATTGTGTCCTGTGTCCTGGGCATGTTCTTGAGGATTGGAGGCACCTCTTTTTCAATTGTACCTTCAGTACAAGGATTTGGAACTACTTGCAGATCCCTTGGATACCTGGTTCACCATCTTGTTCTATCAGGTATGCCAGAAAACATTTTACTGGACCTTGTTTTGTGGAGATTGTGATCCTGGCTTGCTGGTGCATCTGGAAGCAAAGGAATGGAAGGATCTTCAAAAACATCAAGCCAACTTTTAGAGGATGGAAGGCCCTATTTATACAGGAAGTCACTCTGCTTAAGTACAGGGTGAAGAGTTCACACTCTGTTTTTTTGACATCATGGATTAGTTCACTCCCATAATCCCTTGTATATATTGTACAGTTTTGTAAATAATCTTTTATTTATATAATAAATGGGGGGCTGTGGGGGTTTCCCCCACAGTATTGGTGTCAAAAAAAAAAAAATTCATTGGATGCCAGCAAACACAGCACAGAGAATTACATAAGATCAATCTCGATCATGATAGGCAGCTCACGAGATCTAAACATGGAGGCATATGAGGAGAAGACAACCATCTAACTAAAACTACGAACCCGTAGTCCAAGGATGAACTACTCACGCATCACTCCGGAGGCAGGCTTGATGATGTAGAAACCTCCGGTGACGATCTCCTCTCTGGCATGGTGCTGGAAATAGCTTCAGAACACCTCTGGGGTTGACGGTGATGGCGGCTACGAAACTTTTTCGGGGATTTTGATCAGGTGCCTAGGGTTTTCCATCGGGGGGCTTAAATAGGCGAAAGGGCAAAATCGATGGAGGCCGAAGGGCCCCACACCCATAGCTGGCGTGGCCAGGGGCCGCGCCACTCCATGGTGTGGCCCCCCTGCCGCCCCTCTTCGACTCCTCTTCGGTCTTGTGGATGCTTCACGGGAAAATAGGACTTCCGGGCTTCGAACTTTCCAATTCCAAGAATATTTCCAGAACAACTTTTCTGAAACTAAAAACAACAGAAAACAGGGAACTGGCTCTGTGGCATCTTGTTAATAGGTTAGTCCAGAAAATCGATAAAAATGACATAAATAAGGGAGGAAACATGTAGCAATTGGCATAATATCATCATGGAGCATCAGAAATTAGGGATACGTTTATGCGTATCAAGCATCCCAAAGCACAGTTCCTACTCGTCCTTGAGTAGGTAAACGATAAAACAATAATTTCTGAGGTGATATATAACTTGATCAATCTAATGTAAAAGCATATGCACGCTGAGATCATAAAACTTTAAACACAAGCATGATAAATAAAACTTTAATAATAAAGCATAACAATTATTTTTCATCCTGAAGAGTAACTCAAATAAAGGATCATGAATAATAATGCAAAGAAAGGTAAACGTTTGTTTCAGGTATAGAGAAAGCATGGCAAAGTGTTATTTCGATAGTCCTTAAGAGTGGGGCAAAACATAAATGCCACGACACCTTCAAAGTTCATGAGGAAGACTAGAACAGATAATATAAGAACAAATAATATCACATCATGAAGTAATTATTGATGCTTATGGGACAAATGCACATAGAACTCAGAATGGCAAAAATGCTCTCTCAACTGTGCATAAAGTTAGAAGATGGAGAATCAACATAAAAGTAAAAAAAAAGGCCCTTCGCAGAGGGAAGCAGGGATCACTCATGTGTTAGAGCTTTTATTTTATTAAACAGAGGTATTAAAAGTTTGACATTTGTGGAGGACTGTCTATATATTGGGAGATGTATGTTAATGTCAACGAATGGTAAACAGAAAATACAGTACGTCCCAAGTCAACTGGATTCACAAGAGTGGCTCCCATGGTGAAGGACACAACTGGTGTAGAAGGTCATCCCTCTTTTTCTTTTGTTTACACAATTATGCTTTGACTGAAATATCAGGGGCAAAAATAGTGAAGAGAATTTGTTTGCATTAATTTGGGGCTGGGCACCCCGATGTCAACTCTTCTATCATTTGGATAAGTGGATGAAGCCACTAGTCCAGGGTGTAAAATCCAATCAACAAGTGAGATAAAGATTCTCTATTTACGTCCTCATGAGCAAAAGCAGAAACATAAATCAGGAGTAATTTTGAAGGTTTTAAAGGTAACACATGAGCAATTTACTTGGAGTGGCAGTTAAATAACACATGTAGGTAGGTATGGTGGACACAATGGGAAAAACTTTGGTTTAAGGAAGTTTGGATGCACGAGTAGAGCTCACACTTAGTACAGGTGGAGGCTAGCAATAGACTGGGAGCGGCAAATCAAGAGAGCATAAGGGCCATAATCATGCATAGCGACATAAGCATCATTAATTAAAACATAAGCAGTATCACAAGTTCAAAAACTAGGTGGTCATGGAGGCTATTCGTGACTGGTTTGTAGTCATAAACATGGTGCGAGGATGCGCCAAGTCAACCAAATAAAACATTCGAAAGAGAATACCATATATTGATGCTTTACTATGACAAGAACAACTCATGAATCTTTAAATACATATTAAACAATCTCAGCTATTTGAGGCTAATCATGCTACTCAATAACCACAAGGCTTTAAAACAAAAATAACATTTAGCATGGCATGAAAAACTCCTAGCCACAGTCTATACAAGCTTCTACTAGTACTGTTATAAATTCTACTTCAAGCAGAAGTTTTTGTTTCTCCCAACAAGCACCATACAAAACATGCTTTAACAAAAATAATCTTTATGATACAGCAAGAAAACATGCGAGTACTCAAATAATACTACTAAAACTAACAGCTCTAATTAGAGATGCATGCAAAACAGGAGCTGAATAAGTGCAGCAGCCAAACAGAGACTAAGAATATAACGTACTCTCATGAAAAAGCGGAGCGTGTCACTCTCCAATAAAATAATGCTGGGGTCCAACCAAGCTTATTATGAAAGTAAAATCAACAGCAAACTGAAAATAAAAATAAAAGACACTCCAAGTAAAGCACATAAGATGCGACCGAATAAAAATATAGTTTCACTAGAAGTGACCTGATAATTTGTTGATGAAGAAGGGGATTCCTTGGGAATCCCCAAACTTAGATGCTTGAGTCTTCTTGGAATTTTCTTGGATGTACCATCGGGGCATCCCCAAGCTTAGGCTTTTCACTCTTCTTGATCACATCATATTATCCTCTTCTCTTGACCCTTGAAGCCTTCCTTCACGTCAAAATTCTCACAATCTTCATTAGCAACGTTTGTGCAATTGAAATAATAAATTCACATGGTTCAGTTTCAACACAAGTACAAAACTCAAATACACATTAGCTACTGTCACAACTTCTTTCAAAACTATTTTTATCAAAAGAACACCAAAAGAAAGATATTAAGATGCAAATGCGATAAATGCCAGAAATCTGTCAAAAACAGAACAACAGGTAAATATTGATTTTTAAAAAATCTTCTGTTGCTCAAATAAAAAAGTGTCTTCTAATAAAAGTTGCGTATATAACTCAGGATTAAGCACAAAAAAATTCAGGTCATTTTGAATTTACTGTGATTTTTATCGGAATTAACAGTGGACAGCAGAAATCTGTTTCCTGCGCAGAAATCCGAAATATAGGCTCAACTTTCCGCTAGACGGTTTACTTGGATCAACAAAAACACAAAAGAAAAGATACAGAGGGGTTGCTAAGAAAACTGAAAACACCCAGGTGCAAAGTAAACCAAATAAAACAAAGGAAAACTGAAAGAAAAAAGAGAAATAAAACGGGTTGTCTCCGGGTAGCGCTTTTCTTTAACGCCTTTCAGCTAGGCATAGAAAATCAAATCAAGTATTTTCAAGTGAAGAAGCATCAACATAATATTTTGCTCTAATAATAGAGTCAAAGGGAAGCTTCATCTTCTTTGTAGAAAAGTGTTCCAAACCTTTTTTGAGGGTAAGTTGATATTTAATACTCCCTTCTTTCATGTCAATAATAGCACCAACAGTTCTAAGAAAAGGTCTTCTCAAAACAATAGGACAAGAAGTATTGAATTCAATGTTCATAACAACAATAAACAGGGGCAAGTTTATTATTAACTATAATAGGAACATCATCAATTCTACCAACAGGTTTCTTCTTAGCATTATAAGCAAGATGAACATCCAAATAACAGTGTTCCAACGGTGGTGAATCAAGCATATCATAAAGCTTTTGAGGCATAACAGAGATACTAGCACCAAGATCACACAAAGCATTGCAATAAAAATCATCTACTTTTATCTTAATGATAGGCTCCCAACCATCATCTAATTTTCTAGGGATAGATTTCTCAAGTTTCAACTTTTCTTCCCTAACTTTCATGAGAGCACTGGTAATATGTTTAGTAAAGGCCATATTCATGGCACTAGCATTGGGACTTCTAGCAAGCCTTTGTAGAAACATAATAACTTCAGAGATATTGCAATCATAAAAATCAATATTATTATCATCAAAAGTAATGGAACTATTATCTCCCACATCTCTAAAAATTTCAGCACTTTTATCAGAAGCAATTTCAGCAGTTTGAGGCAATTTAGCACGTTTCACCAAAGGAGTAGGGACTTTATGAACACCAACTACTTTACCAATTATAGTAGGAGGTTTACTAGCACTTGGAGCTTTAGTTTTACTAGTGGTTGTGATAGTGCAAACTTTAGCAATATTATTCTTTTTAGCTAGTTCATCTTCTCTTTCCCATCTAGCACGTAATTCAGCCATCAATCTAACATTATTGTCTATTTGAACTTGGATGGCATTCAAAGCTTTATTTTGTTTAACATCTTGTGGCAAAAACTTCAGTTTTAGAAAATCAACATCAATAGCAAGGCTATCTACTTTAGAGCCAAGACATCTATTTTACAAAGCTTTTCCTCAACAGATTTATTAAAAGCAATTTGTGTGCTAATAAATTCTCTAAGCATGTTTTCAAGATCAGAGGTAGAGCTTTTATTATCATTGTAGGAGTTGCCATGAGAATTACCATAACCTTTATTAGGAGGATAAGGTTTATAATTGTTTCCACCAAAATTATTTCTATAATCATTGTTGTTAAAATTATTATTTCTAATAAGGTTTACATCAACATGCTCTTCTTGAGCAACCAAAGTGGCTAAAGGAACATTATTAGGATCAACTTGAGCTTTACCATTAACAAGCATAGACATTATTAGGCCTTTCACTTAAAGAGGAGGTTTCCTCAACAGAATTTACCTTCTTACCTTGTGGAGCTCTCTCAGTGTGCCACTCTGAATAATTTATCATCATATCATCAAGAAGCTTTGTTGCATTGCCCAAAGTTATGGACATAAAGGTACCTCCAGCAGCTAGATCCAATAGGTTCCTTGAGGAGAAATTCAGTCCTGCATAAAAGGTTTGTATAATCATCCAAGTAGTCAGTCCATGAGTGGGACAATTCTTCACCATAGTTTTCATTCTTTCCCAAGCTTTAGCAACATGTTCATTATCAAACTGTTTAAAATTCATTATGTCACTTCTCAGGGTTATAATCTTAGCAGGAGCATAATATTTTCCAATGAAAGCATCTTTACACTTAGTCCATGAATCAATACTATTTCTAGGAAAAGATATCAACCATTCTTTAGCTCTTCCTCTCAAAGAGAAAGGAAATAATTTCAGTTTAATAATATCTCCATCCACATCTTTATATTTTTGCATCTCACATAGTTCAACAAAATTATTAAGGTGGGCAGCAGCATCATCAGTACTATTACCAGAAAACTGTTCTTTCATCACAAGATTTAATAAAGCAGGTTTAATCTCATAGAAAGAAGCAGTAGGAGCAGGTGGAGCAATAGGTGTGCAAATAAAATCATTATTGTTTGTGCTAGTGAAGTCGCACAACTTGGTATTCTCAGAGGAACTCATTTAAGCAGAATAAAAGCAAGGAAATAAATAAACATCTATGAAGTAAACCAATTTTTTTGTGTGTTTTCGATATAGAGAAATAAAAACAAGACAAAAATAGAAATAAGACAAAAAAATAAAGAGATTGAGAGTGAGAGACTCCCCTTGCCAGAAGACTTCCTTCTCCCCCGCAACGGCGCCAGAAAAAGTCCTTGATGGTGTAGATCTTGCACTCGTTGGGATACCCCAAGAGGAGGGTGTGATGAGCACAGCGGTAGGAGTTTTCCCCTTAGTTAAGAACCAAGGTTATCAATCCAGTAGGAGAAGGAGGTCCTTCGGAAGGTTCATGCCTAGAACCTGCACACAACACAACCAAAATACTTTGCCCCAACGGTACAATGAGGTTGTCAATCTCACTGGTCTTGCTGAAAACAAAGATTAGACGTATAGTGTGTAAAAACAAAGTATGCTTGCATTAAGTAAAGAAAGCAGGAAATTGTTGTGGTTTGTTTAACAGTGTGGAAAATGGACCGGGGTTCATAGGTTCACTAGTGGTGTCTCTCCACAAAAGATAGCATGCTGGGTGAACAAATTATAGCTGGGCAATTGACAAATAGACGTTGCACCGTAGTGCACAATATGACATGAAGATTACTATGATATTTAGTGCGGGCATTACAACAAGATACATAGACAGACATCCATCTTCATATATGACTAATAATCCACCCTGGGGTTATCATCCGAACCCCCTCGGGTATTAAGTTGCAAGCAACAGATAATTGCATTAAACAAAGTGTGTAATGTAAGCAATGATTATTCACGCGGGCACTCTCACCGTTGTTTTCTCCCTAATGGCAACATCACATCCCCCCTTCACGTTTCTGTCACTCGAGCAAGGCAACAAGGAGGCATGAACCCACTATCAAGCATAAATACTCCCTCTTGGAGTCACTAGCAACTACTTGGCCAGAATAACCACTAGCAACGGAGAGCATGCAAGATCACAAATAACATATGCAAATAAAGACTATAATCAACTTGGCATAAGGTCAATATTCATCGGATTCCAACAAACACAGCACAGAGAATTACATAAGATCGATCTCGGTCATGATAGGCAGCTCACAAGATCTAAACATGGAGGCATATGAGGAGAAGACAACCATCTAGCTACAGCTACGAACCCATAGTCGAAGGATGAAATACTCACGCATCACTCCAGAGGCAGGCATGGTGATGTAGAAGCCTCTGGTGATGATCTCCTCTCCGACAGGGTGCCGGAAACAGCTTCAGAACCCCCCCCCCCCGATCTGGGGTTGACGGTGACGGCGGCTGCAGAACTTTTTCGGGGATTTTGATCAGGTGCCTAGGGTTTTCCATCCGGGGGGCTTAAATAGCCGAAAGGGCAAAGGCGATGGAGGCCGAGGGCCTCACACCCATAGCTGGCGCGGCCAGGGTGGCCTCGCCACCCCATGGTGTGGCCCCCTGTTGCCCCTTTTCGACTCCTCTTCGGTCTTCTAGATGCTTCTGGGCTTCGAACTTTCCAATTCCGAGAATATTTCTAGAACAACTTTCTGAAAATAAAAATAACAGAAAACAAGGAACTAGCTCTGTGGCATCTTGTTAATAGGTTAGTCCAGAAAATCGATAAAAATGACATAAATAAGGGAGAAAACATGTAGAAATTGGCACAATATCATCTTGGAGCATCAGAAATTAGGGATACGTTTATGACGTATCACCCCCTTAGGTATTAAGTTGCAAGCAAAAGATAATCGCATTAAGCAATGTGTGTAATGTATGCAATGATTGTACACGTGGGCACTCACACCGCTGGTTTCTCTCTAGTGGCAATAGCACATTCTCCTCCGTCACGTTTCTGTCACTCGAGCACATGCGAAAAGGAGGCATGAACCCACTATCAAGCATAAATACTCCCTCTTAGAGTCACTAGCAACTATTTGGCCAGAGCAACCACTAGCAATGGAAAACATGCAAGATCACAAATAACATAAACAATAAAGACTATAATCAACTTGGAATAAGTTCAATATTCATCGGATCCCAGCAAACACAACACATAGAGTTACATAAGAACAATCTCCATCATGTTAGGCAGCTCACGAGATCTAAACATTGAGGTATAGGAGGATAAGACAACCATCTAGCTACTGCTATGGACCCGTAGTCCAAGGATGAACTACTCACGCATCACTCCGGAGGTAGGCATGGTGATGAAGAGGCCTCCGGTAATGATCTCCTCTCCGGCAGGGTGCCGGGAGACAGCTTCAGAACCCCCCTGATCTATGGTTGACGATGACGGCAGCTGCGGAACTTTTCGGGGATATTTGATGAGGTGTCTAGGGTTTTCCATCCGGGGGTAATAAATAGGCGAAAAGGGCAAAGGCGGTGGAGCCCTGGGGGCCCCACACCACCCTGGCGCGGCCAAGGGGGGGCGCCACCCCATGGTGTGGGCCCCCTGGTGCCCGTCTTCGACTCCTCTTTGGTCTTCTGGATGCTTCCGGGGAAAATAGGAACTTCGGGATTTGTGGGGTCCAATTCCGAGAATATTTCCAGAACAACTTTTCTAAACTAAAAAATAGGAGAAAACAGGGAACTGTAACTTGGCATCTTGTTAATAGGTTAGTCCCGGAAAACCTGTAAAAATGACATAAAGAGGGGAGAAAACATGTAGCAATTGGCATAATATCATCATGGAGCATCATAAATTATAGATACGTTGGAGACGTATCAAGCCACTAGTCTAGGGTGTGAAATCCAATCAACAAGTGAGATAAAGATTCTCTATTTGCGTCCTCATGAGCTAAAACAGGAGCACATAACATGTGTAATTTTGAAGGTTTAAAGGTAGCACAGAAGCAATTTACTTGGAGTGGCGGTGAAACACCACATATAGGTAGGCATGGTGGACACAAATGGCAATGTTTTGGGCTCAAGGTTTGGATGCACGAGCAGCATTCCCTCTCAGTATAGGTTTTTTGGCTAGCAAGGTTGGGTAGCAAGCATAAGAATCGAAGTAAAACAAATAAAAACATATATGATAAAGCCAATCATGCAATCTTCCTTGA
Source organism: Alopecurus myosuroides (assembly GCA_028641055.1). Lineage (NCBI taxonomy): Eukaryota > Viridiplantae > Streptophyta > Magnoliopsida > Poales > Poaceae > Alopecurus > Alopecurus myosuroides. The sequence goes on from CM054057.1 coordinate 763,351,684, forward strand.
AGGTGCAAACAAACTTATTTGAGAATACTAAGATTATGAGCTAACAAGAAAGAAAGATCATGGAATAATATATCTACATGCAACTCCCTCTTTTCTACTTAAGTCTCATAGTATTGTTGCTAATGACCATTGCTATGTTTTCCAAAACCAACTAGATTATCTAGAATCTCCAACATTGATTCCAATACTAATAACAATATCAACCATATAACAAAAATTGAAGACTAAAATAAAGTAGAACAAGTAGATGATGAAACTTTTCATTAATATTTCATTTACGGCAACTCAAACCAAGGGATACAACGATAACCAACTAAGGAGCAACACTTCCATACTGCAAACCATACTATATGATATTTCCTCTACTCACGATATGGCTCTACTAAAAGGTAAAAAGGGTGAAAGATAAAGGTGATACCGTGGCACTCCCCCAAGCTTGGAACAAGCCAAGGGGATGCCAATACCAATGACAAATCAATTCTTCGGTGGTGGTGGTGAATCCTTCTCAGTGAGCTTATCAATTGATTTCTTCAGGTCTTCAATTGCAAATATAAGCATACGCATCACCTCCGTATTGTGATCAATACGGTTTGCGTGCTTGTGAGACGGTGAATTCCAGCCATCAAGATTCCCTCCCACACTTCCTTAGGTTGAGAGCTTTATTTATCTGCACGGTTAGAACGATCCATATCCCAGCAAGAAGGTACATCTGCCTCGGGTACCCTCCTAGATTGAGATTCATGAATTAAAGTACCGAAAGGTTTCTTTATGCCTGAAAGTGGTGTCCTTGAAGCTAAGCAACGACGTGGGGCCTTCCCTCCGGTGCTCATCCTCGCCATTTTCTTGGAAGGTTTTGCAACTACTCCAATGCTTGCGATGGTGGCACATGGACGCACTCGGGGGTTATCTTCTACATCTCCTTCAACTCCACTCTCGATCTCCTCCTCCGGCTTCCGGTCTTGGAGATCATCTTCCTTTGGTCCCTTCCCCTTGTTGTTGTTGGCGGAGACCATGGTGCTTCTAAAATTGAAAACAGATCCTAGCATAAACAACTCGAAACAAAAACACGACGAGAAAATGATATACGGACCTCGGGGGATCCGGGGGGCTATATAGCAAAAGGACGCGTAACGAAAGGAAAGTCCAGGTCAAAAACGAGTTGGAGAGGGGCTCCGGGGCGCCCACACCATAGGGTGGCGCGGCTAGGAGTGGGCCCGTCCCCCCACATGGTGTGGTGCCTCCGGGCACCTTCTCCAACTCCTCTTCGGCTCAATATTTTTTATATTTTCCAAAAATTAATAAAATATAACTTGGAAGGTAATCCACAAACTTTTTCTTAACATAACTGTTACCTATTCCAAAACAGACTCTGCAGATTCTGGAATCTTCTCTCTAATGAACTTCTCTGGAGTCATTACTTGTATAACATTAACATCTTCATCATAGGAATCCCCAGAAATATAATTTTTACCCATAAAGTCAAATCCCCAACAATCAAAAGGTTCAATAACAAGAGAATAACTTATAGGAATTTCATTACGTCTAGAAATATTTCCTACTCTTTGACATTCATCACAAGATACAATAAATTTACGTGCATCTTTAAAGAGAGTAGGCCAATAGAAACTTGATTGTGTAACCTTCTGTGTGGTTCTATCTCCAGCGTGATGCCCTCCATAAGCACTACCATGACACTTCTTCAATATTTCACGTTGTTGAAGATCTAGAATACATCTTCTCATAATACCATCAACTCCTTCTTTATATAAATGTGGGTCATCCCAAAAATAATGCCTCAAATCATAGAAGAATTGTTCTTTGTTGAGCTTTAAATGTTGGAGGAAAATACTTTGAAACAATAAAGTTAGCATAATCAACATACCATGGACTATCCTTGGGTTTTACCTTTATTGCAGCCAACTGTTCATTCGAAAAACTATCATTAACAGGAATAGGATCGAAAGTAATGTTTTCCAATCTAGACAAGTTATCAGCAACAGGATTTTCAGCACCCTTCCTATCCACAATATGCAAATCAAACTCTTGTAAAAGCAACACCCATCTAATAAGCCTAGGTTTAGCATCTTTCTTTTCCAAAAGGCATCTAATAGCAGCATGATCAGTATGAATAGTAACCTTTGAATCGACAATATAAGGTCTAAACTTATCACATGCAAAAACTACAGCTAAGAACTCTTTTTCAGTAGTAGCATAATTCTTTTGAGAAGCATCAAGAGTATTACTAGCATAATGAATAACATTCAACTTCTTATCTATGCGCTTTCCAAGAACAACACCTACAACAAAATCACTAGCATCACACATATTTCAAAAGGTAAATTCCGATCAGGTGGTTGAACAATAGGAGCAGTAGTTAAAGCCTTCTTTAAAGTTTCAGAAGCTTCCTTACAATCATTATGAAAAACAAATGGTACATCTTTTTGAAGAAGATTAGTAAGAGGCTTTGATATTTTAAAGAAATCTTTAATAAACCTCCTTTAAAAACCAGCATGACCAAGAACACTACGAATACCTTTAACTTCCCTAGGACATGACATTTTCTCTATGGTTCTACTTTAGCTTTGTCAACTTCAATACCTCTTTCAGAAATTTTATGTCCAAGAACAATTTCTTCACTCACCATAAAGTGGCATTTCTGTCAATTAAGAACAAGATTAGTTTCATCACATCTCTACAAAACTTTAGCAAGGTTGTGCAAACAATTATCAAAAAAGGTTCCATAGATGGAGAAATCGTCCATGAATACTTCCACAATTTATTCACAAAAACCATGAAAAATAGCGGACATGTATTTTTGAAAAGTAGCAGGAGCATTACACAAACCAAAATGCATACGTATATAAGCATAAGTACCATAAGGACAAGTAAAGATTGTTTTCTCTTGATTTTGCTTCCTAACAGAATTTTGAGAAAACCCAGAATAACCATCAAGAAAGCAAAAATGAGTTTTCTTAGATAACCTCTCTAAAATTTGATCAATAAAGGGCAAAGGATAATGCTCTTTCTTAGTAACTTTATTAACCTTTCTAAAATCAATACACATTCTATAACCAACTACTACTATTTGTGGAATGAGCTCATTGATTTCATTAGGCACAACAGTCATTCCTCCCTTCTTAGGGACATAATGCACAAGGCTCACCCATCTACTATCAGCAATAGGAAAAATAATACCAGCATAAAATATTTTTAATACCTCATTCCTTACCACTTCCTTCATCTTAGGAATTAAACGGCGTTGATGTTCAACTACTGGCTTTGCATCAGGTTAAATATTAATATCACACTGGCATATAGTAGGAGAAATTCCCTTCAAATCATCCAGAGTGTATCCAATAGATCCACGGTGTTTCTTCAGAATTCCCAATAATATTTCCTCTTCTTCACCTAAAATTTTAGCACTAATAATAACAGGATATATTTTCTTATCATCAAGATAAGCATATTTAAAATCTTCATGCAAAGGTTTTAAATCAAAAATAGGATCCTCCTTGGGTGGTAATGTGGTACCCAAGTCTTCCACAGGTAACTTATGTTTCAGTATCACCGCTTGACAAAGAAGAATATCATCAATCTCATTTCTCTCTTCCGTAAAGACCTCACTCTCGTGGTCCTCCATATATTGCTGCAAAGCATTGTTAGGAGCAAGAGCAATAGAAGAAAGTTGTTCAACTTTAAAATTCTCATCAGGCAATTTGGATTCATAAGGTGCTATAGCAAATTTGAAGAAATTGAACTCATAAGATTTTCCATCAAATTTAGTCAAAATCTTCTCTCTTTTCCAATCTATAATAGCACCACATGTGTTCAAGAAAGGTCTACAAAAAATAATAGGACAAGTCTTGCTAGCAGCCTTACCAAGTACTAGAAAATCAGTGGGATATTTAGTCTTACCACATAAAACTTCCACATCTCTAACAATACCAATCGGAAAAACAAATTCTCTATTAGCAAGCTGAAAAACCACATCAATATCTTCAAGCTCACAAGAACCAATTTCAAGCATAATTTCTCTATAAAGCTCATAAGATATAGCACAAGAACTAGCACCAATGTCACACAAACCATCATAGCAATGATCACCAATCTTAACATAAAGCACAAGAACACTAGTTTTCTTAGGTCTATGAGGATGGGAAACAATATTAGAAGCATCCTCATAGAAGACAATGTGTTCATACTCTACATTTCCACAAACAAGATCTTTCACTATTCCTACAGCAGGTTCAACAGTTATTTGTTCATCAGGTTCAATAGATTTCTTATTACTCTTATTAACCACACTAGCCACCATAGAGCGTTCTTTCACTTTAGCAGGGAAAGACATTTTTTCAACATAAGGCTCAGGAACAGCAGTATTAACAGCATGGACTTCTATATTACTAGTAGGAACAATATCTTTATAAGGTGCATGTTACTTGTGATAATCCTTTTTAAGAATATCAAGATAGGAGGCAAAAGCTTTAAGACAGTTGGCAAAGATTTGAGAGTCAAGACCACACACAACACTAACATCATAGAAATCATTGGTTACCATAAAAGATTTAATGCATTAATAATCATAATTTATACTTGTCTTTCTACCTTTGCCATTCTCCCATCCTTCAGTGTTTTCTTGAATACAGCCAAGAAGATCCCATTTAGCTTCTTCCTTCATACGTGTGAATGATCAAGAACTAGAACCATCTAATAAATCCCTATCACGAAGAGAAAACCTTGCATAAAATTATTGATAACAATATTTCTCGGGGGTTCATGAATGGGACATTTAAGCATTAATAACTTCATTCTCCCCCACGCTTGGGCAATACTCCTCCATCATGAGGCCAGAAATTATATATTTGATTCCGGTTTTTCTGAATCTCACTAGAAGGATAGAATTTAGAAGAAAAGAGAGGAACAATTTCCTCCCATCCAATAGATTCACCATTCTTCAGTAATTTAAACCATTTAGCGTCTCTTCCTTTCAGCGACAAAGAATATAATTTTCTTTTAACTTGATCCATTGTAATACCTGCACACCTGAATAACGCGCATAATTCATGTATAAAGAACAAATGACCACCGGGATGGATAGTTCCATCACCGCAATAGCAGCTATCCATAACACATCCAACAATTTTCATAGGTATTTTATAAGGATCTAATTCAGAAGAAGACGGGTTACCAACTACCCTGGTAGCAACGGTAGAAGTACCCCTAAACAGAGAACCAAAAGTATTCTCCATAATGAAATAAAAAAAGGAGACATAAATAAAGACAACACTCATAATAAAAGTTTCTCTTACCAATTCCACTTACCAATAGCACTTCACTCCCCAGTAACCGCGCCAGAAAATAGTCTTGATGACCCACATGTATAGGGGGTGTATCGTAGTACTTTGGATAATTAAGAGTGTCGAACCCAACGAGGAGTAGAAGGTGTTGACAAGCAGGTTGGATGGAGGATTCACTGAAAACACTAGCACATAGGTTTTTGGAGGTTTTAGATGTAGCAGATAAATAAAGTACGAGTAAATAAAGTGCAGTAAAGAATATTTTAGCGAGTGGCCCAATCCTTTTGAGAGCAAAGGACAAGCCGGTTGTATTACTTAGGACTACCAAACGTTCTCGAGGACACATGGAAATTTTGTCAATTGCTTTCGCTATGTTACAGTTGATTAATATCCATGGGTTCGTGAAGTGTTGTGTGGGTGAACCTATGCTAATGCACCACCAGACTGGGACTAATACATACTTGTGATTATAACCCTTGTAATCATCCACAAATACAAGAAATTAATTAAGATAAATCTAACCACAACCTTAAAACTCCGGGATTCTATGCTCCCTCGTGCATTGGTTTCCTAACGGGGGTTTAGGTTTCTGTCACTCCAGCAACCCTACAATTAGTATCCAAATACACAATACATCCTCCTACGCCCATAAAGGTAAAGTATCATGTAGTCTATGTTCACATGACACCACTAGAAGAGTAGCACCACAACATAAATACCAAACCACGAGATATTATTTCAACATAACTTCACTAGTAACATCATGACTTCTCCCATGTCCTCAGGAGCTAAACGAACTAATCACAAGACATCATATGGATCATAATCAGAGGTGATATAATGGATAATAACAATCTGGTCATAAAGTGCTAACATCGATAAATCTCACAAGCATCAACTACTAATAAGTAATCCACACCGGGAGAGAGATCTAATGTAAAACAACGATAGAGGCCCCTAATTGTTACAGCGGGATAATGAGGGTGATGGTGATGATGATGACGATGACGATCTTGATGATGCCCGGAGTGAAGACGATGACGATGGCGATGAGTTCCCCTCTCCGGAGAGGAATTTCGCCGGCAGATTTCTCCCTGCCAGAGAGTTTTCTCTCTCGGGTGTTTTCCTCCCCGAGGCGGTGGCGGAATAATTCTTCGATGAGGGTTTGGGGCTTAGGGTTCCCTGGGGTCAAGTACGCGGAAAATATCTACCGGAGGTGGGCCAAGGTGGCCACACCACCTGGCGGCGCGACCAAGGGGGGTGGGGGTGGGGCGCCACCTGGTGGTGTGGGCCCCTGGTGTCCCCCTCCGGCTCTCCTCGTGGCTGGCTCCCTTATCTGGACTTCTAAGACATCTCATGTGTCCACCCTCTTCTTTTGCTCTTCTTAAATAGGGTATCCTGACGGTGCTTTTTTCCATCAGATTTCAGGTCCCGGTGTTTATTCTCCAAAAAATATGAAACATGCGAAATAAGATAAAATAACATAAGTGATGCATCATAACCTGAAATATATCGATGAATAACAGAAAATAACAATATAAAACGGTGATGCAAAATGGACGTATTAATTGGCTCATGACGATTCTCATCTAATCCACTTTTATTAAGTTTTTATTCCACTTAGTCAACACTTGTTTCATGCTTACTTTTTATTCCACTAGTAATCAAATTCTCTCCATGTCAGTTAAGATTAGGTTGTGTTTTTTTTCCCTTTTCACTAATGATGGGTATTTTCAGTAGCAATCATGATTTTCGAATAGTCACATTGAAACCCAGGCTCGAGGAAGCCTTTTTTTATATTAATATTTAAAAAATAAAAATAATTATTTGGATGTAGCCAAGCATGGACACTAGAAGAATGGAAATTTTTAATATGAAATACGTCATATTTTGGGCTAAGAAAAAAAAAGAAAAACCGAACAAATTCTAGAGAAAAAATATTGAAGTGTTCATGCTCTAGATCTGCATATTTATCATTTTTTCCGAGTCTAGAATACATTGTATTTCACATTCTAATTTTACACGGTCATAGTGTATAGTTTTTTCTAGGTCGTGGTACTTTTTTAAACTTTTAAAATTTTAAAATTTGTCGCCTGTCTCCTGCTTTTTTTTTGTGACCACCATGATTTTTATACTATTACCACCATGATTTTTGTTACTATTACCTGGCTTCTACTGCTGTAAAAGAATTTGGCAGCGCCACAATGATGTGGTCCATTATGTCCCGTCCGGGTCCAGCCATGGCACACCAAACCGATGCTGCCAGCCTACTAGAGCACGCATTTCCTATTTGCCGTCCGTTGACGGCGCGATTTGGCCGTGCCGCCTGCGGGGGAGCCTGATGGGCGGGGGTCCGGTCTTTTTTTTGTTTAGTTTTTTTTTTAGTTTTTTGTTCAACTTTATTTTTGTTCAAATTTAATTTTTTAAAAGTTTTTTTAAAATTTTTCTTTTGCTCAGAACTTTTTTGTTCATTTTTTTTTAACTTTTGTTTTGTCTAAATTTATTTCTGTTTGCTTTTATTTTTGTTCATTTTTTTTGTTCAATTTGTTTTTTTTTGCTGAAAAAGTGGAGGAGAGTCTATGTGGGCCGGCCCATTTGCAAATAGGAGCCCCCCTAAAACATGAGCGGGATGCTGCGATACTCATAGTAGATGTGCTCTCAAACTGGCCTACTTGGTCCCGTGCTTGCGGCTGGCCCTTTAGCACACGTGCCCGTCCCATCAAAGGCCTAACCTGACATGTGGCTAAACGGTCGTGGCCGGCCTAAATAGAAGCCCACCTCATTGGCCAGCTTTGCCCTTTCGACCCATTTAGCATCGACACAACAGAACACACCGACGCACACATGCACGTACACATGTGAAGATCATTGGATACTGAGAGACGGTATGCTACGCCCGATAACGTGCCTGGATGAAGAACCCCCCCTCACGGTGGCGGGGTTTATAGATGCAACCAGGGCGTCATGGGATGAGGAGAAGCTGAGGAAGTTTTTTCTTCTTATGGATGTTGAGATCATCCTCCAAATACCTCTATTCTAGAGGCGCCAAGAAAACTTATGGGCATGGCACTATGACATGAATGGGATGTTCTCGGTGCGATATGTGTACATGATGTTGGTCTGTACGAAGGAGAAAAGGGAGGCATGGATAAACAACATAGCAGGCGCGTTGGACTTACAAGTGAGGGAGAAGAATTATACCACACTTTGGCACATCCAAGTCCCGTAAAAAGTGCGGATGTTCCACTGGAGGCTGGCAAAAGAATCATTGCCAACAAATGTTGTACGGATGCACAAGCACATGGTGGAGGACGACTGCTGCAAGCTTTGTGGAGCGGCAGATTCATGGAGATGTGCTCTCCTGGACTGCTCCATGTCCAGGTGCATATGGGCACTGGATGACCCTGAAGTTACGGAGCATTTGAGTGGTTCCACATATGGAGACGTGCGACAGTGGTTAACCAACATGATCGAGACACCGAAGGAGAAGGATCAGACCAAGAGAATTGTAACACTTTGGGCAGTGTGGCATGCGAGGAGAAAGGCCATACATGAAGAACAATATCAAATTCCCCTCTTGACACACATGTTTGTTGAGAGGTTTATAGAGGACCTCAACCAGGAGGGAAAGAAGCAAAAACCTGGAACGACAAGAGTCAGGAGGGAGGGCAACCAGGGTTGGGTTGCACCACCGCAGGGTTTGGTAAAAATCAATGTTGATGCCGTAGTTGGGAAGGTCACATGCCGTGGAGCAGCAGCTGCCATGGCTCGATCGGATGACGGCTACTACTTGGGTGCTTCGGCAGTCGTGTTTCCAGGAAACATCGCCCCGGAGACACTCGAAGTCTTGGAGTGCCGCGAGGTAATAACATTGGCACAGGACATCAATGAACGCAAGGTGGTGGTGGCAACTGATTGCCTTGCAGACGTGAAGAACCTAGACAAAGGAACTATGTGAAGTTACACACATATTGTGTGGGAGATCACATAATCAAAGAAGAGCTTTGAAGTTCTTTCGTTCACTCATGAGTATCGTTGTCACAATAAAGAGGCTCACAATTTAGCTCGAAGTGTAGTCCTTGACGAACCTGATCGCCAGGTTAGGTTTATTAGCCCGCCTAAAGGCCTAGACATCCATGTATCTATCCATAAATAAAAAAGACGGCGATTTTTCTCAAAAAAGAAAAAAAACATGCACGTACCCAAGGCCTGAGCGCTTGATCAAGTTCGGTCCCTTCAGCGCAGCCTTTTCTTTCTCTCGTGAGTGTCACCTCCATCTTTCCATCTAGTTCGTCTCGTCCGGTAGAAGCGAGACCATTTCCCGAGGTCGTTCTCCCTCCTCACGCCATCATCTTGCCTTCCCCTCACTCGTTGTCATCACGCCTCCCCCCTCGGCCACGATAGGCCACCTCCTCGCAACACGACTCCCTTTGCTTCTGGTTGCTCGCCTTCCTCCTGCATTCCCATGGAAAAAAAAAGTTTCTCGAAACCTATCAACATGGGATCTGGTTCTGAAGATCTTGACGCGAGGAGCTCAAATATGAAAACGGTTCGTTATTCCGAAATACGGTTCTGAAGATAGTTTGTTTTGAAAAAACGAATCTAAAAATAAATGCGTGCCCGTCCGTCTACCATCCGTCCGGTGGAAAAGGGAAAACCCACCAAAATTCCCTAATAGTGACACTTGACGCGCATGGAAGACCTCTCACTTCCCTCTCAAAGGGTTACGGAAGGCTTCCTTTTCCCCAATCGCACGCGTTGAATCACCTATAGCCCGCAGTAGCTTGTGCTGTTTGAGCCGGCGCATGCCAGCTCAACAAGGGAATTAACAAAAATGAGGCCTCGTTTGTGAAAAAATAGTACGCGTATAAGGCTTGTACAGGTGAACGGGCTGGAGGTCACAGATCCAATTGAACAACTCCTTTTTAGTTATAAAAAAAACTAAACAACTACTTAACCAAAACACTAAGGAAAAAACTAAACAACCATCAGTAAGAAACTGGACAAAGGTTTTTTACCTTTAGTATCGGTTCCCTTACGAACTGGTAGAAATGGCTGACTTGTACCGGTTCGAACGCGGAGGGCGCTGGGCAAGGCTAATACTGGTTTGCCACGCACCTTTGGTCCCGGTTTGTGGCTCACACCGGGACCAAAAGGGTGTGGCAAGCTTCCCCCTGGTGCGAGCACATTTGCTACCGGTTTTAGCCACCAACCGGTACCAAAGGTGTACGGCAAAGGGGCACGTGGCAACCGTTTGCATGGCCGAGCACCTTTAGTACCGGTTGGTGGCTACAACCGGTACCAAATAGTCGAACCGTTTTCCCTCCCGCGCCTATGATTTCGCGAATTGCTACAGTACAACGTCATTTCTCTGTTTCTTCTATGTTTCCTCCTCTCTCTTCTTCCCATAATCCACCAATGGATCAACCAATCACTCTCAGGTCGCATGTTCCTATACATGGAACAAACGTGCTAACCGTCGTCTACACCAATGATAGCGCCAAGATGCCGGGCTATCTTACCACATTCAAAGGATGGGTTCAAAGCGCGACGGACCAAGCAAAATTCATCGGGCTTGATCTTGAGTACATGCGCGATGCGAAGGATGTTGCGGTCATCCAATTTTGCTTTAAGAAGAATGTCTTGGTATTCCAATGGGCAAGGTATGTTTTGGGCCTTGATCCATTCGTAGGTTGATGAAAATTGCATAGGATAGCAATCCAATCTCCATTTGAATCATATATGGGCGTGATGTATAGAAAATTGCATAAGTTTATTATGATGAAAATTGCATAGGATAGCAACATGTATGATCCCCATTGAAATCATATATCCGTGACATAGAATCATCATATATCCGATCCCCATTTGAATCATATATCCGCATGATATATAGAAATTTGCAAAGTTTTATTATGATGAAAATTGAATAGGTTTATTATGATAAAAATTGCATTGGTTTATTATGATGAAAATTACATAGGTTTATTATGATAAAAATTGCATTGGTTTATTATGATAAAAATTGCATAGGTTTATATATAGTTCATGCATGTGGTGTCTTGTTGCATATTCGCAAATCCGTGTTGCAATAAGCAGGTCGTTGTTGCAGTAGTAATTAACAAGAAGTAGGTTATTGTTATGATTCTTAATTAACAATTTGTTCTATGCTAACTTGTTGTTGCAGTAGTAACAAGAAGTGTCCAGACCTCATGGACTTCCTTTGCCGCTGCGGCATTCATTTTGTTAGCGTTGATACAAACAACGACAAGATCAAGATGAGGAAAAGCTTCAGAATTGAGATACTGGTTGCCTGCCACATCGATATCCAGGAGATTTTCAGGCCTCGACATGAAAGGACTTCAATGGCTCATATGGCAGTGGGTTTGACCGACGACTGGTACGGTGATATGAAGAACAAGATCGAGAACCACAATGAGTGGGAGACGACCCCAGTTCACATCAAGAACATTAATTATGCCGCCATAGATCCTTACATTTCATACGAGGTGTACCGCATTATTCGAGTCGTCAACCTTGGGCAGCGTCACCTTGCACCGGCAGCACCAGCAGTTGATGATGATGACGATTCAGATGACTCCTATGATGTGCAGTAGTGCTTCGGGGTCGATCATGTGATCTCTATTATGTATAGTACTTATATATCTCTCTCTATGAAGTAGTAGTACGGGTCTCCTGTGATCTGTAGATCGAGTACTTTTATATGTATCTATATTTATATGTTCATGTTTAAGTATGATGTGAGCAAGACTTCATTATGATCTCTATATATTTCTCTCATGTTTGCATAGGTGAACAATACTATATGATGAGAAAATAGTACTAGCACTAGACATGTAAGCAAGTTGAGAAATAACCGAACACAATGGCGCGGAGATTTATCCCGAAGTTCACTTTCCAATGGAAGATAATCTCCGTTGGGCTCCAACTCGAGGGTTCACTTTCCAAATACATGACATAGTTTGTTATAATGAGCCCACATTGCAGGCAGCAGCCCGCGCAGGAAGGATGACTCTTAATTTCTCCCCAACTGGGACTCTTGGTTAAACCGGTGCTCCGTGATGACATGCGTGCAAGCGTACCATACAGGTGTTACTCTCGCACTCTCTTGCAGCGCATCGTCCACTAGAGTATAAACATATCCATCTGGTTCTCCAAGGCAAGGCTCCAACGCATCTTCTGAGTGCAGTTTGCGCTTCAAGTCCTAGTCGCCAAGGTTGAAGCCCTCGGCAACGCGCCGGTGACCACCATTGTGGCTCTTCCTACCCACACATTTCCTTGCCTATTTTTTCCATTAGCCTTGGGGCACTTCTCTTGTACACCAACCAGTTAGTTTAGCCATTTTCATTACGATTGCCGAGTTCTACTTCTGCCTGCTATATCTTTTGTGCCGATGAATCCTTACATGTCGTATGCAACTCTGTCTCTAAAACCGGATCCTCGTTCGGTACACAAACATGTATCTTGGAAGCACGGACAATTTTGACGAAGTAATTTATTTTTTTACCTGAATAAAAAACATTTTCTATTTTTGGAGTGTCAAAAATGTTTTTTTTTTGTAAAGGACCTACCATAAACATGTTGCAAAAATTGGGGGCTTAATTTTTTTTAACATGTTAGGACATGTGATATACCAAATAAACAATCAGTTTTCTAAGAAAAGATTTCCATCCAACTCTTTTGAAAATCACAAGTTTCTGCCGATTCAGCTGGAAACGGGACAAATTTGAACTACAAGTGCCTCGTAATTTCCTCATAAATTTTGGAAAAAAATCATTTTTAGGTACTCAACTACCTATTTCAATAGAGATCCACAGTGAGTTGCTGAATATACAACCCCTAGCTAAGAACGGTCATGCCCGCCGTCTTGAATTCCTCCTAAAACGGGCTGAGAAAATTCCAGTAAATTCAAAAAAAACCCCAAAATAACGCGAGACCTTCGCCTGGTGTCATTACATATGTCCTAGTATCCACCAAAAATAGTAAACTTGGAATACAATAGTTCTGTTGAAAAAGTGTTCACAAAAAAGAGCTATCTCCTCCTAACATTCTAGGGTTTCGGTTCAAATGACGGGTGTTATGGCGAAATTCATATGAAGATTAAGGAAAGTTCGGCCTCCGCTACGCAAGGCCTGTCAGAAATGCTAGGTATGGTACGAGTTGTTACCGAGTTCGAGTTGGATTCACCGTTACCGACCTAGTTAGTTCAGGACTGCCTTTATATACCTCTTGTAAGCCGCCGCACGGGATAAGCCACATATCGTAAATCCCGGCGCGTTTGTAACCTCACCCGAAATAGTGAAGTATTGCTGGCTGGCGCCCGTGGTTTTTTCTCTTCCTTGTTGGAAGGGTTTTCCACGTTAAAATCTCGTGCCCCATTTGCTTAATTTCATCGTAGTTTTGCTATTGCGTTTAACATGTTATAATGAGCCTGTATTGCACACAAACATGCATCTTGGAAGCACGGACAATGTTGACGAAGGAATTTATTTTTTTAACTGAATAAAAAAACCATTTTCTATTTTCGGAGTGTTAGAAATTTTTTTTTTTTGTGAAGGACCTACCACAAACATGTTGCAAAACTTGGGGGCTTAATTTTTTTAACATGCTAGGACACGTGATATACCCAAATAAACAATCTGTTTTCTAAGAAAAGATTTCCAACCAGCTCTTTTGAAAATCACAAGTTTCTGCCGATTCAGGTGGAAACGGGACAAATTTGAACTACAGGTGCCTCGTAATTTGCTCATAAACTTTGGAAAAAATCATTTTTAGGTACTCAACTAACTATTTTAATAGATATCCACAGTGAGTTGCTGAATATACAATCCCTAGCTAAGAACAGTCATGCCCGCCGTCTTGACTTTCTCCTAAAACGTGAAGAGAATATTCCAGTAAAGTCAAAAAACCCTAAATAACGCGAGACCTTCGCCTGGTGTCATTACATATGTCCTAGTATCCACCAAAAATAGTAAACTTGGAATACGATAATTCTGTTGAAAAAGTGTTTACAAAAAAGAGCTATCTCCTCCTAACATTCTAGGGTTTCGGTTCAAATGACGGGTGTTAGCCAAATACATTGCATAGTTTGTTATAATGAGCCCATATTGCACACAAACATGAATCTTGGAAGCACAGACAATGTTGACGAATAAATTTATTTTTTTAACTGAATAAAAAAACCATTTTCCATTTTCGGAGTGTTAGAAATGGTTTTTTTTTGTGAAGGACCTACCACAAACATGTTGCAAAACTTGGGGCTTAATTTTTTTAACATGCTACGACATGTGATATACCCAAATAAACAATCTGTTTTCTAAGAAAGGATTTCTATCCAGCTCTTTGAAAATCACAAGTTTCTGCCGATTCAGTTGGAAACGGGACAAATTTGAACTACAGGTGCCTCATAATTTGCTAAAAAAATTTGGAAAAAAATTATTTTTAGTTACTCAACTACATATTTTAATGGAGATCCACAGTGAGTTGCTGAATATACAACCCCTAGCTAAGAACGGTCATGCCCGCCGTCTTGACTTTCTCCTAAAACGAGCGGAGAAAATTCCGTTAAATTAAAAAAACTCTAAATAACACGAGACCTTCGCCTGGTCTCATTACATATGTCCTAGTATCCACAAAAAATATTAAATGTGGAATACGATAGTTCTGTTGAAAAGGTGTTCACAAAAAAGAGCTAGCTCCTCCTACCATTCTAGGGTTTCGGTTCAAATGACGGGTGTTATGGCCAAATACATGCATAGTTTGCTATAATGAGCCCATATTGCACACAAACATGCGTCTTGGAAGCACAGACAATGTTGACGAAGGAATTTATTTTTTTAACTGAATAAAAAAACCATTTTCCATTTTTGGAGTGTTAGAAATGGTTTTTTTTGTGAAGGACCTACCACAAACATGTTGCAAAACATGGGGGCTTAATTTTTTTTAGCATGATAGGACATGTGATATACCCAAATATTTTCTAATTGATTTAGACATATTATTTGTGAAATTTAAATTTATGGAATTGCATATATGAATTATTCAATATTAAATGGAAAATACAAATAAGTTAATTATTATTTCCATTTAAGAATATTTTAATTCAAAATATTATTAATGGTTCATTTTTTTTGTGACGGACCTACCACAAACATGTTGCAAAACCTGGGGGCTTATTTTTTTTAGCATCCTAGGACATGTGATATACCCAAATAAACAATCTGTTTTCTAAAAAAAGATTTCCATCCAGCTTTTTTTTAAAATCACAAGTTTCTGCCGATTCAGCTGGAAACAGGATAAATTTGAACTACAAGAGCTAGCTTATTTGGACAAGAGTTAGCTTATGGATGTCTCATATTTGGATTTCTCTCATTTTTCTAATCGATGTAGACATATTATTTGTGAAATTTAAATTTATGGAATTGCATATATGAATTATTCAATATTAAATGGAAAAATACAAGTAAGTTAATTTTTATTTCCATTTAAGAATATTTTAATTCAAAATATTATTAATGGTTCATTTCTTTTTATTTAAATAATTGTTTTGATTCATACAATAAATGTGTGTGACATCATAGTCTATGAGTTAACTCTGGACCTCTCCGACCAGATCCAGGGTGTGCTGTGTCTTCTCTCCTCCGGGCGATTCCTCTGGTGGCAGGGGAATGGTTGCTCGAGGTGCTAGGCATCGAGATCTCCGCTAATAAGGTCGTCTGGAGCTTGTCTGCTCTGGTGTTGTGGTGCTGCACCGAGCGGAGGAAGCCAATTCTTCCTGTCTTGCTTCCGAGGTGGAAGGAGGTAAAGGAGAGGGTGAGGTTGCCAGCTCTTGCTTGAAGCACAGACCTGCGGTTCGAAGCCGCTGCAATCCATTTGCCAAGCATCCTCCGATCCGTGGCAGGCTTCGGAGTTTTGATGGCGGCCGTATTTCCAGCGCGCAGTGGGGGAGGATCTTGGCTTCGCTATCGTTGGATCTCGCTGGACATGCTCTCATCTTGCTTGTCACCATGGAGGTGGAGGTAAGTGGTGAGGATGCAGTGATTTCTGGCATGCTGTGAGTCTGGAGTGATGAAGCCTTCATATTCCCGAGCATATCTGCTCCGATCGACAGAGATCAGCAGGAACTGCTGGTGAGATCCAACACAATCTTAACCTCCGATGTGAGGCCCTTAATGGAGTCGGCTGATGCTGCGGTTCACGTCAACATCGAAGCAAGTGGCCAGATCCCCGCGACGGTGCTCGACGACGGCAATCTTGACTTCCTTCTCTTCTTGCTCGACGGAGGGGAAAGAGATGGGCTCAGCTGTTATTTCAGATTCTTAGGGAAGGGCTTATCTGCTATTTCGAGGGACCTATGTTTCATTTCTAGTATTATGAGGTCCTTTGTATTTTCTTTGTACACCCTCGGTTTGTAACGTATTGAGGCTTCTGCCCCTTCGGGGGCCCTCCTTGTTCAAAAAAAAAGACATGTGCAACACGTTAACCAATTCTATGGAGCTAGGTAACAGTTTGGTGGCACCGCCCATATGGAACAAAATGTTAACCAACTGCATGGAAGGCTTATTACCCAGATAGTAGGATGACCGTTCCTCGCTAATCAAATAGCTGTCACTTACGCGCTGCACCTCATCCCAGAGGGGTCGATGACACAGATGTCATATCGCAACTTGTATATTTCACAATACAGTGATACATGGCACAGGAGAAAATGCACTGCAGTTGGTGATAAGAATGTCGATGGAGTGCAAGTTGATATAACAGTCCGAGTGCAAATTTGATGAGGACAACAGCTGCGAGTGCCGAGGTGGTGACTGTTAAACGATAGGCTTGTATTAGAGATAGATTAGTTCAAATGTATTTGAGTTGTTCAGGTCCGGTGTAGATAAACCGTGATCTTTAGGGATCCTTTCTTGGTTCCCAAGTTCTGTAACGGATCATGTATATCCGGCCCTTTCGTGGCCCCTATTTAACACGCAGACGAGCCGAGCTCCAAGGCATCGTTCACCACAACCGATCTACCAATCTACGTTGTCTAATATGGTATCAGAGCTCGTCCTCGGTGGGACGTCCATGGCGAACTCCGACGCGGCATCATCCTCGCGCCTCGGCAACAACTCCTTCGGCAATGGTGTGACCGAGAGGCTAACCAAGAGCAACCATGTCCTATGGAAAGCTAAGGTACTTTCGGCAATCCGTGGAGCTCAGATGGAAAGCTTCCTCGACATTTGCATCACAGCACCGACAAAGGAGCACACGGTGACCAAGGACAGCAACACGGTCACCGAACCCAATCCCCTTTATTCTCTTTGGATTGCACAGGACCAGCAGGTCCTTAGTTTTTTACTAACAACCCTGTCTCGAGAGATTGGACAACAGCTTGTCGGCAACACCAGCGCGGCGGCTATGTGGCTGGCCATCGAGGGCATGCTCAATGCTCACAGCCGCGCCAAGACCGTCAACTTGCGCATCAGGCTTGCTAACTCCCAGAAGGGGACCCAAAGCATGGCCGAATATTTCAGCAAGATCCGTGCCCTCGCAGATGAGATGGAGGGGGCCGGCAAGAAGCTGGACGAGGAGGACATCGTCTCCTACCTCCTGGCAGGTCTCGACTCCGACTACAACGCCATCGTCGCCGCCATCTGTTCACGTGAGGGAGAGGCCATCTCGGTCTCGGATCTGTATTCTCAGCTCCTCGCATATGAGATGAGGCTGGACCTCCTCAATGGAGGCTCCCAGTCGCCAGCTAATGTCGCCACGCACGGCGGCCGTGGAGGTGGCTCTGGGCGCAACAACTTCGATGGTGGCCGAGGTGGCGGTGCGCCACCACAAGGGCGCGGCAACGGTGGCCGCGGCTACTACGGAGGCCACGGAGGCCACAATGGAGGAGGCTACTACGGAGGTCAAATTGGAGGTGGCTTCCACGGGAACTCCAACAACTACGGCGGTACTAACCGCAATGGTGGCAATGGGAACAACGGTCCCAAACCACGCTGCCAAATGTGTGGCAAGGTCGGCCACACGGTGATGAAGTGTTGGGAAAGGTTTAATCCCAACTTTGTACCCGTGCAAGTCCAAGAGAAGAGCGCTGGAGCAGCTACCACACCCTACTACGGCGTCGACACCAACTGGCACATCGACTCCGGTGCTACTGATCACATCACCAGCGACCTCAACAAGTTGACCATTCGTGACAAGTACAATGGCAACAAACAGGTTCACACTACCAGTGGTTCAGGTATGGACATTGGTCATATAGGTCATTCAACTATTAAAACCCTTGATCGTGATATTCATCTAAATAACATTCTCCATGTCCCCGAAGCAAACAAAAGTTTACTATCGGCTCATCGTCTTGCATGTGATAATGATGCATTTGTGGAAATTCACCCCTTTTCTTTTTTTGTTAAGGATCGGGCAACGAAGAACACCCTTCTTCTAGGCAGATGTTGAAGGGGCCTCTATCCACTTTCGTCCAAATCATCTAGCAAGCACGTTCTTGGTGCCATCAAACCAACCTCGGAGAGGTGGCATGCCCGTTTAGGTCATCCTTCATCGACCATAGTCAATAAAGTGCTTAGCCAAAATAAACTTCCTTGTTCTAGCTATTTTAATAATGATGAATCCATTTGTGATGCCTATCAAAAAGGCAAGAGTCATCAACTCCCATATTCAAAGTCTTTTAGTGAGTCTAGTGCTCCCTTAGAACTTATTTTTTCGGATGTTTGGGGCCCTGCCCTTGAGTCGGTTGGACGAAAGAAATATTATGTTAGTTTCATCGACTATTTCAGCCAATTTACATGGATCTATTTGCTCAAACACAAATCTGAAGTATTTCAAAAGTTCCATGATTTTCAGAATTTAGTTGAGAGGCAATTTAATCGTAAAATTCTTGCCACGCAAACAGATTGGGGTGGCGAGTATGAGCGTCTCAACTCCTTTTTTTTACCAAATTTGGTATCTCACATCATGTTTCATGCCCCTATGCACATCAACAAAACGGTTCAGCCGAGAGAAAACATCGCCACATTGTCGATGTAGGGTTGTCTCTTCTTGGTCATTCCTCCATGCCACTAAAATTTTGGGATGAGGCGTTTATTACGGCTAGATATCTTCTAAACCGCACACCTAGTCGTCTCCTCAACTATACCACTACTTTAGAACATCTCTACAATGAAAAGCCAAATTATGAGTCTTTCCGTGTTTTTGGGTGTGCGTGTTGGCCCAACCTTAGACCCTATAACTCTCGCAAATTAGCTTTCCTTTCTAAGCAATGTGCTTTCCTTGGGTATAGCAATCTTCACAAGGGATTTAAATGTCTTGACATCCCTAATGGTCCAGTCTATATTCCTCGTGATGTTACTTTTGATGAAAATGTGTTTCCCTTCTCTATGTTGAATCCAAATGCGGGTGCTCGTCTAAGATCCGAAATCCTTCTTTTATCCGATCAAGGGGGTGATAATACTGTTGATCTGAGTGATGCTCCTAATTTTCCTGAATTTAACGGTGCAAAAAGTGTGCCAAAATCTGTTTGTTTGCAGCCAGATATGACAAGCACAGGACACGGAGGAGATACTCCCGATCGAACTGATCCCGATAGATCCCTGTCCGGTACGCCAAGGCCATCCGGTTCGGGATCTGCGCGTCGCGCCACGCGGCGGATGTTCACAGGCGCAGATGCGGGCGAAAGCGCGTCCTCGCGCGGTCCCCCAGCGGCATGTGGCGGCCACACGCCTCGGGCGGCTCAGGGAGCGCCACACGGCAGCAACAGCGAGCCGGGCCAGACGTGGACCCCGGCTCTGGCGCAGGTTCTGCCTCGCCTTTCCACATGGCCGGCTCGGACAGGCAGGGGGAGGAGTCCCCACAGCTGTCACGTGATGCGGAGTTTCCCGAGGCTGATTCGCCGGGATCTTCTCTGGCGCCTGGGTCTGAGGTACCAGCTGCATCTACACCACCAATTCAACGGCACACAAGGTCACAAAGTGGTAGATTTCGTCCATTCATTCCGAAAGATGGTACCATTAGGTATGCATGTTTAACTACCACAAATGAACCTGCAAATTTGCATGAAGCTCTCGGCAACAAAAATTGGAAAGATGCTATGGATGTTGAATATGGTGCACTAATGAAAAATAAAACTTGGCACTTAGTAGCACCTAATCAAGGGAGGAACATTATAGATTTTAAATGGGTCTATAAGATTAAAAGAAATCTTAATGGCACTATAGATAGATATAAGGCTAGATTTGTAGCTAAAGGGTTTAAGCAATGTTATGGAATTGACTACGAGGACACGTTTAGTCCTATTGTAAAAGCAGCTACTATTAGATTGGTATTGTCTGTTGCTATCTCCAGGGGTTGGAGTCTTCGCCAATTGGACATACAGAATGCGTTTCTTCATGGCGTTCTCGAGGAGGAAGTGTACATGCGGCAGTCCCCTGGATATGAAGACAGGGATAGACCACATCATGTGTGTAGATTGGACAAAGCACTGTATGGCCTGAAGCAAGCACTCAGGGCGTGGTACTCTAGGTTGAGTACAAAGCTACAACAGCTTGGGTTCGTGCCATCCAAGGGAGACACGTCACTGTTCTTCTATAAGAAGGGAGGTATCACTATTTTTATGCTCATATATGTTGATGACATAATTGTTGCCAGTTCCTCTCATGATGCTACCAATGCTTTGCTTAGTGATTTGAGAAGTGATTTTGCTTTGAAAGACCTAGGAGATCTCAATTATTTTCTAGGCATTGAGGTTAAAAGAGTTGATGATGGGGTGCTCTTGACTCAAGAGAAATATGCTACAGATATTTTGACTCGTGTAGGGGTGAAAGGATGTAAACCAGCGAGTACACCCATGTCCACTACAGAGAAGCTTTCATTGCATCAAGGAACTGTGTTGGGTCCTGAGGACTCAACACGTTACAGGAGCATTGTGGGAGCTCTACAATATCTTACCTTGACTCGGCCTGATATTTCCTTATCTGTTAACAAAGTTTGTCAATTCTTACATGCTCCCTCTACCTTGCATTGGACAGCTGTTAAAAGGATTTTAAGATACCTTAGAGGATCAATGTGTACTGGTCTCAGGATCAGCAAGTCACCTTCTTCACTTGTGAGTGCTTTCTCTGATGCTGACTGGGCAGGTTGTACACATGATAGCCGCTCAACTGGTGGCTTTGCTGTGTTCTTTCGCTCCAATTTAATATCCTGGACTGCGAGAAAACAAGCCACTGTGTCAAGGTCAAGCACAGAAGCCGAGTATAAGTCATTGGCAAATGCTACAGCTGAGGTAATATGGGTGGAATCCATCCTTGATGAACTTGGTGTTAATCATCCAGAGACTGCATGCTTATGGTGCGATAATTTGGGAGCAACCTATCTCTCTGCAAATCCTGTGTTTCATGCAAGGACAAAACACATCGAGATTGATTTTCATTTTGTAAGAGAGAGAGTTGCACAAAAATTATTGGATATACGTTTTATTCCAACTGGTGATCAAATAGCAGATGGGTTTACTAAACCACTGCAAGTCAGTCAATTACAAGCCTTCAAGAGAAATCTCAACTTAGAACAGTTTAGATTGAGGGAGGATGTTAAACGATAGGCTTGTATTAGAGATAGATTAGTTCAAATGTATTTTAGTTGTTCAGGTCCGGTGTAGATAAACCGTGATCTTCAGGGATCCTTTCTTGGTTCCCAAGTTCTGTAACCGATCATGTATATCCGGCCCTTTCGTGGCCCCTATTTAACACGCAGACGAGCCGAGCTCCAAGGCATCGTTCACCACAACCGATCTACCAATCTACGTTGTCTAATAGTGACAATATGAGAAAGACAAGGATGCTGGCAGCTTGTTCGTATAACAGTCCGAAGCGATTTCCATGTGACCACGAACTCATGTCATTCGATAGTTAGTGTGTCTTCTGTTTGTCATTGTGAGATATTTTTACAGAAGGGCATAATGTAATAGCCGTGTAATTTTGAAGTGCTAAAGATTTGCGAAAGGCCTACAACCGTGAAGGTCTCATCTGTATTTCCTAAAATCATAGGAGACATACTTAGTGCCCTAGACTCCTAGGACATAAGTGTGCTATGAAACATAGGGGCTATTCTCCACTAGGACATCAATGGTGATATTACGTACGAGTGTATGGCCCCATGGATGCCGACTTCTAAAACACTTGCATGAAAGCTTATTATTCACGTTGGACACCAGTGTGTAACCCATGTTTCTCATACCATGCAGCAGGATCGTATACTCTCTCATTCTGATTACTAGCTAAGAGGACATTTGCACAGAAATATTCACATTGGACACGACTGTGTAGCACATGTTTCTCATATCCCTACGCCGACGGGGATTTGACCTATGCCTACGAGGGCTTACGCCGACGGCTGCCGTCCATGTAGCCTTTGCCGATGGCTTTAGGCCCGTCGACGTAGTACGTGATTCATGTTGTGTGTTTTGGGTGTACGGATCAATTATTGTGGTCCTTCTATTTTATTGCATTCACAATAGTACTTTAGGCATCTAATTTGAAAATAAATAGTCATTTTTTCAACTATAGGACATTGTACAAGGATATGTGCAAGCTTTGTGCATGTGTAAGAAGTAAAGAAAAATATGCTCTTCGCGTTTAGTGAGAAATTTGTATCAACCTTCAAGTGATCAAATAGTTGGAAGGCATGGCCCCTCGACGACATGCCAGCTAACCTGAAGGCATCAAGAGGATTCCGAGCAGTTGGACTGATCTTGGCTGTGTGCATCTTTGTTATGGAGAGTCCGGGGTGTAACGCTTAAACTTTTTAAGTAATAGAAACTCCCTTTATCAAAAAAAAGAGGAGTCACAACATGTCTTTATTTGAGCTACATTTTCTTATGGTTTTTTTATTGCAGAGTTGCTCATTTGAACAGCACAAATCTAGGCTAAAAAATATGCGGTTGGGTAGTTGGACCTTCTGAAATATAATTTGCTCGCATTTTATTCTTTAATTCTGAACCAAAAAATGTGAAAGTAGTAGTTTAATGTGACATCACACTAAGTTGCACATAATTAATTTTGAATTTCACATTTTTCGATGCAATTCAGTACATTGCACATTAAATTGCACTTTTCTCTGGGGTGGAATTTACAAGTGAAGCTTAAATTTGGACATTTTTGTGCAATTTAATCTCAAATATACAGGAAATAGATATTTCTGTTTGATCAATAGTTTTCACTTTCCACATTCGCATTGATACATGGAGGTGCACATTGTAAATGGAAGAGGAGAAAAGAGAAATCTCCCGGTGATTGCATCACTAGGATTTCTCTAGTTTGTGGGGAACCTCTTGGGATAAATTTTCCCCAAAATAGACGAGGAAACTCGCATAGGGGTGAGCATGATCGATAACTGCCATGGACATATCAATGTTCTATGAGTATGTTTTTTTTTGAAATATGCATGGTGAAAAACCACACCTAGCACACTCCCAACCCTCGCGTTGTCCCTAGCTGGCGAATTGGGGGAAACCCTAACCGTTGGTGCTAGGCCTGCCCTCCCAGCCTCCCCTTCACCAACACTACCCCTGCCTTCGAAGGTGTCCTAGGGAGGGCTACGGTGGATGCGACGGCCCTGGAGGCACTTGCTAGCGGCTTCGGCGGTGTCGTTGGCATGAGGTGGCGTCCTCCTCTCGAGGAGGGTACATGCACGAGATCTGGGCCGGATGGATCTACCCTCCTCGATTTCGGTGACACGGCTTCATCCACGGAGATGCATGGCCATCACCCACATTCTACTGGTTGGCTGCTGCGAATAGAGAGGAGAGATAGGTAACCAAGCCATTCTGGATCAAGGTGGGTGCATGGGACTGCCGACATGTTTTACGGCGGTCGGAGCCATCGGTGCCTGCGTACACGGGCATAGGAACCTTACTGAAGGCGTTAGTGATGCGGTCCACGACCCTGACACGATTTCTGGGGGGGGGGGGGGGGATGACAATAGATCCGGTCTGGATTGCATGTTGGCGCACCTAGCGCCATTCTACTCATGGGGCAGCATGCGTGAGTTGGACCTACCTTGTGGGACGAGTGGATCGATGGAGGCCGAAAAGGGACTTTTAATATGATTAGATTAGCCCCCACCAACTCGAACAACATGGCATCGGATCAAAATTCACTTAGCACGGAGAATCCAGCCACCAACCCTAATTCTGGTAGGGAGGATGCGCCACCATCCGCCAACAATGCACATGGTAGGGAGGATTCGTTGGATGTCGTCAGCACGCCTCTTAGCAGCCCATCCATCATCACTTCCACACCCGTCCGCGGTCCGTCGGCATTAGCCGAGCTCAGTACCTTCAAGTTAATTAAGCTCGCATCCTTTCCCTCTGTCACGCCCTACATGTTTTCGTAGGCCGACGAGGTGGAATGCACCTTCCTATTGCATGTGAACAATGAGGCGAAGGACGTTGCAAATGGTAATCCCCATGTTCAACAACGTGGCTATGCCCTTGACATGTTTAGGGATTCTGTGGCTCGAGTGTTACAGGGTTGCAAAGATTGAAATCTCCCGCATCAATCCCCCGGAGCCGATCATAGCAAGCTGTAACTCAGACACTTGATCTGGTCAATATGAACCCTGCAAATATGTACTGAATTCTATGCATGTTTTTTAACATCATGAACAACATGTTTTAAAGTCTTCACGCTTCAGCACTTGAGCGCGCAGTTCGAAAATGATATGTCGATAATTTTATAGATTTTCCTGCTCTTTTTCTTTTAATTTACGTTTTTTAATTGTTTGACACATGAAATAAAATTGAATTGGTGACATTTTTTCGTAACATGGAACCGTTGTTTGACAGGATTTTTTTTAAACATACATACATTTTTTTATCCGTGGAAAATTGTTTCCACATTCACAAAATGGTCATTAAAAAAAACACAAAGGCTAGCAAGGTACAAAAAAAGACGCTGGTACTAGGCCTCCCATTCCCCAACGCTGCCACCAGATTCATCACGTTGGCGGAGACGCCCTATCTCCGAAGGTGTCGTGTGGAGGGCTACAGTGGATGTGACAATGCTACTGGCCTCCTCGCGAGGAGGTGGAGGCACGAGATCTTGGCTGGAGTATAATCCGGATGGATCTTACCTCCCTATCCGTGGAGATGCATGTGGAGACAAGAATGTAATCCCGAGTTCCTCCTTTTGACGGGAGTACGTCTCATTGGAGGGGTGTGAGTTTCACCATGAAGGGCTACTCAACGCCACGAAGGCCTCACGCTATTATCCGATGATTCTCACCACAAGGGCTTAGTTCACCTTCCACTATTGATTCCCTTTGAGGCGGAAATGGAGTCCTTTACAATGAGCTTGAGGCACACACCTACAATTGAATTGGGCGCTCCCAAGAATCACTAACAATCAATAAGAGTAGCAATGGGGTCTATGTTTTCCATAAGGAAACCCTAGAATAGATCCCCTCAAGAGAATGAGGAGTAAATGAAAAATAGGTTCGTGAAGATGTAGATCGGGGCCTTGTTCTTCAATTCTCCGAATATCAACAAGTTTGAGTGGAGGGATTGGGAGATCTAGCTTGGTGGGAGAGCTCAATTAATGGAGCTTTCAATTCTGGACAAGCTAGCTGGAGGAAGAAGAAGGGGAGGAGGTATTTATAGCCCAGCCTTAAAATATAGCCGTTTGACAACTTTCTGGAAAAGTGACACAGGAGACTCTGGTGTAAAGGACGGAGACTCCGGTCTAGCACAGTCTCGAGCAACATTTCGGAGGGCTGAAAACTTTGCAGGACACCGGAGATTCCGGGCACTCTCTGGACTGCATCCAATGGGAGACATCACATTGGCTTGGCTCCCGAAAACCTTCAAGGGCAGAGACTCCGGTCTTCACAAGCCGGAGACTTCGGCCTAGCCGGAGACTGAAGTGAATATGCCCGAGAGGCAATAATAAAATGGTTATTATCTTATCCCTTGTTTATGATGAATGTTTATTTCTCATGCTAGAATTGTATTAACCGGAAACGTTGATTAATAGATGATCAAGGTTTCCTGATCATGAACATTGGATGTTGTTAACAACGGGGTCATGTCATTAGAAGAATGATGTGATGAACATATACCCAAAGTGAATATAGCAATGCGATCAAGTCATTAAGTTTACATTGTTATATCAAACATACGAAGTAACTTATTCATTAGACCATGAGATCATGTCAATCACTGATACCGGAAGGGTTCTTTGATGTTATCAAACGTCACACCGTAACAGGGTGACTATAAAGGTGCCGTTAGGTATTTGGAAAGTATTAGTTGAGGATCATGGATCAAGAGTGGGATTTTTTCATCCAAAATGACGGAGATATATACTCTGGGCGCTCTCAATGAAATCACATCGACACTGCTTGCAAGCATGTGATATGATCACAAGGATGTTATATCATGGGAATGAGACAAGAGTACTTGTCGGTAACGAGATTGAAACAATGTATGGTTGATACCAATAATCGAATCTCCGACAAGTAAAATATCGCGAGACAAAGGGAATTAGTCACGACGTTGTTGGTTCACACGATCACGAGAGTAGTCTGAGTGACACACTTATTCGGAGAGGAGTCTCGATCATGTCTAGCTTATTCGTGAACCGTAGGGTGACACACTTAAGATTCGATGATGCGTTTGAGTGGATACGGAATATCGAAGAATATTTTGGGCAGCACTGAAATTGTTTCGGGGAAAATTGAAATAGTTCAAGGGTTTTTTCGTCGAATGGTTGTTAATAGAATTAATAAATGAATCGAGGTGCTATATGCCAATGTTTGTTAATGGAATTAACAAATATAAATGAAGAAATAATTTTTATTTATTTATTTATTAAAAGAAAACCTTTGGATTTTCCAAGTGGGAAATAATGGGAGCATGAGTGGGTGTGAGTGGAGCTTCCACTCACATGAAGAGGGAAGAGGCGGGGGAACCACCATGGCTGGCTGCACCCCCTCTTGGGCTGCCTCCCCCTCCCGTATAAAAGGAGGGTGAGAGCTCTCCCTCCTTCCACTTCACCCGCTGCTCAATTCCATGGTTTCCGGCTTGGCGAAGCCCTGACCGTGGGATTTTTCACCACCACCACATCCTCGTGCTGCTGGAGTTCCGAGGGATCCTCTACTTCCGCACCCCACTGGATCGAGGGAAAAGAGGTCGTCATCAACCGTACATGTGACCGATCATGGAGGGACCGCCGGATTGCGGTGCACATCTTCACGCTATTGGGATCGGTGTGAGTACGACTACGCCAACAACGAGATTTGATCTTGTAACTCTTTGTGTCTTCGAGGGTATGTGTTCTCCTTAACCCTCTGTTTTCTCGTTGCACTTCGTCTCCTAGATTAGATCTTGGCCTTTTCGGGTGTCTCTCGTGTAGGAAATTTTTTGTTTTCTATGCAATGACCCCTTCAGAGACCCCGCATAATTTCTCTCCAGAGTGGAGAGAGTGTCTGGATTGCTTCGTATGCAGGAAAATGCCAGGAGTCTGGAGGCTCCGGCCCCTGCATGCCGGTGACTCTGGCTGGGCCGGAAACTCCGAGAACTCTCTGGACATATTCCGGTGAGGGTCCATAGGGTGACACCAAGTTCTTCTCCGCTGGGAATTCCTGAGTCCAGAGACCCCAGTCTGAGACACCGGAGACTCCGGCCTGGGGAAAATCCCAGCAACTCTAGCACTTCAAACTCTCTTTTGTTTCCCTTTGAGAAACAAAGCCACCTTTAATAATGACCCCTAAAACCTCAACACATGTTATAATAATATATGAAACTCAATACTAGGACAAGCTAGGTTATTCTTCACCCTCTCGAGTATCAACATAGGTTAGAATAATACTCGACCAATAGTGGTTTCAATAGTTTCAAGTTTCTCCTCAAGAGATACTCGAAACTCATGTTCCTCCTCAAGAGCATTTGCGTCAGAACCCTTTTCAATATAATCTTCCCTCTCGGTTTTACATTTCTTCTCAAGGGCCTCTTGGGCCTCTGCAAATTAACTCATGAGAGGATCAAAGGACTTGGGTCTCACCTTGCAAGTTAGTCATTAATAGACTCAATGTCGGATATATACTGAATAGGGGTATAGAAGATGGTAGACAAAGAGCCGGACTACCAGGGTGGCCTACATGGTAATGGGCTTAGGTCCATTGGGCGGCCCAGTAGTCCGATGCGTAGAAGCCGGATTCTAGAAGAACCCGGATCACGGCCCGCGTGATCTGGCTTGGAGGAGAAGACGGATTCCTTACTTTCCAAGTTACAAGTTAAACGTAGTCTTCTAGGTTTCCTGCTCTGTAAGCCCTAATCCGGCTATTATATAAAGCCGGACGGGAGATAGATTAAACAAGTTAAGTTAGACACAAGTTCAAGCTCTACGCGACTCGCCGAGAAGTTCATCCTCGTCGAGTAGCTAGATCTATTCCCTCACACTGTAACCCTGTTATATGGGCTTTAGTCCCAATTAGTGAGAAGTGCAGGAGTAGGTACGCCGTACTGTCGCGACGTACCGAACCTGGGTAAAATCCCGTGTTCTGTGTTACTACGCTATCCCGTTACCCCACGTCTCTACCGTAGTCTCATGGCACCCCCGTCTATGAAAACTACTACGATGTCTCGACAGTTGGCGCCCACCGTGGGGCAAACGACGTCAGGCGTGAAATTCCGATCTGGGATACTCGGCGGAATTGGAAGATCGATCACTGTCGGAAGCCTGGAATTCGACGACGACGTCGGGCGCTTCCTCGACAACGGATCATACATACCGGCGCAAAACCACCTGGTAAGTGCCTGCGTGTTACCGATCGGATCTGCTAACATCTTTATCGGACTAACTGCAGAGGCAATTTCATCTTGAACACTAGGACGAGCAAGGTTATTCTTTTGAGTCTTATAGTTGGATCAAGATGATACCTCGGTGGACTTTGCCATGAAGCACTTTGCGGAAGGTTTTGGAAGATTCTCACTGGGGGATTCAAAGAGTTATGAAGACGATGAAGATGCAATAGCAATAACGGTCACTTTATTGTGGTTTCTTCGTATTCATCACCGGAATCCTACACTTCTTGAGTCACTAGCACATATCTTGATGATGGTTTCTTTTTGAAGGGTTTCTTCTTGAAGTGAGGCTTCTTGTTGGGGAGCTTTGACTTACCCTTGAGGACAAACTTTCCTCCATGGCTTTCCCTATTCTCAAAGGGGCCCTCGGAAACAAAGTGATACTTGTATTGAGAATTGAAACAAGACCTCACATTTTGAGTCCCTTCTTTACCATACCTTGACGTGGTCTTCTCCTCAATATATGCCTTGGCATTGGGAGGCACTAGTAGAGAAGTGCCTTTCTATGGAACAACATCTGTGGCGTACCTAGCAGGCGTGCGCCATAGAAAAAACAATTTTGTGGCGCATGGCCAGTGGTGCGCCACAGAAATTGCTAATTCTATGGCGCATGGCAGAATGGTGCGCCACAGAAATTCTGTGGGGCCCACCCCAATCATTGGACTGGCTGTCAGAACACATATTGTTATGGCGCAGGCTCCCTGGTGCGCCACAGAATATGGCATTTCTGTGGCGCACTACTGGGCTGCGCCATAGAGAATACACATTCTGTGGCGCACGTATCTCCATGCGCCACATAATGTGTATTTTCTGTGGTGCAGCCCAGCAGTGCGCCACAGAACAGTGTGCAGGTGCGCCACAGCAAAGGTGCACTGTGCACATAAAGATGGTAGCCCCCTCTCTCTCACCTCACTCATTTCATTCCAAGTGGATGTTGCTCACTTGACCCCCCCTTCTCTCCACTCCAATTTTACACATTTAATTCTCCTTTTTTGGTAGGTTAACCTATTTTTTCGATGTATAATTGTTGGTGAAGTTTCTTGTTGTTGAGGGGAATCCCTAACCTCCATCTATACTCTGGTCCCTCCCTCTCCTCGCTCTTTTCGCGTCTCGGTATCGAATCTACTAGGTGAGTATAGTTGGAGGTGCATGTCTCGTGTGGCCATCGATCGATGTGTATGGGTGCTTGTCATGGATGTGCAGGTGGACCGATTGTCGCGCGCGGGCGGCCATGGTGCATGGATGTTTGCCGAAATGTTGATTGACTTCCATTTCGGCAAACTTTTGCACCCCATATGTCCTACTTATAGGAGCGGTCATGCCGAATTTTCCGGCGACTGTGCAGGCAACCATGGTAGTACAAATGAGCTCTGCTCGAATCGCTAGATACAAGAAAGACGCGAAGGCGGACATGATTCAGTGCAACAGGCGGCAGATAAGATGTCTGTGTCGATCATGCAAACTCGTGGGCTGGATTGACCCTGATTCCGGACAATTGGAGGAGCACCTTCTCAGACGCGGTTTCTTTGACGACCACAACCACGTGGCACCCCCGGCAGCAAAAGGTGTGCATGAAGAAGAGGGCAAGCGAGGTGACGAAGGAAATGACGGCGGAGAAGATCATCATGAACAAGGGTATGTCGGCGGAGAAGATCGACATGACGATGAAGGCATGAACACGGAGACCCCGCTAATTTCGGCCTTGCGGGACTCTCATGTTCAGCATCTGCTGTTTAGGGAGACGAGCAACAACATAGCTGCAGCTAGGGAGTAAGCCAAGCTGTTGCAAATGGAGATAGACGGGGTGACTCCGTTGTTTCCTGGGTGCCGCCCCGAGGATACACGCTTGCATGTAACGCTTGCTGCTATGAAGATGAAGACGCAAAACAAATGGACCGACTCGAGCTTCAACAAGAACATGAAATTCTGGCACGATCGCCTTCCTGAGGGGAACACATTGCCAAGCAGTATCAACGAGGCTAAGAAAGTCGTGTGCCCTCTTGACCTACCTCACAAAAAATTCCACGCCTGCATCAATGATTGTGTAATTTATCGTGGGGAGTACAAGGACACAACGACATGTCCGTAGTGCGTCCACGGACGATACAAGAGTGGAACCAACAACAAGAAAATTCCTCGAAAAGTGGTATGGTACTTCCCTATCACTCCCCGTCTTCAGCGGTACTACGTGGACCCTAAGGAAGCAAAGCTCATGCAATGGCACGCGGAAAGGGAGAAGCCGGAAGAAGATCCGGAGAAGGGCTATATCATGACACATCCTGCAGACGCTGCCCAGTGGGAAGCATTGGACATAGCTTTCCCGAGTTTCGGGGGTGACGCGAGGAACGTCAGGCTGGGTATGAGCACCGATGGACTCAATCCGTTCGGCAATGAGAGTTGCACACATAGCAGTTGGCCCGTGTTTGTATGGCCTTACAACCTACCCCCGTGGCTGTGCACCAAGCAAAATTACATACACTTAGGTATTCTCATCCATGAGCCGAAACAACCAGGTGTCGACATGCATTTGTATCTCGGGCTGCTAAAAGACGAGTTAGACACGTTATGGAAGACGCCACCCCATACGTGGGACGCCTACACTAGAGATTATTTCCATATGAGAGCCGCGTTGCTCACGACGGTCACAGACTATCTTGGTTACGTGTATGTATCTGCCCAGGTCGGCCACGGATTCTGCGGCTGCATGTAGTGCATGGACATGACCCCGCATCTCCAGCTACCAAGGGATTCTGGGTCTTCGAAAACCGTGTACCCAGGGGCTCGAAGGTGGCTTCACCTGGATCACCCATGGAGAAAACGCGGTGAGTTGTTCAATGGTAAAGACGAGCCCGATGGAGCCCCGCACACGAGGAGCGGCGCAGAAATCGACGAGCTTCTGAAAAATTGGGATGAGTGCCCTTCGCCGGGAAAGAAGCGACCCAAGCCAGAGCCGCTGCTTCGTATATACAAAGCGAGGTCTGTTTTCCACGACTTGGAGTACTGGCCGGTCCTCCACATGCCTCATAGCCTTGATGTGATGCACATTACGAAGAACGTTACGAAGAGTCTGCTTGGCACTATTTGCAATTCGGAAAATTCCAAGGATGGGCCGAAAGCAAGATACGATCTGAAACATTTTGGCATTAGGAAAAATCTACAGGTCCCCGCCGATAGTGATGATGATGATGAGGATAATACGGAAGGGACTCAACATCCCCGGAAAAAGGCTAAGAAGAACACCGTGGTGCTTCCCGCTGGCTGCTTCACATTGAGTCCGCCGAAGCTTGAGCAGTTTTTCAGGTGCCTCCTAGAAGTCAAAGTTCCACGGATACTCAGGGAGTATAAGCAGATATCTGGACTTAGCGAAGAAGAGGTTCACCGGGATGAAGTCTCACGATTATCACGTGCTCATGACGCAGATACTTCCCGTTGCGATCCGAGGGATAATGGACGAGCACGTCCGTGATATGTTGTTTGGCCTTTGCAACTTTTTCGGCGTTATCACCCGGAAGTCGATCGGCGTGAGGCAGTTCAAGATGCTACAGGATGAGATCGTGGTGATACTATGCGAGCTCGAGATTTACTTCCCGCCGGCATTCTGTGATATATGTGTCCATCTCCTTCTCCATGTCGTTGATGGCATCAGGCATCTCGGCCCGACGTTCCTGCACTACATGATGCCGATGGAAAGGCATAATGGTGTCCTGAAAGGATACGTTCGCAATAGGGCCCGCCCAGGCGCAAGCATGGCCAAAGGATTTCTAACCAACGAGTGCATCTCTTTCTGCGACAATTACCTAATCACCGAAGACGATTAGGATGTCGGTTTGTCCACCAGGACGCACCTCGGCAGGCTCACCGGAGTCGGTTACCGCGAGGGCTGCCGTGACGTCCATGTCGGCATTAAAAAACGACGCGACGACTTTGAAAGGGCTCACCGGGTCGCGCTACAACACTTAAAATTGATCGAGTATTTCGTGGAAGAGCACAAAAGTTTAATCAACCAGAATTATATCGAAATGGGCGGACCGAGGATGATGGGAGACGTAACCAAAGAGCACAACTCCGGCTTCACGCGTTGGTTCAAGCAAAGTCAACTGATTGAAGCACGGAGAAAAATGCCTTCTACGGAAGATGAAAAACTCATATACACCTTATCACAGGGCCCCGGGCAGAACGTAAGGACCTATCAGGGGTACGACATCTCCGGTTATAGATTCTCCACCGGGGACAAGGACATGAGTAGCGAAAATCAAAAGTCAGAGTAACTATGCTATCATATGGCGATGACGAGAGATATAAGAGCTCAACTACTACGGACAGACGGTGGTGCCCATGTTCCGTGTGAGATGGGCCAAGAATGTCAAGAAAGAAGGACGGTATTTCACCACAATGGTTATACCCGATGCCAAATCGAAGAACGCATCCGCGAAAATGAGCCATGGGTACTCGCTAGCCAAGTTGACCAATGCTTCTTCATCACCGACCCGTCAAGGCCTAGCCGTGTTGTCGTGAGCAGGGGCAAGAGGAGCATCATCGGAATGGAAGGAGACGCCAACGAGGAAGACTTGGACAAGAACGGTGATCCGAAGATCGAGGAGGATTTCGACAAGCACTTCGACATGCCTACTACTGGTAAAGTAAGAAGGAAGACATCTCTACCTACCCACGTTTGTCCGTTCACGCGCAGAAATCTCAAGGTAGCCGGCATAGAGTATTCAGTCGCCAACAAAAAGGGCAAGAGACGCTAATTAAGCTAGATCGGAACCGAGAAAAATTAAGAAGACTTTTGTGTGTATATATGTGCATGTGTGTGTGTATGTGAGACACGCACTTCTTTCTATATATATGTGCATATGTATGTGAGACAAACACTTCTTTATATATGGGCATGTATGTATGTGAGACAATCACTTCTTTCTTTAATTAATTGTAATATAATGTTTTCTTTCTTTAATTATAATTAAAAAAATATTTAAAAAATGTGGGGCAACCCTAGGATTCGAACCCATGGCACTAGGGTTATTTACTTCACAGCTAAACCAATGGGGCTAGTAATAGATATGTTTCATAGTACAACGTTTGGTTTTTTTATTTATCTATCCACGCAATTCTGTGGCGCACCATCTAAGGCATGCGCCATAGAAATCTAACACTTCTGTGGCGCACCGTCTGAGGCATGCACCATAGAAATATCTTCGAGCCAATGACATGTGGCCCCGCACACGTGGCCACAGAATACGCCCAAGAAATTATGTGGCACACTCCTTAGACGATGCGCCATAGAATTCTAACAATTTTGTGGCGCACGGGCTCGGGGTGCGCCACAGAATATGCCTCTCAGCCAATGACATGTGGCCCCGCGCGCCAATCTTCCACACTTAGCCATTTTTGTAGTTCATCCCGCCTAGTCCCCTCCTCTCTCGCGCGACGACAAACACCTTCTTCTCCCTCGCGCTCGCCCATGGAGGATCCCCTTCTTCTCCCTCGCGCTCGCCCGTGGAGGATCCGTGTGGAGGCTCCCTCGCGCTTGCCGCCGTTCACGACTAGCGCCTAGCCCCCTTCCACGCGCCCCGGCCGTCCTCGATCGAGTCCGTCCGGCCGTCCTCGATCGAGTCCGTCCGGCCGTCCTCGAGCACCACATGTACTCTCTCTCTCTCTCTCTCCCTCTCTCTCTCTCCCTCTCTCTCTCTCCCTCCCTCTCTCTCTCTCTCTCTCTCCCTCCCTCTCTCTCTCTCTCTCCCTCCCTCTCTCTCTCCTCTCTCTCTCTCTCTCTCTCTCTCTCTCTCTCTCTCTCTCTCTCTCTCTCTCTCTCTCTCTCTCTCTCTCTCTCTCGCTTGATCCCTGTGGCCTCTCGCCATCGTGAACCGAAAAGCTCTGTCACCATTGATGGATTAAGAACCCTAGCTAGTCCCCTTCTAACCAATGATGCCCCACCTATACACCTGAAACTCCTGTTCTTGCACGAAAACAAGATCCCCCTGGATACCACTTGCACTCCTGGATATCTTTGGAGACTTGTAAAATAGAATTACAAAGTATAATATTTATTTTTATTTTCTGAAGCAATATAATGGAAGAGGAGTAA
Source organism: Alopecurus myosuroides (assembly GCA_028641055.1). Taxonomy (NCBI): domain Eukaryota; kingdom Viridiplantae; phylum Streptophyta; class Magnoliopsida; order Poales; family Poaceae; genus Alopecurus; species Alopecurus myosuroides. The sequence goes on from CM054057.1 coordinate 763,386,953, forward strand.
GATCAAGTACAATATATTGATAAACATTTCGTCGATTGTGATTGACGGCTGGTCAAAAAGTTCTGCACTGGCTGACACCATCTTCTGCCAGATGGGCTCATATTGCTAGCAATATTGAGGAACAAATTGGTCATGGCGGAGAAAGCGTCCATTAAGACAATGGATAGCTTTCTCAATTCTCTATCTATGGATGCACAAAATCTGCATGCATCGATCGAGAAACTGGTGTGTGCAGAATAAACTCAAAACGGTCTTGTGCTAGGGTATATGTTTTCTTTTAACCATCAGATTGTAACTGATAACTGTTGAACTGAGAAATTTTTGGCCCTTTAGTAGTAACTTGTCCTGTTGTGCATCAGGGCAAGTCCTAAATCCACTGATTTGTAGTTAGGAGTAACTGAATACCGGTGTGTGCAGAATAACTGTTGAACTGGTGTTTGATAGCTAAGTTTGAATACCAGGAAAATATAGAAAAATCAGTTCATGAAGTTTGAATGTTAGGAGTAACTGAATCTTTATAACAGGTTTTTCTTTGCAAGTTGCAAACTCTGGGCAGATTTCTGTGATTTTTGTGCAGGTTTTTCTTTTTGAGATGCCAATGTTTCGCGAGAAAGTTGATTCATTTCCTTCTGACCGAATTTCTGGCACTCCTAGACATAGGAAAATTAGCAAAGGTCATGCCCAAATTTTCTATGAATTTTATACTTAGTAGCTTTGTCTGTTCAAAAGGTTTCATTAGCAGCAGATGATTTGTAGTGGTGGCTTTGTCTGTTCAAAATGTTTCTAGCTAGTAGTGTATATGCTTAATCTGTTCTGTCGGTGTAACAGTAGTAGTTAGTTGTAGTAGTCAGCTGTTGGGGGCTTTGGACCGGGGATATTGATCATATATTTGTGTGGTTTGTATAAGTCTCCATGCTTTTTTTTTTCCCGTGGTTGCTGCCAGGTCAGTGTGTATCAGCCATGATTGAATGGTACAACAAAAACAAACAATATTCCAACTACCATTACAGACTGATCCCTACAATGATCTTCTGGTTATACCTGATCATTGCATAACTCTTGGTTCTGTTCCATGCCAGCTATTCTATTCTCTGTTTCACTAGAAATAGTACTAGAACATGACCTATTATGGACACTAGGAAATAGACCTAGGAGAAAGAAACTAGCCTTAAAATATAGATCAGAAATGACGCCGTCACCACCCAAGGACGTGGACATGGCGCTTGCTGGAGCCGGTGTCGATGACTATCATTACGATCACAATGTCGACATCGATGCCTACCTCAACATGGGCTGCAGCCAAGATAGGTACATGCCTGCTATGGATCGTGACGATGAAGCCTTCCGCAGTCACGACGATCAACCTAGGCGTACTGAAATCACGCAGCGCCTGACCTTCCAGCAGGGTACAGTATTCAGCCCTGGCACACTGCATAAGACAGTCGTAGGGTCGCCCCGAGCACCCCCAGCAGCACCCCCACCAGTACCCCCAGCTCCCGCAGCAGATCAGGGCACCGCCAGCAAGAAGATTAGGAAGAGACCTGCTAAAAAGGGCCAGCCTAGTAAGATCTTGGCCGACGTCGTGGTACGACCCCGTAAGGATGGCTTGACCCGCTTGCATGAAGCTAGCCAACCGATACTGGGTCCGGACGAGATACACGGGGCAACTGGACCAATGCTCACTTTGCAGAACATTATCGTGATGCTAGATGGCCTCCTTCTTAAAGATGAGTGTCCAAATTACCCGGTGTTCGTGGTCAAGGTGCCAGAGGGCCCGGACTTTGTCCATGAAGATCCCGCGGGACTGTTCTTTATAGCGTACAAGGATATCTTCAATCTGTTTCACTCGAGACGGCTGGACTATAACTTGGTCCGTCTATACGCGCTCAATGCTCAGTTGCAGATCCAGCGAGAGTTACCCCCGTACGTTGTGGTAGCGGATCCCTACTACATGCGTGATAGCCAGCTGGAGGAAGGATCAAGTACACGGACCAAGGCAGTGAAGTAACTCGAGAGCTTCATGTTGAGAAACAGTGAGAGAGGGACATTCTTTTGCCTGTCTTTCCCGAGTAAGTCTCGCGACCGTTGTAGCTAATGTTTTTTTTCTAGATTTCATCCATTTCTTATCCTTGTTTCAATTGCATGTGTTGAGCAGGGACACATACTACACACTCATCGTGCTTTGCCCAAAGTGGTCACTTGCCCAATACTTCGACGGAGAGGAAAGACTACACCAGAATAAGGGGTGTTCTCGATGAGGCTATCAATGGCTACGCCCAAAATGGAGTCACATTCGAAAAGAAACAAGAATGTATCAGGCCGGCTACTCGCAAATACCGGTTCAAGCACGTGACCGAGTTCCCCTGCATCAAGCAGCCGGCTTGGAGCACGAAGGAGGCCTTCTATGCCCTCCATCACCTCAAAGGGATTGTCCGCGATGCAAATAATCTGAATCAGCCTGGTAAACTCCGTGACTGGTCCAACAAAATGGCGGGGGAAATCTCACAGGAAGATCTTATGCGAGATTTTCATCGCATCAAAATCAAGTTGTCGGAGATAATCATTGAAGATGTCAACAAAAAGGGGGGGGGTCCTTAAACAATCCCATAGGGTTATGCCAGAGGGATATCCAGGTACGCCTAGAGCGGCAGGTTGATCGTAGGACGTGGATGACGAAAGACTTATATAAGCCGTTTCCGGCGCCGCTCACCTTGCTCCCGCCGCGGAAGAGGTCTCACTGAGCGAGGTGTGCCTATCTACTATTAGTTTGTTTAACAAAATTTGCTTAATTAGCTCTAAACTTAGGCCTAGCTTTATGCTTACTTAGCTTGAACTTGTGTGATATCGATGTTGTATATCTTTGATGTTTATTTTTGTTTCCTTTGCTCTACTTTTTGTGAACATATCTGCCTTAGCTGTTTTTGCATTACTTACTAATATGCCTTGTGTCTATCTATATAGATGACTTACTACGTGGTGTTCGAGGGTCGGGTTACAGGAATCTATGACGAGTGGAAGGACTGTAAAGCACAGGTGTACAAGTTCAGCGGCAACTGCTATAAAGGATACGAGACAAGACACGAGGCGGTTGCCAAGTGGAGGGACCACCAGTCGAAACAGAAGAACAAGATGAAGACCTCCATCGTGCTACCGCTCTTGCTCACCATCGCCGCCGTGCTTGTAGTCTGTTTCATCTTAGCTTAGGCATTTGTAACTTGACATCATCGAGTAACTATGTGGTGACAATTGTTCGATAATGTTTGACTGTAACTTTGAACCAAATTCGATACTTTGCACTATGTATCACTATTGTAATTAAGTAATGTGTGACTTATATCTTTGTCAAATATTAGTACTATGTTATATATTGTCAAATATCACCGCTGTGTATTCAAACTGTATAATTCTTGTGTATTCAAACTGTATATACCAGAAACAAATTAAATTTCGAAATACTGCATTCCTTTCTGTGGCGCACCTATAACACTTTCTGTGGCGCATCTCTTTTTGTGGCGCATCCCCTCTTGGTGCGCCACAGAATCAACTATTTATTCTGTGGCGCATGTTATGGGTCCGCCATAGAATTTACCTTTCTGTGGCGCAGGTTGTGGGTGCGCCATAGAATCAATTATTTCTGTGGCGCATGTGTGGGGTGCGCCACCGAAAATATTTTAATGGCGTGTATTCTGTGGCGCACCCCTGTGGCCCCGTGGTGCGCCACAGAATCAATATTTGGTGCGCCACAGATGAGCCTATCTGTACTAGTGAGGGTTCTTCCAAAACTTTTGCACCACAAGAGCGATGTAATCCTTAAGCACGGGATCATACTGTTGATAATTGAGCGGGGACAAGTTTTATCCCAAAGAAACCTCTTCTTGTTGATTGACCATCTTGGTCACAACTTTGACCTTCAAAGCAATTGAGGATCCTTTGTGCATTCCAAGAGCACGAGCACGAGTGCCTTGAGCAAACTTTGTTTGAACTTGGAAGGAGACCATCTCTTGCGTCACATCTGTTGAGGTCATGAGGTGATAGTTCCGACTTCTTTGAAGGCCCTTCAAGTCCACGGGCTCAAATGGAATGAGGGCACTCACGTACTTTCTCTTGATCCAAACACATTCACATGAGTGACACCAAGACCACTAAATGCGGTGGCCAGGGTCTTTGAGTTTACGGTACATGTCCGCATGGTTGTCACCATCAAGCATATAGAAACCTTCGGCCTCATTGCTCAAGGTATCATACATATTCCTATTCATGCTTTCATTGCCCTCAAACATGGTGAAAATAGCAGCCCATGTCCCTTTGGCGGTGGAGTATTGTTGAAGATGAGGCATGTGGTTTGGAATCACGGCTTGTTGAATCATCGACAAGGCAGTGTCGTTGCGTTGGAAATCTACCACTTCTAATCTTGTCAAGTTCTTGGGGTCATGAGGCTTGTATCCATTTTGATTGACCCTCCAAATCTCAATGCAAGAGGAGTTCAAGTGAGTTTTCATATAATATTGGAATTTACTAAAAGAATGTGCATCAATTTTATGAGGTTCGCCTTTCGGGTTAATATGAGGATGCGGGATAGGAGGATCGGGAGAGTACCTTTCTTCGACATTGTGATACTCTTCCTTCTCATCCTTTCCCTTAGAAGTTTTGTTCTTAGATGATTCACTTTTATTTTATCCACACTTATCCTCATCCCCCTTCTCGTCCGGAATTTCTTCTGAGGGAGTCGAAATGGAAGTTTCCGGATTCTTGGCTTTCAATAGTTGTAACATTAACTCTCGCAACTCCGTCAATTTGACATCCATGGATGATGTAAAGGAATCTTTCATTTTCTTGAGATCATCCAAAGTGACTTGTGTCGCAGACTCAAAGGCATCCCCTACATTCACCATACTATCTCTCTTAGTCGGTTAAGCCCAAAATAAGAGCCGATGTTCTAATACCAATTTAACGGATAGTATGGTGACCTAGAGGGGTGGGGGTGACTAGGTGCTACGACTAATTTTAATATTTTTCAATTTAGGCTTGAAACAAAGGCAAATTCTATAGGTATGCAACTACGGTGAATTTAAACATATGACAAGAACAACAATAAACAAGATACAAACACAAAGTAAACGAGAGGGAATGAGGTAACCGAGAACGGAAGCACGCGGAGGAAAGGATGTAATCCCGAGTTCCTCCTTGTGACGGGAGTACGTCTCGTTGGAGGGGTGTGAATTTTGCCACGAAGGCCTACTCAACGCCACAAAGGCCTCACCCTATTCTCTGATGAACCTCGCCACAAAGGCCTAGTTCACTTTCAACTATTGTTTCCCTTTGAGGCGGAAATCGAGTCATCTACAATGAATTTCAGGCACACACCCACAACCGAATTAGGGGCTCCCAAGAATCACCAACAATCAATAAGAGTAGCAATGGGGTCTAGGTTTTCCACAAGATAACCCTAGAATAGATGCACTCAAGAGAATGACGGGGACATAAAGAACATGTTGTTGAAAAATGTTAATCGGGGCCTTCTCCTTTAATCCTCTGAAGATAACCAAGTTTGGGTGGAGGGATTAGGAGATCTAACTTGGTGGGTGAGTTTAATTAATGGAGCATTCAACTCTGAACGAGCTAGCTAGACGAAAAATAAGGGGAGAGGGCCCAAAAATCTAGCCGTTTGACACCTTTATGGAAAAGTCACATCGGATACTCCGGTCTAGCAAAGTCTCCCGCAACATTTCGGAGGGCCGGAAACTTTGCAGAACATCAAAGACTCGGGCACTCTCCGGACCGCATCCAATGGGCATCACCACTTTGGCTTGGCTCTGGAAAATCTTCTAGGGCGGAGACTCTGGCCTGGCCAGAGACATGACAACGTGACATGCCTAGTACAAACTACATAATCCGAGAGTGATGTTCGAGAAGGTGATGCGGCCGCATTGGCAACGACGAGTTTCGGCGGCATGGTGCTCGACGGAGGACGTGTGATGATGGACGCGTCATGGTGACGTCGATAACATACCTGGCGAGAGATTTTGGTTCGATCGCGTAGGACAACAGATGTGACTTCTGGAGAGTGTGCACTATCTCTGGGTTGATCGGTGAGTCGGCGAGTGCTGGCTAGGAATAAGGCCCCGTTTTTACTATAATTTGTGCTAGTCATGGTGTTTTTCACTGTTTGGCAATTTCGGGTTGTATGTTCTTTGTTCTACGGCTCTTTGCCAGATTATTTTTTGAATAAACAAAATAAACACGGTATGCGTCTCTTCCATGGAGAGGCCAGGTACCTCCCGTTTAAAAGAAAAACATCCATGGTGAAATAGCAAAGAAGCAGCATAACAATATGTGGTTTACTAGGTTAGCTTGAGGGTTCATGTGAAGTAGTTGGCATGAAAAGGGGCAACATCCAACTGCCCCTCTCATTACAAATCACACTATATAAGAACACCGTGTGTAATCGGGGTTTTGTAGCCAGAGTTAACGTGCAGTGCATCTGAGAAGCGTGATAATGGAGCTAATTCCTCTGTTTGCAGTCCTAATCATTCTGGCGATCACGCTGACCATGGCTTGTCTAGCCTGGACAGCCGCCTCCCGTCGCCGGCATTCACAGTGCTACCTCCTCGATTATGTCTGCTATAAACCATCAGATGACCGCAAGGTGACGACTGATATGGCGGTAGCGGTGGCTGAGCGTAACAAACATTTCGGCCTCCGTGAGCTACGCTACCTCTTCCGCCTCACCTCTCGCGCGGGTCTCGGTGAGGAGACGTACGTCCCATCATGCGTTTTCGCCGGCCGCGAGACGTTTCGCGCTCACCAGGATGGGCTAGACGATATGGACGCCTTCTTCAACGATGCCATCGCTGGAGTCTTCGCCAAGACCGGGTTCGGCCCCCGGGATGTCGACGTGCTCATCCTCAACGTCAACTTCTTCTGCCCAGAACCATGCCTTTCCTCCAGGATTGTGCATCACTATGGCATGCGCGAGGACGTCGCAGCATACAATGTCTCGGGCATGGGCTGCAGCGCCACTCTCGTCTCCCTGGAAATCGTCCAGAATGTCATGCGGGCACGGGCGCCGCGCCCGGTTTTGGCGCTCGTGGTATCGTCGGAGGCAATCTCGCCTGGGTGGTATGGCGGAAGGGACAAGTCCATGATGCTGGGCTTTGTCCTTTTCCGATGTGGCGGGTCAGCGGTGCTGCTCACGAACAACCCCGCGCTTCGCGGGCGCGCGAAGATGAAGCTACGCCACCTCGTGCGTGCAACCGTGGCTGCCAACGATGATGCATACTCCGCCATTATGCAGCGTGAGGATGCAGACAACGTCATGGGGTTCAGTATCAACAAACACTCCCAAAAGCTGCATCCGAGCCTTCGCACCAACCTGAAACGCCCGGTGCCGCGGATCCTCCCCGCTAGGGAGCTCCTCCGACTTGCTGCCGACTTAATACGTCAAAAAATTTCGCGCCAGAAGCATCTCAAGATCAATGTCAACTTGAAGACCGGGGTCGACCATTTCTGCCTTCACTCTGGTGGGGTTGCCGTGATCGATGCCGTGAAGAAAAACTTCAGGCTCGACGAGTTCGACGTAGAGCCGTCAAGGATGACACTGCACCGCTGGGGAAACACGTCGGCCAGCAGCGTGTGGTATGTTCTCTCGTACATGGAGGCGAAAGGGAGGTTGAAGAGAGGGGACAGGGTGCTCATGGTGACCTTCGGATCGGGGTTCAAGTGCAACAGTTGCATGTGGGAAGTTATTGGCGATACATCGGACAAGGGTGCATGGGCAGAATGCATCGACGAGTACCCACTGGCGATCACATCCAATGCGTTCCTTGAAAAGTACGGCTGGATCAACGATGTCGATGACGGCTCGATGATGTTTTAACTTGTAATTATCCATGCATGATACACAACATACCTACTATTCTAGCTTCCAATAATGGTGCCTCACGCTGCACACGACGTACGCTACCTACGCCAGGAGATGGTTACTACTACCGGTATTGTAACTAGCACGGTGGCCTCACAAGTATATTAAGTATTTACTGTGTACTTTGCCGATATTTTCCTTTCACCTAACCTCATCATGGCAAAACACACGAAGTTATAGACACATATATTTTAAGTGTGTAATTTCGACTTTCATTGGCATGTGATTATATTACTCACAATCTTTATCCCCATAAGGTTCAAATTGGTAGTATGTTCCTTTACTTATTTACCTTTGCGCCGACATGTGGGGCCAATTGCGTAGTAAGTGCATCGACCCGCTCTCTCCGATTCCCGCGGCCACAAATTTCCGACATCATTTAAGAAAGAAATGAGAACCTCCAACACGCCGCTGAATAGTAGGTATGATGTCCTAGAGAAGTATTGCCCATATGTTTCTTAGAGAGAGCAAGCCTTATGATGCACTTCTCATCCTCGTCTTGTTAGACATGCCGGCACGCAGATGTATTTGCAGCTGTGATCTTCTGCACTACATGTGCAAGCAGAAACCTATCCTTTGACCTAGAAGTGGATAACCGTTTGGTGGCACTGCCCATACGTAACAAAATGTTATCAAACTGCATGTAAGGCTTGCTAGTTGCTACCCAGATAGTAGGATGGCCTAATTGTCTCGGTTGACGCCACTAGTGCATGGGAGTTCCAAGGCATGGTCTAGAAGATGTTGCTCGCTATTCAAACTACCATCATCACCGCACTACACCCCACCACAAACAGGTTGATGAAATGAAGGTCATTTTGCAACTTGTATGTGTTCACAGCACTGTGAGTGATGTATGTCACAGGGAAGAAGGCATTGCAGTTAGTGATAAGAATGTCGATGAGGTGAAGGTTGATGCTGGTATTGGCGAAAAGCTCATGTATCAGAGAAGCAGATGAGCAAATCTTTGTCTAAAAATTAAGAGCACATGTTATAGAGTTAACAGTCGAATCAGCGAGCAAAGTCGAGAGATGTGCATGCTTGAGGCAGGTGGCCTTTGAGATTCCACAGTTGTAGCTTGGTCGGAAGCAAGAGTAGTCAAACAGCTATACGGTTTTAGGACAGACTACACAAGGTTTAAGGTCAGAAGAGCACCGACTAGGTCCACTGTGACTAGGCTGCACCGGGAGCCATTGTGCAAATTTTATGTGGATAACAGCAGCGACTAACATGGATGCAGTCTGAAGCACTTCACAACCACTAACCAGTGCGGTTCGAAAGTGTAGTGTACCTGCAGTTTGCAGATATTATCCATCAGGATTGGATGACGGAACTATATATCATGGTGGGATATTTTCAAAGAAGGGCATGGTATTATACCCTTGTAATGTTGTATCGCCAAAGATCTACGAAAAGCCTACGTACAACCGTGAAAGTCTCACCTGTCTTTATTAATTAACAACATCATAGGAGACATCCCTAGACTTCTAGGACATAAATGTGATTGAAAACCTATTTGCTATACTTCACTAGGACATGAGTGGTGACAGTAGGTATGAGTGTATGGCACCATGCATGCCAACTTCTCAAACATTTGACACCATATCATTCACGTTGGACCCTACTGTGTAGCCCATGCTTCTCATGTCGTGCAGATCGTATACTCTCTCATTCAGATTACTAGCTAACACGACATGTGAGCATAAATATTGAGATGTTTCGGTGTGCGCACAGTTAATATGGTATGTCTATTTTATTTCGTTTTCTTTAGTACTTGAGGTGTCTCATTTGGAAATAAACAGTAAAATTTTCAAATGTAAAAATTGGACGAGGATATGTGCAAACTTTGAGTATGTGTAAGAAGTACAAAGAAATATGCTCTTCGTGTTCGGAGAGACCCACCTTCCAGCGATTTAATTCGTAGAAGCCATGCATCCTCGACGGGATGTGCACTCTCTATGGCCAACCTGAATACACCATCCAGAAAGCACGAAGATGACTTCAGCATGTCCTTCTATCGACCCATATTTCTTCTGGCAATTCGGTCAACAGAAGAAGAAGTATAGCCTAACGAGGTGAAACATTATTTGTCGAACTTGGGATTGTTACAATGTGAGGCGCATAAAACGATATACAAAGGACAAGAAATTATAGAAATACACAGAGATTTGACAAGGCAGTTCGGTGCTCAAGCTCTACATCTACGGGGGGCATCTTTAATGAGCACTCCTCCTCATGTACTAAACAAGATAGTACCGTCGATGACAAGCCCTCCGACATATACAACATCAAATCTCCAACATAGCGGTGGTCTGACCTCCCCTGCCATAGGCGTCAGACCGTCCCATCAAAATCTTATTTATAACCTATTAACTTTTCATCTTGTCTATTTTCACTAACCACGGTGCCTTTATGTATTAGGTTCAAATTAAACATGTTCGACTCCAACAAATAAAACTTGCGCTAATTATAAGTCCAAATGTAGCCTACTCATACGTATATTCGACACCAATTACAACAAAACCACCTTGACGAATATGCATTCTCAGAATTAAAGTTTTCATGCCGAATCTGCATGTATCTACACTTGATCCATTAATCATAAGTTCTGCTAATACTACCTTGACTCCATACGACTCAACCTACAACCATAGTCCCTCACTTGTTTCATCACAGTCAATGCTCCCACGAAAATTATTTCTTCCACATTCTTGTCTTGTTCTCCTAATTCCCCGGAGTATCCGTCCACCTCCATGAAACGTCGACCATTAAGCTACCATACCGATAACATTGTTGCATTGTCACCTTGGTAGCCTCGTCCTTGATCTATGTGAAAGTGAAAAGCTCGTATATTAGGTGTGACAATTAAGAGCTATCTGAATTCATCATCATCGCTAGTGTTGCCTGTTTGTCTGAAACTTGACGGAACTTCTTTGTTCCTTTAAGTCACCTCGAATCTTGAGAGCTGTTTCATCCACTTTCGCAGATTCTTCATGGGCAACCTCATTCATCTCCTGGCCTCAATAGACTTTTATCATCATAAACCTGGTTATACATTTGATACATCATCAGAAGGTGAAAAACAGAGTTATGTATTGAATACATATGTGGACCATTCTTCTATCCACCGGTTAACAGGGTCATATGGACTCTAGATGTGTTCTCGACTCTCCCCGGTCACTCGGGAAACATTTAGCTATAGGGTGGATGGTGGCACGTTAAGAGACTAGATTAGATCTTTTCCATTCTTGTTATGTCTGTTTTCACCTTAACTGTGTTTGATCCTTGAGTTGTTATCTTTATACTTGCTAGTTGATACTTTGTTGAAATGGAGGGTTAAAACTATACAATCAAGTACGTCTATGTACATTCCTTTCATGGAGAGGCCAGGTCTCTGTTTCCCATTTCGAATCAAATTAACTGGTTTAAGTATTCTGCGTGTGTTAATACCGTGAGATACCCTATGTAAATGGAAGAGAAGAAAAGAGAAATCTCCGAAGTAAGGATTCCTCCTGTTTATTTGGAACCCTAAGGGGACTATTCTTCCACAAAATAACAAGGGAAACTCGCAGCGGGCTAGCTTGGGAGAGAAAGAACTATAACGGACGTATTGTCATCTGGATGTTCCATGCTTCAAAATCCATGTTGAAATAGTACAGAAGCAACACGACTTTAGGCCAACGTACTTGGACAGCTTGATGGTTCATGTCAAGAAGTTGGCAAATCTATTATATACTAAAAACAATATACAGATCTCTAATAGAAACACCACGTTAATCCACATCACTGGAATTATATAGTCGGTTAGATTTGTGTTTAATGGCTGAGATTTAAAGAGAGAGTTCACGTTCATAGGACATGCGCACGTCTAAACATCGTAACGTCCAATTAGTCTATCAGGTATCTAGAGTCCTAGACACTTGGATCCGTATTTCATGGCTGAGATTTAAAAGTGAATTCACGTTGAATCCTTCGCCTGGTGTCATTACATATGCCCTAGTATCCACAAAATATATTAAACTTGGAATACGATAGTTCTGTTGAAAAAGTGTTCACAAAAAAATTCTATCTCCTCCTAACATTCTAGGATTTCGGTTCAAATGACGGGTGTTATGGCCAAATACATGCATAGTTTGTTATAATGAGCCCATATTGCACACGAACATGCATCTTGGAAGCACGGATAATGTTGATGAAGGAAGTTACTTTTTTAACTGAATAAAAAAACTATTTTCCATTTTTGGAGTGATAGAAATGGTTTTTTTTTGTGAAGGACCTACCACAAACATGTTGCAAAACTTGGGGGCTTAATTTTTTTAGCATGCTAGGACATGTGATATACCCAAATAAACAATCTGTTTTCTAAAAAAAGATTTCCATCCAGCTTTTTTGAAAATCACAAGTTTCTGCCGATCCAGCTGGAAACGGGATAAATTTGAACTACAAGAGCTAGCTTATTTGGACAAGAGTTAGCTGATGGATGTCTCATATTTGGATTTCTCTCATTTTTCTAATAGATTTAGACATATTATTTGTGAAATTTAAATTTATGGAATTGCATATATGAATTATTCAATATTAAATGGAAAAATACAAATAAGTTAATTATTATTTCCATTTAAGAACATTTTAATTCAAAATATTATTAATCGTTCATTTCTTTTTATTTAAATAATTATTTTGATTCATACAATAAATGTGTGTGACATCATAGTCTATGGGTTAATAGGATTGATAGCATACTATTGTCAGATAAGTATCTCTTCTTTGTACTTAGCTCATCGAAAATGAACTACGAAGTTAAGCGTGCTAGTGCGGGAGTAGTGTGAGGATGGGTGTCCTCTCGCATGGAAGGCTTATTACCCAGATAGTAGGATGACCATTCCTCTCTAATCAAACAGCTTTCACTTACGCGTTGCACCTCATCCCAGAGGGGTCGATGCCACAGATGTCATCCCGCAACTTGTATATTTCACAATACAGTGATGCATGGCACAGGAGAAAATGAACTGCAGTTGGTGATAAGAATGTCGATGGAGTGCAAGTTGATATAACAGTCCGAGTGCAGATTTTATGAGGACAACAGCTGCGAGTGCCGAGGTGGTGACTGTTAAACGATAGGGTTGTATTAGAGATAGATTAGTTCAAATGTATTTGAGTTGTTCAGGTTAGGTGTAGATAAACTGTGATCTTCAGGGATCCTTTCTTGGTTCCCAAGTTCTGTAACGGATCATGTATATCCGGCCCTTTCGTGGCCCCTATTTAACACGCAGACGAGCCGAGCTCCAAGGCATCGTTCACCACAACCGATCTACCAATCTACGTTGTCTAATATGGTATCAGAGCTCGTCCTCGGTGGGACGTCCATGGCGAACTCCGGCGCGGCATCATCTCCTTCGGCAATGGTGTGACCGAGAGGCTAACCAAGTGCAACCATGTCCTATGGAAAGCTCAGGTCCTCTCGGCAATCCGTGGAGCTCAGATGGAAAGCTTCCTCGACATCAGCATCGCAGCACCGGCAAAGGAGCACACGGTGACCAAGGACAGCAACACGGTCACCGAACCCAATCCCCTTTATTCTCTTTGGATTGCACAGGACCAGCAGGTCCTTAGTTTTTTGCTAACAACCCTGTCTCGAGAGATTGGACAGCAGCTTGTCGGCAACACCAGCGCGGCGGCTATGTGGCTGGCCATCGAGGGCATGTTCAATGCCCACAGCCGCGCCAAGACCGTCAACTTGCGCATCAGCCTTGCTAACTCCTGGAAGGGGACCCAAAGCATGGCCGAATATTTCAGCAATATCCGTGCCCTCGTAGATGAGATGGAGGGGGCCGGCAAGAAGCTGGACGAGGAGGACATCGTCTCCTACCTCCTGGCGGGTCTCGACTCCGACTACAATGCCATCGTCGCCGCCATCTGTTCACGTGAATGAGAGGCCATATCGGTCTCGGATATGTATTCTCAGCTCCTCGCATATGAGATGAGCCTGGACCTCTTCAATGGAGGCTCCCAATCGTCAGCCAATGTCGCCACGCGCGGCGGCCGTGGAGGTGGCCCTGGGCGCAACAACTTCGTTGGTGGCCGAGGTGGCGGTGCGCCACCACAAGGGCGCGGCAGCGGTGGCCGCGGCTACTACGGAGGCCACGGTGGCCACAATGGAGGTGGCTACTACGGGAACTCCAACAACTACGGCGGTACTAACCGCAATGGTGGCAATGGGAACAACGGTCTCAAACCACGCTGCCAACTGTGTGGCAAGGTCGGCCACACGGTGATGAAGTGTTGGGAAAGGTTTAATCCCGACTCTGTACCCGTGCAAGTCCAAGAGAAGAGCGCTGGAGCAGCTACCACACCCTACTACGGCGTCGACACCAACTGGCACATCGACTCCGGCGCTACTGATCACATCACCAGCGACCTCAACAACTTGAACATTCGTGACAAGTTGAACATCTCCGGCGCTACGTTTGGGTGATATTTTACGTTTCGGCAGAAACTTAGTGGGTGGAGAAAACTGACGCAGCGGCGTAGGCGACCGCGGTGGATACGTGCATGGCGTAGGCGACCGCGCTGGAGACGGCATGCATGGCGAAGACGACCGCGCTGAAGCCTTTGCCGACGGCTTTAGGCCCGTCGTCGTACTACGTGATTCATGTTGTGTGTTTTGGGTGTACGGACCAATTATTGTGGTCCTTCTATTTTATTGCATTCACAGTAGTACTTTAGGCATCTAATTTGAAAATAAATAGTCATTTTTTCAACTATAGGACATTGTACAAGGATATGTGCAAGCTTTGTGCATGTGTAAGAAGTAAAGAAAAAATATGCTCTTCGCTAGCTTTTGGTGAGAAATTTGTATCAACCTTCGAGTGATCAAATAGTTGGAAGGCATGGCCCCTCGACGACATGTCAGCTAACCTGAAGACACTAACCTGAAGGCATCAAGAGGATTCCCAGCAGTTGGACTGATCTTGGCTGCGTGCATCTTTGTTATGGAGAGTAACGGTTAAACTTTTTAAGTAATAAAAACTCCCTTTATCGAAAAAAAGAGGAGTCACAACATGTCTTTCTTTGAGCTACATTTTCTTATGGTTTTTTTATTGGAGAGTTGCTCATTTGAACAACACAAATCTACGCTAAAAAAATATGCGGTTGGGTAGTTGGACCTTCTGAAATATAATTTGCTCGTATTTTATTCTTTAATTCTGAACCAAAAAATGTGAAAGTAGTAGTTTAATGTTATATCACACTAAGTTGCACATAATTAATTTTGAATTTCACATTTTTCGATGCAATTCAGTACATTGCACATTAAATTGCACTTTTCTCTGGAATGGAGTTTACAAGTGAAGCTTAAATTTGGACATTTTTGTGCAATTTTAGTCTCAAATATACAGAAAATAGATATTTCTGTTTGATCTATAGTTTTCACTTTCCTCATTCGCATTGATACATGGAGGTGCACATTGTAAATGGAAGAGGAGAAAAGAGAAATCTCCCGGTGATTGCATCACTAGGATTTCTCTAGTTTGTGGGGAACCTCTTGGGATAAATTTTCCCCAAAATAGACGAGGAAACTCGAATAGGGGTGAGCATGATCGATAACTGCCATGGCCATATCAATGTTCTATGAGTATGTTTTTTGTTGAAATATGCATGGTGAAAAACCACACCTAGCACACTCCCAACCCTCGCGTTGTCCCTAGCTGGCGACTTGGGGGAAACCCTAACCGTCGGTGCTAGGCCTCCCCTCCCAGCCTCCCCTTCACCAACACTACCCCTGCCTTCGAAGGTGTCCCAGGGAGGGCTACGGTGGATGCGACGGCACTGGAGGCACTTGCTAGCGGCTTCGGCGGTGTCTTTGGCATGAGGTGGCGTCCTCCTCTCGAGGAGGGTACATGCACGAGATCTGGGCCGGATGGATCTACCCTCCTCGATTTCGGTGACACGGCTTCATCCACGGAGATGCATGGCCATCACCCACATTCTACTGGTTGGCTGTTGCGAACAGCGAGGAGAGATAGGTAAACAAGCCATTCTGCCATCAGTGCCTGCGTATGCGGGCATAGGAACCTTATTGAAGGCGTTAGTGATGCGGTCCCCGACCCTGACACGATTGCTGGGGGGATGACAATAGATCCAGTCTGGATTGCATGTTGGCGCACCTAGCGCCATTCTACTCATGGGGCAGCATGCGTGAGTTGGACCTACCTTGTGGGACGAGTGGATCGATGGAGGCCGACAAGGGACTTTTAATATGATTAGCTTAGCCCCCACCAACTCGAACAACATGGCATCGGATGAAAATTCACTTAGCACGGAGAATCCAGCCACCAACCCTAATTCTGGTATGGAGGATGCGCCACCATCCGCCAACAATGCACATGGTAGGGAGGATTCGTTGGACGTCTTCAGCACACCTCTTAGCAGCCCATCCATCATCACTTCCACGCCCGTCCGCGGTCCGTCGGCATTAGCCGAGCTCAGTACCTTCAAGTTAATTAAGCTCGCATCCTTTCCTTCTCTCACGCCCTCATGTTTTCGTAGGCCGACGAGGTGGAATGCACCTTCCTCTTGCATGTGAACAATGAGGTGAAGGACGTTGCAAAGGGTAATCCCCATGTTCCACAACGTGGCTATGCCCCTGACATGTTTAGGGATTATGTGGCTCGAGTGTTACAGGGTTGCAAAGATTGAAATCTCCCGCATCAATCCCCCGGAGCCGATCATAGCAAGCTGTAACTCAGACACTTGATCTGGTCAATATGAACCCTGCAAAGATGTACTGAATTATATGCATGTTTTTAAACATCACGAACAACATGTTTTAAAGTCTTCACGCTTCAGCACTTGAGCGCGCAGTTCAAAAATGATATGTCGATAATTTTATTGATTTTCCTTCTCTTTTTCTTTTAATTTTCGTTTTGTAATTGTTTGACACATGAAATAAAATTGAATTGGTGACATTTTTTCGTAACATGGAACCGTTGTTTGACAGGATTTTTTAAACATACATACATTTTTTTTACCCGTGGAAAATTGTTTCCACATTCACAAAATGGTCATTTAAAAAAACACAAAGGCTAGCAAGGTACAAAAAAAGACGCTGGTACTAGGCCTCCCATTCCCCAACGCTGCCACCACATTCATCACGTTGGCGGAGACGCCCTATCTCCGAAGGTGTCGTGTGGAGGGCTACAGTGGAGGTGACAACGCTACTGGCCTCCTCGCGAGGAGGTGGAGGCACGAGATCTTGGCTGGAGTATAATCCGGATGGATCTTACCTCCCTATCCGTGGAGATGCACATGGAGACAAGAATGTAATCCCGAGTTCCTCATTTTGAGGGGAGTACGTCTCGTTGGAGGGGTGTGAGTTTCGCCATGAAGGGATACTCAACGCCACGAAGACCTCACCCAATTATCCGATGATTCTCGCCACCAAGGCTTAGTTCACCTTCCACTATTGATTCCCTTTGAGGCGGAAATCGAGTCCTTTACAATGAGCTTGAGGCACACACCTACAATTGAATTTGGGCGCTCCCAAGAATCACCAACAATCAGTAAGAGTAGCAATGGGGTTTGCGGCAGGAGGAGGGTGCCGTGGTGTTTTATGGAACCGGTGGAGGCGTACGGCGAGCCATCGGGAGGGTGAGGGAAACGATCGACGGAGGAGGTGAGCTCGTACGCCATGACGTCAGACGGGAGGAGGACGACAGCGACAGGAGAGGGGGTTATCGGGCCAAAGTGGTAACGGGCTGGGCTGGTTTAGTTGCTGCTGCTGCTGCCTCTCCTCTCCTTTGCAATTTTAATTTTTTTTTTGTACTGTTTTTTTTTTTGTAGTTAAGCAAAATGGAAACAAAGCAAGGTTTTGTTTAAAGAAAATTTTGGAATAAAAAATAGGATAAATTTCTTAGTTGAAATGCAACCTTTTGGTAGTTTTTGTTTTCAAAAACTTTATTGTTTGCTTGCTGTTTTAAAATTAAACCAATTTAATTGAGATTTCCAATATTAGTTAATATTAGAAAAACAAGGTATTTTCAATAGGGTTTTCTTTAGGGTTTAAAAGTGATTTAATGAATTCAAATTAGTGGTGAATTTCATGGATTCAAATGATTAAAGATTTGAGAAATGGTTTGAGTTTGGAAATAATTTGAAATTAATTGATTAATTGATTAAGTGATTGATTGAATTAAGCAACAATTTAAGAGTTGATCCAATATGAATATAATTGGAAGCAATTGATGTTTTTGGATTTGCAAATATTTATTTGAAAGATTGTAAAAGACAAGTGTGAAAACAATGTTTGATTCATTATGAAAACAATGCAACAGAAATAAAAATGAGAATGATGCCATGATGCATTGCATAAATTAAACAAGGAACAGAAACACTAGGTAGTTTTCATACTTGGATGTTACAGCTGCCTTGTCTGCGTACAGTGTTATAAACTCCGGATCAATTTGCTCGTCAGCAATATTAGTGCTCGGCCCCACCTGGGTATTGGAAATCACTTTGAGCGGGGACGTGGATTATTTTTTCTGCTCTCCGAGCTGGGCAACTGATTTTCCCCTTTTCCCGCTTGCGCTACAACTATTCGTCGACCGCACCATTTCCTGGTGTGACTTCAGAATAGAGCGATCATAGTCAGATGACAGACTCGGCTCGGGTTGATAAAGAGTCTTCACCATTTTCCAAGCTCGTTCTATCTCTTCTTCGGTCTCGGGGAAATCTGCCTTTTTCTTCTCCTTCCACTTCGATTTCCACGCCTCGTACTCGTCCTTTGCGATTTTCTGGTTTTCCTCGGGAGTATAGTCGTAAGGTAACTTGGGTACCTCCTTTGGTACATTCGGGAGGGGTGACCATTGACGTTTGGGTGATATTTTACGTTTCGGCAGAAACTTAGTGGGTGGAGAAGACTAACGCAGCGGCGTAGGCGACCGCGGTGGATACGTGCATGGCGTAGGCGACCGCGCTGGAGACGGCATGCATGGCGAAGACGACCGCGCTGGAGACCCATGGAGAAAACGCGGTGAGTTGTTCAATGGTAAAGACGAGCCCGATGGAGCCCCGCACACGAGGAGCGGCGCAGAAATCGACGAGCTTCTGAAAAATTGGGATGAGTGCCCTTCGCCGGGAAAGAAGCGACCCAAGCCAGAGCCGCTGCTTCGTATATACAAAGCGAGGTCTGTTTTCCACGACTTGGAGTACTGGCCGGTCCTCCACATGCCTCATAGCCTTGATGTGATGCACATTACGAAGAACGTTACGAAGAGTCTGCTTGGCACTATTTGCAATTCGGAAAATTCAAAGGATGGGCCGAAAGCAAGATACGATCTGAAACATTTTGGCATTAGGAAAAATCTACAGGTCCCCGCCGATAGTGATGATGATGATGAGGATAATACGGAAGGGTCTCAACATCCCCGCAAAAAGGCTAAGAAGAACACCGTGGTGCTTCCCGCTGGCTGCTTCACATTGAGTCCGCCGAAGCTTGAGCAGTTTTTCAGGTGCCTCCTAGAAGTCAAAGTTCCTCACGGATACTCAGGGAGTATAAGCAGATATCTGGACTTAGCGAAGAAGAGGTTCACCGGGATGAAGTCTCACGATTATCACGTGCTCATGACGCAGATACTTCCCGTTGCGATCCGAGGGATAATGGACGAGCACGTCCGTGATATGTTGTTTGGCCTTTGCAACTTTTTCGGCGTTATCACCCGGAAGTCGATCGGCGTGAGGCAGTTCAAGATGCTACAGGATGAGATCGTGGTGATACTATGCGAGCTCGAGATTTACTTCCCGCCGGCATTCTGTGATATATGTGTCCATATCCTTCTCCATGTCGTTGATGGCATCAGGCATCTCGGCCCGACGTTCCTGCACTACATGATGCCGATGGAAAGGCATAATGGTGTCCTGAAAGGATACGTTCGCAATAGGGCCCGCCCAGACGCAAGCATGGCCAAAGGATTTCTAACCAACGAGTGCATCTCTTTCTGCGACAATTACCTAATCACCGAAGACGATTAGGATGTCGGTTTGTCCACCAGGACGCACCTCGGCAGGCTCACCGGAGTCGGTTACCGCGAGGGCTGCCGTGACGTCCATGTCGGCATTAAAAAACGACGCGACGACTTTGAAAGGGCTCACCGGGTCGCGCTACAACACTTAAAATTGATCGAGTATTTCGTGGAAGAGCACAAAAGTTTAATCAACCAGAATTATATCGAAATGGGCGGGCCGAGGATGATGGGAGACGTAACCAAAGAGCACAACTCCGGCTTCATGCGTTGGTTCAAGCAAAGTCAACTGATTGAAGCACGGAGAAAAATGCCTTCTACGGAAGATGAAAAACTCATATACACCTTATCACAGGGCCCCGGGCAGAACGTAAGGACCTATCAGGTGTACGACATCTCCGGTTATAGATTCTCCACCGGGGACAAGGACATGAGTAGCGAAAATCAAAAGTCAGAGTAACTATGCTATCATATGGCGATGACGAGAGATATAAGAGCTCAACTACTACGGACAGACGGTGGTGCCCATGTTCCGTGTGAGATGGGCCAAGAATGTCAAGAAAGAAGGACGGTATTTCACCACAATGGTTATACCCGATGCCAAATCGAAGAACGCATCCGCGAAAATGAGCCATGGGTACTCGCTAGCCAAGTTGACCAATGCTTCTTCATCACCGACCCGTCAAGGCCTAGCCGTGTTGTCGTGAGCAGGGGCAAGAGGAGCATCATCGGAATGGAAGGAGACGCCAACGAGGAAGACTTGGACAAGAATGGTTATCCGAAGATCGAGTAGGAGTTCGACAAGCACTTCGACATGCCTACTACTGGTAAAGTAAGAAGGAAGACATCTCTACCTACCCACGTTTGTCCGTTCACGCGCAGAAATCTCAAGGTAGCCGGCATAGAGTATTCAGTCGCCAACAAAAAGGGCAAGAGACGCTAATTAAGCTAGATCGGAACCGAGAAAAATTAAGAAGACTTTTGTGTGTATATATGTGCATGTGTGTGTGTATGTGAGACACGCACTTCTTTCTATATATATGTGCATATGTATGTGAGACAAACACTTCTTTATATATGGGCATGTATGTATGTGAGACAATCACTTCTTTCTTTAATTAATTGTAATATAATGTTTTCTTTCTTTAATTATAATTAAAAAAATATTTAAAAAAATGTGGGGCAACCCTAGGATTCGAACCCATGGCACTAGGGTTATTTACTTCACAGCTAAACCAATGGGGCTAGTAATAGATATGTTTCATAGTACAACGTTTGGTTTTTTTATTTATCTATCCACGCAATTCTGTGGCGCACCATCTAAGGCATGCGCCATAGAAATCTAACACTTCTGTGGCGCACCGTCTGAGGCATGCACCATAGAAATATCTTCGAGCCAATGACATGTGGCCCCGCACACGTGGCCACAGAATACGCCCAAGAAATTATGTGGCACACTCCTTAGACGATGCGCCATAGAATTCTAACAATTTTGTGGCGCACGGGCTCGGGGTGCGCCACAGAATATGCCTCTCAGCCAATGACATGTGGCCCCGCGCGCTAATCTTCCACACTTAGCCATTTTTGCAGTTCATCCCGCCTAGTCCCCTCCTCTCTCACGCGACGACAAACACCTTCTTCTCCCTCGCGCTCGCCCATGGAGGATCCCCTTCTTCTCCCTCGTGCTCGCCCGTGGAGGATCCGTGTGGAGGCTCCCTCGCGCTCGCCGCCGTTCACGACCATCGCCTAGCCCCCTTCCACGCGCCCCGGCCGTTCTCGATCGAATCCGTCCGGCCGTCCTCGATCGAGTCCGTCCGGCCGTCCTCGAGCACCACATGTACTCTCTCTCTCTCTCCCTCTCTCTCTCTCCCTCCCTCTCTCTCTCTCTCCCTCCCTCTCTCTCTCTCCCTCCCTCTCTCTCTCCTCTCTCTCTCTCTCTCTCTCTCTCTCTCTCTCACTCTCTCTCTCTCTCGCTTGATCCCTGTGGCCTCTCGCCATCGTGACCCGAAAAGCTCTGTCACCATTGATGGATTAAGAACCCTAGCTAGTCCCCTTCTAACCAATGATGCCCCACCTATACACCTGAAACTCCTGTTCTTGCACGAAAACAAGATCCCCCTGGATACCACTTGCACTCCTGGATATCTTTGGAGACTTGTAAAATAGAATTACAAAGTATAATATTTATTTTTATTTTCTGAAGCAATATCATGGAAGAGGAGTAAGATCAAGTACAATATATTGATAAACATTTCGTCGATTGTGATTGACGGCTGGTCAAAAAGTTCTGCACTGGCTGACACCATCTTCTGCCAGATGGGCTCATATTGCTAGCAATATTGAGGAACAAATTGGTCATGGCGGAGAAGGCGTCCATTAAGACAATGGATAGCTTTCCCAATTCTCTATCTATGGATGCACAAAATCTGCATGCATCGATCGAGAAACTGGTGTGTGCAGAATAAACTCAAAACGGTCTTGTGCTAGGGTATATGTTTTCTTTTAACCATCAGATTGTAACTGATAACTGTTGAACTGAGAAATTTTTGGCCCTTTAGTAGTAACCTGTCCTGTTGAGCATCAGGGCAAGTCCTAAATCCACTGATTTGTAGTTAGGAGTAACTGAATACCGGTGTGTGCAGAATAACTGTTGAACTGGTGTTTGATAGCTAAGTTTGAATACCAGGAAAATATAGAAAAATCAGTTCATGAAGTTTGAATGTTAGGAGTAACTGAATCTTTATAACAGGTTTTTCTTTGCAAGTTGCAAACTCTGGGAAGATTTCTGTGATTTTTGTGCAGGTTTTTCTTTTTGAGATGCCAATGTTTCGCGAGAAAGTTGATTCATTTCCTTCCGACCGAATTTCTGGCACTCCTAGACATAGGAAAATTAGCAAAGGTCATGCCCAAATTTTCTATGAATTTTATACTTAGTAGCTTTGTCTGTTCAAAAGGTTTCATTAGCAGCAGATGATTTGTAGTGGTGGCTTTGTCTGTTCAAAATGTTTCTAGCTAGTAGTGTATATGCTTAATCTGTTCTGTCGGTGTAACAGTAGTAGTTAGTTGTAGTAGTCAGCTGTTGGGGGCTTTGGACCGGGGATATTGATCATATATTTGTGTGGTTTGTATAAGTCTCCATGCTTTTTTTTCCCCGTGGTTGCTGCCAGGTCAGTGTGTATCAGCCATGATTGAATGGTACAACAAAAACAAACAATATTCCAACTACCATTACAGACTGATCCCTACAATGATCTTCTGGTTATACCTGATCATTGCATAACTCTTGGTTCTGTTCCATGCCAGCTATTCTATTCTCTGTTTCACTGGAAATAGTACTGGAACATGACCTATTATGGACACTAGGAAATAGACCTAGGAGAAAGAAACTAGCCTTAAAATAGAGATCAGAAATGACGCCGTCACCACCCAAGGACGTGGACATGGCGCTTGCTGGAGCCGGTGTCGATGACTATCATTACGATCACAATGTCGACATCGATGCCTACCTCAACATGGGCTGCAGCCAAGATAGGTACATGCCTGCTATGGATCGTGACGATGAAGCCTTCCGCAGTCACGACGATCAACCTAGGCGTACTGAAATCACGCAGCGCCTGACCTTCCAGCAGGGTACAGTATTCAGCCATGGCACACTGCATAAGACAGTCGTAGGGTCGCCCCGAGCACCCCCAGCAGCACCCCCACCAGTACCCCCAGCTCCCGCAGCAGATCAGGGCACCGCCAGCAAGAAGATTAGGAAGAGACCTGCTAAAAAGGGCCAGCCTAGTAAGATCTTGGCCGACGTCGTGGTACGACCCCGTAAGGATGGCTTGACCCGCTTGCATGAAGCTAGCCAACCGATACTGGGTCCGGACGAGATACACGGGGCAACTGGACCAATGCTCACTTTGCAGAACATTATCGTGATGCTAGATGGCCTCCTTCTTAAAGATGAGTGTCCAAATTACCCGGTGTTCGTGGTCAAGGTGCCAGAGGGCCCGGACTTTGTCCATGAAGATCCCGCGGGACTGTTCTTTATAGCGTACAAGGATATCTTCAATCTGTTTCACTCGAGACGGCTGGACTATAACTTGGTCCGTCTATACGCGCTCAATGCTCAGCTGCAGATCCAGCGAGAGTTACCCCCGTACCTTGTGGTAGCGGATCCCTACTACATGCGTGATAGCCAGGAGGAAGGATCAAGTACACGGACCAAGGCAGTGAAGTAACTCGAGAGCTTCATGTTGAGAAACAGTGAGAGGGACATTCATTTGCCTGTCTTTCCCGAGTAAGTCTCGCGACCGTTGTAGCTAATGTTTTTTTTCTAGATTTCATCCATTTCTTATCCTTGTTTCAATTGCATGTGTTGAGCAGGGACACATACTACACACTCATCGTGCTTTGCCCAAAGTGGTCACTTGCCCAATACTTCGACGGAGAGGAAAGACTACACCAGAATAAGGGGTGTTCTCGATGAGGCTATCAATGGCTACGCCCAAAATGGAGTCACATTCGAAAAGAAACAAGAATGTATCAGGCCGGCTACTCGCAAATACCGGTTCAAGCACGTGACCAAGTTCCCCTGCATCAAGCAGCCGGCTTGGAGCACGAAGGAGGCCTTCTATGCCCTCCATCACCTCAAAGGGATTGTCCGCGATGCAAATAATCTGAATCAGCCTGGTAAACTCCGTGACTGGTCCAACAAAATGGCGGGGGAAATCTCACAGGAAGATCTTATGCGAGATTTTCATCGCATCAAAATCAAGTTGTCGGAGATAATCATTGAAGATGTCAACAAAAAGGGGGGGGGGTCCTTAAACAATCCCATAGGGTTATACCAGAGGGATATCCAGGTACGCCTAGAGCGGCAGGTTGATCGTAGGACGTGGATGACGAAAGACTTATATAAGCCGTTTCCGGCGCCGCTCACCTTGCTCCCGCCGCGGAAGAGGTCTCACTGAGCGAGGTGTGCCTATCTACTATTAGTTTGTTTAACAAAATTTGCTTAATTAGCTCTAAACTTAGGCCTAGCTTTATGCTTACTTAGCTTGAACTTGTGTGATATCGATGTTGTATATCTTTGATGTTTATTTTTGTTTCCTTTGCTCTACTTTTTGTGAACATATCTGCCTTAGCTATTTTTGCATTACTTACTAATATGCCTTGTGTCTATCTATATAGATGACGTACTACGTGGTGTTCGAGGGTCGGGTTACAGGAATCTATGACGAGTGGAAGGACTGTAAAGCACAGGTGTACAAGTTCAGCGGCAACTGCTATAAAGGATACGAGACAAGACACGAGGCGGTTGCCAAGTGGAGGGACCACCAGTCGAAACAGAAGAACAAGATGAAGACCTCCATCGTGCTACCGCTCTTGCTCACCATCGCCGCCGTGCTTGTAGTCTGTTTCATCTTAGCTTAGGCATTTGTAACTTGACATCATCGAGTAACTATGTGGTGACAATTGTTCGATAATGTTTGACTGTAACTTTGAACCAAATTCGATACTTTGCACTATGTATCACTATTGTAATTAAGTAATGTGTGACTTATATCTTTGTCAAATATTAGTACTATGTTATATATTGTCAAATATCACCGCTGTGTATTCAAACTGTATAATTCTTGTGTATTCAAACTGTATATACCAGAAACAAATTAAATTTCGAAATACTGCATTCCTTTCTGTGGCGCACCTATAACACTTTCTGTGGCGCATCTCTTTTTGTGGCGCATCCCCTCTTGGTGCGCCACAGAATCAACTATTTATTCTGTGGCGCATGTTATGGGTCCGCCATAGAATTTACCTTTCTGTGGCGCAGGTTGTAGGTGCGCCATAGAATCAATTATTTCTGTGGCGCATGTGTGGGGTGCGCCACCGAAAATATTTTAATGGCGTGTATTCTGTGGCGCACCCCTGTGGCCCCGTGGTGCGCCACAGAATCAATATTTGGTGCGCCACAGATGAGCCTATCTGTACTAGTGAGGGTTCTTCCAAAACTTTTGCACCACAAGAGCGATGTAATCCTTAAGCACGGGATCATACTGTTGATAATTGAGCGGGGACAAGTTTTATCCCAAAGAAACCTCTTCTTGTTGATTGACCATCTTGGTCACAACTTTGACCTTCAAAGCAATTGAGGATCCTTTGTGCATTCCAAGAGCACGAGCACGAGTGCCTTGAGCAAACTTTGTTTGAACTTGGAAGGAGACCATCTCTTGCGTCACATCTGTTGAGGTCATGAGGTGATAGTTCCGACTTCTTTGAAGGCCCTTCAAGTCCACGGGCTCAAATGGAATGAGGGCACTCACGTACTTTCTCTTGATCCAAGCACATTCACATGAGTGACACCAAGACCACTAAATGCGGTGGCCAGGGTCTTGAGTCTACGGTACATGTCCGCATGGTTGTCACCATCAAGCATATAGAAACCTTCGGCCTCATTTCTCAAGGTATCATACATATTCCTATTCATGCTTTCATTGCCCTCAAACATGGTGAAAATAGCAGCCCATGTCCCTTTGGCGGTGGAGTATTGTTGAAGATGAGGCATGTGGTTTGGAATCACGGCTTGTTGAATCATCGACAAGGCAGTGTCGTTGCGTTGGAAATCTACCACTTCTAATCTTGTCAAGTTCTTGGGGTCATGAGGCTTGTATCCATTTTGATTGACCCTCCAAATCTCAATGCAAGAGGAGTTCAAGTGAGTTTTCATATAATATTGGAATTTACTAAAAGAATGTGCATCAATTTTATGAGGTTCGCCTTTCGGGTTAATATGAGGATGCGGGATAGGAGGATCGGGAGAGTACCTTTCTTCGACATTGTGATACTCTTCCTTCTCATCCTTTCGCTTAGAAGTTTTGTTCTTAGATGATTCACTTTTATTTTATCCACACTTATCCTCATCCCCCTTCTCGTCCGGAATTTCTTCTGAGGGAGTCGAAATGGAAGTTTCCGGATTCTTGGCTTTCAATAGTTGTAACATTAACTCTCGCAACTCCGTCAATTTGACATCCATGGATGATGTAAAGGAATCTTTCATTTTCTTGAGATCATCCAAAGTGACTTGTGTCGCAGACTCAAAGGCATCCCCTACATTCACCATACTATCTCTCTTAGTCGGTTAAGCCCAAAATAAGAGCCGATGTTCTAATACCAATTTAACGGATAGTATGGTGACCTAGAGGGGTGGGGGTGACTAGGTGCTACGACTAATTTTAAATATTTTTCAATTTAGGCTTGAAACAAAGGCAAATTCTATAGGTATGCAACTACGGTGAATTTAAACATATGACAAGAACAACAATAAACAAGATACAAACACAAAGTAAATGAGAGGGAATGAGGTAACCGAGAACGGAAGCACGCGGAGGAACGGATGTAATCCCGAGTTCCTCCTTGTGACGGGAGTACGTCTCGTTGGAGGGGTGTGAATTTTGCCACGAAGGTCTACTCAACGCCACAAAGGCCTCACCCTATTCTCTGATGAACCTCGCCACAAAGGCCTAGTTCACTTTCAACTATTGTTTCCCTTTGAGGCGGAAATCGAGTCATCTACAATGAATTTCAGGCACACACCCACAACCGAATTAGGGGCTCCCAAGAATCACCAACAATCAATAAGAGTAGCAATGGGGTCTAGGTTTTCCACAAGATAACCCTAGAATAGATGCACTCAAGAGAATGACGGGGACATAAAGAACATGTTGTTGAAAAATGTTAATCGGGGCCTTCTCCTTTAATCCTCTGAAGATAACCAAGTTTGGGTGGAGGGATTAGGAGATCTAACTTGGTGGGTGAGTTTAATTAATGGAGCATTCAACTCTGAACGAGCTAGCTAGTTGAAAAATAAGGGGAGAGGGCCCAAAAATCTAGCCGTTTGACACCTTTATGGAAAAGTCACATCGGATACTCCGGTCTAGCAAAGTCTCCCGCAACATTTCGGAGGGCCGGAAACTTTGCAGAACATCAAAGACTCCGGGCACTCTCCGGACCGCATCCAATGGGCATCACCACTTTGGCTTGGCTCTGGAAAATCTTCAAGGGCGGAGACTCTGGCCTGGCCAGAGACATGACAACGTGACATGCCTAGTACAAACTACATAATCCGAGAGTGATGTTCGAGAAGGTGATGCGGCCGCATTGGCAACGACGAGTTTCGGCGGCATGGTGCTCGACGGAGGACGTGTGATGATGGACGCGTCATGGTGACGTCGATAACATACCTGGCGAGAGATTTTGGTTCGATCGCGTAGGACAACAGATGTGACTTCTGGAGAGTGTGCACTATCTCTGGGTTGATCGGTGAGTCGGCGAGTGCTGTGGCTAGGAATAAGGCCCCGTTTTTACTATAATTTGTGCTAGTCATGGTGTTTTTCACTGTTTGGCAATTTCGGGTTGTATGTTCTTTGTTCTACGGCTCTTTGCCAGATTATTTTTTTGAATAAACAAAATAAACACGGTATGCGTCTCTTCCATGGAGAGGCCAGGTACCTCCCCGTTTAAAAGAAAAACATCCATGGTGAAATAGCAAAGAAGCAGCATAACAATATGTGGTTTACTAGGTTAGCTTGAGGGTTCATGTGAAGTAGTTGGCATGAAAAGGGGCAACATCCAACTGCCCCTCTCATTACAAATCACACTATATAAGAACACCGTGTGTAATCGGGGTTTTGTAGCCAGAGTTAACGTGCAGTGCATCTGAGAAGCGTGATAATGGAGCTAATTCCTCTGTTTGCAGTCCTAATCATTCTGGCGATCACGCTGACCATGGCCTGTCTAGCCTGGACAGCCGCCTCCCGTCGCCGGCATTCACAGTGCTACCTCCTCGATTATGTCTGCTATAAACCATCAGATGACCGCAAGGTGACGACTGATATGGCGGTAGCGGTGGCTGAGCGTAACAAACATTTCGGCCTCCGTGAGCTACGCTACCTCTTCCGCCTCACCTCTCGCGCGGGTCTCGGTGAGGAGACGTACGTCCCATCATGCGTTTTCGCCGGCCGCGAGACGTTTCGCGCTCACCAGGATGGGCTAGACGAGATGGACGCCTTCTTCAACGATGCCATCGCTGGAGTCTTCGCCAAGACCGGGTTCGGCCCCCGGGATGTCGACGTGCTCATCCTCAACGTCAACTTCTTCTGCCCAGAACCATGCCTTTCCTCCAGGATTGTGCATCACTATGGCATGCGCGAGGACGTCGCAGCATACAATGTCTCGGGCATGGGCTGCAGCGCCACTCTCGTCTCCCTGGAAATCGTCCAGAATGTCATGCGGGCACGGGCGCCGCGCCCGGTTTTGGCGCTCGTGGTATCGTCGGAGGCAATCTCGCCTGGGTGGTATGGCGGCAGGGACAAGTCCATGATGCTGGGCTTTGTCCTTTTCCGATGTGGCGGGTCAGCGGTGCTGCTCACGAACAACCCCGCGCTTCGCGGGCGCGCGAAGATGAAGCTACGCCACCTCGTGCGTGCAACCGTGGCTGCCAACGATGATGCATACTCCGCCATTATGCAGCGTGAGGATGCAGACAACGTCATGGGGTTCAGTATCAACAAAACACTCCCAAAAGCTGCCATCCGAGCCTTCGCCACCAACCTGAAACGCCTGGTGCCGCGGATCCTCCCCGCTAGGGAGCTCCTCCGACTTGCTGCCGACTTAATACGTCAAAAAATTTCGCGCCAGAAGCATCTCAAGATCAATGTCAACTTGAAGACCGGGGTCGACCATTTCTGCCTTCACTCTGGTGGGGTTGCCGTGATCGATGCCGTGAAGAAAAACTTCAGGCTCGACGAGTTCGACGTAGAGCCGTCAAGGATGACACTGCACCGCTGGGGAAACACGTCGGCCAGCAGCGTGTGGTATGTTCTCTCGTACATGGAGGCGAAAGGGAGGTTGAAGAGAGGGGACAGGGTGCTCATGGTGACCTTCGGATCGGGGTTCAAGTGCAACAGTTGCATGTGGGAAGTTATTGGCGATACATCGGACAAGGGTGCATGGGCAGAATGCATCGACGAGTACCCACTGGCGATCACATCCAATGCGTTCCTTGAAAAGTACGGCTGGATCAACGATGTCGATGACGGCTCGATGATGTTTTAACTTGTAATTATCCATGCAGGATACACACAACATACCTACTATTCTAGCTTCCAATAATGGTGCCTCACGCTGCACACGACGTACGCTACCTACGCCAGGAGATGGTTACTACTACCGGTATTGTAACTAGCACGGTGGCCTCACAAGTATATTAAGTATTTACTGTGTACTTTGCCGATATTTTCCTTTCACCTAACCTCATCATGGCAAAACACACGAAGTTATAGACACATATATTTTAAGTGTGTAATTTCGACTTTCATTGGCATGTGATTATATTACTCACAAATCTTTATCCCCATAAGGTTCAAATTGGTAGTATGTTCCTTTACTTATTTACCTTTGCGCCGACATGTGGGGCCAATTGCGTAGTAAGTGCATCGACCCGCTCTCTCCGATTCCCGCGGCCACAAATTTCCGACATCATTTAAGAAAGAAATGAGAACCTCCAACACGCCGCTGAATAGTAGGTATGATGTCCTAGTGAAGTATTGCCCATATGTTTCTTAGAGAGAGCAAGCCTTATGATGCACTTCTCATCCTCGTCTTGTTAGACATGCCGGCACGCAGATGTATTTGCAGCTGTGATCTTCTGCACTACATGTGCAAGCAGAAACCTATCCTTTGACCTAGAAGTGGATAACCGTTTGGTGGCACTGCCCATACGTAACAAAATGTTATCAAACTGCATGTAAGGCTTGCTAGTTGCTACCCAGATAGTAGGATGGCCTAATTGTCTCGGTTGACGCCACTAGTGCATGGGAGTTCCAAGGCATGGTCTAGAAGATGTTGCTCGCTATTCAAACTACCATCATCACCGCACTACACCCCACCACAAACAGGTTGATGAAATGAAGGTCATTTTGCAACTTGTATGTGTTCACAGCACTGTGAGTGATGTATGTCACAGGGAAGAAGGCATTGCAGTTAGTGATAAGAATGTCGATGAGGTGAAGGTTGATGCTGGTATTGGCGAAAAGCTCATGTATCAGAGAAGCAGATGAGCAAATCTTTGTCTAAAAATTAAGAGCACATGTTATAGAGTTAACAGTCGAATCGGCGAGCAAAGTCGAGAGATGTGCATGCTTGAGGCAGGTGGCCTTTGAGATTCCACAGTTGTAGCTTGGTCGGAAGCAAGAGTAGTCAAACAGCTATACGGTTTTAGGACAGACTACACAAGGTTTAAGGTCAGAAGAGCACCGACTAGGTCCACTGTGACTATGCTGCACCGGGAGCCATTGTGCAAATTTTATGTGGATAACAGCAGCGACTAACATGGATGCAGTCTGAAGCACTTCACAACCACTAACCAGTGCGGTTCGAAAGTGTAGTGTACCTGCAGTTTGCAGATATTATCCATCAGGATTGGATGACGGAACTATATATCATGGTGGGATATTTTCAAAGAAGGGCATGGTATTATACCCTTGTAATGTTGTATCGCCAAAGATCTACGAAAAGCCTACGTACAACCGTGAAAGTCTCACCTGTCTTTATTAATTAACAACATCATAGGAGACATACTTAGCGCCCTAGACTTCTAGGACATAAATGTGATTGAAAACCTATTTGCTATACTTCACTAGGACATGAGTGGTGACAGTAGGTATGAGTGTATGGCACCCTGCATGCCAACTTCTCAAACATTTGACACCATATCATTCACGTTGGACCCTACTGTGTAGCCCATGCTTCTCATGTCGTGCAGATCGTATACTCTCTCATTCAGATTACTAGCTAACACGACATGTGAGCATAAATATTGAGATGTTTCGGTGTGCGCACAGTTAATATGGTATGTCTATTTTATTTCGTTTTCTTTAGTACTTGAGGTGTCTCATTTGGAAATAAACAGTAAAATTTTCAAATGTAAAAATTGGACGAGGATATGTGCAAACTTTGAGTATGTGTAAGAAGTACAAAGAAATATGCTCTTCGTGTTCGGAGAGACCCACCTTCCAGCGATTTAATTCGTAGAAGCCATGCATCCTCGACGGGATGTGCACTCTCTATGGCCAACCTGAATACACCATCCAGAAAGCACGAAGATGACTTCAGCATGTCCTTCTATCGACCCATATTTCTTCTGGCAATTCGGTCAACAGAAGAAGAAGTATAGCCTAACGAGGTGAAAAATTATTTGTCGAACTTGGGATTGTTACAATGTGAGGCGCATAAACGATATACAAAGGACAAGAAATTATAGAAATACACAGAGATTTGACAAGGCAGTTCGGTGCTCAATCTCTACATCTACGGGGGGCATCTTTAATGAGCACTCCTCCTCATGTACTAAACAAGATAGTACCTTCGATGACAAGCCCTCCGACATATACAACATCAAATCTCCAACATAGCGGTGGTCTGACCTCCCCTGCCATAGGCGTCAGACCGTCCCATCAAAATCTTATTTATAACCTATTAACTTTTCATCTTGTCTATTTTCACTAACCACGGTGCCTTTATGTATTAGGTTCAAATTAAACATGTTCGACTCCAACAAATAAAACTTGCGCTAATTATAAGTCCAAATGTAGCCTACTCATACGTATATTCGACACCAATTACAACAAAACCACCTTGACGAATATGCATTCTCAGAATTAAAGTTTTCATGCCGAATCTGCATGTATCTACACTTGATCCAGTAATCATAAGTTCTGCTAATACTACCTTGACTCCATACGACTCAACCTACAACCATAGTCCCTCACTTGTTTCATCACAGTCAATGCTCCACGAAAATTATTTCTTCCACATTCTTGTCTTGTTCTCCTAATTCCCCGGAGTATCCGTCCACCTCCATGAAACGTCGACCATTAAGCTACCATACCGATAACATTGTTGCATTGTCACCTTGGTAGCCTCGTCCTTGATCTATGTGAAAGTGAAAAGCTCGTATATTAGGTGTGACAATTAAGAGCTATCTGAATTCATCATCATCGCTAGTGTTGCCTGTTTGTCTGAAACTTGAAGGAACTTCTTTGTTCCTTTAAGTCACCTCGAATCTTGAGAGCTGTTTCATCCACTTTCGCAGATTCTTCATGGGCAACCTCGTTCATCTCCTGGCCTCAATAGACTTTTATCATCATAAACCTGGTTATACATTTGATACATCATCAGAAGGTGAAAAACAGAGTTATGTATTGGATACATATGTGGACCATTCTTCTATCCACCGGTTAACAGGGTCATATGGACTCTAGATGTGTTCTCGACTCTCCCCGGTCACTCGGGAAACATTTAGCTATAGGGTGGATGGTGGCACGTTAAGAGACTAGATTAGATCTTTAGCGTTCCATTCTTGTTATGTCTGTTTTCACCTTAACTGTGTTTGATCCTTGAGTTGTTATCTTTATACTTGCTAGTTGATACTTTGTTGAAATGGAGGGTTAAAACTATACAATCAAGTACGTCTATGTACATTCCTTTCATGGAGAGGCCAGGTCTCTGTTTCCCATTTCGAATCAAATTAACTTGTTTAAGTATTCTGCGTGTGTTAATACCGTGAGATACCCTATGTAAATGGAAGAGAAGAAAAGAGAAATCTCCGAAGTAAGGATTCCTCCTGTTTATTTGGAACCCTAAGGGGACTATTCTTCCACAAAATAACAAGGGAAACTCGCAGCGGGCTAGCTTGGGAGAGAAAGAACTATAACGGCCGTATTGTCATCTGGATGTTCCATGCTTCAAAATCCATGTCGAAATAGTACAGAAGCAACACGACTTTAGGCCAACGTACTTGGACAGCTTGATGGTTCATGTCAAGAAGTTGGCAAATCTATTATATACTAAAAACAATATACGGATCTCTAATAGAAACACCACGTTAATCCACATCACTGGAATTATATAGTCGGTTAGATTTGTGTTTAATGGCTGAGATTTAAAGAGAGAGTTCACGTTCATAGGACATGCGCACGTCTAAACATCGTAACGTCCAATTAGTCTATCAGGTATCTAGAGTCCTAGACACTTGGATCCGTATTTCATGGCTGAGATTTAAAAGTGAATTCACGTTGAATCCTTCGCCTGGTGTCATTACATATGCCCTAGTATCCACAAAATATATTTAACTTGGAATACGATAGTTCTGTTGAAAAAGTGTTCACAAAAAAATTCTATCTCCTCCTAACATTCTAGGATTTCGGTTCAAATGACGGGTGTTATGGCCAAATACATGCATAGTTTGTTATAATGAGCCCATATTGCACACAAACATGCATCTTGGAAGCACGGATAATGTTGATGAAGGAAGTTACTTTTTTAACTGAATAAAAAAACTATTTTCCATTTTTGGAGTGATAGAAATGGTTTTTTTTTTTGTGAAGGACCTACCACAAACATGTTGCAAAACTTGGGGGCTTAATTTTTTTAGCATGCTAGGACATGTGATATACCCAAATAAACAATCTGTTTTCTAAAAAAAGATTTCCATCCAGCTTTTTTGAAAATCACAAGTTTCTGCCGATCCAGCTGGAAACGGGATAAATTTGAACTACAAGAGCTAGCTTATTTGGACAAGAGTTAGCTGATGGATGTCTCATATTTGGATTTCTCTCATTTTTCTAATAGATTTAGACATATTATTTGTGAAATTTAAATTTATGGAATTGCATATATGAATTATTCAATATTAAATGGAAAAATACAAATAAGTTAATTATTATTTCCATTTAAGAACATTTTAATTCAAAATATTATTAATGGTTCATTTCTTTTTATTTAAATAATTATTTTGATTCATACAATAAATGTGTGTGACATCATAGTCTATGGGTTAATAGGATTGATAGCATACTATTGTCAGATAAGTATCTCTTCTTTGTACTTAGCTCATCGAAAATGAACTACGAAGTTAAGCGTGCTAGTGCGGGAGTAGTGTGAGGATGGGTGTCCTCTCGCATGGAAGGCTTATTACCCAGATAGTAGGATGACCATTCCTCTCTAATCAAACAGCTTTCACTTACGCGTTGCACCTCATCCCAGAGGGGTCGATGCCACAGATGTCATCCCGCAACTTGTATATTTCACAATACAGTGATGCATGGCACAGGAGAAAATGCACTGCAGTTGGTGATAAGAATGTCGATGGAGTGCAAGTTGATATAACAGTCCGAGTGCAGATTTTATGAGGACAACAGCTGCGAGTGCCGAGGTGGTGACTGTTAAACGATAGGGTTGTATTAGAGATAGATTAGTTCAAATGTATTTGAGTTGTTCAGGTTAGGTGTAGATAAACTGTGATCTTCAGGGATCCTTTCTTGGTTCCCAAGTTCTGTAACGGATCATGTATATCCGGCCCTTTCGTGGCCCCTATTTAACACGCAGACGAGCCGAGCTCCAAGGCATCGTTCACCACAACCGATCTACCAATCTACGTTGTCTAATATGTATCAGAGCTCGTCCTCGGTGGGACGTCCATGGCGAAACTCCGGCGCGGCATCATCTCCTTCGGCAATGGTGTGACCGAGAGGCTAACCAAGTGCAACCATGTCCTGTGGAAAGCTCAGGTCCTCTCGGCAATCCGTGGAGCTCAGATGGAAAGCTTCCTCGACATCAGCATCGTAGCACCGGCAAAGGAGCACACGGTGACCAAGGACAGCAACACGGTCACCGAACCCAATCCCCTTTATTCTCTTTAGATTGCACAGGACCAGCAGGTCCTTAGTTTTTTGCTAACAACCCTGTCTCGAGAGATTGGACAGCAGCTTGTCGGCAACACCAGCGCGGCGGCTATGTGGCTGGCCATCGAGGGCATGTTCAATGCCCACAGCCGCGCCAAGACCGTCAACTTGCGCATCAGCCTTGCTAACTCCTGGAAGGGGACCCAAAGCATGGCCGAATATTTCAGCAATATCCGTGCCCTCGTAGATGAGATGGAGGGGGCCGGCAAGAAGCTGGACGAGGAGGACATCGTCTCCTACCTCCTGGCGGGTCTCGACTCCGACTACAATGCGATCGTCGCCGCCATCTGTTCACGTTAATGAGAGGCCATATCGGTCTCGGATCTGTATTCTCAGCTCCTCGCATATGAGATGAGCCTGGACCTCTTCAATGGAGGCTCCCAATCGTCAGCCAATGTCGCCACGCGCGGCGGCCGTGGAGGTGGCCCTGGGCGCAACAACTTCGTTGGTGGCCGAGGTGGCGGTGCGCCACCACAAGGGCGCGGCAACGGTGGCCGCGGCTACTACGGAGGCCACGGTGGCCACAATGGAGGTGGCTACTACGGGAACTCCAACAACTACGGCGGTACTAACCGCAATGGTGGCAATGGGAACAACGGCCTCAAACCACGCTGCCAACTGTGTGGCAAGGTCGGCCACACGGTGATGAAGTGTTGGGAAAGGTTTAATCCCGACTCTGTACCCGTGCAAGTCCAAGAGAAGAGCGCTGGAGCAGCTACCACACCCTACTACGGCGTCGACACCAACTGGCACATCGACTCCGGCGCTACTGATCACATCACCAGCGACCTCAACAAGTTGAACATTCGTGACAAGTACAATGGCAACGAACAGGTTCACACTGCCAGTGGTTCAGGTATGGACATTGCTCATATAGGTCATTCAGCTATTAAAACCCTTGATCGTGATATTCATCTAAATAACATTCTCCGTGTCCCCGAAGCAAACAAAAGTTTACTATCGGCTCATCGTCTTGCATGTGATAATGATGCATTTGTGGAAATTGACCCCTTTTCTTTTTTTGTTAAGGATCGGGCAACGAAGAACACCCTTCTTCAAGGCAGATGTAAAAGGGGCCTCTATCCACTTTCATCCAAATCATCTAGCAAGCATGTTCTTGGTGCCATCAAACCAAGCTCGGAGAGGTGGCATGCCCGTTTAGGTCATCCTTCATCAACCATAGTCAATAAAGTGCTTAGCCAAAATAAACTTCCTTGTTCTAGTTTGCTTAATAATGATGAATTCATTTGTGATGCCTGTCAAAAAGGCAAGAGTCATCAACTCCCATATTCAAAGTCTTTTAGTGAGTCTAGTGCTCCCTTAGAACTTATTTTTTCGGATGTTTGGGGCCCTGCCGTTGAGTCAGTTGGACGAAAGCAATATTATGTTAGTTTCATCGATCATTTCAGGAAATTTACATGGATCTATTTGCTCAAACACAAATCTGAAGTATTCCAAAAGTTCCATGATTTTCAGAATTTAGTTGAGAGGCAATTTAAACGCAAAATTCTTGCCATGCAAACAGATTGGGGTGGCGAGTATGAGCGTCTCAACTCCTTTTTTTTTTACCAAAGTTGGTATCTCACATTATGTTTCAGGCCCCTATGCACATCAACAAAACGGTTCAGCCGAGAGAAAACATCGCCACATTGTCGATGTAGGGTTGTCTCTTCTTGGTCATTCCTCCATGCCACTAAAATTTTGGGATGAGGCGTTTATTACGGCTACATATCTTATAAACCACACACCTAGTCATCTCCTCAACTATACCACAACATTAGAAGATCTCTACAATGAAAAGCCAAATTATGAGTCTTTCCGTGTTTTTGGGTGTGCGTGTTGGCCCAACCTTAGACCCTATAACTCTCGCAAATTAGTTTTCCGTTCTAAGCAATGTGCTTTCCTTGGGTATAGCAATCTTCACAAGGGATTTAAATGTCATGACATCCCTCATGGCCGAGTCTATATTTCTCGTGCTGTTACTTTTGATGAAAATGTGTTTCCCTTCTCTCTATTGAATACAAATGCGGGTGCTCGTCTAAGATCCGAAATCCTTCTTTTATCCGATCAAGGGGGTGATAATACTGTTGATCTGAGTGATGCTCCTAATTTTTCTGAATTTAACGGTGCAAAAAGTGTGCCAAAATCTGTTTGTTTGCAGCCAGATACGACAAGCACAGGACACGGAGGAGATCCTCCCGATCGAACTGATCCCGAGAGATCCCTGTCCGGTATGCCAGGGCCATCAGGTTCGGGTTCTGCGCATCGCGCCACGCGGCGGATGTTCACAGGCGCATATGTGGGCAAAAGCGCGTCCTCGCGCGACGAAAGCGTGTCCTCGCGCGGTCCCCCCAGCGGCGGGTCGCGGCCACACGCCTCGGGCCGCTCCGGGAGCGCCACGCGGCAGCAACAGCGAGCCGGGCCAGACGTGAACCCCGGCTCTGGCGCAGGTTCTGCCTCGCCTTTCCACATGGCGGGCTCGGACAGGCAGGGGGAGGAGTCCTCGCCAACAAAAATTGGAAAGATGCTATGGATGTTGAATATGGTGCACTAATGAAAAATAAAACTTGGCACTTAGTAGCACCTAATCAAGGGAGGAACATTATAGATTGTAAATGGGTCTATAAGATTAAAATAAATCCTAATGGCACTATAGATAGATATAAGGCTAGATTAGTAGCTAAAGGGTTTAAGCAATGTTATGGAATTGACTACGAGGACACATTTAGTCCTGTTGTAAAAGCAACTACTATTAGATTGGTATTTCCTGTTGCTATCTCCAGGGGTTGGAGTCTTCGCCAATTGGACGTACAAAATGTGTTTCTTCATGGCGTTCACGAGGAGGAAGTGTACATGCGGCAGCCCCCTTGGATATGAAGACAGGGATAGACCGCATCATGTGTGTAGATTGGACAAAGCACTGTATGGCCCGAAACAGGCACCCAGGGTGGTACTCTAGGTTGAGTACAAAGCTACAACAGCTTGGGTTCGTGCCATCCAAGGGAGACACGTCACTGTTCTTTTATAAGAAGGGAGGTATCACTATTTTTATGCTCATATACGTTGATGACATAATTGTTGCCAGTTCCTCTCATGATGCTACCAATGCTTTGCTTAGTGATTTGAGAAGTGATTTTGCTTTGAAAGACCTAGGAGATCTCAATTATTTTCTAGGCATTGAGGTTAAAAGAGTTGATGATGGGGTGCTCCTGACTCAAGAGAAATATGTTACAGATATTTTGACTCGTGTAGGGATGAAAGGATGTAAACCGGCGAGTACACCCATGTCCACTACAGAGAAGCTGTCATTGCATCAAGGAACTCTGTTGGGTCCTGAGGACTCAACACGTTACAGGAGCATTGTGGGAGCTCTACAATATCTTACATTGACTCGGCCTGATATTTCCTTTTCTGTTAACAAAGTTTGTCAATTCATACATGCTCCCTCTACCTTGCATTGGACAGCTGTTAAAAGGATTTTAAGATACCTTAGAGGATCAATGTCTACTGGTCTCAGGATCAGCAAGTCACCTTCTTCACTTGTGAGTGCTTTCTCTGATGCTGATTGGGAAGGTTGTCCAGATGATGGCCGCTCAACTGGTGGCTTTGCTGTGTTCTTTGGCTCCAATTTAATATCCTGGACTGCGAGAAAACAAGCCACTGTGTCAAGGTCAAGCACAGAAGCCGAGTATAAGTCATTGGCAAATGCTACGGCTGAGGTAATATGGGTGGAATCCATCCTTGATGAACTTGGTGTTAATCATCCAGAGACTGCATGCTTATGGTGCGATAATTTGGGAGCAACCTACCTCTCTGCAAATCCTGTGTTTCATGCAAGGACAAAACACATCGATATTGATTTTCATTTTGTAAGAGAGAGAGTTGCACAAAAACTATTGGATATACGTTTTATTCCAACTGGTGATCAAATAGCAGATGGGTTTACTAAACCACTGCAAGTCAGTCAATTACAAGCCTTCAAGAGCAATCTCAACTTAGAAGAGTTTAGATTGAGGGAGGATGTTAAACGATAGGCTTGTATTAGAGATAGATTAGTTCAAATGTATTTGAGTTGTTTAGGTCCGGTGTAGATAAACCGTGATCTTCAGGGATCCTTTCTTGGTTCCCAAGTTCTGTAACCGATCATGTATATCCGGCCCTTTCGTGGCCCCTATTTAACACGCAGACGAGCCGAGCTCCAAGGCATCATTCACCACAACCGATCTACCAATCTACGTTTTCTAATAGTGACAATATGAGAAAGACGAGGATGCTGGCAGCTTGTTCGTATAACAGTCTGAAGCGTTTTCCATGTGACCACGAACTCATGTCATTCGATAGTTAGTGTGTCTGCTGTTTGCAGTGGTTATCTGTGAGGACTGGAGGAAGGAACTGTCATTGTGAGATAGTTTTACAGAAGGGCATAATGTAATACCCGTGTAATTTTGCACTGCTAAAGATTTGCGAAAGGCCTACAACCGTGAAGGTCTCATCTGTATTTCCTAACATCATAGCAGACATACTTAGTGCCCTAGACTCCTAGGACATAAGTGTGCTATGAAACATAGGGGCTATTCTCCACTAGGACATCAATGGTGATATTACGTACGAGTGTATGGCCCCATGCATGCCGACTTCTAAAACACTTGCGTGAAAGCTTATTATTCACGTTGGACACCAGTGTGTAACCCATGTTTCTCATACCATGCAGCAGGATCGTATACTCTCTCATTCTGATTACTAGCTAAGAGGACATTTGCACAGAAATATTCACATTGGACACGACTGTGTAGCACATGTTTCTCATATCCCTACGCCGACGGGGATTTGACCTATGCCTACGAGGGTTTACGCCGACGGGTGCCGTCCGCGTAGCCTTTGCCGACGGCTTTAGGCCCGTCGTCGTAGTACGTGATTCATGTTGTGTGTTTTGGGTGTACGGACCAATTATTGTGGTCCTTCTATTTTATTGCATTCACAGTAGTACTTTAGGCATCTAATTTGAAAATAAATAGTCATTTTTTCAACTATAGGACATTGTACAAGGATATGTGCAAGCTTTGTGCATGTGTAAGAAGTAAAGAAAAAATATGCTCTTCGCTAGCTTTTGGTGAGAAATTTGTATCAACCTTCGAGTGATCAAATAGTTGGAAGGCATGGCCCCTCGACGACATGTCAGCTAACCTGAAGACACTAACCTGAAGGCATCAAGAGGATTCCCAGCAGTCGATCTAGCTGGCGACTTGGGGGAAACCCTAACCGTCGGTGCTAGGCCTCCCCTCCCAGCCTCCCCTTCACCAACACTACCCCTGCCTTCGAAGGTGTCCCAGGGAGGGCTACGGTGGATGCGACGGCACTGGAGGCACTTGCTAGCGGCTTCGGCGGTGTCGTTGGCATGAGGTGGCGTCCTCCTCTCGAGGAGGGTACATGCACGAGATCTGGGCCGGATGGATCTACCCTCCTCGATTTCGGTGACACGGCTTCATCCACGGAGATGCATGGCCATCACCCACATTCTACTGGTTGGCTGTTGCGAACAGCGAGGAGAGATAGGTAAACAAGCCATTCTGCCATCAGTGCCTGCGTATGCGGGCATAGGAACCTTATTGAAGGCGTTAGTGATGCGATCCCCGACCCTGACACGATTGCTGGGGGGGATGACAATAGATCCAGTCTGGATTGCATGTTGGCGCACCTAGCGCCATTCTACTCATGGGGCAGCATGCGTGAGTTGGACCTACCTTGTGGGACGAGTGGATCGATGGAGGCCGACAAGGGACTTTTAATATGATTAGCTTAGCCCCCACCAACTCGAAAAACATGGCATCGATGAAAATTCACTTAGCACGGAGAATCCAGCCACCAATCCTAATTCTGGTATGGAGGATGCGCCACCATCCGCCAACAATGCACATGGTAGGGAGGATTCGTTGGACGTCTTCAGCACACCTCTTAGCATCCCATCCATCATCACTTCCACGCCCGTCCGCGGTCCGTCGGCATTAGCCGAGCTCAGTACCTTCAAGTTAATTAAGCTCGCATCCTTTCCTTCTCTCACGCCCTCATGTTTTCGTAGGCCGACGAGGTGGAATGCACCTTCCTCTTGCATGTGAACAATGAGGTGAAGGACGTTGCAAAGGGTAATCCCCATGTTCCACAACGTGGCTATGCCCCTGACATGTTTAGGGATTTATGTGGCTCGAGTGTTACAGGGTTGCAAAGATTGAAATCTCCCGCATCAATCCCCCGGAACCGATCATAGCAAGCTGTAACTCAGACACTTGATCTGGTCAATATGAACCCTGCAAAGATGTACTGAATTATATGCATGTTTTTAAACATCACGAACAACATGTTTTAAAGTCTTCATGCTTCAGCACTTGAGCGCGCAGTTCAAAAATGATATGTCGATAATTTTATTGATTTTCCTTCTCTTTTTCTTTTAATTTTCGTTTTGTAATTGTTTGACACATGAAATAAAATTGAATTGGTGACATTTTTTCGTAACATGGAACCGTTGTTTGACAGGATTTTTTAAACATACATACATTTTTTTTACCCGTGGAAAATTGTTTCCACATTCACAAAATGGTCATTTAAAAAAACACAAAGGCTAGCAAGGTACAAAAAAAGACGCTGGTACTAGGCCTCCCATTCCCCAACGCTGCCACCACATTCATCACGTTGGCGGAGACGCCCTATCTCCGAAGGTGTCGTGTGGAGGGCTACAGTGGAGGTGACAACGCTACTGGCCTCCTCGCGAGGAGGTGGAGGCACGAGATCTTGGGTGGAGTATAATCCGGATGGATCTTACCTCCCTATCCGTGGAGATGCACATGGAGACAAGAATGTAATCCCGAGTTCCTCATTTTGAGGGGAGTACGTCTCGTTGGAGGGGTGTGAGTTTCGCCATGAAGGGATACTCAACGCCACGAAGACCTCACCCAATTATCCGATGATTCTCGCCACCAAGGCTTAGTTCACCTTCCACTATTGATTCCCTTTGAGGCGGAAATCGAGTCCTTTACAATGAGCTTGAGGCACACACCTACAATTGAATTTGGGCGCTCCCAAGAATCACCAACAATCAGTAAGAGTAGCAATGGGGTCCATGTTTTCCATAAGGAAACCCTAGACTAGAACCCCTCAAGAGAATGAGGAGTAAATGAAAAACAAGTTCGTGAAGATGTAGATCAGGGCCTTGTTCTTCAATCCTCCGAATATCAACAAGTTTGAGTGGAGTGATTGGGAGATCTAGCTTGGTGGGCGAGCTCATTTTATGGAGCTTTCAATTATGGACAAGCTAGCTGGAGGAAGAAGAAGTGGAGGGGGTATTTATAGCCCAGCCCCAAAATCTAGTCGTTTGACAACTTTCTGGAAAAGTGACACAGGAGACTCTGGTGTAAAGGCCGGAGACTCCGGTCTAGCAAAGTCTCGAGCAACATTTCGGAGGGCTGAAAACTTTGCACAACACCGGAGATTCCGGGCCCTCTCCGGACTGCATCCAATGGAAGACACCAGTTTGGCTTGGCTCTGGAAAACCTTCAAGGGCAGAGACTCCGGTCTTCACAAGCCGGAGACTTCGGCCTAGCCGGAGACTGAAGGGAATATGCCCGAGAGGCAATAATAAAATGGTTATTATCTTATTCCTTGTTTATGATGAATGTTTATTTCTCATGCTAGAATTGTATTAACCGGAAACGTTGATACATGTGTGTTTAATAAACAAACAATGGTTCCCAGTAAAGCCTCTCTTTTAACTAGCTCGTTGATTAATAGATGATCAAGGTTTCCTCATCATGAACATTGGATGTTGTTAACAACGGGGTCATGTCATTAGAAGAATGATGTGATGAACATATACCCAAAGTGAATATAGCAATGCGATCAAGTCATTAAGTTTACATTGTTATATCAAACATACGAAGTAACTTATTCCTTAGACCATGAGATCATGTCAATCACTGATACCGGAAGGGTGCTTTGATGTCATCAAACGTCACACCGTAACAGGGTGACTATAAAGGTGTCGTTAGGTATTTGGAAAGTATTAGTTG
This sequence comes from Alopecurus myosuroides, assembly GCA_028641055.1. NCBI lineage: Eukaryota > Viridiplantae > Streptophyta > Magnoliopsida > Poales > Poaceae > Alopecurus > Alopecurus myosuroides. Next base: position 763,430,736 of record CM054057.1, read on the forward strand.
AGCATCATGGATCAAGAGTGGGATTTGTCCATCCAAAATGACGGAGAGATATACTCTGGACCCTCTCGGTGATATCACATCGACACTGCTTGCAAGCATGTGATATGATCACAAGGATGTTATATCATGGGAACGAGAAAAAAGTACTTGTCGGTAACGAGATTGAAACAAGGTATGGTTGCTACCAATGATCGAATCTTGGACAAGTAAAATATCGCGAGACAAAGGGAATTAGTCACGACGTTGTTGGTTCACACGATCACGAGAGTCATCGTTGAATATATAGGAGTCATCACGGATCTCCAGATCCCACTGTTGATTATTGTTTGGAGAGGAGTCTCGATCATGTCTATCTTATTCGTGAACCGTAGGGTGACACACTTAAGGTTCGATGACGCGTTTGAGAGGATGCGGAATATCGAAGAATATTTTGGGCAACACTGAAATTGTTTCGGGGAAAATTGAAATAGTTGAAGGGGTTTTTCGTCAAATGATTGTTAATAGAATTAACATATGATTCGAGGTGCTATATGCAAATGTTTGTTAATGGAATTAACAAATATAAATAAAGAAATAAAAATGTTTTATTTATTTATTAAAAGAACACCATTGGATTTTCCAAGTGGGAAATAATGGGAGCATGAGTGGGTGTGAGTGGAGCTTCCACTCACATGAAGAGGGAAGAGGCGGGGGAACCACCATGGCTGGCCGCACCCCCTCTTGGGCTGCCTCCCCCTCCCCAATAAAAGGAGGGTGAGAGCTCTCCCTCCTTCCACTTCACCCGCTGCTCAATTCCATGGTTTCCGGCTTGGCGAAGCCCTGATCGTTGGATTCTTCACCACCACCACATCGTCGTGCTGCTGGAGTTCTGAGGGATCCTTTACTTCCGCACCCCGCTGGATCGAGGGAACGGAGGTCGTCATCAACCGTACGTGTGACCGATCATGGAGGGACCGCCGGATTGCGGTGCACATCTTCTCGCTATCGAGATCGGTGTGAGTATGACTACGCCAACAATGAGATTGATCTCGTAACGCTTTGTGTCTTCGAGGGTATGTGTTCTCCTTAACCCTCTCTTTTCACGTTGCACTTCGTCTCCTAGATTAGATCTTGGCCTTTCGGGTGTCTCTCGTGTAGGAATTGTTTTGTTTTCTATGCAACGACCCCTTCAGATACTCCGCACAATTTATCTCCAGAGTGGAGAGAGTGTCTGGATTGCTTCGTATGCAGGGAAATGCCAGGAGTCTGGAGGCTCCGGCCCCTGCACGCCGATGACTCTGGCCGGGCCGGAAACTCCGAGAACTCTTTGGACATATTCCGGTGAGGGTCCATAGGGTGACACCAAGTTCTTCTCCACTGGGAATTCCTGAGTCCAGAGACCCCGGTCTGAGGCACCGGAGACTCCGGCCTGGGGAAAATTCCAGCAACTCTAGCACTTCAAACTTTGTTGTTTCTTTTTGAGAAACAAAGCCACCTTTAATAATGACCCCTAAAACATCAACACATGTTATAATAATATCTGAAACTCAATACTAGGAATAGCAAGGTTATTCTTCACCCTCTCGAGTATCAACACAAGTTAAATTAATACTCGATCAATAGTGGTTTCAATAGTTTCAAGTTTCTCCTCAAGAGATACTCGAAACTCATGTTCCTCCTCAAGAGCATTTGCGTCGGAACGCTTTTGAATGTAATCTTCCCTGTCGGTTTTACATTTCTTCTCAAGGGCCTCTTGGGCCTCTGCAAATTAACTCATGAGAGGATCAAAGGACTTGGGTCTCACCTTGCATGTTAGTCATTAATAGACTCAAAGAGGCAATTTCATCTTCAAGACTAGGACTAGCAAGGTTATTATTTTGAGTCTTATAGTTGGATTAAGATGATACCTCGGTGGCCTTTGCCATGAAGCACTTTGCGGAAGGTTTTGGAAGATTCTCACTAGGGGATTCAAAGAGTGATGAAGATGCAATAGCAATAACTGTCACTTTACTTGTGGTTTCTTCTTGAAGTGAGGCTTCTTGTTGGGGAGCTTTGACTTATCCTTGAGGACAAACTTTCCTCCATGGCTTTCCCTATTCTCAAAGGGGCACTCGGCAACAAAGTGATACTTGTATTGAGAATTGAAACAAGACCTCACATTTTGAGTCACTTCTTTGCCATACCTTGACGTGGTCTTCTCCTCAATATATGCCTTGGCCTTGGGAGGGTTCTTCCAAAACTTTTGCACCACAAGAGCGATGTAATCCTTAAGCACGGGATCATACTATTGATAATTGAGCGGGGACAAGTTTTATCCCAAAGAAACCTCTTCTTGTTGATCGACCATCTTCGTCACAACTTTGACCTTCAAAGCAACTGAGGCTCCTTTGTGCATTCCAAGAGCACGAGCACGAGTGTCTTGAGCAAGCTTTGTTTGAACTTGGAAGGAGACCATCTCTTGCGTCACATCGGTTGAGGTCATGAGGTGATAGTTCTATCTTCTTTGAATGCCCTTCAAGTCCGCGGGCTCAAATGGAATGAGGGAACTCACGTACTTCCTCTTGATCCAAGCATCATTCACATGAGTGGCACCAAGACCACTAAATGCGGTGGCAAGGGTCTTGAGTCTACGGTACATGTCCTCATGGTTGTCACCATCAAGCATATAGAAACCTTCGGCCTCATTGCTCAAGGTATCATACATATTCCTATTCATGCTTTCATTGCCCTCAAACATGGTGAAAAGAGCAGCCCATGTCTCTTTGGCGGTGGAGTATTGTTGAAGATGAGGCATGTGGTTTGGAACCACAGCTTGTTGAATCATCGACAAGGCAGTGTCGTTGAGTTGGAAATCTACCACTTCTAATCTTGTCAAGTTCTTGGGGTCACGAGCCTTGTATCCATTTTTATTGACCCTCCAAAGCTCAATGCAAGAGGAGTTTAAGTGAGTTTTCATATAATATTGGAATTTACTAAAAGAATGTGCATCAATTTTCTAGGGTTCGCCTTTCGGGTTAATATGAGGATGCGGGATAGGAGGATCGGGAGAGTACCTTTCTTCGACATTGTGATACTCTTCCTTCTCATCCTTTCCCTTAGAAGTTTTGTTCTTAGATGATTCACTTTTATTTTATCCACACTTATCCTCATCCCCCTTCTCGTCCGGAATTTCTTCCGAGGGAGTCGAAATGGAAGTTTCCGGATTCTTGGTTTTCAATAGTTGTCACATTAACTCTCGCAACTCCGTCAATTTGACATCCGTGGATGAGGTAAAGGAATCTTTCATTTTCTTGAGATCATCCAAAGTGACTTGTGCCGCAGACTCAAAGGTATCCCCTACATTCACCATACTATCTCTCTTAGTCGGTTAACCCCAAAATAAGAGCCGAGGCTCTAATACCAATTTAACGGATAGTATGGAGACCTAGAGGGGTGGGGGTGACTAGGTGCTACGACGAATTTTAAATATTTTTCAATTTAGGCTTGAAACAAAGGCAAAGTCTATAGGTATGCAACTACGGTGAATTTACCCATATGATAAGAACAACAATAAATAAGATACAAACACAAAGTAAATGAGAGGGAATGAGGTAACTGAGAACGGAAGCACGCGGAGGAAAGGATGTAATCCCGAGTTCCTCCTTGTGACGGGAGTACGTCTCGTTGGAGGGGTGTGAATTTTGCCACGAAGGTCTACTCAACGCCACAAAGGCCTCACACTATTCTCTGATGAACCTCGCCACAAAGGCCTAGTTCACTTTCAACTATTGATCCCATTGAGGCGGAAATCGAGTCATTTACAATGAGTTTCAGTCACACACCCACAACCGAATTAGGGGCTCCCAAGAATCACCAACAATCAATAACAGTAGCAATGGGGTCTAGGTTTTCCACAAGATAACCCTAGAATAGATGCACTCAAGAGAATGACGGGGAAATAAAGAACATGTTGGTGAAAAATATTAATCAGGGCCTTCTCCTTTAATCCTCCGAAGATATCCAAGTTTGGGTGGAGGGATTAGGAGATCTAACTTGGTGGGTGAGTTTAATTAATGGAGCATTCAACTCTGGACGACCTAGCTGGACGGAAAATAAGGGGAGAGGGCCCCAAAATCTAGCCGTTTGACACCTTTATGGAAAAGTCAGATCGGAGACTCCGATCTAGCAAAGTCTCTTGCAACATTTCGGAGGGCCGGAAACTTTGTAGAACATCAAAGACTCCGGGCACTCTCCGGACCGCATCCAATGGGCATCACCACTTTGGCTTGGCTCTGGAAAATCTTCAAGGGCGGAGACTCTGGCCTGGCCAGAGACGTGACAACGTGACATGCCTAGTACAAACTACATAATCCGAGAGTGATGTTCAAGAAGGTGATGCGGCCGCATTGGCAACGACGAGTTTCGGCGGCATGGTGCTCGACAGAGGACGTGTGATGATGGATGCGTCATGGTGACGCCGATAACATACCTGGCGAGAGATTTTGGTTCGATCGCGTAGGACAACAGATGTGACTTCTGGAGAGTGTGCACTATCTCTGGGTTGATCGGTGAGTCGACGAGTGCTGTGGCTAGGAATAAGGCCCCGTTTTTACTATAATTTGTGCTAGTCATGGTGTTTTTCACTGTTTGGCAATTTCGGGTTGTATGTTCTTTGTTCTACGGCTCTTTGCCAGTTTATTTTTTGAATAAACAAAATAAACACGGTATGCGTCTCTTCCATGGAGAGGCCAGGTAACTCCCCGTTTAAAAGAAAAACATCCATGCTGAAATAGAAAAGAAGCAGCATAACAATATGTGGTTTACCAGGTTAGCTTGAGGGTTCATGTGAAGTAGTTGGCATGAAAAGGGGCAACATCCAACTGCCCCACTCATTACAAATCACACTATATAAGAACACCGTCTGTAATCGGGGTTTTGTAGCCAGAGTTAACGTGCAGTGCATCTGAGAAGCGTGATAATGGAGCTAATTCCTCTGTTTGCAGTCCTAATCATTCTGGCGATCACGCTGACCATGGCCTGTCTAGCCTGGACAACCGCCTTTCGTCGCCGGCATTCACAGTGCTACCTCCTCGATTTTGTCTGCAATAAACCATCAGATGACCGCAAGGTGACGACTGATATGGCGGTAGCGGTGGCTGAGCGTAACAAACATTTTGGCATCCGTGAGCTACGCTACCTCTTCCGCCTCACCTCTCGCGCGGGTCTCGGTGAGGAGACGTACGTCCCATCATGCATTTTCGCCGGCCGCGAGACGTTTTGCGCTCACTAGTGGAAACAGGGGCAATAGTGCCGGTCCGTAAGCCCCATTTGTCCCGGTTGTGCAACCGGGATGGGGCATCCGGGACAAATACCCCTCCCCCATTGGTCCCGGTTGTGCCAGGACCCGGAACAAATGGGGCTGACCACGTGGCTCGTTAGCTGGACCCTGGCCAGGGCCTTTAGTCCCGGTCCTCAATACGACCCGGGATGCATGCCCCTTCTGCCGCGGCAGGGCTTTTGCCCTTTTCTCTGCCGCGACAGAATTTTTATGATTTGTGTTAATTTGGTCCCTCCCCGGACCTCCCGGATCCCATGAGAAGAGAGGTGCCCCGGTGATCCTTCCCCGGACCTCTCGAATCCCACGAGAAGAGAGGAGCCTCGGTGGACCCTCCCCGGAGCTTCCGGATACCACGAACGAATAAGTAATACATATATAAAGCAGAATAAGGAACACTTATATTACGGAAGCAAACTATATCGAGCATATTACATGACGGATGGAGTGTATTACAAAATCAAATTCAGTTCCAACCGTGGCTATAGTACTCTCCATTTACGTTTAGGACCTCTGCATCTAAGAAGCCCGCAATTTCCTCCTGGATTGCTCGTATGCGGTCCCTTGGTAGAAGACCATCCCGAAGCCGTTCGATCTAATATAAAGAAGAGTGGTCAATATATATTAATGAAACTATGTACCTAAAATAGATGGTAATTAGAAGAATTGACGACTAACGTATATGAAGTTGCTTTAAATTTCTGCCCTTGGGACATGTCGTCTGACGAATGAACTCGCAAACGTAGTATCCACACAAGTGATTCCCGTCTCCTTGTTGCAAGCACTTTACGAGAACATGATTTCAATCAAAATAATAATAAACCAGACATGATAATGGTATATCGACACTAGAATCAAGGAGATGCTAGCGGATCTAGATAGTACTTACTTGCACAACATCAAATGTAAGCTTTGATTTCCATTCACCCCTGGCCTTTTTTATGAACCTCTTCCAAACGCTACCCGAGAAAAAAAAAAGAAAAAAAAGAGTTAGTAATTACTTGATATTCGAAAATGAAACAAAGTAGTCGATATAGTGCCATATATAAATACTGAAATTAATAAAGATTGAAATTACCGCTGGATCATTTCCTGCATGTCAGCCCACATCGCTAGGGGTTTACGTTTTGGGTCCATTACCATTACTTTTCCTTTGTCAATGTCGAAGATTAGCAGAATATAGTAGAAGCTGCGCACGCAGAACTCATCAATTATACAGTGAACATCGAGTAAGGAAAACAGAATGTTTACAACACAGTAACACTAACCCGAAGTTGTAAGGAAATAGTATTTCCTGTCGGTGTTGGTGAAACATTATTGCCCTCAGAATATTATTTTCTGTATCCTTGGCAGATATCTGAAGAGTCTTTTCATAAACAATATTTGGATCAATGAACCCAATATCATAGATTCCACCTCTTTTGCATTCGAGAATCTTCATTCTGCAATTATAATATATGAGTGTACTATATATATATGAATATGCAAATGAACGAGGTGAGCTAGAGAAATAAGTACTTACAGACAATAGGCACTAAGGACAGCTTTGTCGAGGGCCTGTTGCTGGTATAACTGAAACAATTCGTCAAATCGAATCATAACCAATCCATCTCCATACCCATAGTGCTCGTCCTTAACACTGAGACATATCCAGTCCTGAGATTTCTCAGTGGCTTCCATATACCAACTATGCACTCTTCGCATTTTCGTTGGTAGATCCTTTATCTCCTCGGGTTTGACGAGAGGCTTCCCGTACGTGTACTTGTACGCACATTCAGCTTCGGGGAAGTAGTCTATTGTTTGCATATACTCAGCAATGGACAAACCCGCATCAGCTGCCTTGTCTGCGTACAGTGTTATAAACTCCGGATCAATTTGCTCGTCAGCAATATTAGTGCTCGGCCCCACCTGGGTATTGGAAATCACTTTGAGCGGGGACGTGGATTATTTTTTCTGCTCTCCGAGCTGGGCAACTGATTTTCCCCTTTTCCCGCTTGCGCTACAACTATTCGTCGACCGCACCATTTCCTGGTGTGACTTCAGAATAGAGCGGTCATAGTCAGATGACAGACTCGGCTCGGGTTGATAAAGAGTCTTCACCATTTTCCAAGCTCGTTCTATCTCTTCTTCGGTCTCGGGGAAATCTGCCTTTTTCTTCTCCTTCCACTTCGATTTCCACGCCTCGTACTCGTCCTTTGCGATTTTCTGGTTTTCCTCGGGAGTATAGTCGTAAGGTAACTTGGGTACCTCCTTTGGTACCTTCGGGAGGGGTGACCATTGACGTTTGGGTGATATTTTACGTTTCGGCAGAAACTTAGTGGGTGGAGAAGACTGACGCAGCGGCGTAGGCGACCGCGGTGGATACGTGCATGGCGTAGGCGACCGCGCTGGAGACGGCATGCATGGCGAAGACGACCGCGCTGAAGACTTTTGCGCTGGAGAATGGCGAGGATTCGATGGCTTTGCCGTCTGATTTGGGAGCACAATGCATTCCTTTAGCCATAGAACGGTCAAGTTCTTGGCTTCTCCGAGTTCAGTCAACTCTTCGTCTTCACCTTCAGGGAAATCAAGCTTTACCCGCTCGAACCCGTTGACAACTTCATCGACCCCAACAACAGCGTAGCCCCGTGGAACCGGAAGACTATGGTGAGTTGGTTCGTTGCCAATTGGTAAGGCATAGCCGGCCGCCGCCTTGATGGTTATATTGACGACCTTCACGTGGAGCTCACAGGTTGTCATCTCCGTGATGTCATCCACCGGGTGAATCATCGGCGGTGCATCATCACCCGGTAGCTGCGTGGATGCAATGCTGCTTTTGCGATGAGAATGTGCGGCGTTGGTAGCCTCGACTTCACCTTCTACCATGTGTAGTGATGCGCCGGTAGACCCTATCTGCTGGCTAAGTGTGTTAATTTGGTCCTTCTGCTTCTTTGCTACATCCTGCGTCAGCTTTATCTGTTCTTCAAGTGTACGCCTCCAGTTTGCCTGAGTCTCTGCTTCAGCTGCCTCCGCGTCCTTTCTACGTTGACGGCTTCTATCGGGTATATCTTTTTGCTGTCGTCGAACCCAGTTTTCCACGGAGGATTTCCTTCTACAGCTCGTGTACGCCCTACGTGTTCCTTATTCCCGAGGGCGCGTGTGAGCTCTTCGTCCTCTCTATCTGGAACGAACTTCCCCTCTTTAACGTCCTCTATTGCGGTTCTCAGCCTCTCTATGGGTAGAGGACTCTCTTTATGCCTTAGGTTATAGATTGATTTTCCTTCGGCGTCCAACGTGCCCCCATGCCCGTAGAACCATGACCTTGTCCACTCGACCCACAAAAACGGCTCGGGAGTGATCCCAGCTGAATTAGGTCGTTCTCCCATTTTTCCTACTTGGGACTGGAACCCTTGTAGCCACCTTGCCCCATAACATGGTGATATACCTTTTTGGCGGCGTTTTTCTCATTTGTTTTTGTCCTTTCCAGTTCATTCTCTGACAACTTGTACTTCACGAAATCTGCCCATATGGGTTTTAATTTCTCATACCATTGAGTGAAATCTGGAGTCTTCTTTTTCTTAACATAGTCAAGGTTCAATCTTTTCTTCCAGTTTTTGAATTGCTCGGCCATCTTTTTCAGGGTCCACGCCTTGACCTTATCCCGTATCTCTTTTTTCATTTTAGTAACATCGGCCTCATTCACATCCGCTTCATTGTCGTCCACCTTCGGCAAGGGTAAGTTGAAATTAGACAAGATCTTCGAGAAAAGATGTTCTTTGGCTATTTTGCTGACATATAAAATTCCTTGTTTCCGTGGATCTTTTGGCTGATTCCACTCATGAACAGTGACCGGGATGTGATCCCTAACTAGCACTCCTCATTACTTCACAAATTTTTGGGCAACATCAGCAGGAAGCTCGGGTGCGCCGTCTGCTGTGATCTTGTCGATCCTATATCTTTCTGTATCTTTTAACTTCTTTGTTGCGCCTCGTTTAGTCTTTTTTCCGGTTGATATGCTTGAACCGGATGACTAAAAATATAAAGACTGTTAATACATGTATATAGACAACGGATGCTTCATTAATTAACATATCTATATATGCACCTCGGAGCCGGTGTTTGTAATTTGTACGGCTCCACCGGAGCCGTCCGCTGCTCCCATATCGGAGTCGTCGGCTTCTCCCTCACCGGAGTCGTCTCCTTGGGTGAGCTCCGGATCTCCCTCACCGGAGTTGTTCATCCACTGGCTCACATCGGTATCTACGTCGGCCCCGCGGATGAAATCCTCGAGCAAGTTTTCGGCATCTTCGTCTCTTGGCTCCATACTATACAAAAAGAGTAATTATATGTTTGAGATCCATTTCATCAAAATTGCTTATAGATAATAACTAATGATCAATTATTTTCATCAAAATTGCTTATAGATACTAGACAAAAAGAGCAACATATTCATGAAATATTTAAACGTATGATAATACGCATCCGTAGATAAGGGTAGTCATAGCTCACGTCGTTAAATTTTCTAACATTCCTAACATGCATTCTTAAATTTCTAACACTAATTTAGTAAAATTTTCTAACATTTTTAAATTTCTTAACATTTCTAGCATTTCCTATGTCAATTCTAACAAATCTAAAATTCCTAAGTCTAATCTAAAATTTCTAACATTCATAACTAATGATTCTAAAAGTAATAAATAACTAAAAACAAAAACAGCAACTAAGTAAAAAAAAGAGAGGAAAAAGTCCCTAGTTAGGGCGAGATGGAGGCAGGGCCTTACCTCCTCTAGGGCGGCGGCCCGCGCGGGGCAGCGGCGGCAAGGCGACGCGGCGGCGGCCGGCGGGGGGCAGCGGCGGCGGATCGAGGGGCGGCATTTGTGGGATGGCGGAGGGCCCGACGGGGATCAAGGGGCGGCGGCGCGACGGGATCGAGGGGCAGCGGCGCGGCGCGGCGCGGCGCGACGAGATCGAGGGGCGGCGGCGCGACGGGATCGAGGGGCGAGGCGCGAGTAAGGCTGGCGGCGGCGCGACGACGGGATCGAGGGGCGGCTCGCGGGGCAGCGGGACGGAGGAGTGCGGCGGCGGAGGTAGGGCGGCGCGCGAGGGGGGCAGTGGCGGCGCGGCGGCGGAAAAAATGGGCAGCCTGGCGGCGTCGGGTCGTCCCTGGGCGCGGTTCTGTGGCCATCCGGGATGGTGACGTGTATATATTCATGGCCATCCGTCCCGGGTGGTGGCAAGAACCGGGACGAAAGGCCCTTTAGTCCCGGTTGGTGGCAGCAACCGGGACGAAAGACCACCGTCCAGATGCTTTTTTTGGCAGGGCGCGCCAAATGTTTTAGCGCCATTTGAATATTGTTTGAATATGCACATGAATAACTTCTATATACTTTCGAATTTGAAAAAAATTCAACATGAAAATTGCTTGAATTTGACTAAATTAAATCCGTTTTCTGTTTACCTAAATAATTATTCAAACTATTAACCATTTTACTATTTACATTCAAATCCGTTTTCTGGTTGCTAAGTGCATATATACATACCAAATGCACGGCATAACGTATACTGGCGAATTCTGTTGTTTTGTATTTGGTCGATGAACTGACCGGTGTATGAAGGTGGGCTATACATAGGGTCCTCTGATTCACAAAGTGCTAGATCCAACGGCTAACAACCACTCGAAAGAAACACAGCGTAGCCCTGATCGAACGGCTCACAACAGCTCGAACAGTTGCACATTACTACCCACTCCGAGCTCAAAGTGAACACTGAACCAAGCATGGATTGATGTGTTAAAGAGGGGGTGTAGAACAAAAGAATCGGTATCACCATCATACAGCCCTACCGTGGCTACTGGGTGCAATATGCATACCAAATGCACGGCAGGACGTATGATGGCGAATCCGGATGTTTTGTATTTGCTCGATGAACTGAATATATAATGTATAAAACCTTAAAGGGGGTTGTAGAACAAAACAATCGGTATCGCCATCATACAGCCCCACCGTGGCTACTCGGTGCATATATGCATACCAAATGCACGGCAGGACGTATGATGGCGAATCCGGATGTTTTGTATTTGGTCGATGAACTGACCGGTGTATGAAGGTGGGCTATATATAGGGTCCTCTGGCTCACAAAGTGTTGTGCTAGGGTTTTGATCCAACGGTTAAGAAACACCCTGATCCAACGGCTCACAACAGCTCGAAAGGAACACACCGTAGCCCTGATGGAACGGCTCACAACAGCTCGAAAGAAACACACCCCGGATCCAACGACTCACAAACGTTTGAAAGAAACACACGATCCGTGTGATTCTATCTGATTGGTCCAACGAAACACGAACCATTTAGTCCCGGTTAGTGTCCCCAACCGGGACTAAAGGGATATGTTTTCTTCTCGCTATATATATGTATGCATTGCCACACCATTGGCATAAACACATACAAACTCACCACTCTCTCATGGCTTCTACCGTACCCACTCTAACCTTCATCCAGGCGGAGGCTCTTTCCGCCTCGAACTACCCCTGCCCGCCCGGCTACAGCGTTCCCGCCGGTTGGATGCTGTGCCCCGGAGGAGTGCCGGTCCCTCCTCTTCCTCAAGGTGTGGCGCGTCGGGCGGCCATCACGAACCACTACTACCACGAGCTCACGCCAGAGCAGCGGAGGTATCCCAGTTGGAATCCTGACTACCGCCCTACTTGCGACGCCTTCTTCATTAATCGGCGTGAGAGTGCGCTCGCCAGGAACGAGGAGAACGGCCCGCCTCCTTCGAACTTCAACGAGGCCGGTCGTCGGATGTGGTGGGGCGGCGGACGGACTCTTCAGAGCGTCATGAACTACATCAGGGCTGGCGATAACCCCCGCCTGAGCTACCCTCACGCCCAGTCCTGGAGTCGTGATCCTCCGAGGTAGTCCAGAGCATCGTCCGACGATAGTGACGACGACGGCGGCGACTACGAGTCGGAGTATTATAGGCCTAGGCAGGAGTATGACTAGTTAGTAGATCGATGCACTCTGGCGATTATGTACTGCCTTGTTTATTTAGATCTATGCTCTCCATTTAGATTTAGATCCAATCTTGCCATTATGTGTACTATGCCTTGTTTATCTATCGAAATGCATGTCCCCCTCTTTTTAACGTCTATCGAAATGCCATTAGTCGTCTGAATCCAACCAATCAGGAAAATTCACACGGAAAACAGAAAACAGACGAGCTAGCGCCGCTGTTTCCCGGAATACAACAAATTATTTTATTAAACAGCCAACAGAAAACAGACGCGCTAGCGCGCTACTCCTCATCCTCGTCGTCGTCGTCGGAGGTGCATGATGGTATGTCCGACATAGGCCCCTACCTCGGATCGTCGGAGGCCCAGACTTCGCCGGCGTGGTCGGCCCGATGGAGCTCTTGCAGCGGCTTCGTCCTCGCCTCCCGAGCGGCATCTAACTCGAGGTGGCGTTCGAGGCGCCGCTCCGCCTGCTCAGCCGCGGGGGTCTGCCATAGCTCCTCGTCGGCGCTCTCCTCATCCGGATTGTTCTGGTAATACCCGCGGACCACGCGGTCGTCCCTGGCGTCGACTAGGCCCTGAAACGCGTGGTGCCTGAGGTGGCGGTGGTCGGCGGCAGTGACGATCTGCGGCGTCGGCGCCGTGGCCTTCGCTTCCCAGAGGGTGTGGCAGTCGTTGAAGTTCATCAACGACCGCGGGCGGCTGAGGCGCCAGGCCGCCGCGTCCCAAGCGCGGGCGGCCTCCGACGCCGTCGCAAAGGAGCCGAGGGGGATGCGGTCGTCCCCGCAGCGGATATTCGCGGTGAACATTCCGTTCTGCCGTGATCGGAAGCCGCGGAAACCGGTGGTGTTGTTCCTCCTCGGAGGCATGGTGGTGGCATGACGGTGCGTGGAGTGGAGAAGACGCTCGAGGCGCGGCAGTTTATACCGCGCATTAGTGGTCACGCGTCACAACTCCCGTGCCACACGACAGGACTCCCGCGCCACGGGGTACAATACACACTAACACCCACCTCTCTCTCACTCCCCCAAGCAAAAAAAAGGGATGGGGGCTGTGAGGTCGCATTTGTAGGGGAAGCGACATTGGTCCCGGTTTGGGGTACGATCCGGGACCAATGCCCATGCGCGTGCCACGTGGCCTGTGGCTAGGGATTGGTCCCGGGTCGTGCCACGAACCGGGACCATTGTCTCCCCACGAACCGGGACAAATGCCCCCAGGTGGTTTCTGCTGCCTCGGACACATGAACTGGGACCAATGCATAGCACTTGTCCCGGATTTTGGTGCAACCGGGACAGATGCCCCCTGGCCCCCTGGACGAAAGGGTTTGTTTCCACTAGTGGCTCACCAGGATGGGCTAGACGAGATGGACGCCTTCTTCAACGATGCCATCGCTGGAGTCTTGGCCAAGACCGGGTTCGGCCCCCGGGATGTCGACGTGCTCATCCTCAACGTCAACTTCTTCTGCCCAGAACCATGCCTGTCCTCCCGGATTGTTCATCACTATGGCATGCGCGACGACGTAACATACAATGTCTCGGGCATGGGCTGCAGCGCCACTCTCACCTCGCTCGAAATCGTCCAGAATGTCATGCGGGCACGGGCATCACGACCGGTTTTGGCGCTCGTGGTATCGTCAGAGGCAATCTCGCCCGGGTGGTACGGCGGCAGGGACAAGTCCATGATGCTTGGCTTTGTCCTTTTCCGATGTGGCGGATCAGCGGTGCTGCTCACGAACAACCCTGCGCTTTGTGGGCGCGCAAAGATGAAGCTACGCCACCTCGTGCGTGCAACCGTGGCTGCCAACGACGATGCATACTCCGCCATTATGCAGCGTGAGGATGCAGACAACGTCATGGGGTTCAGTATCAACAAAACACTCCCAAAAGCTGCCATCCGAGCCTTCGCCACCAACCTGAAACGTCTGGTGCCGCGGATCCTCCCCGCTAGGGAGCTCCTCCGACTTCCTGCCGACTTAATACGTCAAAAAATTTCACGCCAGAAGCATCTCAAGATCAATGTCAACTTGAAGACCGGGGTCGACCATTTCTGCCTTCACTCTGGCGGGGTTGCCGTGATCGAAGCCGTGAAGAAAAACTTCAAACTCAACGAGGTCGACGTAGAGCCGTCAAGGATGACGCTGCACCGCTGGGGAAACACGTCGGCCAGCAGCGTGTGGTATGTGCTCATGGTGACCTTCGGATCCGGCTTCAAGTGCAATAGTTGCATGTGGGAAGTTATTGGCGATACATCGGACAAGGGTGCATGTGCAGAATGCATCGACGAGTACCCCCGATCACATCCAATGCGTTCCTTGAAAAGTACGGCTGGATCAACGATGTCGATGACGGCTCGATGATGTTTTAACTTGTAATTATCCATGCATTATACACACAACATACCTACTATTCTAGCTTCCAATAATGGTGCCTCACGCTGCACACGACGTACGCTACCTACGCCAGGAGATGGTTACTACTACCGGTATTGTAACTAGCACGGTGGCCTCACAAGTATATTAAGTATTTACTGTGTACTTTGCCGATATTTTCCTTTCACCTAACCTGATCATGGCAAAACACACGAAGTTATAGACACATATATTGTAAGTGTGTAATTTCGACTTTTATTGGCATGTGATTATATTACTCACAAATCTTTATTCCCATAAGGTTCAAATTGGTAGTACGTTCCTTTACTTATTGGGATATCTAACAAGGTGCCCTCAGTTGGCACCACGACCTCAGTTTTACCCCTAGCGCCGAATCGACCTCAGTTTTGCCCCTAGTCAGTGCGCAAGGACTCCTTTCGCTGCTCCCACCGTTACTTTCTGCCCCCGTTAGGATCCTGACCTGTGGGACCCATCATAGAACCGTTGGCGCGGTTTGTGTGCCCCAGTTGTTGAGCGTTGGCGCGGTTTGTGTGCCCCAGCTGTTGACGGTTGGCGCTGCATGTGGGCCCCACCTGTTGACCTTTGCTTGCGGCCCAATGTCACATGAGGCCCAATGTCAACATGCAGACTATACATTATCCATTTATATTTATTAATCACTACATGCAGACTACGCATTATCCATTTATTAAACCATCAAATTATTCGTATTAATAATATAAAAGATATACTGTGATCAACTCAAATTTGTATGTTATCTTAGAAAACATAATGCAGCACATCTCTTATATATAAATTTTGTTTACAATGTGCAGATTTTAAAGCGATGATTAATTAGAAAGGAAAAAACTTCTAAACAGTGGGTACATTTGGACAAATATAAGAACATAACTTTATATATAGGGTTTATATATAATTAAACATACTTAGGAGAGGATAACTGGCCCCACTTTACATATATTCAGTGGGGCCCGCGAAACATTACATTTAACTAAAAAAAAATGCTAGCCCTAACTGCTCCCGCTCTGCATGCGGGGGGCCCTTCCCGCCCTCCGGCGCCGCCCTACTTCCGCGGCCACTCCGCCGCCCGGATCTCCATCTCCTGCTTGATGCGTGCGCGGTTGTTCTCCACCCGCATCCTCTCCTCCTGCGCCTCAATGGACCGCTTGATGCTGGCCCGGAAAGGCTTCGCCTCCTCCTTCGCCTCTTTCTTCTCCTGCGCCTTCAACTCCTTCGCCTCCAGCCGCTCCAGTCTCTTGAGGCGGCGGTCCGTCTTGGGGGAGATGTCCGACGTCTTGGTAGTGGTGGAAGGGACGGGGCGATGGACGAAGGGAGGCGTCGGCGATCGCTCCCGTTTGGGAGAGACGTCCGACTCCGCCTCGGGCCACTCGGCCTCGTACCAAGGCCGAGCCTTGGGGCGGTTGTCCTCGTCGGAGACCGACTCCGGGCTTGAAGGGAGTGAGTAGGAAGACATTGTTAGGGCTTGAAGGGAGAGAAGGGCAAAGGGCTGGAGAGGGATGAGAATATGGAGGACGAGTGAAAAAGGACTATTTGAAGACACGATTAGACGTGAATTTATTTGGGTAGATGAAGCAAACTGTGTGAAAACATTGGATGCAGTGTAGAAGAGTCGATGCATGGTCAAAGCGGTGTAGAACAGGCATAGGCGTAGGCGTAGGAAACCTAGTGATACGGAGTACGAGCGCGTGTGCATTCGTCAGTCGAAGTGATTCGACGTTGGATGCGTGTATTAAAGAGGTGAAAAGAAGAAAGTCCAAAGTCTCACGCCAAATCCTGCCTCGCTGCATATGCATTGATGCGTATCTTCTGAAAACGAGGCGTAGATGGCTGCGTCGCTGCAAATGCGACGCGACTCGTGTTTCTGATACAAGGCGTGCAGGGGTGGTGCAAATGCGACGCGGCTTGTGTTTCTGAAACGAGGCGTGCAGGGCTGCTGCAAATGCGACGCGACGTTAACTATTTTCTTCTTCTGCCACGTAGTTTACTCTGAAAAAACGAGGCGTGCATGCACCGGGCTGGTGAACGGGGCCCCACTAGACAGTGTCCGTTGTTGCATGCAGTTACATTGAGAAAAAACACCCTATTCATGCACCGTTTCATTTTTGATCGTTTGATCGTAAGGAACGGTGCAGATCGAGTCCATGCATGCAAACTACGGCGGTAACGGCCTGCAGACGCTGAGACGAGCGCTTCTCTGTGCGGGGACGCGATACTCTGACTTTAGGTCACTGACAAATGGAGCACATCACACACCGGACCCACGTGTCATGGGAGAAAGTCAGAGAACATAAGGTGGGCAAAGTAAGAGGATCGCTTTTCACCATCTGCACTACTCGGCCATGTCATTTCTAGACATTTTTAGAGATATTTGGTTGCTTGTGCTAGGATAGCCCATAGGAACACAAAACAAAAAAGTAGAACCCACCTCTTCGGAAGATTCAGGATCTTTGGTCCGATACAGGAGTTTCACCCTTTAAGCGCTCACGAGAGAGAAATGGATGCCGGTGAAGCGGGTCACACCCCGGAGAGCAATCTTTGACATCCAAAGCACACAACACACCTATACTATCATGGTATGGAACCCCCTAGCTTGTGTTGGGATCCAGACGCTCCGTAGCCCCCCTCCCAGTGAAAACCTAGCCTCGCTGGAGAAATACCGGACTTATACGGAAACACGCGGTAACTGCGTCGAAAGGGGGTAACAATGTGGAACTATTTGGTTGCTTGTGCTAGGATAGCCCATAGGAACACAAAACAAAAAGGTAGAACCCACCTCTTCGGAAGATTCAGGATGTTTGGTCCGATACAGGAGTTTCACCCTATAAGCTCTCACGAGAGAGAAATGGATGCCGGTGAAGCGGGTCACACCCCGGAGAGCAATCTTTGACATCCAAAGCACACAACACACCTATACTATCATGGTATGGAACCCCCTAGCTTGTGTTGGGATCCAGACGCTCCGTAGCCCCCCTCCCGGTGAAACCCTAGCCCCGCTGGAGAAATACCGGACTTATACGGAAACACGCGGTAACTGTGTCGAAAGGGGGTAGCAATGTGGAACTATTTGCTTGCTTGTGCTAGGATAGCCCATAGGAACACAAAACAAAAAGGTAGAACCCACCTCTTCGGAAGATTCAGGATGTTTGGTCCGATACAGGAGTTTCACCCTGTAAGCTCTCACGAGAGAGAAATGGATGCCGGTGAAGCGGGTCACACCCCGGAGAGCAATATCATGGTATGGAACCCCCTAGCTTGTGTTCGGATCCAGACGCTCCGTAGCCCCCCTCCCGGTGAAACCCTAGCCCCGCTGGAGAAATACCAGACTTATACGGAGACACGCGGTAACTGCGTCGAAAGGGGGTAGCAATGTGGAACTATTTGCTTGCTTGTGCTAGGATAGCCCATAGGAACACAAAACAAAAAGGTAGAACCCACCTCTTCGGAAGATTCAGGATGTTTGGTCCGATACAGGAGTTTCACCATGTAAGCTCTCACGAGAGAGAAATGGATGCCGGTGAAGCGGGTCACACCCCGGAGAGCAATCTTTGACATCCAAAGCACACAACACACCTATACTATCATGGTATGGAACCCCCTAGCTTGTGTTGGGATCCAGACGATCCGTAGCCCCCCTCCCGGTGAAACCCTAGCCCCGCTGGAGAAATACCGGACTTATACGGAAACACGCGGTAACTGCGTCGAAAGGGGGTAGCAATGTGGAACTATTTGCTTGCTTGTGCTAGGATAGCCCATAGGAACACAAAACAAAAAGGTAGAACGCACCTCTTCGGAAGATTCAGGAAGTTTCCACCTCATATTCTTTGAAATCTCTACTCCTGTATTCGAGGAATCTCATTTTAGTGATGGCTTTCGTTCTAATGTTTATAAATCCTATTTATATTTTTCCTAGACTTGTATTAGACCTATATAATGCAATTCCGAAGCCTGAAAATTTATTGGATGAATATTCGTATTATTTATTTTCTTTTGAATAATAATGGTTTTAATCGTAAATCGTAAATAAAACAAGTTTAAAACATCAAAATGAAAAAATAACTTTGGATCTTTCTTAGTCACACCAAA
Organism: Alopecurus myosuroides; assembly: GCA_028641055.1. Classification (NCBI taxonomy): domain Eukaryota; kingdom Viridiplantae; phylum Streptophyta; class Magnoliopsida; order Poales; family Poaceae; genus Alopecurus; species Alopecurus myosuroides. The sequence continues at coordinate 763,449,507 of CM054057.1, forward strand.
ATGAAGATTTGGTGAGATTTTGACCTTATTTGAGTTCCAAAGGTTTGAAACTCATCTCATTATCTTGAACTCTCTACTAGACTGTTCAAGATATCACATGTTACACAAGGCTTTTTCGTTCCATTCTTTATAAGACAGGTTTATATTTTTTTCTCGTTACTATATGACATAACACTACTATGTGCGTCGGCAATATATTTTTTCGATTTTTTTTGAATTATGTATGCTCATTTCAAGCTTGGTCAACCCTCTGTTTGACCACCCGAAAAGCTTCTAGAAGGAAACACAGAGATTCGACCTGGGCTGTTGGATCAACGCCTTCTAGAAGGAATCGTGCATCGGTCGGATGCGCTCGCAGCCACAACGATCCGCGAGACGCTCGTTCTGCGCTCTGATTGGTTGGTACGTTGGCCACAGGGATCGATGGTTCTACATATGATTTCTTTGCTGTTAAGTATTAAACCATGTTATTTAAATAAAAAAATATAATGAAACTTCAGATTTACTATAGCGATGATTTTTATCCGTTTTACATATAATTTTTCTATTAAACCATGTTATTTAAATAAAAAATAAAAAATAGAAGAATTATTCAAAACATAATGAAACTTCAGATTTACACTATACATGTATAATAGATGTCTAGGAAATTCATTTGGTTGATTTAGAAAATATGCCAAAAAATGTTGAAGCACAAATGGGGGTGTTTACCCTAGCTTCGGACCTCATTTGAAGCACATTTCTCACGAGAATTGAGCGATGGTTGCAAATGAGCATAAATAATTCAAAAAAATTCAAAATGGCATGAATCCAACGCACAATGTTGTTATATGTGATATAGTTGCTACTCAAATTTGTTTGGATAATTTTGGCAAGGTCGATTTTTTCATGAAATTATAAACGGGGGTATTTACCCTAGCTTCAGACCTCATTTGAAGCACATTTCTCACGAGAATTGAGCGATGGTTGCAAATGAGCATAAATAATTCAAAAAAATTCAAAATGACATGAATCCAACACACAATGTTGTTATATGTGATATAGTTGCTCCTCAAATTTGTTTGGTTAATTTTGGCAAGGTCGAATTTTTTCATGAAATTATAAACGGGGGTATTTACCCTAGCTTCGGACCACATTTGAAGCATATTTCTCACGAGAATAGAGTGATGGTTGCAAATGAGCATAAATAATTCAAAAAAATTCAAAATGACATGAATCCAATGCACAATATTGTTATATGTGATATAGTTGCTCCTCAAATTTGTTTGGTTAATTTTGGCAAGGTCGAATTTTTCATGAAATTATAAACGGGGGTATTTACCCTAGCTTCGGACCTCATTTGAAGCACAATTCTCACGAGAATAGAGCGATGGTTTTAAATGAGCATAAATAATTCATAAAAAAAAATAAAACTGACATGAATCCAACGCACGGTGTTGTTATATGTGATATAGTTGCTCCTCAAATTTATTTGGTTAATTTTGGCAAGGTCGATTTTTTCATGAAATTTCAAATGGGGGTGTCTACCCTAGCTTCAGACCTCATTTGGAGCACATTTCTCACGAGAATAGAGCGATGGTTTCAAATGAGCATAAATAATTCAAAAAAATATCAAAATGACATGAATCCAACGCACAATGCTGTTATATGTGATATAGTTGCTCCTCAAATTGATTTGGATCGGATAATTTTTACAAGGTCGATTTTTTCATGAAATTCCAAACGGGGGTATTTACCCTAGCTTTAGACCTCATTTGAAGCACATTTCGCATGAGAATAGAGCGATGGTTTCAAATGAGCATAAATTATTAAAAAAAATTCAAAATGACAAGAATCCAACACACAATGTTGTTATATGTGATATAGTTGCTCCTCAAATTTATTTGGATAATTTTGGCAAGGTCAAATCTTTCATGAAATTTGAAACGGGGGTGTGTACTCTAGCTTCAGACCTCATTTGAAGTACATTTGCACAAAATTTTGGAATGACTTAGTTCAACATCATACAACATTATTCAAACATTCTTTTCACTTTTAATCTACATTCTGGCTCGTGATTTTGTTCAGAAATACTCAAAATTAATTAAAAAAACCCGAACTCGTTGAAATAGGCTCAAATTCATAGATTCGACGATAGTTTTACAGAAAGCTAGACGACATAATTTAACTAAAAACATTGAAAAAAACTTAAAAAAAAACTACGGTTGGCCGAGGCTCGCCGCGATCACCCGGCCTGGTCGTCGCCCTCCTCCTAGACGTCGTCCTCTACTCCTCTTCCTCGTCGTCCTCATCGCTGTCGTCGTAGGCCAGCATGTTGGAGGGCCCCGCCTCGTGGTCGTTCTTGGCTAAGGGCGATGGGTTCGCCAGCGTAGCGATCGCATGCCGCTCCGCTCTGCCTCGGATCCGCACCCGGTGTAGCTGCGCCTGCTCGGAGGGATGGCGGCGGTCCCGCCTCTCGCTCTGCAGGGCAGCCTCGCTCCGGTCGCTCTTGTACAGCGCGACGACCGCCTGCTGCTCATCCGATGCTGCGGTTGCGGCGAGCTGCCGGTAGACCTGGCGCTCCGCCTGCTCCCTCTGGTGGGTCTCCAGGGATGCACGAACAGCGGCAGCCTCGGCCGCTGCCGCCGCCTCCTTGAGCCAGGGGCGGACCATGTGGAACGCCTCCTCGTTCCGCCATGTTTCGAACGAGTAGAGCCTCCTCCAGCGCTGCGCCTCCTGCGGTGGCTCCTGCTCGGGCGCCGCCTCCTCCTGCGGCGGCTCCTGCTCGGGCCCAGCCTCCTCCTGCGGCGCCTCCTGCTCGGGCGCCGCCTCCTCCTGCGGCTGCTGCTCGTTCTCCTCGTAGAAGAACTCGTTGTTGCTATCGGCGTGACTGTGGCCCCGCATCGCGGCCGCGGGGCGGCAGTACAACGGCGAGTTGCGGTTTGCACGGAGCCGGCGAGACATCGTCTCGGGGTGTCTAGATGGAAATGCAGCGATGAGAGCGAGTGCGGTGAGGGCGAGATTAACGGCTAGAATGGGGAGAGCGGCGAGCGGCGAGGGGCCTTTTGTAGCGCGTGACCTTACTCCGGCAGTCTTTGACCGACGCAGGGCCCGCGGTTTTCCCACGCGTCGCTGAACCCAGCGGGAAGTTTGGGTGTGGACTATTCAAACTGCGCGGTCCCACCTGTAAGCTCCGGACGGTTTCAACGAACTTGGCAGTCCCACCCGGACCCACTTCGCGAAACGGAGTCTGACTCTTCGGACCCACTTCGCGGAACGGATTCGACTCCAAACTTACCGTTCCGACCTCTCCATAGTAGTTGCGTACGGACTAGGGGCAAAACTGAGCACCATTCGGCGCTAGGGGTAAAACTGAGTAGAAGTGGTCCGCTGTGGGCAATTCGATAAATGACCCTTACTTATTTACCTTTGCGCCGACATGTGGGGCCAATTGCGTAGTAAGTGCATCGACCCGCTCTCTCCGATTCCCGCGGCCACAAATTTCCGACATCATTTAAGAAAGAAATGAGAACCTCCAACACGCCGCTGAATAGTAGGTATGATGTCCTAGTGAAGTATTGCTCAAATGTTTCCTAGAGAGAGCAAGCCTTATGATGCACTTCTCATCCTCGTCTTGTTAGACATGCCGGCACGCAGATGTATTTGCAGCTGTGATCTTCTTAATTACATGTGCAAACAGAAACCTCTCCTTTGACCTAGAAGTGGATAACCGTTTGGTGGCACTGCCCATACGTAACAAAATGTTAACAAACTGCCTGTAAGGCTTGCTAGTTGCTACCCAGATAGTAGGATGGCCTAATTGTCTCGGTTGACGCCACTAGTGCATGCGAGTTCCAAGGCATGGTCTAGAAGATGTTGCTCGCTATTCAAACTACCATCATCACCGCACTACACCCCACCACAAACAGGTTGATGAAATGAAGGTCATTTTGCAACTTGTATGTGTTCACAACACTGTGAGTGATGCATGTCACAGGGAAGAAGGCATTGCAGTTAGTGGTAAGAATGTCGATGAGGTGAAGGTTGATGCTGGTATTGGCGAAAAGCTCATGTATCAGAGAAGCAGACGAGCAAATCTGCCTCAGCGGATGATTCATTTAATCTACAATATGGCTTCGACATACTGCCGTGCATGCTCACGAACACGAGCTATCTTTGTCTAAAAATAAAGAGCACATGTTACAGAGTTAACAGTCGAATCCGCGAGCAAAGTCGAGAGATGTGCATGCTTGAGGCAGGTGGCCTTTGAGATTCCACAGTTGTAGCTTGGTCGGAAGCAAGAGTAGTCAAACAGCTATACGGTTTTAGGACAGACTACAAGGTTTAAGGTCAGAAGAGCACCGACTAGGTCCACTGTGACTAGGCTGCACGGGGAGCCATTGTGCAAATTTTATGTGGATAACAGCAGCGACTAACATGGATGCAGTCTGAAGCACTAACCAGTGCGGTTCGAAAGTGTAGTGTACCTGCAGTTTGCAGATATTATCCATCAGGATTGGATGACGGAACTATGTATCATGGTGGGGTATTTTCAAAGAAGGGCATGATATTATACCCTTGTAATGTTGTATTGCCAAAGATCTACGAAAAGCCTACAACCGTGAAAGTCTCACCTGTCTTTATTAATTAACAACATCATAGGAGACATACTTAGCGCCCTAGACTCCTAGGACATAAATGTGCTTGAAAACCTATTTGCTATACTTCACTAGGACATGAGTGGTGACAGTAGGTATGATGTATGGCACCATGCATGCCAACTTCTCAAACATTTGACACGATATTATTCACGTTGGACCCTACTGTGTAGCCCATGCTTCTCATGTCGTGCAGATCGTATACTCTCTCATTCAGATTACTAGCTAACACGACATGTGAGCATAAATATTGAGATGTTTCGGTGTGCGCACAGTTAATATGCTATGTCTATTTTATTTCGTTTTATTTAGTACTTGAGGTGTCTCATTTGGAAATAAACAGTAAAATTTTCAAATGTAGAAAATTGGACGAGGATATGTGCAAACTTTGAGTATGTGCAAGAAGTACAAAGAAATATGCTCTTCGTGTTCGGAGAGACCCACCTTCCAGCGATTTAATTCGTAGAAGCCATGCATCCTCGACGGGATGTGCACTCTCTATGGCCAACCTGAATACACCAACCAGAAAGCACGAAGATGACTTCAGCATGTCCTTCTATCGACCCATATTTCTTCTGGCAATTCGGTCAACAGAAGAAGAAGTATAGCCTGACGAGGTGAAACATTATTTGTCGAACTTGGGATTGTTACAATGTGAGGCGCATAAACGATATACAAATGACAAGAAATTATAGAAATACACCGAGATTTGACAAGGTACTTCTGTGCTCAAGCTCTACATCTACGGGGGTATCTTTAATGAGCACTCCTCCTCATGTACTAAACAAGATAGTACCGTCGACGACAAGCCCTCCGACATATACAGCATCAGATCTCCAACATAGCGGTGGTCTGACGTCCCCTGCCATGGGCGTCAGACCGTCCCATCAAAATCTTAACTTTTCATCTTGTCTATTTTCACTACCCACGGTGCCTTTATATATTAGTTTCAAATTACACATGTTCGACTCCAACAAATAAAACTTGCGCTAATTATAAGTCCAAATGTAGACTACTCATATGTATATTCGACACCAATTACAACAAAACCACATTGACGAATATGCATTCTCAGTCTTAAAGTTTTCATGACGAATCTGCATGTATCTACACTTGAACCAGTAATCAAAAGTTCTGCTAATACTACCTTGACTCCATATGACTCAACCTACAACCATATTCCCTCACTTGTTTCATCACAGTCAATGCTCCCACGAAAATTACTTCTTTCACATTCTTGTCTTCTTCTCCTAATTCCCGGGACTATCCGTCCACCTCCATGAAACGTCGACCATAAAGCCACCATACCGATAACATTGTTGCATTGTCACCTTGGTAGTCTCGTCCTTGATTTATGTGAAAGTGAAAAGCTCGTATATTAGGTGTGACAATTAAGAGCTATCTGAATTCATCATCATCGCTAGTGTTGCCTGTTTGTCTGAAACTTGAAGGAACTTCGTTGTTCCTTTAAGTCACCTCGAATCTTGAGAGCTGTCTCATTCACTTTCGCAGATTCTTCATGGGCAACCTCGTTCATCTCCTGGCCTCAATAGACTTTTATCATCATAAACCTGGTTATACATTGGATACATCATCAGAAGGTGAAAAACAGAGTTATGTATTGGATACATATGTGGACCATTCTTCTATCCACCGGTTAACAGGGTCGTATGGACTCTAGATGTGTTCTCGACCCCCCCCCCCCCGGTCACTCGGGAAACATTTAGCTATAGGGTGGATGGTGGCACGTTAAGAGACTAGATTAGATCTTTAGTGTTCCATTCTTGTTATGTCTGTTTTCACCTTAACTGTGTTTGATCCTTGAGTTGTTATCTTTATACTTGCTAGTTGATACTTTGTTAAAACTATACAATAAAGTATGTCTATGTTCATTCCTTTCACGGAGAGCCCAGGTCTCTGTTTCCCATTTCGAATCAAATTAACTGGTTTAAATATTCTGCGTGTGTTAATACCGTGAGATACCCTATGTAAATGGAAGAGAAGAAAAGAGAAATCTCGAAAGCAAGGATTCCTCCTGTTTATTTGGAACCCTAAGGGGACTATTCTTCCACAAAATAACAAGGGAAACTCGCAGCGGGCTAGCTTTGGAGAGAAAGAACTATAACGGCCGTATTGTCATCTGGATGTTCCATGCTTCAAAATCCATGTCGAAATAGTACAGAAGCAACACAACTTTAGGCCAACGTACTTGGACAGTTTGATGGTCCATGTCAAGCAGTTGGCAAATAAAGAGAACAACAAAATATCAAACATCCATCTGCTTTCACTAAAAATCACATCGTATTTAAACTCCTTGTAATCCGGGCTCTGTAGCAAGGGTTACCGTGTAGGATACCCAAGAAACTGACCATGGAGCTGATTCCTCCGTCCGCCGTTTTAATCATGCCGGTGATCACGCTGACCCTGGCCTGGAAGACCATGCCCTGTCGTTAGCACTTATAATGCTACCTCCTATATTACGGCTGCTATAAACCTTCAGGCGACCGCAAGATCATGATGGATATCGACACCACGGTGGAAGAACGTAACAAACATCTCGGTGTCTCTAAGTTAGGCTACTGCTTTCTCCTCACCTCTGGTTCCGGTCTTGGTGAGCAGACTTGTGTGCTATCTTGTCTGTCCACTGGCCGTGAGACGTTTTGCAGTCACCAGGACGGGCTCGACATTATATGGACAACTTCTTTTACGATGCCATCATGGGAGTCCACGCCAAGAGTGGATTTGCCCCTGCATAGGTTGACGTGCTCGTGGTGAACGTCAACTTGTTCTGCCCGCAACCATGCCTTTCCTCCAGGATTGTGCACTACTATGGCATGCGCGACGACATCGCCACATACAATGTTGTGGGCATGGGCTCCAACGGCACTCTTGTCTCGTTGGACATTATCCAGAACGTTATGCGGGCCCCCGTGCCCGGTTTTTGCCCTCATGGTATCGCCGGAGGCACAAATCCATGATGTTGGGCATTGTCATTTTCTGTTGTGGTGGGGGCAGTGGCTTTGCTCACCAACAGCCCAGTGCTCCGCGGCGCGCCAAGATGAAGCTGTGTCACCTTGTGCGTTGGTCGCGATGATTCGTACTCCGCTATCCTGTAGCGTGAGGATGCGGACAACCACGCCGGGTTGACCATAAACAAAACCCTCCCAAAAGCTGCCGACCGACTATTCGCGGCTAACCTAAAATTCCCAATTCCGTGCATCCTTCTTGCTATGGAGCTCTTGCGACTTGGAACCGATCTGATGCGTCAGGAATTCTTTCGATTGGAGCGTGTCAAGATCAACATTAACTTGACGACCAGGGTTGACAATTTCTTCGATCACTCTAATGAGATTAATTGTAGTGATCGAAGCCGTGAGAAGGCTCGACGAGGTTGATGTAGAACTTGGGCCAGTAGCATGTGGTACGTACTCTCATACATGGAGGAAAGGGGTTGAAGTGCAACCGTTGCATGTGGGATGTGATGGGCCACACAGCGTGAAAAGCTACGTAGAGAGAGGTAGGGTTGGAGGATCGCACGGCACACAAAGGGCCGGCGTTTGCCTTTCAAAATATATATATGCCACGGTTACATGGGGGTTAGGTGGAGTTTGATTACAATACGTCTCCTACCATATACAGCATATACATACCTATTCTATCACCCTCCCTCAATCTCAACCGGCTGAAACAGGTTGAGATTGCGTTTACAATGCTCATACAACGGTAGTGGGAGTGGTTTGGTGAAGATATCAGCAACCTGATCTTTGGAGGAAATAAACCTAATCTGAAGTTGCTTCTGAGAAACACGCTCACGAACAAAGTGAAAGTCTACCTCAATGTGCTTCGTCCTTGCGTGAAAGATTGGGTTTGATGATAAGTATGTTGCACCGAGGTTGTCACACCATAACACCGGAGGTTGAGTCTGTGTAACACCAAGCTCCTGCAACAATGACTGAACCCAGACAAGCTCTGCTGTAGCATTAGCAAGAGCTTTATACTCAGACTCTGTACTCGACCTAGAAACTGTAGACTGCTTACGAGCACTCCAAACGATCAGATTACCACCATAAAAGATAGCATATCCCCCTGTAGATCGGCGATCATCCATACTGCCAGCCCAATCGGCATCTGAAAATGCAGAGAGCAGTGTGGAGGAAGAAGATCGAAGCTGAAGACCACTATCAATAGTGAAACGCACATAACGAAGAATGCGCTTAACTGCAGACCAATGGGGGGGTGCGAGGCTCATGGAGATATTGACACACTTTATTGACAACAAAGGACAAATCTGGACGTGTCACTGTGAGATATTGAAGTCCACCAACAATGCTGCGATATTGTGTAGCCTCCTCGGATGAGAGAATATCACCATCCGTGCTGCAAAGACGCTCAGAAGGTGCCATAGGTGTAGTAGCCGAACTGCACTTCAACATGCCAGCCCGTGCAAGAAGCTCAAGAGCGTACTTACGTTGCCGAAGAAGAAGACTGCCAGTGGATGGAGAGTGCACCTCAATTCCCAAAAAATAATGTAGGATACCAAGATCCTTGACGGAGAACTCAGACCGAAGCTCAGTAATCAACTTAGGAATAGCAGACACGGTCGAACTGATCACAATGATATCATCAACATATACTAGCAGGTAGATAGTAACCTCAGGACGATGGAGAATAAACAACGATGTATCAGCAACTGATGGAGAAAACCCCAGTGAACCAAGTACAGAACTGAGACGAGCATGCCATGCACGAGGGGCTTGCTTAAGATAACGACTTCAGCAGACGACAATAGTGACTAGGCTTGTCAGGATCAACAAAACTAGGGGGTTGCCGCATGTATACCTGCTCATCAAGAAATCCATTGAGGAAGGCGTTTTGAATATCAAGCTGACGAATATGCCAACCACGAGCAAGAGCCAAGGAGAGCAACAGACGCACAGTTGCAGGCTTAACAACGGGACTGAATGTCTCATCATAATCTAAACCATAACGTTGTTTAAATCCTTTAGCGACAAGCCGCGCTTTATAACGCTCGATAGACCCATCAGCATGCAACTTTACCTTGAACACCCACCGAGAATCGATCAAGTTGACCCCAGGTACAGGAGGAACTAATGTCCAAGTATCATTGTGTTGCAGCGCCGAAAATTCAGCCTCCATAGCTGAGCGCCAATGCGGGATGTTAAGAGCCTCACGGTAATCTTGAGGTTTTGTTGTGTGCGCGGAAACTGCACGCTCAGCAAGCACGGTGTTCCAGGCTACCATGCCATCGGTACGCACCTTTGGCTTGGATATTCCGCGACGAAGCCTTGTTACCGGACCAAGAGGAGCATCAACGGGTGCAGAAGTAGGTGACACATGCGATGTCGGGTCACTTGATGCTGATGGTATATGCGTCTCAGTCTCTTAGCTGGGAGCCGATACCACGTCAGGAGAGGATGGCTCAGCTTGATCGAAACCCAAGGCAGAGCTATGCGAGCCATGCATTGGTGCATGCATGCCATGAGAGCCATGCATGGTATTCTGCTGCTCCACGTGAGCATTTGAGCTATGCATGCCATGCATTGTATCTTGCTGTTCAACGTGAGCATCCAAATTCGGCCGATCGGCGTGAGTATCAAAATCCTGCGTGAGGTCCTCGAGGCGAGCAGCACGCCCGGTACCTGCACCATGATTAGCAAGCAAGGGTGGAGCATATGCAATATCCATAAATTGGTCAGCGGAAAGTAATGACGACTCTGTGACCGGAGGCGAAATATTTGGTGATGTGATATTGGCAAAGGGAAAACAATTCTCGTCGAAGATCACGTCCCTGGAGATAAAAACTCGATTGGAGGAAACGTGGAGACACTTGTAGCCCTTATGTAAGGAACTATATCCTAGGAACACACACTTCTTCGATCGAAAGTTAAGTTTATGATTGTTATAAGGTCGAAGGTGAGGCCAACAGGCACAACCAAAAACCTTAAAAAAAGTATAATCAGGAGTTTCATGAAGAAGCCTCTCAACTGGAGTTTTCATATCAATGGTGCGACTAGGAAGCCTATTTATAAGAAAACAGGCCGTAGAGAAAGCATCACTCCAAAAATGCAATGGTAAGGATGCATGCGCAAGCAAAGTGAGACCAGTTTCGACAATATGACGATGTTTGCGTTCAACAATACCCTTTTTTTGGTGTGTATGTGGGTATGAAACACGATGTGTGATGCCTAGATCATGAAAGAAAGGATGGAGTTTTTCATACTCCCCTCCCCAATCCGTTTGAACATGAATTATTTTACGATTGAGAAGGCGTTCAACATGCTTTTGAAACTGAATGAAAACATGATAAACATCAGATTTGTGCTTGAGTAGATAGAGCCAAGTGAATCGACTATAAGCATCAACAAAACTGACATAAAATCGATGTCCACTAAAAGAAGTTTGGGCAGGGCCCCACACATCTGAATAAATAATCTCTAATGGAGATGTTGTTACACGTGTTGACAAGGAGAAAGGTAACTGATGGCTTTTGCCTTGTTGACACGCGTCACAAACTGATTTATTTGACTCTATAGTAGATGGCAAATCATGGCTACGAAGAACATGTTGAACTATCTGGGAAGCTGGATGACCTAGTCGACTGTGCCACCTATCACGTGACACCTTGACACTGCTGAGAGCTTGCTTGATAACAGGGACCTTGATCTCGTAAAGACCACCGTGGCAACGTCCTCTAAGAAGAGGTTCCCTCGTATCCCGATCCTTTACAAAATGATCATATGGGTGAAGTTCAATAAACACATTATTATCTAATGAAAGTTTACTCATAGAAAGGAGATTACGAGTAGACTGAGGAACATGAAGGACACGGTTTAGATGCAAAGGTTTTGACGACGGAGTAGGTAATAGAGCATGACCAATATTATGAATATGCATACCTGACCCGTTTGCCGCGTGAACCTGGTCATTGCCGTGGTAGGGTTCCCTCGTCGTGAGCTTCTCAAGCTCATGAGTGATATGGTGTGTAGCTCCAGAATCCGCATACCACGCCGGGTCGACTATCTGACCGCCAGGAGCATGAGTGCTCTGAGTAGCGGTCATGGCCATAGCAATCTGCCGCTCGGTACCGCTCCCATCGTTACCGATGCCGAGGAAGTCGCGGTTGAAGCGTTTGTAGCACCGTGAAGATGTGTGGCCCGGGATGCCACATAGTTGACATGTGATCCGTCCACCACCATTGGTGGTGTTCTTCTTGTTTCCGCTACTGCTGGAGGTGCTTGAAGACGGCGCCGACTTGGTCGTCGGCGTGTACGTGGCTGGTGCACGATAATCAGGACGATAGGCAGGCCTAAAACCACCAGGACGACCACCTCCATACGCTGCGACGCCTCCATACGCTGCGACGCCTCCAAAGGCGGCAACATGAGCTGAGTGGTTGACGGAAGAGTACTCCGCGCGACGCGCCTCGATGCGGTGTTCAGTGGCCAGAAGTTGTGCGAAGATGTCACGAACTAGCATGGCAGTAGTGCGCGCCGAGATCACCTCATACAGTGCATCATAGTCGCTGTCGAGGCCGGCCAAGAGGTCGAGATAAACTCGGCATCACGCAGGGGCTCGCCGATGGAGGTGAGTGAATCGGACAACGACTGCATGCGGTGAAAATACACCGTGATGGACATGTCGCGTTTCTTCAGCTGGGCCATCTGAGTGCGGATGCCTGAGGACCGAGCAATGGAGGTAGAGGCGAAAGCACCGCTCAGCGTCTCCCATGCCTCTTGTGCAGTGCTGGCGAAGAGAACCATGCCGACGACGCTCTCGGTCATCGACGAGACGAAAGCCGACAATATAGCTTGATCCTGCTGAACCCAGTATTGATACGCAGGGTTGGGCTGCCGCGCCGCGCCCTCACCTTGGGTCACGGCAATCTGAGCAGCGGGACACGGTGTCGATCCGTCGACGTATCCCATGATAAGGTTGCTCCGGAGCAGGGAAGCGACTTGTGCCCTCCAGAACAAATAGTTCTCAGACGTGAGTTTGATTGTGATGTCGTTGGTGATCTTGACGACGGCCGGAGACGACGTGCTGACGTACTGTCCGGCGCCCACGTTGACATTAGCGGGCAAGGTGCCGTGCTGCGAGACAATGGCCGAGGACGCAGTACTGCTTAGCGCCGGCGACGTGGCCATGGCAGTGCCTTGTTCAGTGGCCATCGGAGGAGAGATTGGTGCTTAGGAGGTGGTGGCGGCGGAAGCAATCTAGGTCAGGAAAGGCTGCTCTGATACCATGAAAAGCTACGTAGAGAGAGGTAGGGTTGGAGGATCGCACGGCACACAAAGGGCCGGCGTTTGCCTTTCATTATATAGATAAGCCACGGTTACATGGGGGTTAGGTGGAGTTTGATTACAATACGTCTCCTACCATATACAGCATGTACATACCTATTCTATCACAGCGGACAAGGGTGCATGGGCGGAATGCATCGATGAGCACCCGCAGGTGATCACGGCTAATGCGTCCTTTGGCAAGTACTCCCTCCGTTTCTTTTTACTCCGCGTATTAGGTTTGTCCAAAGTCAAACATGCTAAGGTTTGACCAATTTTACAGCAAAAGATATCAACCTTCATAATACCAAATTAATATCATTAGATTCATCATGTAATATACTTTCATAAGATATCGGTTTGGTATTATAAATATTGATATTTTGTTCTAATTTTTTGGTCAAACTTTGCAACGTTTGACTTAAGACAATTCTAATACGCCGAGTAAAAAGAAACGGAGGGAGTACGACTGTATCAACGATTGCGAGGACACGTTTTAACCTGTATAATAACTTTTCCATGCACGCTATGCACAACGTACATACTATTCTGTCTTCTAATAATGGCGCCACAGTAAAGTGTCAGTTTTAAACAGAAATATGTTAACTACAATCGGAATTGTAACTTGCACGGTGCCCTGCACTGGTGGAGAACAGGCCAGTAGCACCGGTTTGTAAGGGCCTTTGGACTCGGATACAAAACCGGTGCTACGTATCCGGGACTAAAGGCCACACCAACCGGTCCTAAAGCTTTTTTTTTCTCTTTTTTTTTCTTTTCTTTTCAGGGTTTCCAATTCCGTATTTAGGGTTTAGGGTTTAGGGTTTAGGGCGTGTTCCGTATTTTCAGGGTTTCCGTTTACGTGTTTCCGTTTCTAAAGAAGGCAATACGTATTTTCAGAAAACATGTAATCGGAAATACGTATCCGGAAACACCGATTCCGTGTTTGCGGTTAAGTGTTTCCGATTCCGTGTTTGCGGTTAAATGTTGATACACCAAATAAAAGTACATATATATATACATGTAACACGAAGTAATCGACCGAGAATTACATAATCTGAAGTTCGTTTTGAATAGCTGTATACTTGCATAGAGAATGGAGCTGGCTATAATTGGTTCATAGGATGGAAAAATTCTCCGTCTTCTGCTATGACTTGCGTGAGAAGAAATCCTGCCAATTCCTCTGCAATAGCCTTGCAACGGTCGATTGGTTTGAGCTGCGCCCTCTTTCGTGCCATCTTGAAAAGAAGTAGATGAAAACAATTAAGTTATAAACAAAACTAAACATAATTAATGGCAACATAAATAAAGTTGTGAAGATCCGGTTACGTACCTCTAGATTTCTCCTAGTACGGGATTTCTCATTGATCGTCCTGTGAATGAACTCGCAAACGTAGTATCCACAATAATCAGTTCCCTGTGGTTGTTGCGGGACTTTCTATATACGAGAAACATAATTCAGTCAAATTAATAATAATCAAGAGAATGGTAATGGTATTTAAATCAGGGTACGTAGTACTACTTACTTTGTTAATCTGAAAGTTGAGAATGTCTGCCCATGTACCGGGTTCTTCCTTGATGAACATTTGCCAAACCCTGGGCGACAAAAAAAATGAATAGAAGAGTTAATTATTACTTACTTGATATCAGGGAATGAACGAAAAAGAGGCCGATGAACGAAAGAGGCCGATAGATATATACTTTTGAATCATCTGACGCGCGGTCTTCCATGTGTCAGCGCCCCAGGTTAACGAGTCCCAGACTTCAACTTGTCCTTTATCGATTCTAATGATGAACAATATGAAGTGGCCGCTGCGCACGTGTACACACGCAGTCATGCATACTCATCAATTACACTTAACATCAGGTAAGCAAAATGGAATGTCTACAAGACAGTAACACTCACTTGAATCCGTAGGGCCAAAGTATTTCTTTTTTGGTACTTTGTCGCTTCAAAAACCTTAGCAAATCATCCGGTGTATCCTTGTTGAACCTTTCTACTGTGTTTTGATGATACGAATACGGGTCAATGAACCCAAAGTCCCAGATTCCTGCCAGTCTGCATTCACGAATCTTCATTCTGCATAGTAGCGTACAAAAAGAATGTCGTGAGTGATAATTATACGGGCAACGAACGCGAGCTTAACTAAATAATTAAATTACAAAAAATTACTTACAAACAGTAGCAGCTGAGGATAGACTTGTCGAGGGCACGTTGATTGTACATCTGGAAGAAATCATCAAACCCAAGCTCGACACCGTAATCTCCGAAGTAGTGTTGATCCTGAACTTGAGCCATGATACAGTCTCTCTCCTGCCTTGCGGCCTCCAAGTACCAATCATGTAAACTCCGTAGTTGGGTTGTTAGATCAGTAGGATTTTCGACCAGAGGGTGCCCGGGCTTGTATGTATATACCACATCAGCAATAGCGTAACCCACGTCGCCCATGCGTGGACCGAACACTGAAGCTGGTCAGATAAGACCTTGAGCGGGGCAATTGACCGTGCTTCTTGTTGTCCGAGCTGGGGAACTTGTTTCCCGCATTTCGTCTGCTCCGCCTGCTTCATCTCCTCCGTCTGCTTCTTCTGTGCGGTGTGCGTCTTCTCAATGTACCGTTCATAGTCTGAAAGGGGCGGCGGTGCAGGATAATATAAGTTGTCGATGGTCCGCTCAATTTTCCACTTTGGGATGTCCTTCAGAGTTTCCTTCCAGGTGTCTGGAGGGGGCTTCCGGGGAAACTGTGTGAACCATGCGCTGGTTTTGGCTTTCACGACATCGCTTAGTTCCTCCGGAGTCATCAGGCCTGGTAACTTTGGCGGAGTCTCGACTTTCTTAGATTTCCTTGGTCTCTTCTTGGGAGGAGTCCCGTTTCTTCTGAACTTCAGCTTCCGCTTTGCCGTACCCGTAGTGGGCGCATCCGTCGGCTCACGGGAGTGCACGGGCGATGGACCCTCGGCCTCGGGCTCCCAATCTTCGCTGTGGGGTGGACTTGGAGGTTCGTTGGGGGGTGGACTTGGAGGTTCGTTGGGGGTGGACTTGGAGGTCGTGCATTCTCTGTACGAAAGTGAAAAAACTATTAAAAATAAGCTTACATGTGGTGCAACATTCAGTAATTGATGGAGGTATATATGGTGCATTTGTACCTGGAGGAGTCGGTGGCCTTGGCGCCGAGTTAGGAAACACGATGTGTTTCTTATTCCACAATATGATACCAAGCTCCATTTCTCCCAGTGTCTTCTCGCCTTCACCTCCAGGAATATGGAGCTCAATTGAATGGCATCCCGGCGTAATTGTTGACAACCCGACACGAGCATGGGATGCTGGAATCTGACCACCATGGTAGGTTGCTCTAGGTTGATTCGGTAAAGCATAGCCTGACGCCACCCTGAAGGATATGTTCCCCATTGGCATATGTATCTCACAGTTTGTCTTCTCCGTGATATCATCCACGGGGTAGTGAGGCGCCGACGGTTCGACTGCACGACCGTCTTCTAGCTGCATGTGCGTGGAACCAACGCTGCTTCTATGCTGAGATGGGACGGCATCTGCTACATGATTGTCTTCTATTTGCAGCTGATCAGGTGCAGGACGATGTTCTACCTCCTCTTCAGTGTCAGGTAGAGGGTGTCCCCCTTTCTTCAAGAGAAAATCCACCTTTTGTTCTAATGTCGATATCCGTTCACTCGTCTTTTTCTTGCTTCTATCACGGCTTCTGTAAGTGGCAATGTCCGCTGCAAACCCTTGGCTCCACGGGGTATCCGCTCCAAAGCCTCGTGTTCGTCCCCACTTTTCGGGGTTCCCGAGTGCCCTCGTCAGCTCGTCGTTCTCTCTATCGGGAACAAAAGTTCCTTTTCGAACAGCTTCTATTGCCTTCTCTAGGTCTGCTACGACTTTTGTTATTTTTTCCGACCATGGTCCCTGAGCAACAATCATCCCAGTCTCAGCGTCCAACGTTGCCCCATGCGCGAACAACCAGAACTTGGACCTATCGGGCCAGTCATGTGTCTGTGGAATGATACCTCTTTTCACAAGCGCAGCTTCATAGCTTCGCCACCTAGGCAGGGCAGTCATGTAGCCACCTGACCCCAAAATATGGTGATATTTCTTCTTCTTCGCATTCTCCGAATTTGTGGCCGATCGGGATGCAAAGACACCCGATTTCTTGTACGCCTTAAAATCATCCCAAGAGTCTCTTATCTTCACTAGGTTCCCAGTGAAAACTGGATCTTCGTCCTTATATTTCTTCCACAGTTCTTTCTTCCACCTCTGGAATTGTGTGGCCATCTTCTTCAAAGCCCACTGCTCGACTTTCTTCTTCTTATCGCTCGCTACGCTGAAATTTAGCCATAGCGTTTCGCAAAGAATTTTTTTCAATCTTTCATCGACATAACTAGCTCCAACGTTGGCCCCGGTCTTCGGCTTATTCCATTCTATTAAGTTGATCGGGACCAGGTCTCTTACAACAACTCCGCACTGATTTACGAATTTGCGATAAGTTTCTGGGGGCTGCAGTGGTTTGCCATCAGTAGCAACTGTATCGATCGAGAACCTTGCGGTATCTTTCAACCTTGCGGCCGGGCCTCGTTTGGACTTTGTCTCAGTACTTGCGCTAGCTGTTCCGGAGGGGGCCTAAACGGGAAAATAATGATTCGTTAGTAAGTGCAATACAAATTAATTGTTGCGTGAACAGTGACTTGAGATATACATTGGCAGAGTTTGTTCTGGAGGGCACTTCTTCATCCTCGACGTTGTCGTCGTCATCATCTACTACATCTTCTATATTCTGATCTCCGTCGCCGGAGTCGTTCAAAAATTGATTGCTAAACGCTTGTCCACCGTCGTCATCACGATATATGGCCGTTGCATTATTAAAAATCATCTCGCACATTAATCTTTCCTTCTCCGCCTCACCCATTCCCGCGAGTTTATCGGCGTGCGGATCATGTGCAGGTTCTTGGGGATCCATAGCTCAACACCTGCTAGTAAAATTTATAAAATGAAGAACACTTAGCGAAATTTTCATCGGGCACTTGGCGAAATTATTTCATCGGACAGTAATAAAATAATAGTTCTGGACATATTAATGAAATAATAGTTCTGGACACACCAAGAGTTACATAGCTCGGGTTGATTTTTTAAACCCTAATACATCACGATCGAATAATATCACTTATACATAGTCTCGATCGTGACATCTCTCAAAATAATTAACTCCGACCGGGTCCTAAGCCGCGGGGTGCTGAGTCACGGGTGCTACGCATCCATAGATAAGGAACCCTCATAGGGTCATAGCTCACGTGGTAAGGAACCCTCCGAATAATCGACCAACTGCTGCTATACTGGCTATCGAGCAAGTACATGTAGCGACGGACGTGCTCGTCCTCCTCCCTGATACGCTGTTGTACCACCTCCTCAGGGGTCGGCTCTCTCCGCACGAGCGTGGCCCACGCGATGGCCACCAAAGAATATCCGCGTCGACCACGTCACCCGGATTTCTCACCAAGCCGCGTGCCCCGGTACTAAGGAGCTCCCAATGCCAGCCTGGCGGGGCCCAGTCCCGGACATCCCCCGGCGGGTCCAACAAAGACATGAACTAAAAACCTGCCCGGACTAAGTAAATATTCCATAATTAAGTAAAATACCTTAGTGTTTCTAACTTAGTAAAAAATAGTAAATTGAGAAATAACAGAAATAAGATGAAAGTTAAACAGGAACAATATGGTAACTTAGTGAAATTTTTTAACTTACTGAAATTATATATTCTAACTTTCTGAAATTTTCTAACACTAACTTAGTGAAATTTTCTAACACAACATTCTAACACAAAAATTCTAACACTAAACAAAATTGTAAAAACAAAATAAAGCACTAAAAAAATCTAACACTAACTCTAAAAATTTCTAACACTAAATTCTAACACTAACACTAATAACTCTAAAAAAATCTAACACTAAATCTAGAAATTTCTAACACTAACACTAACTCTAAAAACAATCTAACACTAACTCTAAAAATTTCTAACACTAAACACTAACACTAACTCTAAAAATTCTAACACTAAAACAAAATTGAAAAAAACCGAAATAAAACTTACCTAGCTAGGCCGGCGACGGCGATCGAGGGGCGAGAGGCGGGGCGGGAGGCGGAGGCGAGACGGAGGCGCGACGGAGGCGGACGGCGACGGCGCGACGGAGGCGGACGGCGACCGCGGAGGCGCGACGGACGCGGGGCCGCGCGGGGGATCGACGGCGACGGAGACAGAGAGCGGACGGAGGCGAGGCGGACGGCGACGAGGCGGACGGAGGCGCGGCGCCGGAGCAGGGCTTCGCCGTACGTGGTATAGGAGAAGACGCGCGAAGGGAAATGAGCCAAATTTTCAGAAGTTCTAGAGATATATCCCCACTACAGGCCTTTAGCACCGGTTTGTGTTAACAACTGGTGCTAAAGGGTCTTTAGCACCGGTTGCTAACACAAACCAGTGCTAAAGGCCTGTAGTTGGGGCCACACCCAGACTGCGCGCCCACTACAGGCCTTTAGCACCGGTTTGTGTTAGCAACCGGTGCTAAAGGTCTTAGTACAAACTGCCCGCCTCCCGCGCGCGGCAGTTTTATTGCTACAGTGCGCACCGGCCCCATCGCGAGTCTCTGTTTCTTCTCTTCTTCCTCTGTCTTTTCTTCTTCCTCTCTTGATCTTCCTCCACTAAGCACCATGGCTGAAGTTTCTAAGAGATATGATGTGGCCACACCATGCGGCAAAAGTCTCGACGTGTTCTACACCAACAATTGCGAGGAGCTCCCGGTGCTCTTGGGTATTTGACCGATCTGTATTTCTCCTCTCCCGAAGAACACCGGTTTTTCGGGCTTGATTTAGAGTATACGCGGATAAACGGAATGTTGCAGTCATCCAGATTGCATTCAAGGAGGCTGTTTTGGTCTTCCAATGGTCAAGGTAACGCACGTACAATCTTGCATCTTCGATTTGTTTGTTGCATGTGAAGAATACATGTGTTGCAATATATCTAACACGTACACGTATCAAATTTTTGTTGTTGCAGTAGTTCAAATCATTCTTCGGCACTTGTTGATTTTCTTGTCAACAAGGGGTATGACTTTTGCAGCGTTGACAACACGCAAGACCGTCCGAAGTTGATGCGCTTGGGTATTGTGATACCTGAAGATCACTACATTGATCTTCAGGATCTTATCCATTTTGCTGATTTGAACAGGCCGAAGACCGGGATGGCTCTCATGGCAACTGCCTTCATCCACGAGGGCTACGAAACCATGAAGACTGATTTCCCCTCGAAGAATCACTGGTTGTGGGAGAAGAACCCACTGGACTGGACCAACATCAAGTATGCAGCCATAGATGCATACGTCTCCTACGAGTTGTTCCGCTTCTACTCGACGGATCCATAGATGTTGTTTGTGTACCGCATCTTGTGTTCGATATATGCATGTAATGAATATATTAGTATGTAATGTATATATTATCATGTAATGGATATTATTTCTATATTAATTCCTAGCTATACTATTTCTATATTATGTCAAACACACATTTCAAAACAAACAAACAAAAACACATCAAGAAAACAAAACAGAAAAACTACTGTTTCTGTATATGTGATCACTTACCCCAGGCGCACCGTACACAACATGCGCCTGCGGTAAAGCTCTTATCCCAGGCGCATTTCTTGACTATGCGCCTGCGGTAAAGTTACCCTAGGCGCATTTTGCTGTTTATGCGCCTGTGGTAAGTTAGGGTGGGTTATGAGTAAGGCAAGGAAAAGTGAGAGCGCAAGTGATACATCGAGCATATATATCGTGGATACATATATATAGATTGATTTTAGCGAGATACCATACATGTAGATTGATTTAGCGATTGCCGCAGTGTCGCGGGAATACAAATTCTTTTATTAAAAAGAAAACAGACGAACACTACTCCTCGCCGTCGTCGTCGGGGAACTCGTCGGTGACCTCCTCCGGGTCATCATCGTCGCCGAACTCGTCGGTGACCTCCTCGTCATCATCGGAGGTGCATGATGGTATGTCCGAGATAGGCCCCCACCTCGGATCGTCGGAGGCCCAGACTTCGCCGGCGTGGTCGGCCCGACGAAGCTCTTGCAGCGCCTTCGTCCTCGCCTCCCGAGCCGCATCTAACGCGAGGTGGCGTTCGAGGCGGCGCTCGCCCGCTGAGCCGCGCGGGTCTGCCAGAGCTCCTCGTCGGCGCTCTCCTCCCCCGGGTTGTTCCGGTAATACTCGCGGACGACGCGGTCTTCCCTGGCGTCGACTAGGCCCTGAAACGCGCGGTGGCGGAGGTGGAGGTGGTCGGCGGCAGTGATGATCTGTGGCTTCGTCGCCTGGCCTCCGCTTCCCAGACTGTGTGGCAGTCGTTGAAGTTCATCAGCGACCGCGGGCGGTTGAGGCGCTAGCCGCCGCTTCCCAGGCGCGGGCTGCCTCTGCCGCCGTCGCAAAGGTGCCGAGGGGGATGCGGTCATCCCCCAGCGGATATCTGCTGAACATTCCGTTCTGCCGTGCGCGGACGCCGCGGAAACCGGTGGTGCTGTTCCTCCTCGGAGGCATGGTGGAAGCGACGGTGCAGAGGGATGAAGAAGAAGCGCTCGAGGCGCGACAGTTTATACCGCGCCCTCCAGGCCACGCGTCACAACTCCCGTGCCACGCGCCACCATAACATGGATGGATGTGTTAAAGGGGGGGGTGTAGAACAAATGCACTGAGTATATGATGTATCAAACCTTAAGGGGGGCGTGGAACAAAACAGACGGTATCGCCATCATACAGCCCGACCGTGGCTACTGCGTGCATATAGGGTCCTCTGGCTCACAAAGTGTTGAGCTAGGGTTTTGATCCAACGGTTAAGAAACATCTCATCCAACGGCTCACAACAGTTCGAAAGAAACACACCGTAGCCCTGATCGAACGGCTCACAACAGCTGGAAAGAACACACCCCGGATCCAACGACTCACAAGCGGTTGAAACAAACACACGATCCGTGTGATTCTATCTGATTGGTCCAAACGAAACCCTAACCCATTTAGTCCCGGTTGGTGTCCCAACCGGTACTAAAGGGACATCCGTTTCTATTTTTCTTCTTGCCTTTCTTCTGATTGCGCCGTAACCATGGAACATCTTCATCATTTAACTAAATGCTAGGATCATCTTTGACTTTGAAGGGAGGAATTTCATCAAATTTAATGTAATCTGATAACTTACCCCAGGCGCATATTACAAAGTATGCGCCTGTGGTATAGATCTTAGCCCAGGCGCATATTTTGTCTGTGCGCCTGCGGTAATGTTACCCCAGGCGCATATTGCGGTCTATGCGCCTGTGGTAAGTTAGGGTGGGTAATGAGTAAGGCAGCGAGAAGTGAGAGCGCAAGTGATACATCGAGCATATATATCGTGGATACATATATATAGATTAATTTAGCAAGATACCATACATGTAGATTGATTTAGCGATTGGTATACTAGCCCGCTGGTACTTTGTTTCTCACTTTTAAAAGTACATATATCGCGAGTATTTCCCTCTGTCAACCTTTCGTCACAATCTTACGCTTGCCTTTCTTGGTTGATGTTGAATACGTGACTGCCATACCGTGACTTCTTCTGTCTGCCTCTGTGACAACCGGTCGTCACAATCTACTCTTGCCTTTCTTGGTACCGGTTGCGGTTAACAACCGGTGCTAAAGGGTCTTTAGCACCGGTTGTTAACGGCAACCGGTCCTAAAGGCCTGTACAGGGGGGCGCACATTTCTTTTTCTTCTTCTTTCTGTTTCCAAAGGGGGGTGTAGAACAAAACAAACGGTATCGCCATCATACAGCCCAACCGTGGCTACTGGGTGCATATATGCATACCAAATGCACGGCTGGACGTATGATGGAGAATCCGGATGTTTTGTATTTGCTCGATGAACTGAATATATGATGTATCAAACCTTAAAGGGTGGTGTAGAACAAAACAAACGGTATCGCCGTTATACAGCCCAACCGTGGCTAGCTACTGGGTGCATATATGCATACCAAATGCACGGCTGGACGTATGACGGCGAATCCGGATGTTTTGTATTTGCTCGATGAACTGAGTATATGATGTATCAAACCTTAAGGGGGTGTGGAACAAAACAGATGGTATCGCCATCATACAGCCCGACCGTGGCTACTGGGTGCATATGCATACCAAATGCACGGCCGGACGCATGATGGCGAATCCGGATGTTTTGTATTTGCTCGATGAACTGAATATATGATGTATCAAACCTTAAGGGGGGTGTGGAACAAAACAGACGGTGTCGCCATCATACAGCCCGACCGTGGCTACTGGGTGCATATATGCATACCAAATGCACGGCCGGACGTATGATGGCGAATCCGGATGTTTTGTATTTGCTCGATGAACTGAGTATATGATGTATCAAACCATAAAGGAGGGTGTAGAACAAAACAAACGGTATCGCCAGTATACAACCCCGCAGTGGCTACTGAGTGCATATATGCATACCAAATGCACAGCGGGGCGTATGCTGGCGAATCCGGATGTTTTGTATTTGGGAGATGAACTGAACGGTGTATGAAGCTGGGCTATATAGGGTCCTCTGGCTCACAAAGTGTTGAGCTAGGGTTTTGATCCAACTGTTAAGAACATCTCATCCAACGGCTCACAACAGCTCGAAAGAAACACACCGTAGCCCTGATCGAACGGCTCACAACAGCTGGAAAGAAACACACCCCGGATCCAACGGCTCACAAGCGGTTGAAACAAACACACGATCCGTGTGATTCTATCTGATTGGTCCAAACGAAACCCTAACCCATTTAGTCCCGGTTGGTGTCCCCAACCGGTACTAAAGGGACGATCCGTTTCTATTTTTCTTCTTGCCTTTCTTCTGATTGCGCCGTAACCATGGATCATCTTCATCATTTAACTGAATGCTAGGATCATCTTTGACTTTGAAGGGAGGAATTTCATCAAATTTAATGTAATCTTCTGACATGTCTGTCTTGTCTCGACTCCCACGATGTTTCTTTTCCCTGAAAGAACTATGTGGCGCCTTGGCTCATCGTCTGATGTATTCGTTTCCTTTATCTTTTGTTTTTCTCGGTCTGCTAGACATGTCCTTCACATAGAAACCTGAGCCACATCATTGGTAGGACGAATTGATCATTGCCGTACCCAAGATTCTTCTGATCCACTGTTGTCATTCCGTACTTCGGGTCTACCTTCACGCCTGACAGGTTGAACCATTTGCACCAGAACAAAGGGACCTTAAAGGAAGGTCCGTAGTCAAGTTCCCATATCTGCTCTATGTAACCATAGTATGTGACCCTTGCCGTTGTCGTCTTTTGCATCAAACCGGACGCCACTGTTTTGGTTGGTGCTCTTTTTATCTTGTTCTGCCGTGTAAAATATGTTACCATTTATCTCGTACCCTTTAAAGGTCAATACAGTCGAAGATGGTTGCTTGGCCAACAAGTATAGCTCATTCTTCAACAATGTTGTCATTAATCAGACGTCTTTGCAACCAACCTCCGAAGTCTTCGCGTGTTCTTTTAGCAATGAAATCTCAGGTTGCTCCGGATATTCCTAGCGTAAAATATCCGTGTGTTCCTGGATATATGGAGCCGCCAAGCTGGAATTAACTAGAACTGTGTAGTGTGCTTGACTGAAAGATTGCTCGTCCATTACATGTTGTTGATTTCTTTCCTAGCGTGCCTTTTCCACGCAGTCTCCCCTCATGGCGCGACTGAGGAACCCGATCGGGTTCAGGTCAGAATAAAGTCAACACAAAACTCAATGACCTCCTCTGTTCCATAGCCCTTGACCATGCTTCCTTCTGGTCTAGCACGGTTTCTAACATAATTCTTCAAGACTCCCATGAACCTCTCAAAGGGAACATATTGTGTAAGAATACAGGACCGAGAACGGAAATCTCTTGGACTAGGTGAACTATGAGGTGCGTCATAATATTGAAAAAGGTTGGTGGGAACACCAACTCGAAGCTGACAAGACATTGGACCACGTCCTTCTGTAAACTTGGTAGAGTTGCTGGATCGATTGCCTTCTGAGAAATTGCGTTGAGGAATGCACATAGCTTCACAATGGGTACTCACGTTTTCTGGCAGAAGCCCCTCAATGCAATCGGAAGTAACTGGGTCATGATCACGTGGCAGTCATGAGACTTAAGGTTTTGGAACTTTTTCTCTTCCAGGTTTAGTATTCCTTTTATGTTCGACGAGTAGCCAGACAGGACCTTGATACTACTCAGGACTTGGAAAAAGATCTCCTTCTCTTCCTTGGTAAGAGCGTAGCTGGCAGGACCTTTGAAATTCTCTGGATTCTCAGGTCGTCTCGTTCGTGCATACGTTGGTGGTGCAGCCGTGCTTTTGGTGTATCTCTCGACTTCTTCCCATGCACGCCCAATAAGTTTAGCAGGTTCACGCAAATATTTTTCGTCACGTGCATCACGTCGATCGCAGAGCGAACCTCTAGGAATTTCCAATAGGGTAGTTCCCAGAATATAGATTTCTTCTTCCACATGGCTACGTGGTTGTCGGCATCATTTGGAACAGATTGTGCGCCAGGACCCTTTCCAAAGATTACTTTTATATCTTTGACCATGTCATATATATCAGTACCTTTTAGGGAGGGTTGGCTTCCTCCGTGTATCTGCCTCGCCTTTGAAATGCTTTCCTTTCTTTCTTACGGGATGCCTGTCTGGAAGAAATCGACGATGCCCCGGGTACACATTCTTGACTATATGTATACTTTCTGTCTCGCCTAAACAGTGTGTGCATGCGCTGTATACCTTGTTTGACTGTCCTGAGATGTTACTAAGAGCGGGCCAATCATTGATGGTAACAAACAGCAACCCTCGTAGGTCAAATTCCTCTTGTTTGTACTCGTCCCACACACGTACACCTTCGTCAGCCCACAACTCTAAAAGTTCATCAACCAGTGGCCTCAGGTACACATCAATGTTGTTGCCGGGTTGCGACGGGCCTGGGATAAGCACTGGCATCATAATGAACTTACGCTTCATGCATAACCAAGGAGGAAGGTTATAGATACATAGAGTCACGGGCCAGGTGCTATGACTGCTACTCTACTCCCCAAATGGATTCAGGCCATCTGTACTCAGACCAAACCTTAAGTTTCTTGCGTCATGTGCAAAGTCCTTGTACTTATCGTCGATGTTTCTCCACTGCGACCCATCAGCGGGGTGTCTCAGCATATCGTCTTCCTTACGGTCTTCTTTGTGCCATCGCAACAACTTGGCATGCTCTTTGTTTCGGAACAAACGTTTCAACCGTGGTATTATAGGAGCATGCCACATCACCTTGGCAGGAACCCTCTTCCTGGGGCGATCGTCGCCCTCAACATCACCAGGGTCATCTCGCCTGATCTTATACCGAAATGCACCGCATACCGAGCAGGCATTTAAATTCTCGTGCTGGCCGCGGTAGAGGATGCAGTCATTGATGCATGCATGTATCTTATGCACTTCCAATCCTAGAGGGCAGACAACCTTCTTTGCTTCGTATGTACTGCAGGGCAGCACGTTATTTCTTGGAAGCATCTTCTTCATTATTTTCAGCGCAAGTTGGGTACAACAATTTTTTGTGGTCTTCTAACATGCGCTCCAACTTCAACCTCTCGTTTTCACTTGCGCAGTTTATCTGTTCTTCACGAATGACCTGACGAAGATCATCATCAGACTCATCAACAATGTCCTCAAGTTCAGGCTCGTCTTCCCCCATTTCAGTATCACCGTGTTCATCGAACATAGGATAATTATCATTATCCCTCTTCTTCTTCATTGTCTTCCATTATAACCCCTCTTTCTCCGTGCTTGGTCCAACAAAAATAACTGGGCATGAAGCCTTCTTGCAACAGGTGGGTGTGTATGGTTCTTGAGCTAGGGAAATTCCTCTTATTCTGGCATTTTTACATGGACAAAAAATAAATCCATTCTGCCTGTTTTTCTCAGCCACATTGAGAAAACTATGCATGCCATTAAGGAATTCGGACGACGTCGATCACTGTACATCCATTGCCGGTTCATCTGCATTATATAAATTTATCAACAACCATTATGCTAAATCATCATGACTAAATTAATTAATTAATACAAAAAGTTCATCACACGTTAATACCAAACTAGCGTATAGTGACCATACATATATAGTTCTCAGAAAAATACACACTGAAACCATCCATAAAAACTCTCTCTAATTAATGCATTTAAAAACAACAACAAATGCGATCAAAATCGCAACAAAGGTAACAATTGACCCGACGACATAATGATACCAAGCCTCTTTACTAATTGCATATTTCCTAATCTTTCTAATCTTCAGGCGCATTGCGTCCATCTCGCTCTTGTGACTATCGACGACACCGGCAAGAACCTTTTCCAAGGTCATCTTCTCTCTTTCAGTTTTTTCCAACCTTTCTTCAGTTTTTTTCAATCTTTCTTTCAAGCCAATATTTTCTTGTTCAACTAACTATAACTTCTCAACAATAGGGTCGATTGGCATTTCCGGTTCCACTACCTCCTATATAAAAATATCTATGTCAAGTTGGTCGGCGTAAGTAATTGTCGTATAATCAGGAAATGAAAATATGTAGTGAAAAAAGATAATATACCACATCCGAATCATAGACTGGACGAGGGCCAACGGGACGGATATCAAAACCATGGCTCTAGAAAATTATATACAAGTAAATACGTAAATCATACAAATCAAAATTTGTTTTGGTAAATAAAAACAATAGGCTCACCAAGGTTGTGTCGGTGATGGGGCGATCGACGGTAGTGAGGAAGGGGACAAGGCGCGCGACACTAAAAAAAGCACAAATCATAATTAATTTTGAGCTCAAATTGCATCAATTTGTATACATAACAAAATGAATAACAAATTCTAGCTTAGCTAGGCATTTCATCAAACACCTAGCTAGCACAACAAAAATGAAATGAGCAAGAAAACGAGCAAAACTTGCAATGCCGGAAGAGGAACGTTGATGCTAACCGTAGAACCGATGGGTACCAACAATCTTGACAAATGGTGGAGAAAATGGGGATGGATTAGACCTCACAAGAGGAAGGAGAGAGCAAAAATGGAGTTGAGCTAGAGCTGAAAAAATGGAGCTGAGCTCGGGGGTATATATGTAGGGTTTAGGGGAGGCTTTAGGACCGGTTTGTGTTACAAACCGGTTCTAAAGGATATGACAGCGGGACCCGCAGTAGCTCCAAAAAATGAGAAAACCTGTAACACCGGTTTGTGATACAAACCGGTTCTAAAGGGTCTGCCCCTGGGCCCCCCTCCCTGCAGCAAATGACCCGCAAGGCCTTTAGGACCGGTTTGTGTTACAAACCGGTCCTAAAGGCCTTGCGGCCATTTGCTGCATGGGTGGGGCCCAGGGGACAGACTCTTTTGAACCGGTTTGTATCACATCCGGTTCCATTGTGCTTGGCTCAATGCCCTGTTTTCTACTAGTGCTGCAAGTGTTAAGGTTTATAGTGTACTAGGTAATATGCCCATGCTTGTACGGACCACTCATGGCAATGAATCACCGTGATTGCTTAACAAAATCGAATCCATATGTGCATACCTCTCCTTAACATGTCACCTCTTATCGTTTTCGGGTTCAATAGCTGTTGCAAACTTCATGGCAAAGTTTCCCTTGCATTACTATGCCGATTGTCCATGTAAGCTAGATAGAATACAATGAGAATTAAGGTATGTGTATTTATAACTTGTGTTTGGAAAGAGGGGGCCAATTGGCGGTCAGGTTGTTATCCCACTACATATAGGACGAAAGTTGCTCGAAACATCAGCCAATGGATGGACAGAGCCCCTCATATTTTTTGGCGTTGCATAATTTGTTAAAATAATTGCAAATGCATGTATAAATCAAAGGAAAATCAAACCCTTCTAGTTGCTCTAAACTCATTAATATTTTCAATGGAATCTTGGCGATTTTCCTTTCAATATATCCATTAAGAACTACTACGGTTTCCTTTTATTTCATATTTAACAAACTAGCACGGTGGCCCTCGCAAATGCGAGGGCATCATCTATATATAGTTGGTTTAAAGTGACCAAGAAATAAAAATATATTTTTATTGATATCACCTTACTTTCAGTTGTGTGATAATAGCAAATCTTTTGGTAAACAAAATATCGGATCTGTGAGTAACATGTTTGGCAATATTGAATTCGTGAGCAAATGATTAGCATGACATATTACATATTTCGAAACACCATGTAAGTGATACTTCATCCGTAAACCGAACTATAGTTCTTACGTGATGTTAGATCAGTAAGCGAGTTTTGTTATCTTTGATAAAAATCACCCAATTAAAACAAAAGGTCTATCCTTTTTAATAAGTAGGTCACATTAATTTTTGAGAATTATCTTATTCCAATGCTTATTCCTCTCATTTACTCACAAAGAGGGGCGGAGCCCGGAATATTTATAGGTAGTGTCACTCCTATAAATACATAAGTTTCATTGCATATTTCCTACTCCCTCCGAACTGAATCAATTGCCGTACAATGTACATAGGGATTGTACATAAGCAGCTATTTACTCCTGACACTTTAATCGGCTCGGAGGGAGTAGTATATTTCTTCAATTCTAAAGAGGATAAGAAGACAACATTGGTGTCATTTGACACCGGTGACTACATGCTAGCTTCGCCCCTGCTAACTTTGGCCATCTTTTTTATAGGAACATATAACTAAAGATAATATATTTATCCTAGGCATAATCGTTAACATTCTAGATATATCTACTTTAACAAACTTTGAGACACTTAATATGAGACGGAGGGAGTACATCTTTGTCGAAGTCAAAAAAATGTAGGACTCTATGTTCTAGATTCTTAACTTATATTGATCTTCATTCAATGGTTTTAAATACCCGGTCACATTTTTTTCGTGTGCTATGGAAAATGACTACACGGCTTGGATATCATAGTCTAAGACTATTAATAAGTCGTCAATTTTACCATGCAATTGTAGTCACATGTGATGTTATGTTGTTTTGTTACGTAAGAGAAATACACATTAAATTTTCCAAATATTTTTATCACACAAACCAAGCAATATCCATCGAAATAATTCATAAGAATCAAGTGCAGGTTGTTCATTTAGAAATATTATTAATACACTATGCGGATACTAAATATGAAACAAATCAAGGGGGAAAATGTGATGCTTTATCCCTCTATCTATTATCAAGCCAAAATATTTTATAGTGTGAGGCTCGTTCGCGCTGATAGCGTTTCGGCTAATTTCATTGCTTCATCAAATTGTCTCATTAAGTTAGAATATTCCTTCGGTGGAGGGACATTCTCATCCTCGCAAGAATATATGTTTTGTCAATCCTAAGTGTATCATTAAGCCCATAGTCTTATTTATTGTGAAGGACGTTCCCGATGATAGTGCCACTAATGACATGGCTTTATTAATCGTAAATTTCGTTGACTCTGAAGTCTACATTTCCGTAGGCGATTTATGAGAGTATTTGTACGATAGGAACAGAAATAATTTGTCCCCTATGTGTAATAAATAATAGAAAAATTGTACGTATTGCAGTCGTGTGTTCACTAAATTCAAAATTCCAAGACTCCGAACTTCTGCGGACGTTTTCTACGAGTCTTGTTCAACCATAAATTTGTCATTTATGTGTAATCTACAATGGAAACAACTACGTCCTTCGATTCACAATTACCTTGTGGTCTAGGTTAAGTCAAAACAAATTTTATAACTTTTGATGAAATATATAGGATAAATATTTATTTTTAAATATAAAATCATTATTATTAGAAACATCAAAAATGTATTTTTATAAATGTAAATTTGGTATTCTGGATGTTAATATTTATTGCTAGATATTTTCTAAATTTTTTGAAATTTTGAGTTTAGTTAAAGTTAAACTCGTAAAGCAGTGTGTAAATAACATATATGAAGTACTCCTACAAATCAGTTTGCACTTTATGCTTTTTGGGGTACCGCCACCCCCAGTTCAAACAAGAATTTTTTTTTCTTTTTTTTCTTAGAGTTCTTAGCCATGGTAGCTTCCCCGTGGAAGGCTGATTTTTCAAATATTCTTATGGGAGTGTACATTTTTTTTGAAATGGGAACATAGCCCCAGCCTCTGCATCGTGATGATGCACACAGCTGATGCTTTTTAATTAAAATAAAGAGTATTCATCTAGAGTATTACATCATTCTCCAACATGGAGACAAGAAACAACCAAAGGCACACTGGCAAGATATAAAGACTACACATATTGAAATCTTCTAGTATGCTGCCAACCACCCTGACTATAGACACTAGTAGGAGAAAGCCTACCGGTGACGAACAAGATTTCACTACTGCCGGCGAACATCGCTTTGCCAGCGCTAATACGCCAGTGGTAGCTAACTACCGCAGGCGAACCGCCGTTCGCCAGTGCTAGGTAGAGCTACCGCTGGCGAACACCACCTTTGTTCGCCAGTGCTAAGGTCGGCAGCAGTAAATGTCGTTCGCCAGCGGTAGCTGCCCCCATATATTCAAAATGGTCTGACACCCATATCCTAAATCATATTCCATTCGAATCGACATCACAGGGCATGTCATTTCTCCTCAGTTTGCTCCACAAAAATAATATTTTCATCCACAGTTGTATAATTTTCACCTTACAATGTATCTGAAAATAAAGTAAAGAATGTTGTACACCTTACGAAAAAATAAAGTAGAAACGAGCTCAACCACCGACGCCGCTCCTCGCTGAGTGCCGGCAGCTCACGA
This sequence comes from Alopecurus myosuroides, assembly GCA_028641055.1. Lineage (NCBI taxonomy): Eukaryota > Viridiplantae > Streptophyta > Magnoliopsida > Poales > Poaceae > Alopecurus > Alopecurus myosuroides. Next base: position 763,481,271 of record CM054057.1, read on the forward strand.
GGAAGCTGGGCCATAGTGGCGGCGCCTCGCGGGAGATGGAGCCTGGGGATGGCGCGCGTGGCCACCGCGCCCGGGAGATGGAGGTCGGGGATGGCATAAGAGGGCCGGGGATCCGTCCTTGTTGCTACACCACAGCTCGGCTGCGCTGGCGGCGCTGCTCGTGGCCTCGGTGCTGCTGGGATTGCCCCCGTGCACGGCAGCTGCTGACGAGGACCATCACCATCAAGGTCCGCGGGGTGCCGCTGCTCCTCGACCTCGCTGGCCCGCTGCTCTGGCTCGCCAACTGCCCCTCCCCGCACCACACCAACTTGCAACGCCGACACTGCAAGGACGCCGACGAGATCTGCCCGTAAAGCACGGTCAATGGGCGCTGCGCCCATGACGACCCTACCACCATCACGCTCGCCGCCAACATCACGGACGGAAAGAATCCGCTCTTCCCGGTGTCGTTCCGCACTGCCGGGTCGTGCGCGCCGGGGGAGCTGCTGGCGTCGCTTCCGGCCGGAACTGGCGGAGTTGCGGGGCGGCAACGATGGCGTGGCGGTCTTCAGCGGCGGCCACCGCGCGCGGGAGATGGAGGTCGGGGATGGCGTAGGAGGGCCGGGGATCCGTCCCAGCCGCATGGGGAGAGGTGGCCGACGAGGGGCTGCACCACCAGCCGCCTCGCCTCCAGCTGCCGGAGCAGCACCAGCACGGCGTCTTGGGCAGTGGCAGATCTGCCTGCTGCGGCAGCCGCAAGGAGTCGCCGGTGAGGAAACGCGGCTCCACGGTGGTGCTACCGGCGGAGGAGACGCCGCGGCTGCGCCTGTGGAACTCGAACGTGGACCTGGTCGTGCCTCATCCCCGCCATCGACTTCACCGGAGGCATCTCATCCTACGCGTGTGGAGCAGAGCATAAGTGAGGTGGGGAAAGTGAGGTGGTTCGTGGAGGGGAAAGAGATATGTGCGCGTCGACGAGAGGGAAAGTGCTACTGCTGGTGAAGTACCAGCTGGGAGCCAGCGGTATTTTTCCCGCAGCGTACCCACAAACTTATCGCCGGCGAAGCAACCGATGTGTCCGCCAGCAGTACTGGCTTTACCACTGGCGAAGCAGCAACATGTGCGCCAGCCGTAATTTGCGTCGCGCATCGTGGAGGGCTCACATTTACCGCTGGCAAACAAACAAGAGTGTGCGCCAATGATACCATCGTTAGCGCTGGCGAACACCTATTCTTGTTCGCCACTGGTAATAGCGCTGGCGAATACTAAATCCTGTTAGCCATTGGTATGGTGGTGGCTATAACCAGTTTCGTACTAGTGAGATAGCCCGAATGACCGCCATCAGACGAGAACATCCAGACTCCCACTAGTGGAAACAGGGCCTTTTGTCCCGGGTCGTAAGGGCCAGTTGTCCCGGTTGTGCAACCGGGATGGGCTGGCCGGGACAAATGGCCCGTCCCATTGGTCCCGGTTGTGCCAGGACCCGGGATGGTAAGGATAGGGCACGTGGCGAACCTGGGCCAGGGAGTTCGTCCCGGTTCGTTCAAGGGACCGGGATGGATACTTTTTTGACAAAAAAATATATATAATCCCGAGCCCGATCTTTTGGGCTCCTGTCTCCCAATCCCGAGTCGGCCTCCACTTCCCCAACCGCGTCCAGGCCCACGTCTTTTATTAAGCCCACTGGTCACATTTTTTTGTCAAAAGGGCCCACTGGCCCGCGTCTTTTATTATGGTCAGTCAACGGTTCGAAGGGCCCACTGGCCAGCGTGGTCAGTCAAATGGTTCGTAGGGGCCACTGGCCAGCGGCCATTGGCTGGCTCGCCTGGTCCCTTAAATTAAGACTACAGGACGGTCAAAGGGCCAGTCGCCTCGTCTTCCCGCCCCGCCTCAGCTTCCCGCGCCCCCACTTCCCCACGCGCATTCATGGCCGCCTGCAACCGCCGCCACGTCCAGGCCGCCGGTTGGCATGCCAGCCCACCCCGGGTCCTTTTTAAAGGCCCCCCGCCGCCCGTACAACCCATTCACCCCGGCCGCGCCCTAGGCAGACCAACCATAGCCACCATGTCCCGCTGGTTCGGCAGCGGCTCCGGCAAGCGCCCCAGGAATGAAGGCGGCTCCTCGAGCGGCGCCGGCCGCGTCCCACCACCGCCGGCGGAGGCCTTCGGCTACGGCCCTGGAGGTGTCCGCCTCGGCGGGGTGCCGCGCGTCCCCGCGCCACCACCGGCTGCACGCCCGCCGCCCAGCGCCGCGCCCAAGGGCAAGAGGTTCCGCCGGTACGTCCGGGTGGACGAGGCCGAGTGGCACTGGAACAATGCCACTCCGGTGTTCTATGCCGACGTCCACCTCCCGGACGGCTAGCACCTGAACCCCCAGCGGATCCCTGTGCCGCCGGTCCCGACCGGCCAGGCGCTGCTTGAGGAGGTCGACCGCCGGCGCGAGCTTCTGCCGGCCCCCGTCCGCCGCTCCCTCATCGACGACGAAATCAAGCGGTGGGAGCGGGTCGTGGCCGCCGCCGCCGCCGACGCCGCCGCCATGCCGCCGCCGCCACCCCCTAACGAGCCTGCAGCCCCCTGGTGGCAGGTGATGAACGCCGAGCTGGAGGCGTCCGAGGACCAGCCGGAGCCGCAGCCGCTCCCACCAGGCCTGGAGTACGGCATGACATGGGCCTGGACCGGCGGCGTTTGGGCGCCGGGGTCGCCGGAGCAGGAGGAGGAGCTGCCCCCTCCGCCGCCGCCGCCGCAGGAGGTGCTGCCCCCGCCACCGCCGTACCCGCCTCCGATGCCCCCGATGCCTGCACCCCCGGCCCAGGCGCCGCCTGCCCACCTGTGGCAGCCGCCCCCCTACCAGTGCATCTCCGACGACGAGGAGGACTAGTAGATCGGCCGGTCGCCTGTGGCCGCGCCGCCCCCCCTATTCTATATAGACAACGCCCCTAGCTGCCCCCCCCCCCCAAGAAACGGCCGGCCTCCTGTGGCCGCGCCGCCGCCCCTTATGCAAGTACGGCCGGCCGCCTGTGGCCGCGCCGCTCCTATGTAAGCAAGGCCCCTGGCCTTATTTTAATATAAGTTGTGTTCCCCCTAATCTACTGTGTCCCTACCCCATCCCCGCCGGCGGTGGTGGAACGCCGGCGGATCTGTCCACTCGTTCCCGCCGCCGGCAGGGCTTCGCCCAGCCATATCCACTCGTACCCGCCCCTGGAGTGTCCGCTCGGCCTGGAGAGAGGGCCGCGCTTTTTATACACCTGGGCCTTTAGTCCCGGCCCGTGCCACCAACCGGGACAAGAGCCCCTTTGGTCCCGGTTGGTACCACAGCCCGGGACCAAAAACAAATTTCGAATTTCGGTGGCACCCCTGCGCGCCCCAAAATTTTTTAGCGCCAAAATTTGAAAAGTGTTAAGTTTGCACATTAACAATTTGTATATACTTCCAAATTTGACAAAAATTCCAACATGAAAAATGCTAGAATTTGCAAAACTAATTTAAATCCATTTTTCGTTTAACTAAATAATTATTCTAACTATTGAAACTATTAATTATTTTTTCATTTGTAATAAATTTGAATATAAAAATGTTACAATTTTTTATTTCTCTCGTGATCTTCCTAATTCAAAGCGAATTGTACCTTATTGACACGGTGAATTTGAGATTTTCGTCTACAACAGAAAAACCATAGTTTTCCTTCGAAGGTTTACTCTGCGCATCCCCACGTATTTTCCCTTTATCCCGACCCCCGCTTGAAAACATAGTAACTTCCGTGTACGCAGCGGGAGCATCAGACTTGTTGTAGATGACTTAACGGCTTTCAAGATTCTAGAATAGTGGTAGAATAAAGCAGGTTGCTCGCTCTCCAGACCCCCAATCACAAAGTCAAAGCGACCATATCTAGCAATAAATGATGCAATTATATCATTAGTGAGAGACTTCACGTCGGCAATCTCAATTAAAGTGCCAGTTTGTGTCTGATCCCACCAACCCCTCAGAATCCTCCTATTAACTTCACCTATCTCAACTGAAATCATTGTCTTCATGTGGATGCCAAGCCTATGCAAAGCTATCTCTCCTCCTCCAATACCGGAGAATAAGGACACCAGATTAACACCATTGGGAAACATGTTCTTTAACACCGACAAGTGGCAACCCACAGTATCAATTTGGAATGAATTGCCAAGAGATTTGTACCTCTCTCTCTTGGCGACTCCCCTTGTGTGGTTTCTTGGGAGACCGAGTAAAAATTCCATCTCATCTGGCTCTAGAGGGGCAACCTTGTTCTTTCCAACCCAAACAAGGTTCCATCTTCTGCACTCGTCCATAACATACCTCTGAACAGTTAGAGGTGGTGGATTACTTGAGCCTGCAAGAGTACGTTCGATCTGTTTTATCAGAATTGGACTTGCCAGACGGGTTTGCAAGCAATCGAGCTGCTTTCTAGGATCCCAGGAAGGCCACCAGTTCTCATAATGAGGGAATGCCTCAAATATGGTCTTTGGAGCGAGAGGAAGGAGACGTGACCTATTCTCAATTGGCAAATTATGGATGTAGCCTCTGTACATTCAGGTTGACCCATTTGCACTTGAACAAAGGGATCTTAAAAGAAGGTCCATAGTCAAGTTCCCATATCTCCTCTATGTAACCATAGTATGTGTCAGTTTTTCCATTCTCGTTTGTTGTATCAAAGCGGACACCACTGTTTTGGTTGGTGCTCTTCTTATCTTGGGAGCTCGTGTAAAATGTATTCCCATTTATCTCGTACCCTTGAAAACTCCCAATAGTCGAAGATGGTGACCCTGCCAACATGTACAGCTGATCTTCAACAGTGGTGTCATTTATAAGATGTGTTTGCAACCAACTTCCGAAAGTCTCCATGTGTTCGCGTTTAATCCATGAGTCATCCTTCCCCGGGTTTGCAGACCGTACAATATTCTTGTGTTCCTCGACATACGTAGTCATGAACATAGAATTTTGTAGAACTGTGTAGTGTGCTTTGGTCAAAGAATGCCCGTCCCTAGGTATCATTGTTTTCTTTCCCAGCGTTCCTTTTCCCCTCAGTCTCCCCTCATGCCGCGATTCAGGAACACCAATTGTCTTAAGGTCAGGAATAAAGTCAACACATAACCCAATGACCTCCTCTGTTCCATAGCCCTTCGAGATGCTTCCTTCTGGCCTAGCACGGTTATGAACATATTTCTTCAAGACTCCCATGAACCTCTCAAAGGGGAACATATTGTGTAGAAATACCGGACCGAGAATATGAATCTCTTCACATAGGTGAACAAGAAGATGAGTCATAATGTTGAAGAAGGATGGTGGGAACACAAACTCAAAACTAACAAGACACTGGACCACATCCCTCTGTAATCTTGTCAGAATTTCTGGATCGATTACCTTCTGAGATATTGCGTTCATGAATGCACATAGCTTCACAATGGGTACTCGAACATTTTCCGGTAGAAGCCCCCTCAATGCAATCGGAAGCAACTGCGTCATAATCACGTGGCAGTCATGAGACTTCAGGTTTTGGAATTTTTTCTCTGCCATGTTTATTATCCCCTTTATATTCGACGAGAAGCCAGACGGAACCTTGACACTGTAAAGGACTTCAAAGAATATTTCCTTCTCTGCTTTAGTAAGAGCGTAGCTGCTTAAGGAATGACGCCCTGTATCTGTGTGTTTGTTGCTTGGGTCTTTCATACGTTGCTGGTCCTCCCGTGCTTCAGGCGTATCTTTTGACTTCCCATACACGCCCAGGAAGCATAGCAGATTGACACAGAGATTCTTTGTCACGTGCATCACGTCGATCGAAGACCGGACCTCTAAAACTTTCCAATAGGGTAGCTCCCAAAATATAGATTTCTTCTTCCACATGGGTGCCCACTTATCAGGGCCGTACGGAACTGGTTGGCTGCCAGCAGCCTTACCAAAGATTACTTCTAGGTCCTTGACCATATCGAATATATCATTACCACTACGGAGCTCAGGCTTCTTTCGGTTATCTGCCTCACCTCTGAAATGCTTCCCTCCTTTTTTCCTTAAGGGATGCTTGATCGAAGAAATCTACGATGCCCCAGGTATACAACCTTTTTACATTTATCCAAAAAAACACTGTCAGTCTTATCTAAACAGTGTGTGCATGCATTGTATCCCTTGTTTGTATGACCGGAAATGTTACTAAGAGCAGGCCAATCATTGATGGTCACGAAAAGCAACTCCCGTAGGTCAAATGGCTTTTGTTCGTTCTCATCCCACACACGTACACCTGGTTTGCCCCACAGTTCTAAGAGTTCTTCCACTAATGGCCTTAGATACACATCAATGTCGTTGCCAGGTTGCCTCGGGCCTTGGATGAGAACTGGCATCATAATGAATTTGCGCTTCATGCACAACCAAGGAGGAAGGTTGTACATACATAGAGTTACAGGCCAAGTGCTATGACTGGAGCTCTGCTCCCCAAAAGGATTAAAGCCATCTGTACTTAGACCAAACCATAAGTTTCTCGCCTCTCCTGCAAAGTCTGGAAAGTCTCTCTCGATCTTTCTCCACTGCGATCCATCGGCGGGGTGCCTCAACTTTCCATCTTTCTTACGGTCTTCTTTGTGCCATCGCAACAACCTAGCATGCTCTTTGTTTCTAAACAGACGTTTCAGCCGTGGTATTATAGGAGCATACCACATCACCTTAGCAGGAACCCTCTTACGGGGGGGCTCGCCGTCAACATCACCAGGATCATCTGCTCTGATCTTATACCGCAGTGCAGTGCATATCGGACATTCATCCAAATTCTCGTACTTCTCACCACGGAAGAGAATGCAGTCATTAATGCATGCATATCTTCTGCACATCTAATCCTAGAGGGCAGAGAGCTTTCTTTGCTTCGTATGTACTCTCAGGCAATTCGTTATCCTTTGGAAGTTTGGCTTCATTAGTTGAAGTAAACTCTTAAATGCCTTGTCAGTCACACCGTTTGTGCCTTCCATTTCAGCAACTCCAGTGTGGTACCGAGCTTTGTGCTACCATCTTCGCAATTTGTACAACTTTTTTTTGTGATCCTGTAACATGTTGTCCAGCTTCAACCTCTCCAATTATTTTCACAGTCTTCCCTTGCATCAGCAATAACTCGGCCAAGATCATCATCGGCCTCTTCTGATGCTGTTCTTGATCACCTCCTTCTTCTGCATTCTCTTCCATTGCAGTATCGTCGTATTCAGGGAACGAAGGAACTTCTTCTTCTTCTTCATCGTCTTCCATCACAACCCCTCTTTCTCCATGCTTGGTCCAGCAATTATAGCTGGGCATGAAACCTCTCCGAAGTAGATGGCCGTGAAGGATTCTTTCGGAAGAATGTTCTCTGACGTTCCGACAATCAACACATGGGCAACACATGAAGCCATTATCTTTGTTCGCCTGAGCTACAGCAAGAAATGCATTCAGGCCTGCCATATACTCGGAAGTGCGTCGGTCACCGTACATCCATCGCTGCCGTGCATCCATCTTCATCATATAATTAAGTTTATCAAAATACATATTAATTAAGAGATGACCACAGTACATCGACAAATAATACTTTTTTATGTATCAGTTACAGATGAAAAAGATAATTTGTTAACCTCGGTCGAAGATACCATTTTCAGTGAGCTTGTGCGCGTCTCGGGAATTTCGTCGAACACCTCGTGTGCATAGTAAAAAAAACACACTAACACCACACTCTCTCACACCTCCAAGCAAAAAAAAAAGATGGAAGGAGGGAGGGGCTGGGGCAGTATATATAGGGGAAGGGGGCATTGGTCCCGGTTCGTGGACTGAACCGGGACAACAGGTCATGCGCGTGCCACGTGGCCTGTGGCTAGGCATTGGTCCCGGACCGTGGCAAGAGCCGGGACCGATATACCCCCCACGAACCGGGACCAATGCGCCCAGGCGATTCCTGTTGCCCCGGGCGCACGAACCGGGACCAATGCAGGGCATTTGTCCCGGATTTGGTTGCAACCGGGACAGCTGCCCCCCGGCCCCCTGGACGAGAGGGGTTGTTTCCACTAGTGTCCATAAGCGCCCGCTGCGCCAACGGCAGAAGGTAAGACCATATTTGGATCCAGTATGTGGCACGGTGAACAACCTGCAAAAGATGAACACCTCTCGATCTGTTAAACACAACATCATTCCTACAATTCCAAATAGCCCACACCAAAGCACAAGTTCCAATCTGAATGCGGGTTTTAGATTTTTTGTCGATCCCTTGTAACCAGCTACCAAACATATGGTTTACACTAGTAGGCTGAGCTACACTAAACGTAAAATGGAGCGGTCTCCAAATATGTCTAGCAAATTGAAAAGAAATAGAAAAATGATCAACCGTCTCATCAAAATCACAAAACACACACTTAGTACACCCCGTCCAATTTCTTCGAACTATAATATCCTTTGTAAGAATCACCTTGCATTGGAGGAACCACATAAATACTTTAATCTTCAATGGAACTTTCAATTTCCAAAGGTATTTATGTAAAAAATGGAGTATGATCATACATATAACCAATATACATAGACTTCACAGAGAAAACCCCTGTCTCAGTAAGACCCCAAACAAAAGTATTCACTTCAGTAGTAAGATTAATCCTCATAAGAGCACAAACTAAGCGCAACCAAGAAATCCCACCGCTCCCCTGTCAAATTCCTTCTAAACCGAATATTGAGATGATTATGTGCCAGCAGATCTGACACCAACACATTTTTACGAGTCACAATATTAAATAAAGAAGGGTACTGAGTAGCCAAAGGTGAGTTACCTAGCCAATTATCTTCCCAAAACCGAGTAGATAGACCATTACCTATCGTAAAGTGTCCTCGTTGGAAGAAATCATCTCTAACCCCCATGAGTCCTTTCCAGAAAGGAGAATCATGAGGTTTAGCCTCTACTTGAGAAAGAGTTCTATCATATAAGTATTTATTAAAAATAAGTTCTTGCCACACTCCCTTTTCATTTAAAATTTTAATGAGCCATTTGGACAATAAACATTTATTTTTAATATCTAGGACCTCAATTCCTAGACCACCTTGATCCTTAGGTCTGCATAAAATGTTCCATTTAGATAAATGGTATTTTCTCTTGTGTAGATCACTTTGCCAAAAGAATCTACTACGGAAGAAATCTAACCTCTTCCTAACCCCAACAAGTACTTGAAAAAAGGGTAGCAAAAACATAGGCAAACTAGTGAGAATCGAATTAATGATAACAAGCCGGTCACCGGAAGACAAAATCTTCCCAGCCCAAGAACCCAATTTGTTATCAAAACGATCCTCCACTATTTTCTACTCCTTGTTGAGAAGCTTACGATAATGAATAGTGAACCAACATCACATCCAAATAATGATCTATACTCCTCCTGCCTAGCCCAGACAATTGTTCAAATAGTGCCAAAATTAATTTCATGTTAGCAGCCTTTTCTAAATCATCTTCCAGAAACAATATCGTATCATCAGCATATTGCAGAATTGAAATCCCCCCATCCACCATATGAGGTATCAAAGAGCCAACCTGCCCATCATCTTTTGCCCGTGCAATGATTATAGCCAACATATCCGCAACAATATTAAAAATAACATGGGATAAGGGGTCTCCTTGATGAAGTCCCTTTAGAGTTTGGAAGAAATGACCAATGTCATCATTAACACGAACTCCCACGCTCCCCCCGAACAAAATAGTTTACCCACTCGCACCATTTAGGATCAAACCCTTTTATACGAACAGCTTTCTGCAGAAAGGACCACTTCACTTTATCATAGGCCTTTTCAAAATCAATTTTGAAAATGACCCCATCAAGCTTTTTGGTGTGCATCTCATGAATAGTTTCGTAAAGGATGACAACTCCTTCTAAAATATTGCGTCCCGGAATAAAAGCGGATTGAGTTGGTCTAATAATATTATGGGCAATAGACGAAACACGATTCGTTCCCACCTTGGTAAAAATCTTAAAACTTACATTCAGAAGACAAATTGGTATGTATTTCTCAGTACGGCATGCATTATCTTTTTTGGGCAATAAAGTAATTACCCGAAAGTTCAACTTATATAAGGGCAACTCTCCATTCTGCAATTGTGAAAACAAAGCCATCAAGTCAATCTTGATGATCTCCCAAAACTTTTGATAGAACTCAGCCGGAAACCCATCTGGTCCGGGAGCCTTGTTATGTTCCATTTGTGATACCGCCTCCAACACTTCCTTCTCAGTGAAGTTTGATGTCAAGGATATGATTTCCTCGGAAGACACCTGAGGCATATCTGTGTTATGTGACTCAATCATAGTCACTGAACAAGGCTCCTGTGCCCCAATTTTTTTTTATAATACTCTAGCCATGGTACGTGTCAAAGACTGACTAATTATATATGGAGTAATAACGACCCCACTCTAGCCGTGGCACGGTGGCAGCTAGCACAAACAATAGATTATTTTTCCTCCCAATATGGATCTGGATGGAGAAATATATTAGAGTCTTGTAGATGTACGTTTTACCGCGTATATTACTTGATTAAAGGAGTCCAGGTCCACGATAACGTGACCTTTCCTGCACGAAGGGTAGCAAATATGTGCCAAACATGTTAGCGCCATGTCCGCGAGACGTGACATTCTCAAATAAATGGTACCACACATGTTACGTGACAAATAATTTTCAGAAAAATCTCAGTCATATATTTTAGATCTAACCATCAATATTAATTGAGATGATGTGGAACAACTTGGTGTCTCTATTAGACAACTGTATATTGCTTTTAGTATATAATAGATAGATTACTTATCTTAGGCTCAAAATTTAATAGATGATAGCAAACCAAACCATGTAAAAAAAAGGAGCAGGCGTCCCACTTTGGATGATTTGGCCCACGAGTGTATGGAAGAAAATATTGGGCAGTGTGATGAGGAGGCAGCAGCAGGAGGGACCAGATTTATATTTGATATGAAAATTATCTTTTTTGTTTCTGAAAATAAAGGGGAGATGTAAATGTAAAGTATGTAGACATGACAATGTGAAATGTCCAGACCATTTCACTGCATCGGTTGTTGTCTGACTTCTTGTCATGAATCAACTATTAGGGTGGACTGTTCAGTCAAGCGGTCATGTAGTAATTGTGCCTTCCCTCTTTTCACAGTCTTCCCCACGTTTCTCTCTTTTTCATAAAGAACTACTCCCTCCATTCCAATGAATAAGGCGCGCACGCTTTTCGAGATTTTCCTTTGACCAAGAATTGATCCATATATATAATAGTATTTGGTATAAAAATCAATATCATTAGAAAGTGCTTTTCACTACGAATCTAACAATGTCAAAGTTGCACTATGTAATCAAGATATTGTTACTCAAATCTTTCGGTCAAAGTTTGTCTTGAAATATGTGTGCGCCTTATTCATCGGAACGGAGTAGTACATAATCAAACCAGGGAGGGAAAACTTCATATGGACTGTTCATTATCAAGTTTTCTCAAAAAATTTCAAGGGTAATGATAGAACAATAAAAAAGATGGCACCTCAATGTCCTGTATCCAAATGGGCATGTGCAGTAATGATCACATGTATCTATGCTATACCAAAAGGAAAGTACGGGATAAACTTTCAGAGGAGTAGAAATATTAAATGACTCCATCCATTTCTGGTAGCGATCCGAGCATATGAAGAAGAATAGTCGCATGTGTTTTATCATACTCACAACCCAAGTATTAAGTATTGGAGAATGTGCGGTTGCACCTTAGGGAGAAATTTATGATTACCTCTCTTACAGATGCACCTTTCAGTTTCGGTGAAGTCTCATTATGCCGATTTCATCTGTGGCGATTTTAGATACCATTAAAAATTAATTTTTTTTATGGTTTATTGATAGAAAAATATTTCTAACAAAGGATAATCCGGCGAGGAGAAAATAGACATACTTTAAAAAAGCGGGTATTATGTGATGCGGAATTGTCTTTTGAACATCCTTTTCTTTGTCTCTAGTTAGTTAGTTTGCAATATTTGAAGCTTGATTCACCTCAATAAAAATATTGTCCCCTCCAGCTCACCCCCCCCCCCCCCCCGTACAGAGCCATCAGATCAAGATCCTACAAACACTGTTGGTCTAAAATGTTTAATTCAAAACTAAATCTAAAAAAATTGAAAAGATTCTAACAAGTTTTACATGTTCCATTTAGTATTCTGTGAATGTTTTATTCCATTTGGACAAATAATTTATGATCAAATAGCATTTTACCTTTTGATCTCAAAACTGAAATAAATCATGAACCAATTACCAAATTAAACGAAAATTTTGACTGAATAGTCAATGCGACGTATATGATGTCCTGGAAGTTTTTCATTTTATTTGGTTAGTTTTCATTTATAGTTACTTTTTTGGAACAACCGTATCCGTATGATGTTGATCCGGTGGCTCTCGGAGGGAAAAAGTCATCGAAGCTCTGTCCTCCCCCTCCCCCAAGTATTTCCAATAATTTCAGATCTTAGAATAATGGAATTGATCAAAACACAAAAGTATGAATACGTATAGGTATTTTTGGCGACTTTGGAATGGCCATAATGATATTACTTTTAACAAGTTGGAGGTTATTAATTTTGTGAAGGTAGCGAACAGAGATATGTATTGGCTCCATATGTGGACCGTTCTTCTATCCACCGATCAACATGGTCATATGGACTCTAGATGTTCTCGACTGTCGTGATAACTCAAGAAATCTACAGGGAGGGTGGATGGTGGCAGGATAAGAGACTAAATTAGATGTGTAGTGTTTCTTATTGTTCTAGGTGATTTCATCATAACTTTCTGTGATCTTTAAGGTTGTATCTTTATACTTTGTAGTTGTAACTTTGTTAAAAAGTATACAATAAAGTATTTCTATGTGCATCACGTTCCTGTCGAGGCCAGGGCTCTGTTTCTCCGTTCGACAATTTTGTTTGTTTAACCTTGTGTTGATATTATGAGTTGCCCAATTTAAATGAAAGAGAAGAAAATAGAAATCTCCATTTCCTCATAAGAACTCCTCCTATTTATTGGGAGCCTGAAGGGGACCATTTTTTCAGAAAAAATAACTAAGGAAACTTGCAACAGGCCAGCTTAGGAGAGCAAGATCTATAAAGTCCATATAGTTATCTCGATGTTCCATGAGTATGTCCTTTGCTTCAAAATCCATGTAGTGATAGTACAGAAGCAACACAACTATTGACCAATGTACTGCGACAACTTGATGGTTCATGTCAAGTAGTTGGCAAATAAAGAGAACAAGAGAACAATCCAACATCCACGTGCTTTCGTTGCATATCCCATTGTATATAAACTTCTTGTAATCAGGGTTCTGTATCCAGTGTTAACGTGTAGGGCATCCAAGAAACTTATGATGATGGAGCTAATTCCCGCATCATAAAGAGAACAAGAGACCATTTTAATCATGCCTGTGATCATAGTGACCCTACCCTATATGGTAGTGCCCTGTTGTTGGAACTCATAAGGCCATTTCCTAGATTAAGGCTGCTATAGACTTTTGGACGACCGTAAGACCATGAAGGATATGGCCGCCATGGTGGCAGAACGTAACAAACATCTCAGCGTCTCTGAGTTGCGCTAATTCTTTTGCTTCACCTCTCACTCCAGTCTTGGTGAGCAGGCATGCTTGACATCTTGCATGTTCGCCGGCCGTGGGAAATTTCACAACACCAGAACATCCTTGAAGACATTGACACCTTATTTAACAATACCTTCGCCGAGTTTTCACTACAAGGGGATTGGGCCCCCGGGACATCTATATAAACATGAGTCACATGCAATGTGTATTGCTTTGGTTGCCAAACAGATTAAGACTATCCGTAGTCATTACCAACCTGACTTTCCTTTACTCTGACCCGACTGTTGCTAATATAAGATAGAGTATTTCTATTGGAAACCAGCTGGTGGCTGTAATGAGACTTTATCACGTCCAAGTGCATGCGTTCTATTCTTGGGACAACTCATGAGCTTTTTTTCATTCTCATCGGCCTTATAACATTACATGAGGAATGAGAGAAATTACCATACAACTTTCTGAGGACAATTCTTTCTAGGCTTTTATTGTGATTGCTTTCACACTAGACACACTATACTTTACGAGTGCTCGTTCAATTGTTGAATAGGATGCAGATAGGATCAACATAGGATGGGCGGAGAATCGTCAAAAGACTTGACCTCTAAAATTTCACGAATCTCTATGAGTTAGGTAATTTCTAGATCAACCTCGGAACCATGAAAACATGAACACAACTAAACATGCGACGATACGAAAGGGTAGAACAATACCATCATCCAAAGTACATAGTTGGATAAAATAGAGAAGCTCCAATTCCCTGTAGTCAGGCATCGACGGCTACACACATGTAGATAGATAGATGATGCATCCAATGATGCACACATGGTATTTTGTGTGGGAAAGTCAAGAGGGCACACAACTTTCTTGGCATCATCAACAAAATGAAGAAAAAATTTCTCTTTAGGTAGAAAGAAGTGAGGGAGGATGAAATAGAGGGGGTAGGTTTCACACACGGATGATCCTTCCATGATACTACCAGTTGTGTGGCCCAATTAGGCACGCCACACCACTTCTATTTGGAGCCATCTTGCAGTCCCTGAGACTTTATTTGTGGCGTGGGTCAGTGTCCATGACACTAACACTGCATATATATTAATGGCGTGGACATATTTCACCATGCCAATAGTATTTTTTTTATCTTGGTGGTCCCTTTGAGGCGGTGTGAACATACATCTCGGAGCCACTAGTAACTGCTTAGTAGTTGCGTGGGCATTTATGAAATGCCACTAGTATTTTTTTCACACAGTGTTGTGATACAAGTGGCACGAGCTACAGTGACCCTCCACTAGTATGTATTCATCTATAAACACTTTCTACTAGCGTGGAACGGAGCCTCTAGTACGTAAAATGCTCAGGCTGATTATGCAGTTCAATACTGATGAGGATCTCCTACAAGTTTATAGAAGCAATATTCCAAGGCGGAAGGCGTTAAACTATTGAGCGAGTAGCTTGCGGCTGTGCCGAAAGACTTCCTCGGACCCTCGCTGGTGGAAGTGAGAACTTCTATTTGTGGAGAGCCTCCTCACCCTAGGGTAGGGCATGCCCGGGATGACCTGCCGAGCCCCTGGGCCATGTGGAGAGCATGATGCCAGGTTGTAGTGTTTTTGTTGGTATCCAACACTGGCTCTCGGAGGGGCAAAGTCAATGAAGCTCTGTCCCCCCCCCCTCTCCCCCAAGTATTTCCAATAATTTCAGATCTTAGAATAATGGAATTGATCAAAACACAAAGGTATGAATACATATAGGATTTTTTTGGTGACTTTGGAATTGCCATAATGATATTATTTTTAACAAGTTAAAGGTTACAAATATTTTTAAGGTAGAGAACAGAGATATTTATTGGCTCCATATGTGGACCGTTCTTCTATCCACCGATCAACATCGTCATATGGACTCTAGATGTTTCCGACTGTCCGGACAGCTCAATCAATCTATAGGGAGGGTGGACGGTGGCAGGCTAAAATACTAAATTAGATGTGTAGTGTTTCTTATTGTTCTCGGTGATTTCATCATAACTTTGTGTGATCCTTGAGGTTTTATCTTTATACTTGCTAGTTGTAACTTTGTTAAAAAGTATACAATAAAGTAGACAACATGTGCATCACTTTCCTCTCGAGGCCAGGGCTCATTTTCTCAGTTCGACAAAAAAAAAATTGTTTAACCTTTCTTGTGTGTGTTCATATTATGAGTTGCCCAATTTAAATGGAAGAGAAGAAAATAGAAATCTCCATTTCCTCATAAGAACTCCTCCTATTTATTGGGAGCCTGAAGGGGACCTTTTTTTCAAAAAATATAACAAAGGCAACTTGAAATAGGCTAGCTTAGGAGAGCAAGATCTATAAAGTCCATATGGTTATCTCGATGTTCCATGGGTATGTCCTTTGTTTCAAAATCGATGTAGTGATAGTACAGAAGCAACACAAATATTGGCCAATATACTGTGACAAATTGATGGTTCATTGTCAAGTAGTTGGCAGATAAAGAGAACAAGAGAACAATCCAACATTCAGAAGCTCTCGTTGCAAATCCTATTGTATACAAAATTATTGTAATCGGTGTTCCGTATCCAGGGTTAACGTGTAGGGCATCCAAGAAACTTATGAAGATGGAGCTAATTCCTGCTTCTTCCATTTTGATCATGCCTGTGATCGCAGTGACCCTACCCTGTATGGTAGTGCCCTGTTGTCGGCACTCATAAGGCCAATTCCTATATTAAGGCTGCTATAAACTTTCGGACGACTGTAAGACCATGACAGATATGGCCGCCGTGGTGGCAGAACGTAACAAACATCTCAGCGTCTCCGAGTTACGTTAATTTTTCTACTTCACCTCTCACGCGGGTCTTGTGACATCTTGCATGTTCTCGGGTCGTGGGACGTTTCACAGACGCCAGAACATCCTTGAAGATATGGACACCTTATTTAACAATACCATCACCGAGTTTTAACTACAAGGGGATTGGCCCCCCGGGACATCTATATAAACATGAGTCACATGCAATGTGTATTGCTTTGGTTGCCAAACATATTAAGACCATCCGTAGTCATTACCAACCGAAAATTCCTTTACTCTGATCCGACTCTTGATAATATTTTCTACTGGAAACCATCTGGTGGCTGTAATGACACTTTATCACGTCCAAGTGCATGCGTTCTATTCTTGGGACAACTCATGATCTTTTGTTCATTCTCATCGGGATTATAACATTGTATACGAGGGGTGAGAGGAAATTACCATACAACGTTCTGAGGACAATTCTTTCTAGGCTTTTATTGCAATTTCTTTCACACTAGACACACTATACTTTCCGCGTGCTCGCTCAATTGCTGAGTAGGATTATGCAGAGATAGGATCAACATATGATGGGCGGAGAATCGTCAAAAGACTTGACCTCTAACGTTTCACGAATCTCTGTGAGTTCGATAATTTCTAGACCTGTGAAAACATGAACACAACTAATCGTGCGGCAATACGAAAGGGTAGAATAATATCTTCATCCAAAGTACACAGTTGGATAAAATAGAGAAGCTCAAATTCCCTATAGTCATGCATCCACGACTACACACATGTAGATTGTAGATTGATGATGCATCCAATGATGCACACGTGGTATTTTGTGTGCAGAAAGTCAAGAGGGCACACAACTTTCTTGGCATCATCGACAGAATGATGAAACTTTTTTCTTTAGGTGGAATGAAGTGAGGGAGGAAGAAGTAGATGGGGTAGGTCTCACAAGCGGATGGTCCTTCCATGACACTACCAGTGGTGTGGCCCAATTAGGCACGCCACACCACTACTATTTGGAGCCATCTTGAAGTCCCCAAGACTTTATCTGTGGCGTGGGTCAGTGTCCATGATACTAACACTGCATATATATCACTGGCGTGGACATATTCCACCATGCCAATAGTATTTTTTTTAAATCTTGGCGGGCCCTTTGAGGCGGTGCGAACATTCATCTCGGAGCCACTAGTAACTTCTTAGTAGTGGCGTGGGCATTTATCAAATGCCACTAGCATTTTTTCACACATTGCTGTGATACTAGTGGAATGAGTTATAGTGACCCTCGACTAGTATGTATTCATCTAGCGTGGAAAGGTGCCTCTGGTACGTAAAATGCTCAGGCTGATTATGTTGTCCAATACTGATGAGGATCTGCTACAAGTTTATAGAAACAATATTCCAAGGCGGAAGGCGTTAAACTATTGAGAGAGTAGCTTGAGGCTTTGCCGAACGACTTCCTCGGTCCCTCGCTGGTGGAAGTGAGAACTTCTATTTGTGGAGAGCCTCCTCACCCTAGGGTAGGGCATGCACGGGATGACCCGCTGAGCCCCTAGGCCATGTGGAGTGCATGATGCCAGGTTGTAGTATTTTTGTAGGTATCCATCACACTTCCAAATAAAGGCACTCCTGTGCACAGGAGGAATGACTTGATTGGCTTCAATGCTTTCCTCGTGAGCTTGAGATAAGGTTTGCAATCTTCCAAGATGTGTTGAGATGTGAGTCAGTGTTTATAAGAGGGGACAAAACTCAGATATCCTGGTTTTTTCTTATGTGGCGGTAGCCGTTTGTTGTATGTTTGGACATGGGCCCATATAGGACACAAGGCTCAAATCGGGAGTCGTACTCACGGTGACCACTGGCCCGGAATCGATGCGTTGGGCGGCCATTCGGCGCGGCCGGTCGGAAAATTTAATGCCGACGGTCCTTGAATCGAGAGGCATGTTCATCACCATCTCAAGTCGAATTAGGGTGCCAGATGGATCCCGTGAGGTACACAATTAGCTGTTGCCGAACTTTTCAACGAAGAAGTCAAGGGACCAGAAGGGGATCACTTGACCGGGAGAGAGGGGATGTCGTTGTTGTTAACGGTGAAGTGGGGCATCCAGATCTAAGTCTCAATATGTGAACTAGATCACTTAACCACTACCGGGTGCGCCAAGTGTGGAGGTCTTTTATGACGGTAACTTTGTGTTCCCAGGGGTCAGGCTTGTAGATCGGGATAGAATGCGCACCACTCGGTAAAAAACCATACACATGTTTGTGTGGAGGATTGTATTATCTGTCATTTGCTCGACGATCACAAGGTAAATGTCTATCTCTCATATGTTGGAAGGATGAAAGGTGTAAGATGATGTACCATGGACACTTGTGCGTGAAGTATGTGCCCCTTTCGGCGCCACAAATCCCTTATATGTAGTGTAAATCAGGGTAACACAATGTCGACCAGTCCCATTGATAGTTGCACGTATGCTAAACCCTATCAAGATGCATCAAATACGATATGTGTCGGATTACAACTACTATACTCCAAAATGGTGCGTCCGGGCCTACGCGTCTGGTCTGGACCATCGTGGTGGGCCACTCTAGTCCACAAGTTCCATCTTCCTTTACCATGGGCCTACCTAGGACCCATGATCTCTTTAATATGAACATTGCAAGAATGTATCGAATAATATGAAAATAATAGTAATCATGAACAACATTTATGAACGCCTGATGGGTCACTGCAATGGGTTGCCATGTTAGAATAATTATAATTAGATTATTTTTAGTTTTCTTCTTGTTTTCTTCATTTCAATTTTTTTTAATTGTTTGACACATGAAATAAAATTGAAACTGTAAAAAATATTGGAACATGGAACCATTTTTGGACATGATAATTTGTTTCAAATGCAAGAAAGACGCTGAATATTTTTTAAACATACGCGATTATTTTTTTTATATTATGTGATCTTTTTTTCATGTAAATTTTTTCCCATACATATTGAAAAATGTTCACTAAAAAACAATAGTTCGGTAGGTACAAACAAGAGTTCACGGTTTCCCAAAATGTTCATGTGGCTAAAAAATTACGTTGTTTGAACAAAATATTGGCTGGGTTCAAATAAATATTCACAGAGTCTCAAAAAAGTAGGTCATTGTTTTACAACGAAGTAGAATGTTCATAGTCAAGAAAAGTACGTGTTTTGAATAAAAATTACCACTTCAAAAAATGTCCAAGTATATTCATGTAAATAGAAAAATAAATAACGAAAATAATCAAAATAAAAAATTAACCTAAAGGAAAAATAGTACGCTTTTTTAGTAAAAACACAAAAAATGTTCATGCGGGCTTATGCCGAGCCACCCAGGGGCGAATCAGTTCCAGCGGTCGCTAAAAGAGGATTATAGTTCATGCGGGAGGTCAAGGCGTTCCTATTCACCACATTTTGCGCCAAACACCCATGTTACCGGTGGCGATACGATGCGTGTTGATCTCAGAAAAAATTAGTTTGAACTTCTATCCAAACTAGTAAACGTGTGCGTGCTATGCACGTCTCCATTTTTTAAACAAAAATCCTTATAATTTTTTTAGTTGAAATGAGTTAAGGTCTTTAAATTTTTATATGTACTAATCGACATGAAAAAAAAATCTAACAAAAATATGTTTAGGCCAACTGCTCATTTTACAATGGAAAGAAGAAAACATTGAATTTCCTTCACGTACGTTCTGATTTTTGACGGAGTCTAAAAACCAATGTCTTCAAGAATGTGAGGCAGCCCGGTCATTACCACATATTATCATGTTCTCTGATCCACGTCATGTGCACAACAAATAATTGTTAATTAGGTGTCTAAATCTTTTTATGACAAGTAGAAGACATTATTAGATAAAGCTGAAGGTGGCAGCAGGATCAGCCATAGGAAGTTGTACTGTAATTATTCAACTGTAGGCATCAGAAGACTAATGGGATTATCAAATTGGCCTTCATGTGGCGTACAACATGTATATTATGAAAAAGTAGTAAAAATAGAAGACAATACCAAGAACCACTTACTATATTTCAATAAACGAAAACTGGAAATGGAGTTCAGGTCATCACAAAATAGAAGAAACTCTAAATATCACATTGATTCCATCGATACATTAGCTGGCCCCAAAACAAAGGATATGTTCACTGGAAAAATAAACTACCGAAACTATTATCAGATTAATCTATTAATTATTAATTACCATTTGTCGGGATGGAAAAAAATCTAAACAAATGTAGAAAGCAACACTCCAAGTAACAGGTCCATGAGTCCATGTCACATGCAGTTTTTTACTTTCATGGTCAAAATAAAATTACAAGAACTCAAACAATATACTCCCTCCTATCCGAAATAAGTGTCGCTACTTATCTCGAACTTTCTACTAGCCTAGCACTATTTCCATGACACTTAAATCGGATCGGAGGTAGTAGTAGACTCCAGGTCTATACCATTATGTGGAAATAAAATTTTGCATATGTCAAGAATGAAGTTAGTAGACTCCAGGTCTATACCACAAGCTCAAGCCTCGCACGAAAAGTTTGGCGGATCGATCCTACCGCTCCCTTGAAGGCCGCTGGAACACGATCAAGCCAGCTTGTTCTCGTTGGAGCGCTGCCATGGACCAAGTGGCGGATAATCCACCAAGTGGATGTGTGGCATCGGACTACGTAAGTTTTGTTACAGATTTCTTGTGCAAACTATGTCTTCTTGTGTAAACATCACACTACATTGTTGTTGTGCAGCCCAAGTATGCTCAATTGCGGTACAAAGACATGGCCGGCTCCAAGAACAAGGAATTTTAGTTTGAGCATTGCTTCAACTTGCTCCAACACCTTCCAAGTGGAAGTTGGGGAAGAAACCAAAGTGCAAGAAGGAGGCAATGCTCAACAGGATGATGAAGAGGAACACGGGTGGTCGCAACGTAGGCAAGCCCGAGGGCACCAAGAAGGCGAAGGAGAGGCAAAGGCTAGAAGCCGAGGCAGCTAGCTTCAAGGACAAGATGGATCAGCACATTAGGCAAAGGAGGAAATAGCATTCAAGACATTGGAGACCAAGGTCCTCATCACCGAGAAGAAAAAGGAGGTGAAGCTTGCCAAGGTGGCTGCAAAAAGAGAGGAGGCATGCGCAAGGCCGAGTTGATGCCCAGATGTTGGCTCTCAAACAAACCAAAGCCATGAAGGAGCTCTTGGCCGAGGAGAAGGAGATCATGATGATGAACACCAAGGACATGGACGACGATCAGCTGCTGTGGTGGAAAGAGAGCAAGGCCGAGATCATGGCGAGGAAGTTGCAGGCGCGTCAAGCTCGCGAGGCAACCAACCTTGGTGCTTCAACTTCGGTGAGTGGTGGTGCCGACGGTGGCCTCCGAGATTGATGTGGATCGCGTTGGTGGTGGCAGTACTTTTGGGAACCTCTATGCCTAGAACATGACCTATGAACTTGTTGATCTATTTGTGATTTAAAACTATGGATTATGCATCGCATATCTTGAATCTGCCATGTTTGATATGCTTGTGTAGTTGTGCAAAACCCTGCAAAACCCTGTTTTCTGAGGGGCCAAAAGCTCGTGCGAGCTAGCAGACCCCCTACCCCACCCCGTAAAACAGAATATGTTTTACGGGGTGGGGTAGGGGGTCTGCTAGCTCGCACGAGTTTTTGACCGGCGAAATGTGCATACAGGGCCCTCTACACGCGTTTTAGGGGGTGAAAACTTAGGGGGTCTGTTAGACATGCTCTAAGGTCCTTGTGCCAGTTAATAGCGAACAACTTCGTCATTGTGATTATCATGACTGTCGTTACTACCTTCCTTTCAGGAATATGGCCAGGCTCTGGTAAGATTATTGCCTGGCCACTAGCCCTCCGTCCTCTCCATCTCTTCTTAGCTACCTTCGTACCAACTGCCACAATCACGATTTATCTTATCCACCGTCGTCGTGATGTATACCTTGTCAATTATACTTGCTACAGACCAGATTCTAGCTGGCGCATGCCCTTGGCCAAGTACATCGAGCATTTGCCCCTGGTACATTTCAATGATAAAAACACAACTCATTTCGTGACACAGCGTGCTCGAGCGATCTGGATTTGGTGATGAAACCAGCTTCCCACCTTCCTTGCACTATATTCCTCCACTGGGTGATTGGATGAAACTCGCCTTGAGGCGGAACAGATTATCTACACGGTCATCGATGATTTGCTAGCAAAGACTTGCATCAACCGCATGCAATCGACATACTAATCGTCAACTGCAGCATCATCAGCCTTACCCCGTCCCTTGCTGACATGATCATGAGAAGATACAAGCTTCGTGGTGACATACACAATCTGCAGCTATCTGGAATGGGTTGCAGCGCGGGGCTCATCGCGGTGGGTCTGGCAAGGAGCCTCTTGCAGACAGTACCTTCAGGCTCGAACGCGCTAGTGGTCGACAGAATTACTTTCTGGCGGCTACTACAAAGGATCGAAGCGTGCCATGCACATGACAAATATCTTGTTCCGCACGGGAGGTGCGGCCGTGCTGCTTTCAACGAGCAAGGAAAAAGCTCGTTTCCAGATGATGCACGTTGTGCGGACGTCCACTAGCGCCCAAGACAATGCCTACAAGAGTGTTACTTACGAGGAAGACGAGGAGGGAAATCGGGAGTAAATTTGTCAAAGGACATTATATGGCCATTGCTGGCAAGGCTCTCAAGATCAATATAACCACCATCGCACCCCTGGTGCTACCGGCCTTGGAGAAGTTGCCGTACATAATATCCTTGGTGGCAAGGAAGGTGCTAAATGGAAGCACCAAGCTATATACCCCAGACTTCCGTGTAGCCTTTGAGCATTTCTGCATTCATGCCGGTGGGCGAGCAGTGATAGACGCAGTCCAGGGCAGCCTCAATCTGTCAGATGAGCATGTGGAATCACGGATGACACTGCATCGGTTCGGGAACACGTCGAGTAGTTCATTGTGGTATGAGCTAGCGTATAGTGAAGCTAAAAGTCGCACAAAGAACGGGGACCGAGTTTGGATGATCGGGTTGGATCTGGATATAAGTGTGTTACCGCTGTCTGGAAGTGCATTGAGCCAGTCCAATAATAATAGCGTATGGGCAAATTGTATCCATCGGTACCCAGGAACCATATCCAAGACGAAGATCAAAGCTCGTGTACAAGACGAGCGCACACTGCCCTTGAAATTTGGTCAATAAACTTGGCGGGATGTGCGCCCATTTCTTTTTACTAATATAACAAGTTTACACTAGGTGTGACCCGTGCATTTGTCGCTGGTAGATTACTATATTTCTATATCCGGTTTGAATTGCCATTTTATGTACTTACAAAAGGAATATGAAATGTGATTCCGAATAAAATGTGCATGTTGAGAGCCATGCTGATGTCAGATAACTACAGCATGATTACTTTTATATACTATCTAGCACCACGGCCCTAGCAAATTCAAGGGCATCATCTATAACATGTATATATATATTTAAATGGACATTTTCCCTCCTATTTACCTAGTGGATGCAGAATACATAACATTTTTAGACATGGATACATCTTTAAATGTGTAATTTTTACCTACTTTTTGTAATAGAATAATTGTGATTTTATTTACTGCGATCAATATCTTGATATTGTATTATCTATACAATAATTATTTTGATTACTTATATGATTATAGTGTTAATATCTACAAGTACATTCAATGACAATAAAGAGTTCTTGCAATTGTAATTAAACATTGTAAATACGATCCATGTAATGCCGAAAGAAAGTAAGTTAACAATCATATTAGAGTCAAGATGCACTTAGGGTGATATAGAGGGGGTAACCTTCAATTTGCATGCCCCTTCTTCTCCAGCTACCCATTTAGGGAAAATAACGTAAAACCCAACCATCTGAATATTTCTAATATATCCAAAAAATACTTTATCAAATAATATATTTTAGAATTTAACTAAAAATAAGGCATTAGATACAAACACCCAAAGAATCCACTATACAAGTATTTTAATGAAAGAAAACACTTCGAATAAACAATGGCATTTTACTTTAGATGCCATGTAATCATATGATTTTTTTAGTAGTCTATATATTTTATCTATAGTTATGTTTTTATATACATGTGTATACACTACAAAATCCATTCTGGTTCTCCATTTATTAAGTATACTAATGATCAAATTCATGGTCTAGGTTGTAAGGATTTTAAATTTTAGAATCGGGATAAAATCCGTGTTCGTACTTCCATTTGGAAGTTAAATATATGTACAATCATAACTAAAAGAATTCTACAACTCCCGTGATGCAATTTTTTCAGTTTTACGTTACATTTGGTTCTTCATGTGGAGATATCTAAGATAATCACGTAAATGCATCGGTTTTCTTTATATTAGTAATTTCTACACATAGAAGTATAAATAAGAACTTTTCACTCTCGTTACTATTAATGGGTTATTTAAAATAAAAAATACAAATATCCCAAAAGTCATCGATAACATCATAGTAAAATCTAAAGTTCGACGCGATGTTTTTGACGTATCAATGGCCCACGTAAGACACAACAAATGATCACAACGGCTGCGAATAAACCATATGGATTGCACAATATTTTTCTTTCTGCACATAGATTAGAGAGTACTTGGGGAGAACACAGTTCATTATTGGGCTGGTTGAGTCTAGACCGTCAACCTACACATTTTTTCCTTTTCATTTTTTGGTGAAAGTAAAGAAACGGAACAATACATGCTAGATTACTAGTCTATACCATTATGTGGAAAATAAACTTTTGGATATAAAAATATTAAGCCACCAAGAGATAAGGTTAGATATACTCCTGGCTCTTCTAGGAGCAGAAAATGACACCAAGGAAACCCTTTTAGCTTAACTCCTTACGGAGAAATTCACCAGGTAACGATTGATACAGTCACTCCAGGGGCGATCTGCACCGAACGATGGTCGCATGCACACACATCCAATGGTGTTGCACTCATACCCTGAAGCTATTTCGATAATCCACACCATGTTTCATTTCTTCATTCGGCCCTTAGCTTCTATGTAAGTCATCTCATACCACACTGATGCGGTCGAATTGTTTCTGAATCAATGCAATCCGAGATGGTTGCTAGCTTTGTCTGATAGATTGAGACCATTGTGCTCAGTCCATAACCATTGGTCCACCGACATGGGTGCAGAAAGGCTGAAATCACGACATAAATCTTGAAGACTGATGATGTGATCCTCCTCAAGTAGTGAACTACTTTTCCCACAAGGAAGAACATAAACTTTATAAGCCCTTATACCGGTAAAACGAGATGTGCAGTTGATATGATTTTGCCATGAGAGTGATAGTATCCCGCAATACCCTTATGGTCCTTTGAGAGAGAAAATCCTATGATGCCCTTCTCATCCTCGTCTTATTATGTACGCCGGTATGCAGAGGTATTTGAAGCGGTGACCGTCCGTATGGCATGCGCAAGCCGAAACCGAGCATTTGACCTGGAAGTGGATAACTATTTGGTGGTTACACCC
Organism: Alopecurus myosuroides; assembly: GCA_028641055.1. Taxonomy (NCBI): domain Eukaryota; kingdom Viridiplantae; phylum Streptophyta; class Magnoliopsida; order Poales; family Poaceae; genus Alopecurus; species Alopecurus myosuroides. The sequence continues at coordinate 763,507,158 of CM054057.1, forward strand.
AGATGGTACAAAATGTTAAGCAACTGTTTGTAAGGGTTACTACTCACATAGTAGGATTGCCCAATTTTATTGGTTAATAACACTAGTGCACGTGACTCCCGAAACATATTACCCAAGATGTTCCTCACTATTCCATTGTCGTTCTCGTCGCACAACACCCCATCCTAGAGAGTAGATGACATGAAGGTCATCTCGTAACTTGTATATGTTCACAGTATTGTCAGTGATGCATGGCAAGAATGTCGAGGGAGTGAAGGATGATCATGGCCAAAAGGTCATGTAGTAGAGAAGAAAACGAGAAACTCTGCCTCAGAACTTGCTTCATCTAGCCTACAATGTGGCTCGACATATTGCAGTGAATGCGGTATAATGGCTCGTCGTTGATACTGGAGTGCACAAGAACCTGACCTATCTTTCTCTCAAAATAGTAAATACAAGCTCCGAATTTAATTGTAGAATCGGAGAGGAAAGGCGTGAGATGTGCATGCTTGACGCAGGTCGCCTTTGAGATTCCACGGTTGCAGCTTGGTAGAAAGAAAGCATAGTCAAAAGCATACGGTCAGATGAACGCCGACTTGGGTAAGCTTATGGGACTGATGGTACTGGGATGGGCGTAAGCTCGCGTTCACCGGCAAGCTATTGTGCAAATTTTATGAGGATAACAGCAGCGGATACCGAGTTGGTGTCAAAATGAAAGCCGCGGATGCAGTCTGAAGCACTTCATGCCCACGAACTATCATCATATACTTGGAGTTTGCAGAAGCTATTCATGACGATTGGATGACGGAAGTACAATCCATGGTGGGATATTTTGGAAGAAGGGCATGATGTAATACCCTTGTAATTGTGTACTACTAAAGATTTGCGAAAAGCCTACAACTGTGGAAGTCTCACCTGGATTTCCTACTGAAGAACATCATAGGAGACATACTTAGTGCCCTACACTCCTAGGACGTAAGTGTGCTAGGAAACCTAGAGGCTATTCTCCACTAGGAAAAGAGTGGTGATATTACGTATGATTGTATGGTCCATGCATGCCGACTTCTCAAACACTTTTGACAGCTTTTTATTCACGTTTCTTAAACACTGTAGGACATGTGTAAGAAGTCAAGAAAAATATGCTCTTCGTGTTCAGAGAGATTCCAGCGATCCAATTCTTGGAGAATTCACGAAGAGAGAAGTCACTCGACGACATCTGCACTCTCTGTTGCGAACCTGAAGGCACGAAGAGAAGTCCTTCTTTGAGCTACACTTTTTTCGACTTTCCTTTTTCCTTATTTTATTTTGTGCAATTTAGTCTAGAATATAAAAAAATAGAGATTTTTCACAAACTTGTTGTCAATGGATTACTTAGTGCTCCAGGATGATGTGTGGGATTCGTGTAAATGATGATATTGGTCATGGTTTTAAGAGTTCAAAGGGTCAAGACAAGCTGATCCGCCATCTCCAATTTTGTTTAATATCATGGAGGATTTTTTTGATGTACTTACTACGGGCGGGATCGACTTTGCCATGTGCCAAAGACACACGACAAAGGCCGCAAACACACGGCAACACCTTCGCCATGTGCCGCACACAGCACAGGGAAAGAGGGATATTGTCATAAAAAATATCCCCTTTCTCGCTCGTCATGGCGAGGACGGAGCACGTGTTGGGGACGGTCATGGATCGTCAAGGAAGGCAGAGGCACCAGCAGTGAAGAGGCGGCAGCGCATGAAGGGACCTCGCATAGAAGAACATGCTCGCCGCGCTCCAGCTACTCTTAGATGTCGTCAAAATCGTCGCGTCACTCGCCGAGGAAGGGAAGCGGAGGGGGGTGGCGCGCGAGCGTCAACGACAGTGGCCGAGAAGGCCCCGTGCATGCACAAAACGAGCCCATGGTGGGGCGGCGCAAGTAGAACACAAAGGCGACTCACGTCAAGCGAGCTCCATGGAGACAACGACGAGAGGAGAACATATAAGTGGCGCTGCTATTCCGCACCATTACAACACGGTAGATATTTAGGGGCACTTAGAAGTGCCCCTAAATATGCACTTAGTGCCACTAAAACTTTTTAGTGGCACTTTGACAAAGTGCCCTGGTTGATCGTGACTCTAAAGGGTTTTAGTGGCACTTTGACAAAGTGTCACTAAAAGTATATCTATAGTGGCACTTCTCAAAGTGCCACTAAAACCTTTTAGTGGCACTTTGGCAAAGTGCCACTAAAAGTATTAGAGGTACTTTGACAAAGTGCCACTAAAAGTATTAGAGGCATTTTGACAAAGTGCAACTAAAGACCTATAGTGGCACTTTGACAAAGTGCCACTAAAGACCTATTGCGGCACTTTGATAAAGTGCCACTAATACTTTCGGTGGCATTTTGGCAAAGTGCCTCCAATTTAATTAGTGGCATTTTGCAAAAATTGTCTGAAATCACATATTACATATTACACAGAATTCACGTTTTGGCAAATTATTCAAAATCAAATATTCCATATCTTTATAGCATAATTTACAACCTTATTTATAGCAAGGTACGAGAAACTAAACAAATTAGGACTAGCAAGGTACATGAAACTAAACAAAATAGGACTTCCTCAGTTACACCAAGTCCGCTACTCGTCAGTGCTACTCCCGAGTTGGGTCTTGCTTAGCTCACTTCCTCTTGGCTTTATTTAAAATCTCATCAAAACAATGCACTGATCCAGCTTTTATATCTAGTAAGGGAGGTGTCAGTGTGTTGCAGAAACCTTTGGTGCCGACGTGGACAAGCTCCTTAACTGCAGCGTCGAGGTTGCCATAGCGGGCCTTCGGGGTGAGCAGCTTGCACGAGCTGGATGCTTCCCACCCGTCCTACAAATCCAGTACATGATATTAGAATTATAATAGTTGACACACTGGTACACTATCAATTGGAATAAAATAGCCATCATCAGAAACTAATGTCAAATTTGCATTCGCCGGATTAATATAAACCTCTTAAACAAATACTATTTCCACAAAATTAAACTTAAATCAACAATGGAAAGTTCCATCCAGCTAGAACATAATGTAACTGAAACTGTGAACCTAACAATAGAACTAGTATGAAAGTTAAAATTGCTTGACTAGCTACTTGTGAAAAGAAAAGTCATGAAAATTTGAAATTTTAATTTGCATTGCAATTTTCAAGATATGGAAGCAGCCGCAAAGCTTGGCACAAGAATTCTTTAGGACATGCTTTTTGAATAATAAGTATGCCATAAAGTGGAACATGTTGTACTAATGGTGTATGTTTTCCACCATGTGACTGTTCGTATATCTCCAACTTGCGTATGCTAATAAAAATACTGCTACTAGTCTCAACTAAACTATAAATAATAATGCTGGACTAGGTAGTTTCTGAAAAGAGATAGTAGAATTGTTTTCACTTGAAGCATTAAAGAGAAAGAGTAAAGCAAAATTTAAGTGGCTAATCGGAACCACTGTTGCTAGCTAGTTGTTTGCCTTAGGGGAAATAAATCACAGTAAGAGCTATTTTTGCTCTTGCACAACACAACATCGTATGGTTATGGACATATACAACCATGAAAAAGGTTAATCACAACTTGCGTCTGCCTAGGTTTTCATGTGGCCATGTGGGTACATCCATAGTTCTGGACATGAAAATGGAGTCCAGGAATTGACATCTTAAAACCTGAGACAATAAGAGGGCTAAAAGGCAGCACTCTAGACAGAGTATTCCCATTCTATAAAAGCACCACAAATTGGTAAAATTTGAACAGCCTGATGGCCAAACAAACGGTATCGACTTGATGGCCAAAAAAAGAAGGCACGGGGCGCAACTCAATGGCTAACTAGGCTGGACTGTACTTGCATAACACACTGGATCCGGATTATACCACTACGCAGAAATAGGGGAAAATATTTGCATGCAAGAAGAGCAAGAAACGGACCTTATAACTTATGTCGATCCTCAAGGCAATCAGCGGCAGTGCTAGCTACAGAAAAAATTTAGCTGCAGTTCCACACAAGCAAATGTGTACTACAAAGTACAATGACAACAACTACAAAGTACCAGCAATGGTAGCACAATCATGATGAGGCCTATGTATCGGCAATACAAAGTACACTAATGAGAACTCAAGGCTGTGAACTAATTTTTTTTTCCTTGTCATCAACTTGAGACTCTGTATCGGCAATATCCATCGAAATAATTCATAAGAATCAAGTGCAGGTTGTTCATTTAGAAATATTATTAATACACTATGCGGATACTAAATATGAAACAAATCAAGGGGGAAAATGTGATGCTTTATCCCTCTGTCTATTATCAAGCCAAAATATTTTATAGTGTGAGGCTCGTTCGCGCTGATAGCGTTTCGGCTAATTTCATTGCTTCATCAAATTGTCTCATTAAGTTAGAATATTCCTTCGGTGGAGGTACATTCTCATCCTCGCAAGAATATATGTTCTGTCAATCCTAAGTGTATCATTAAGCCCATAGTCTTATTTAGTGTGAAGGACGTTCCCGATGATAGTGCCACTAATGACATGGCTTTATTAATCGTAAATTTCGTTGACTCTGAAGTCTACATTTCCGTAGGCGATTTGTGAGAGTATTTGTACGATAGGAACAGAAATAATTTGTCCCTTATGTGTAATAAATAATAGAAAAATTGTACGTATTGCAGTCGTGTGTTCACTAAATTCAAAATTCCAAGACTCCGAACTTCTGCGGACATTTTCTACGAGTCTTGTTCAACCATAAATTTGTCATTTATGTGTAATCTACAATCGAAACAACTATGTCCTTCGATTCACAATTACCTTGTGGTCTAGGTTAAGTCAAAACAAATTTTATAACTTTTGATGATATAGGATAAATATTTATTTTTAAATATAAAATCATTATTATTAGAAACATCAAAAATGTGTTTTTATAAATGTGAATTTGGTATTCTGGATGTTAATATTTATTGCTAGATATTTTCTAAATTTTTTGAAATTTTGAGTTTAGTTAAAGTTAAACTCGTAAAGCAGTGTGTAAATAACATATATGAAGTACTCCTACAAATCAGTTTGCACTTTATGCTTTTTGGGGTACTGCCACCCCACGTTCAAACAAGCATTTTATTTTCTTTTTTTGCTTAGAGCTGTTAGCCATGGTAGCTTGCCCGTGGAAGGCTGATTTTTCAAATATTCTTATGGGAGTGTACATTTTTTTTTGAAATGGGAACATAGCCCCAGCCTCTGCATCGTGATGATGCACACAGCTGATACTTTTTAATTAAAATAAAGAGTATTCATCCAGAGTATTACATCACTCTCCAACATGGAGACAAGAAACAACCAAAGGCACACTGGAAAGATATAAAGACTACACATATTGAAGTCTTCTAGTATGCTGCCAACCACCCTGGCTGTAGACACTAGTAGGCGAAAGCCTACCGGTGACGAACAAGATTTCACTACTGCTGGCGAACATCGCTTTGCCAGCACTAACACGCCAGTTGTAGCTAACTACCGCTGGCGAACCGCCGTTCGCCAGTGCTAGGTAGAGCTACCGCTGGCGAACACCACCTTTGTTCGCCAGTGCTACGGTCGGCAGCAGTAAATGTCGTTCGCCAGCGGTAGCTGCCCCCATATATTTAAAATGGTCTGACACCCATATCCTAAATCATATTCCATTCGAATCGACATCACAGGGCATGTCATTTCTCCTCAGTTTGCTCCACAAAAATAATATTTTCGTCCACAGTTGTATAATTTTCACCTTACAATGTATCTAAAAATAAAGTACAGCTATACACCTTACGAAAAAATAAAGTAGAAACGAGCTCAACCACCGACGCCGCTCCTCGCTGAGTGCCGGCAGCTCACGAGGAAGCTGGGCCATAGTGGCGGCGCCTCGCGGGAGATGGAGCTTGGGAATGGCGTGGCCACCGCGCGCGGGAGATGGAGGTCGGGGATGGCGTAAGAGGGCCGGCGATCCGCCCTTGTTGCTACACCGCAGCTCGGCTGCGCTGGCGGCGCTGCTCGTGGCCTCGGTGCTGCTGGGATCGCCCCCGTGCACGGCAGCTGCCGACGAGGACCATCACCATCAAGGTCCGCCAGGTGCCGCTGCTCCTCGACCTCGCTGGCCCGCTGCTCTGGCTCGCCAACTGCCCCTCCCCGCACCGCACCAACTTGCAACGCCGACACCTGCAAGGACGCCAACGAGATCTGCCCGTACAACACGGTCAACGGGCGCTGCGCCCATGACGACGCTACCACCATCACGCTCGCCGCCAACATCACGGACGGAAAGAATCCGCTCTTCCCGGTGTCGTTCCGCACTGCCGGGTCGTGCGCGCCGGGGGAGCTGCTGGCGTCGCTTTCGGCCGGAACTGGCGGAGTTGCGGGGCGGCAGCGATGGCGTGGCGGTCTTCGGCGGCGGCCACCGCGCGCGGGAGATGGAGGTCGGGGATGGCGTAGGAGGGCCGGGGATCCGTCCCAGCCGCATGGGGAGAGGTGGCCGACGAGGGGCTGCACCACCAGCCGCCTCGCCTCCAGCTGCCGGAGCGGCACCAGCACGGCGTCGTGGGCAGTGGCAGATCTGTCTGCTGCGGCAGCCGCAAGGAGTCGCCGGTGAGGAGACGCGGGTCCACGGTGGTGCTACCGGCGGAGGAGACGCCGCGGCTGCGCCTGTGGAACTCGAACATGGACCTGGTCGTGCCTCATCCCCGCCATCGACTTCACCAGAGGCATCTCATCCTACACGTGTGGAGCAGAGCATAAGTGAGGTGGGGAAACTGAGGTGGTTCGTGGAGGGGAAAGAGATATGTGCGCGTCGACGAGAGGGAAAGTGCTACTGCTGGTGAAGTACCAGCGTGGGAGCCAGCGGTATTTTGCCCGCAGCGTACCCACAAACTTATCGCCGGCGAAGCAACCGATGTGTCCGCCAGCAGTACTGGCTTTACCACTGGCGAAGCAGCAACATGTGCGCCAGCCGTAATTTGCGTCGCGCATCGTGGAGGGCTCACATTTACCGCTGGCAAACAAACAAGAGTGTGCGCCAATGATACCATTGTTAGCGCTGGCGAACACCAATTCTTGTTCGCCACTGGTAATAGCGCTGGCGAATACTAAATCCTGTTAGCCATTGGTATGGTGGTGGCTATAAGCAGTTTGTACTAGTGAGATAGCCCGAACGACCGCCATCAGACGAGAACATCCAGACTCCATAAGCGCCCGCTGCGCCAACGGCAGAAGGTAAGACCATATTTGGATCCAGAATGTGGCACGGTGAACAACCTGCAAAAGATGAACACCTCTCGATCTGTTAAACACAACATCATTCCTACAATTCCAAATAGCCCACACCAAAGCACAAGTTCCAATCTGAATGCGGGTTTTAGATTTTTTGTTAATCCCTTGTAACCAGCTACCAAACATATGGTTTACACTAGTAGGCTGAGCTACACTAAACGTAAAATGGAGAAGTCTTCAAATATGTCTAGCAAATTGAAAAGAAATAGAAAAATGATCAAACGTCTCATCAAAATCACAAAACACACACTTAGTACACCCCGTCCAATTTCTTCGAACTATATTATCCTTTGTAAGAATCACCTTGCATTGCAGGAACCACATAAATACTTTAATCTTCAATGGAACTTTCAATTTCCAAAGGTATTTATGTAAAAAATGGAGTACGATCATACATATAATCAATATACATAGACTTCACAGAGAAAACCCCTGTCTCAGTAAGACCCCAAACAAAAGTATCCACTTCAGTAGTAAGATTAATCCTCATAAGAGCACGAACTAAGCGTAACCAAGCATCCCACCGCTCCCCTGTCAAATTCCTTCTAAACCGAATATTGAGAGGATTATGTGCCAGCAGATCTGACACCAACACATTTTTACGAGTCACAATATTAAATAAAGAAGGGTACTGAGTAGCCAAAGGTGAGTTACCTAGCCAATTATCTTCCCAAAACCGAGTAGATAGACCATTACCTATCGTAAAGTATCCTCATTGGAAGAAATCATCTCTAACCCCCATGAGTCCTTTCCAGAAAGGAGAATCATGAGGTTTAGCCATGGTACGTGTCAAAGACTGACTAATTATATATGGAGTAATAACGACCCCACTCTAGCCGTGGCACGGTGGCAGCTAGCACAAACAATAGATTATTTTTCCTCCCAATATGGATCTGGATGGAGCAATATATTAGAGTCTTGTAGATGTACGTTTTACCGAGAATATTACTTGATTAAAGGAGTACAGGTCCACGATAACGTGACCTTTCCTGCACGAAGGGTAGCAAATATGTGCCAAACATGTTAGCGCCATGTCCGCGAGATGTGACATTCTCAAATAAATGGTACCACACATGTTACGTGACAAATAATTTTCAGAAAAATCTCAGTCATATATTTTAGATCTAACCATCAATATTAATTGAGATGATGTGGATCAACTTGGTGTCTCTATTAGACAACTGTATATTGCTTTTAGTATATAATAGATAGATTACTTATCTTAGGCTCAAAATTTAATACATCATAGCAAACCAAACCATGTAAAAAAAAGGAGCAGGCGTCCCACTTTGGATGATTTGGCCCACGAGTGTATGGAAGAAAATATTGGGCAGTGTGATGAGGAGGCAGCAGCAGGAGGGAACAGATTTATATTTGATATGAAAATTATCTTTTTTATTTCTGAAAATAAAGGGGAGATGTAAATGTAAAGTATGTAGACATGACAATGAGAAATGTCCAGACCATTTCACTGCATCGGTTGTTGTCTGTCTTCTTGTCATGAATCAACTATTAGGGTGGACTGTTCAGTCAACTGGTCATGTAGTAATTGTGCCTTCCCTCTTTTCACAGTCTTCCCCACGTTTCTCTCTTTTTCATAAAGAACTACTCCCTCCGTTCCAATAAATAAGGCGCGCACGCTTTTCGAGATTTTCCTTTGACCAAGAATTGATCCATATATATAATAGTATTTGGTATAAAAATCAATATCATTAGAAAGTGCTTTTCACTACGAATCTAACAATGTCAAAGTTGCACTATGTAGTCAAGATATTGTTACTCAAATCTTTCGGTCAAAATTTGTCTTGAAATATGTGTGCGCCTTATTCATCGGAACGGAGGTAGTACATAATCAAACCAGGGAGGGAAAACTTCATATGGACTGTTCATTATCAAGTTTTCTCAAATTGTTTCAAGGGTAATGATACAACAATAAAAAAGATGGCACCTCAATGTCCTGTATCCAAATGGGCATGTGCAGTAATGATCACATGTATCTATGCTATACCAAAATTAAAGCACGGGATAAACTTTCAGAGGAGTAGAAATATTAAATGACTCCATCCATTTCTGGTAGCGATCCGAGCATATGAAGAAGAACAGTCGCATGTGTTTTATCAAACTCACAACCCAAGTATTAAGTATTGGAGAATGTGTGGTTGCACCTTAGGGAGAAATTTATGATTACCTCTCTTACAGATGCACCTTTCAGTTTCTGTGAAGTCTCATTATGCCGATTTCATCTGTGGCGATTTTAGATACCATTAAAAATTAATTTTTTATGGTTTATTGATAGAAAAATATTTCTAACAAAGGATAATCCGGCGAGGAGAAAATAGACATACTTTAAAAAAGCGGGTATTCTGTGATGCGTAATAGTCTTTTGAACATCCTTTTCTTTGTCTCTAGTTAGTTAGTTTGCAATATTTGAAGGTTGATTCACCTCAATAAAAATATTGTCCCCTCAGCTCAACCCCCCCCCCCCCCCGGACAGAGCCATCAGATCAAGATCCTACAAACACTGTTGGTCTAAAATGTTTAATTCAAAACTAAATCTAAAAAAATTGAAAAGATTCTAACAAGTTTTACATGTTCCATTTAGTATTCTGCGAAAGTTTTATTCCATTTGGACAAATAATTTATGATCAAATAGCATTTTACCTTTTGATCTCAAAACTGAAATAAATCATAAACCAAATACCAAATTAAACGAAAATTTTGACCGAATAGTCAATGCGACGTATATGATGTCCTGGAAGTTTTTCATTTTATTTGGTTAGTTTTCATTTATAGTTACTTTTTTGGAACAACCGTATCTGTATGATGTTGATCCGGTGGCTCTCGGAGGGAAAAAGTCACCGAAGCTCTGTCCTCCCCCAAGTATCAAATAATTTCAGATCTTAGAATAATGGAATTGATCAAAACACAAAAGTATGAATACGTATAGGTTTTTTTGGCGACTTTGGAATGGCCATAATGATATTACTTTTAACAAGTTGGAGGTTATTAATTTTGTGAAGGTAGCGAACAGAGATATGTATTGGCTCCATATGTGGACCGTTCTTCTATCCACCGATCAACATGGTCATATGGACTCTAGATGTTCTCGACTGTCGTGATAACTCAAGAAATCTACAGGGAGGGTGGATGGTGGCAGGATAAGAGAATAAATTAGATGTGTAGTGTTTCTTATTGTTCTAGGTGATTTCATCATAACTTTCTGTGATCTTTAAGGTTTTATCTTTATACTTTGTAGTTGTAACTTTGTTAAAAAGTATACAATAAAGTATTTCTATGTGCATCACTTTCCTGTCGAGGCCAGGGCTCTGTTTCTCGGTTCGACAATTTTGTTTGTTTAACCTTGTGTTGATATTATGAGTTGCCCAATTTAAATGAAAGAGAAGAAAATAGAAATCTCCATTTCCTCATAAGAACTCCTCCTATTTATTGGGAGCCTGAAGGGGACCATTTTTTCAGAAAAAATAACTAGGGAAACTTGCAACAGGCCAGCTTAGGAGAGCAAGATCTATAAAGTCCATATGGTTATCTCGATGTTCCATGAGTATGTCCTTTGCTTCAAAATCCATGTACTGCGACAACTTGATGGTTCATGTCAAGTAGTTGGCAAATAAAGAGAACAAGAGAACAATCCAACATCCACGTGCTTTCGTTGCATATCCCATTGTATATAAACTTCTTGTAATCAGGGTTCTGTATCCAGTGTTAACGTGTAGGGCATCCAAGAAACTTATGATGATGGAGCTAATTCCTGCATCATAAAGAGAACAAGAGATCATTTTAATCATGCATGTGATCATAGTGACCCTACCCTATATGGTAGTGCCCTGTTGTTGGAACTCATAAGGCCATTTCCTAGATTAAGGCTGCTATAGACTTTTGGACGACCGTAAGACCATGACGGATATGGCCGCCATGGTGGCAGAACGTAACAAACATCTCAGCGTCTCTGAGTTGCGCTAATTCTTTTGCTTCACCTCTCACTCCAGTCTTGGTGAGCGGGCATGCTTGACATCTTGCATGTTCACCGGCCGTGGGACATTTCACAACACCAGAACATCCTTGAAGACATTGACACCTTATTTAACAATACCTTCGCCGAGTTTTCACTACAAGGGGATTGGGCCCCCGGGACATCTATACAAACATGAGTCACATGCAATGTGTATTGCTTTGCTTGCCAAACAGATTAAGACTATCCGTAGTCATTACCAACCTGACTTTCCTTTACTCTGACCCGACTGTTGCTAATATAAGATAGAGTATTTTCTATTGGAAACCAACTGGTGGCTGTAATGAGACTTTATCACGTCCAAGTGCATGCGTTCTATTCTTGGGACAACTCATGAGCTTTTTTTCATTCTCATCGGCCTTATAACATTGTACATGAGGAATGAGAGAAATTACCATACAACTTTCTGAGGACAATTCTTTCTATGCTTTTATTGTGATTGCTTTCACAGTAGACACACTATACTTTACGCGTGCTCGTTCAATTGCTGAATAGGATTATGCAGAGATAGGATCAACATAGGATGGGCGGAGAATCGTCAAAAGACTTGACCTCTAAAATTTCACGAATCTCTATGAGTTAGGTAATTTCTAGATCAACCTCGGAACCATGAAAACATGAAAACACAACTAAACATGCGACGATACGAAAGGGTAGAACAATACCATCATCCAAAGTACATAGTTGGATAAAATAGAGAAGCTCCAATTCCCTGTAGTCAGGCATCGACGGCTACACACATGTAGATTGTAGATAGATGATGCATCCAATGATGCATACATGGTATTTTGTGTGGGGAAAGTCAAGAGGGCACACAACTTTCTTGGCATCATCAACAAAATGAAGAAAAAATTTCTCTTTAGGTGGAAAGAAGTGAGGGAGGATGAAATAGAGGGGGTAGGTTTCACACACGGATGGTCCTTCCATGATACTACCAGTGGTGTGGCCCAACTAGGCACGCCACACCACTACTATTTGGAGCCATCTTGCAGTCCCTGAGACTTTATTTGTGGCGTGGGTCAGTGTCCATGACACTAACACTGCATATATATTAATGGCGTGGACATATTTCACCATGCCAATAGTAATTTTTGTATCTTGGTGGTCCCTTTGAGGCGGTGTGAACATACATCTCGGAGCCACTAGTAACTGCTTAGTAGTGGCGTGGGCATTTATGAAATGCCACTAGTATTTTTTTCACACAGTGTTGTGATACAAGTGGCACGAGCTATAGTGACCCTCCACTAGTATGTATTCATCTATAAACACTTTCTACTAGCGTGGAACGGTGCCTCTAGTACATAAAATGCTCAGGCTGATTATGTAGTTCAATACCGATGAGGATCTCCTACAAGTTTATAGAAGCAATATTCCAAGGCGGAAGGCGTTAAACTATTGAGCGAGTAGCTTGCGGTTGTGCCGAAAGACTTCATCGGACCCTCGCTGGTGGAAGTGAGAACTTCTATTTGTGAAGAGCGTCCTCACCCTAGGGTAGGGCATGCCCGGGATGACCTGCCGAGCCCCTGGGCCATGTGGAGAGCATGATGCCAGGTTGTAGTGTTTTTGTTGGTATCCAACACTGGCTCTCGGAGGGGCATAGTCAATGAAGCTCTGTCCCCCCCCCCTCTCCCCCAAGTATTTCCAATAATTTCATATCTTAGAATAATGGAATTGATCAAAACACAAAGGTATGAATACATATAGGATTTTTTTGGTGACTTTGGAATTGCCATAATGATATTATTTTTAACAAGTTAGAGGTTACAAATATTTTTAAGGTAGCGAACAGAGATATTTATTGGCTCCATATGTGGACCGTTCTTCTATCCACCGATCAACATGGTCATATGGACTCTAGATGTTTCCGACTGTCCTGACAGCTCAAGCAATCTATAGGGAGGGTGGACGGTGGCAGGCTAAAATACTAAATTAGATGTGTAGTGTTTCTTATTGTTCTAGGTGATTTCATCATAACTTTGTGTGATCCTTGAGGTTTTATCTTTATACTTGCTAGTTGTAACTTTGTTAAAAAGTATACAATAAAGTAGACAACATGTGCATCACTTTCCTCTCGAGGCCAGGGCTCTGTTTCTCAGTTTGACAAAAAAAATTGTTTAACCTTTCTTGTGTGTGTTCATATTATGAGTTTCCCAATTTAAATGGAAGAGAAGAAAATAGAAATCTCCATTTCCTCATAAGAACTCCTCCTATTTGTTGGGAGCCTGAAGGGGACCTTTTTTTTCAGAAAATATAACACAGGCAACTTGAAATAGGCTAGCTTAGGAGAGCAAGATCTATAAAGTCCATATGGTTATCTCGATGTTCCATGGGTATGTCCTTTGTTTCAAAATCGATGTAGTGATAGTACAGAAGCAACACAAATATTGGCCAATATACTGCGACAAATTGATGGTTCATTGTCAAGTAGTTGGCAGATAAAGAGAACAAGAGAACAATCCAAGATTCAGAAGCTCTCGTTGCAAATCCCATTGTATACAAAATTATTGTAATCGGTGTTCCGTATCCAGGGTTAACGTGTAAGGCATCCAAGAAACTTATGATGATGGAGCTAATTCCTGCTTCTTCCATTTTGATCATGCCTGTGATCGCAGTGACCCTACCCTGTATGGTAGTGCCCTGTTGTCGGCACTCATAAGGCAATTTCCTAGATTAAGGCTGCTATAAACTTTCGGACGACTGTAAGACCATGACGGATATGGCCGCCGTGGTGGCAGAACGTAACAAACATCTCAGCGTCTCCGAGTTACGTTAATTTTTCTACTTCACCTCTCACGCAGGTCTTCGTGAGCAGGCATGCGTGACATCTTGCATGTTCTCGGGTCGTGGGACGTTTCACAGACACTAGAACATCCTTGAAGATATGGACACCTTATTTAACAATAGCATCACCGAGTTTTAACTACAAGGGGATTGGCCCCCCGGGACATCTATATAAACATGAGTCACATGCAATGTGTATTGCTTTGGTTGCCAAACATATTAAGACCATCCGTAGTCATTACCAACCGAACATTCCTTTACTCTGATCCGATTGTTGCTAATATTTTCTGAAAATACCATGCCACATATTCTATAAAGGTCTTTTTTTAAAGTCTATGTAGTGCTCTCTTCCCAACGCGACCTAATTGTACTCACTTTAATAGCGCATAGTTTGATGTCAAATACTAAATTTAAAGTAAAAAATATTGGATGGTACATAGTTTCATAATTTAGCCCATCACCAATATATTTCTAGCCATGTCACAAAACCAACATGTTATTATTTCTCCCTCGATCATCTTCATAGTACCTATACTTTATGTCTATTAGTTTACTCGCATGATTTAACTCTCTCCCTATAAAATCCACTCTTCAACGCAATAATTATATGTTCTCGCTCCCTCGTATTTCATTGTTTGGGCATCTTCATGGCCATATTTTGTATACATATCTGCAAATTCCAATGATGTCTCCTATTAAATTATATGAATAATCAACCAAAGAAAATTCCTCGCAAAAAAACCAATAGAAGAGACTGAACGTAGATTTAACCATAGCATAGGAAATACATATGAACTCATAAAAAGTAACTATTTTCAAAATATTTCATGACCGCGGAATATTTTCAAGAAAATGGTAGCCGATCATATTTTAAATTTGTCCTTTCATAAACGTATTGAATAGGTTTATGTTTTAAATTTGTCCTTCCATATATTCAGGAAAAGACCGAGATATAAATAAGCGCATCCTATGACCGTGGTAGACAAAATCATACATACATGTAATCTTTGAATTTATGTAGAGTAGGTGTTATGGTATTTTGAAATAAATACCATCTCACATTTTCTATAAGCAAGTTTGCTTTTAACTGTAAGTTGTGCAATCTCAATATATAATTTCAATCTTTTAGCACCATCCCAAGTTGTTATTTTACTTCCAGTGATAGCTTTTTTTGTCATGTAGAAATGACTACATGGACTTACCGGGCTCATAGTTTCATGTGACATACTAAATAAAATGAAAATAATTTGATGGCACATAGTTTCAATATTTTAATCGTTCACCAATTTACTTGAATTCATCTCATAAATAACGTTTTCAATTGAACAACAAAACTCTAACCATTGTGTTATTATCGCGTTGATGTTGCCACACATCCAACACTTCTTATACGATATTTATACTACATTTGAAGGAGTCCATCGGATAAAATATTCTTGCTTCATCCCACGACTGAGAGAGAGCGTCGAACATGGATCGTGCATAAACCGTCGTACGCACAACACTTCCGTTGCCGCATCAATATTACAGCAAATACTTTTGGTAAATTAATTTGCAAATTTCGATGATGTCTCCTAATAAAATTTAAGAATAATAAATGAAATAAAGTTCCTCGAAAAGTAAAATCTTAAAAAGACTAAATTATTTGTGTATGAAATAACACCATAGGAAACCCATGTAAGGTTGAATTAAACTCATGAAAACTTTACGTTGCGAAGAGATCAAGTTATATTATTATACTTTACACACTTTTTGAAGATGTACTGTCCGGTATATTACCAAAGTGTATTGATTATGAATTTCTTAATATAACTATAAAAATACTTTGACTTCTGATTTCTTCTGACAGAATTATGACACTATGTTGGTTTTCATCTTTTTTCTTTATAATTATGAACATTTTGTTCCGTACGATATACTAATAAAAAGATTGTTGGCTAGACTATTGAATGGATTTTTGTTTTTTTGGGAAGACCTCACATTTCTATATTCCTCTACCAAAGTGTTCTTATCTAACATATTTTTATTCCATATTAAAAAATTGTGATATAAATAGTTTTTTTTTTGATGACGCGTTATAAAATAGGCGTCTCTATAACTTTAGAATTTCCTTCCCCTCAAACCTAATTTCTGGAATTCATTTTCAATAAAAAGAAAATATTTCAATCTCTAAGAAGCTCCATTCAATCAACCGATAAAAGGCTCTTAGTGGTGTGAGAGGCACTAATCGTATTTTTCGTATATTGTGTTGATGTGTTTTTCATGAACATGCCATAGGGTTAAGCCGGTGTAATAAGAAATAAAATTAGTTCTTGGTATTTTCTAATGGATCAACACTCATCGGGCAGTGGTCCTGTTCCAATTGTTAGCGGATCTTGTCATTTCATTATTTTAATGAAACCTTGGGCTTTGAACACTATGTTTATAATTGAGAACGATTACACTTTTAATTATGAGTCCATGTTTATCGAGGGCGAGCATATAGTGGTAGCTTTTTTAATCTTGAAACTCGTCGACTCAAGTCGTCAACGAACTACTTGCGAGTACGGAAGCTTGCAAGTATATGTATGCCAAACTCAATGTTTCTACAAATTGTATTAAACCTGTGATTAACTCTTTTAAATCCATGCACGTATATATAAAGCTTGTACATTTTTGTCACCATGTTCAAGCTAGGACAGCTTTTTTTTTTACCAAGGCGGGAAGGTGACCAGGCACGATTAATAATTTTCTTTTTTTTAAATCACCGATCGTGTATTTAAGGTAGTACATTTTTGTCATCGCTTTTAGAGAAGAGCCATGACTTGACACGATTAAGCCGATCAATTTTTTTTTTAAAAATGACCGATCGCGTACAGCTAGTACATTTTGGTGACCACGTTTAACCTAGAGTGGGCAGCTTTTTTTTTGGGACGCATGAAGGAATAGAGTCATGCCTTTACATTATTAAGCAGAGCATGACAGGGTTTCTTTAATTTTGCCATTTAAAATACGTGACCAACAAATCGTGGTGTATCCTTTTTTAGGCTGACCGATTGGGTTGTTTTGCACGGACCATTATGTAATGTACGTGTCAACATAACCGTGTTGGCCATTAGAACGTTACATCGATTTTGATCTTTCATTAAATCTTAACCATGTTTTTTAGATCTAACACTCAAAATTAATTTAAATGATGTGGCTCAACGTGATGTCTCCGTTAGACATCCGTATATTGCTTTTAGTATATAATAGATAATAGATCCTCCACATGAAACGGTGTATGCGCATCTGCACGTTAGCTTTTCTATATTCCCACTTTTCCAATCTATCTACGTCATATATATAAGCTGGCACGTGGAATTTTTCTTTTTTCCTTGAGCCTCTATTCATGTGTCGCTTGTATCCACGTGCACCTAACAATAGTTGTATGGAACGTGGCAATAGTTTGCGTAACTTTTTATCTTTTAAATCTTGACCATCGCAATAATAATGAATGGTGCATATATTTTTTTAAGTATTTATGTGGATCAGTATGGTGTGTCAGACAACCCGTATATTGCTTCCAATATATAATAGTACTAGATAGTTAACACACCTTACTTTGCTATGAGCTAAAATCTAGATGCAGAAATGTAATCAAACATTTAGTTCTCGCAAAAATAAAAGAAACAGATAAGATATGCACCCATGACCCTACTCTAAATGTCACGGAAAGGACCAGCAACGGTTGCAGTGGAAGTGGCTATAAATTCGGCCTCCTCACTTCGCCACACATAGGTCACCACGAATAGGAAGGCACATAGTATAACACTTCTCGACACGACATGGATTGGGCACTTTATGTTAGGGACCTAAGAGCATGTCTAACAGACCCCCTAAATGGCCCAAACCCGTATAATAACCGCTGATATACGGGTTTGGGCTCTACCCGGCCATCTAGCAGACCCCGTAAATGGACCACCCCGGACGATTTTTTACAAGTTTGGGTAGGGGACGGCCCGTCGACCCCTACATGTGCGGGTCGGGAGGAGATGTACAGGGCCAACCCCTCACCTTTTCCCCAACTGCGCGCGCGAACCTCCCAACCGCCGCCGCCGCCGGAAATCCGCCTCCTCGCCCTCCCCGGCCACCGCGTCGCCAGATCTCACCGCCATGGACTCCTCACAAGCCCCTCCGACCGCCGACGACGCGCCACCCATGTCTGAGGTGGTGAATACTGCCACCGTCGACGCCGCGGCCTCCGCCGATGTGGCGGCCATCATCTCCGCCACCATGCCGATGAAGAGGAAGAGGATCCCGAAGCTCTTCTTCGACACACCGCCGGGGCCTGCGGTAGCGACGGGGGCGGCGGCGGCGACCAGTACTGCTCCCGCAAAAGGGGCCCGGGTGAAGTCATTCGCGACGAGGGGGCGGCCACCAAAGGAGAAGAAGGCCACGCAGGTGCTCGCCGACGTTCCGCCCACGCAGGTGCTCGCCGAGGTTCCGTCGCCGGCCGTTCTGCCTGCTCCCACGCAGGTGCCCACGCCGCCGCCGGCTGGTGCCCGCCAGGTGCTCGACGAAGTGCCCGCGCCGGCCGTCGCGACATCCTACATGGACATGCTCAACGATTCTGCGGTGGATTTGGACTTCGGGCATTGGTGCGTTCGACGACGAGAACGCTGACTATGCCGAGGATGAAGAGGCCGACGAAGAGGTGGACGACGACGTGGTTGAGGTGGACGCGGCTACTGCGCGCCGGAGCAGATCGGGGAAGCAGCCCAACTACACCGAGATTGAAGATGTCACATTGATCCGTGCGTGGGGCAAAGTGTCCATGGATGCTGCCACCGGCACCGATCAAACCGGCAAGCGCTATTGGCAACGCATTGAGGATCTTTACCACAAGCTCAAGCCTCGCACGAAAAGTTTGGCGGATCGATCCTACCGCTCCCTTGAAGGCCGCTGGAACACGATCAAGCCAGCTTGTTCTCGTTGGAGCGCTGCCATGGACCAAGTGGCGGATAATCCACCAAGTGGATGTGTGGCATCGGACTACGTAAGTTTTGTTACAGATTTCTTGTGCAAACTATGTCTTCTTGTGTAAACATCACACTACATTGTTGTTGTGCAGCCCAAGTATGCTCAATTGCGGTACAAAGACATGGCCGGCTCCAAGAACAAGGAATTTTAGTTTGAGCATTGCTTCAACTTGCTCCAACACCTTCCCAAGTGGAAGTTGAGGGACGAAGAACCAAAGTGCAAGAAGGAGGCAATGCTCAACATGGATGATGAAGAGGAAGACACGGGTGGTCGCAACGTAGGCAAGCCCGAGGGCACCAAGAAGGCGAAGGAGAGGCAAAGGCTAGAAGCCGAGGCAGCTAGCTTCAAGGACAAGATGGATCAGCACATTAGGGCAAAGGAGGAAATAGCATTCAAGACATTGGAGACCAAGGTCCTCATCACCAAGAAGAAAAAGGAGGTGAAGCTTGCCAAGGTGGCTGCAAAAAGAGAGGAGGCTATGCGCAAGGCCGAGTTGGATGCCCAGATGTTGGCTCTCAAACAAACCAAAGCCATGAAGGAGCTCTTGGCCGAGGAGAAGGAGATCATGATGATGAACACCAAGGACATGGACGACGATCAGCTGCTGTGGTGGAAAGAGAGCAAGGCCGAGATCATGGCGAGGAAGTTGCAGGCGCGTCAAGCTCGCGAGGCAACCAACCTTGGTGCTTCAACTTCGGTGAGTGGTGGTGCCGACGGTGGCCTCCGAGATTGATGTGGATCGCGTTGGTGGTGGCAGTACTTTTGGGAACCTCTATGCCTAGAACATGACCTATGAACTTGTTGATCTATTTGTGATTTAAAACTATGGATCATGCATCGCATATCTTGAATCTGCCATGTTTGATATGCTTGTGTAGTTGTGCAAAACCCTGCAAAACCCTGTTTTCTGAGGGGCCAAAAGCTCGTGCGAGCTAGCAGACCCCCTACCCCCACCCCGTAAAACAGAATATTCTGTTTTACGGGGTGGGGGTAGGGGGTCTGCTAGCTCGCACGAGTTTTTGACCGGCGAAATGTGCATACAGGGCCCTCTACACGCGTTTTAGGGGGTGAAAACTTAGGGGGTCTGTTAGACATGCTCTAAGGTCCTTGTGCCAGTTAATAGCGAACAACTTCGTCATTGTGATTATCATGACTGTCGTTACTACCTTCCTTTCAGGAATATGGCCAGGCTCTGGTAAGATTATTGCCTGGCCACTAGCCCTCCGTCCTCTCCATCTCTTCTTAGCTACCTTCGTACCAACTGCCACAATCACGATTTATCTTATCCACCGTCGTCGTGATGTATACCTTGTCAATTATACTTGCTACAGACCAGATTCTAGCTGGCGCATGCCCTTGGCCAAGTACATCGAGCATTTGCCCCTGGTACATTTCAATGATAAAAACACAACTCATTTCGTGACACAGCGTGCTCGAGCGATCTGGATTTGGTGATGAAACCAGCTTCCCACCTTCCTTGCACTATATTCCTCCACTGGGTGGATTGGATGAAACTCGCCTTGAGGCGGAACAGATTATCTACACGGTCATCGATGATTTGCTAGCAAAGACTTGCATCAACCCGCATGCAATCGACATACTAATCGTCAACTGCAGCATCATCAGCCTTACCCCGTCCCTTGCTGACATGATCATGAGAAGATACAAGCTTCGTGGTGACATACACAATCTGCAGCTATCTGGAATGGGTTGCAGCGCGGGGCTCATCGCGGTGGGTCTGGCAAGGAGCCTCTTGCAGACAGTACCTTCAGGCTCGAACGCGCTAGTGGTATCGACAGAATTACTTTCTGGCGGCTACTACAAAGGATCGAAGCGTGCCATGCACATGACAAATATCTTGTTCCGCACGGGAGGTGCGGCCGTGCTGCTTTCAACGAGCAAGGAAAAAGCTCGTTTCCAGATGATGCACGTTGTGCGGACGTCCACTAGCGCCCAAGACAATGCCTACAAGAGTGTTACTTACGAGGAAGACGAGGAGGGAAATCGGGGAGTAAATTTGTCAAAGGACATTATATGGCCATTGCTGGCAAGGCTCTCAAGATCAATATAACCACCATCGCACCCCTGGTGCTACCGGCCTTGGAGAAGTTGCCGTACATAATATCCTTGGTGGCAAGGAAGGTGCTAAATGGAAGCACCAAGCTATATACCCCAGACTTCCGTGTAGCCTTTGAGCATTTCTGCATTCATGCCGGTGGGCGAGCAGTGATAGACGCAGTCCAGGGCAGCCTCAATCTGTCAGATGAGCATGTGGAACCATCACGGATGACACTGCATCGGTTCGGGAACACGTCGAGTAGTTCATTGTGGTATGAGCTAGCGTATAGTGAAGCTAAAAGTCGCACAAAGAACGGGGACCGAGTTTGGATGATCGGGTTTGGATCTGGATATAAGTGTGTTACCGCTGTCTGGAAGTGCATTGAGCCAGTCCAACATAATAATAGCGTATGGGCAAATTGTATCCATCGGTACCCAGGAACCATATCCAAGACGAAGATCAAAGCTCGTGTACAAGACGAGCGCACACTGCCCTTGAAATTTGGTCAATAAACTTGGCGGGATGTGCGCCCATTTCTTTTTACTAATATAACAAGTTTACACTAGGTGTGACCCGTGCATTTGTCGCTGGTAGATTACTATATTTCTATATCCGGTTTGAATTGCCATTTTATGTACTTACAAACTGGAATATGAAATGTGATTCCGAATAAAATGTGCATGTTGAGAGCCATGACTGATGTCAGATAACTACAGCATGATTACTTCTTTATATACTATCTAGCACCACGGCCCTAGCAAATTCAAGGGCATCATCTATAACATGTATAATATATTTAAATGGACATTTTCCCTCCTATTTACCTAGGTGGATGCAGAATACATAACATTTTAGACATGGATACATCTTTAAATGTGTAATTTTTACCTACTTTTTGTAATAGAATAATTGTGATTTTATTTACCTGCGATCAATATCTTGATATTGTATTATCTATACAATAATTATTTTGATTACTTATATGATTATAGTGTTAATATCTACAAGTACATTCAATGACAATAAGAGTTCTTGCAATTGTAATTAAACATTGTAAATACGATCCATGTAATGCCGAAAGAAAGTAAGTTAACAATCATATTAGAGTCAAGATGCACTTAGGGTGATATAGAGGGGGTAACCTTCAATTTGCATGCCCCTTCTTCTCCAGCTACCCATTTAGGGAAAATAACGTAAAACCCAACCATCTGAATATTTCTAATATATCCAAAAAATACTTTATCAAATAATATATTTTAGAATTTAACTAAAAATAAGGCATTCGATACAAACACCCAAAGAATCCACTATACAAGTATTTTAATGAAAGAAAACACTTCGAATAAACAATGGCATTTTACTTTGGATGCCATGTAATCATATGATTTTTTTAGTAGTCTATATATTTTATCTATAGTTATGTTTTTATATACATGTGTATACACTACAAAATCCATTCTGGTTCTCCATTTATTAAGTATACTAATGATCAAATTCATGGTCTAGGTTGTAAGGATTTTAAATTTTAGAATCGGGATAAAATCCGTGTTCGTACTTCCATTTGGAAGTTAAATATATGTACAATCATAACTAAAAGAATTCTACAACTCCCGTGATGCAATTTTTTCAGTTTTACGTTACATTTGGTTCTTCATGTGGAGATATCTAAGATAATCACGTAATGCATCGGTTTCTTTATATTAGTAATTTCTACACATAGAAGTATAAATAAGAACTTTTCACTCTCGTTACTATTAATGGGTTATTTAAAATAAAAAATACAAATATCCCAAAAGTCATCGATAACATCATAGTAAAATATAAAGTTCGACGCGTTGTTTTTGACGTATCAATGGCCCACGTAAGACACAACAAATGATCACAACGGCTGCGAATAAACCATATGGATTGCACAATATTTTTCTTTCTGCACATAGATTAGAGAGTACTTGGGGAGAACACAGTTCATTATTGGGCTGGTTGAGTCTAGACCGTCAACCTACACATTTTTTCCTTTCCATTTTTTTGGTGAAAGTAAAGAAACGGAACAATACATGCTAGATTACTAGTCTATACCATTATGTGGAAAATAATCTTTTGGATATAAAAATATTAAGCCACCAAGAGATAAGGTTAGATATACTCCTGGCTCTTCTAGGAGCAGAAAATGACACCAAGGAAACCCTTTTAGCTTAACTCCTTACGGAGAAATTCACCAGGTAACGATTGATACAGTCACTCCAGGGGCGATCTGCACCGAACGATGGTCGCATGCACACACATCCAATGGTGTTGCACTCATACCCTGAAGCTATTTCGATAATCCACACCATGTTTCATTTCTTCATTCGGCCCTTAGCTTCTATGTAAGTCATCTCATACCACACTGATGCGGTCGAATTGTTTCTGAATCAATGCAATCCGAGATGGTTGCTAGCTTTGTCTGATAGATTGAGACCATGTTGTGCTCAGTCCATAACCATTGGTCCACCGACATGGGTGCAGAAAGGCTGAAATCACGACATAAATCTTGAAGACTGATGATGTGATCCTCTTCAAGTAGTGAACTACTTTTTCCCACAAGGAAGAACATAAACTTTATAAGCCCTTATACCGGTAAAACGAGATGTGCAGTTGATATGATTTTTGCCATGAGAGTGATAGTATCCCGCAATACCCTTATGGTCCTTTGAGAGAGAAAATCCTATGATGCCCTTCTCATCCTCGTCTTATTATGTACGCCGGTATGCAGAGGTATTTGAAGCGGTGACCGTCCGTATGGCATGCGCAAGCCGAAACCGAGCATTTGACCTGGAAGTGGATAACTATTTGGTGGTTACACCCAGATGGTACAAAATGTTAAGCAACTGTTTGTAAGGGTTACTACTCACATAGTAGGATTGCCCAATTTTATTGGTTAATAACACTAGTGCACGTGACTCCCGAAACATATTACCCAAGATGTTCCTCACTATTCCATTGTCGTTCTCGTCGCACAACACCCCATCCTAGAGAGTAGATGACATGAAGGTCATCTCGTAACTTGTATATGTTCACAGTATTGTCAGTGATGCATGGCAAGAATGTCGAGGGAGTGAAGGATGATCATGGCCAAAAGGTCATGTAGTAGAAGAAAACGAGAAACTCTGCCTCAGAACTTGCTTCATCTAGCCTACAATGTGGCTCGACATATTGCAGTGAATGCGGTATAATGGCTCGTCGTTGATACTGGAGTGCACAAGAACCTGACCTATCTTTCTCTCAAAATAGTAAATACAAGCTCCGAATTTAATTGTAGAATCGGAGAGGAAAGGCGTGAGATGTGCATGCTTGAGGCAGGTCGCCTTTGAGATTCCACGGTTGCAGCTTGGTAGAAAGAAAGCATAGTCAAAAGCATACGGTCAGATGAACGCCGACTTGGGGTAAGCTTATGGGACTGATGGTACTGGGATGGGCGTAAGCTCGCGTTCACCGGCAAGCTATTGTGCAAATTTTATGAGGATAACAGCAGCGGATACCGAGTTGGTGTCAAAATGAAAGCCGCGGATGCAGTCTGAAGCACTTCATGACCACGAACTATCATCATATACTTGGAGTTTGCAGAAGCTATTCATGACGATTGGATGACGGAAGTACAATCCATGGTGGGATATTTTGGAAGAAGGGCATGATGTAATACCCTTGTAATTGTGTACTACTAAAGATTTGCGAAAAGCCTACAACTGTGGAAGTCTCACCTGTATTTCCTACTTAAGAACATCATAGGAGACATACTTAGTGCCCTACACTCCTAGGACGTAAGTGTGCTAGGAAACCTAGAGGCTATTCTCCACTAGGAAAAGAGTGGTGATATTACGTATGATTGTATGGGTCCATGCATGCCGACTTCTCAAACACTTTTGACAGCTTTTTATTCACGTTTCTTAAACACTGTAGGACATGTGTAAGAAGTCAAGAAAAATATGCTCTTCGTGTTCAGAGAGATTCCAGCGATCCAATTCTTGGAGAATTCACGAAGAGAGAAGTCACTCGACGACATCTGCACTCTCTGTTGCGAACCTGAAGGCACGAAGAGAAGTCCTTCTTTGAGCTACACTTTTTTCGACTTTCCTTTTTCCTTATTGTATTTTGTGCAATTTAGTATAGAATATAAAAAAATAGAGATTTTTCACAAACTTGTTGTCAATGGATTACTTAGTGCTCCAGGATGATGTGTGGGATTCGTGTAAATGATGATATTGGTCATGGTTTTAAGAGTTCAAAGGGTCAAGACAAGCTGATCCGCCATCTCCAATTTTGTTTAATATCATGGAGGATTTTTTTGATGTACTTACTACGGGCGGGATCGACTTTGCCATGTGCCAAAGACACACGACAAAGGCCGCAAACACACGGCAACACCTTCGCCATGTGCTGCACACAGCACGGGGAAAGAGGGATATTGTCATAAAAAATATCCCCTTTCTCGCTCGTCTTGGCGAGGACGGAGCACGTGTTGGGGAGGGTCATGGATCGTCAAGGAAGGCAGAGGCACCAGCAGTGAAGAGGCGGCAGCGCATGAAGGGACCTCGCATAGAAGAACATGCTCGCCGCGCTCCAGCTACTCTTAGATGTCGTCAAAATCGTCGCGTCACTCGCCGAGGAAGGAAGAAGCGGTAGAGTTGAGGGGGTGGCGACGCGTGAGGATACGTCAGGTGGACGACAGTGGCCGAGAAGGAGCCCCGTGCATGCACAAAACGAGCTCCATGGTGGGGGCGGCGCAAGTAGAACACAAAGGCGACTCACGTCAAGCGAGCTCCATGGAGACAACGACGAGAGGAGAACATATAAGTGGCGCTGCTATTCCGCACCATTACAACACGGTAGATATTTAGGGGCACTTAGAAGTGCCCCTAAATATGCACTTAGTGCCACTAAAACTTTTTAGTGGCACTTTGACAAAGTGCCCCGGTTGATCGTGACTCTAAAGGGTTTTAGTGGCACTTTGACAAAGTGCCACTAAAAGTATATCTATAGTGGCACTTCTCAAAGTGCCACTAAAACCTTTTAGTGGCACTTTGGCAAAGTGCCACTAAAAGTATTAGAGGTACTTTGACAAAGTGCCACTAAAAGTATTAGAGGCATTTTGACAAAGTGCAACTAAAGACCTATAGTGGCACTTTGACAAAGTGGGCATCCGGGACAAATACCCCTCCCCCATTGGTCCCGGTTGTGCTAGGACCCGGAACAAATGGGGCTGACCACGTGGCTCGTTAGCTGGACCCTGGCCAGGGCCTTTAGTCCCGGTCCTCAATACGACCCGGGATGCATGCCCCTTCTGCCGCGGCAGGGCTTTTGCCCTTTTCTCTGCCGCGTCAGAATTTTTACGATTTGTGTTAATTTGGTCCCTCCCTGGACCTCCCGGATCCCATGAGAAGAGAGGTGCCCCGGTGGACCTTCCCCGGACCTCCCGAATCCCACGAGAAGAGAGGAGCCTCGGTGGACCCTCCCCGGAGCTTCCGGATACCACGAACGAATAAGTAATACATATATAAAGCAGAATAAGGAACACTTATATTACAGAAGCAAAGTATATCGAGCATATTACATGACGGATGGAGTGTATTACAAAATCAAATTCAGTTCCAACCGTGGCTATAGTACTCTCCATTTACGTTTAGGACCTCTGCATCTAAGAAGCCCGCAATTTCCTCCTGGATTGCTCGTATGCGGTCCCTTGGTAGAAGACCATCCCGAAGCCGTTCGATCTAATATAAAGAAGAGTGGTCAATATATATTAATGAAACTAAGTAACTAAAATAGATGGTAATTAGAAGAATTGTCGACTAACGTACATGAAGTTGCTTTAAATTTCTGCCCTTGGGACATGTCGTCTGACGAATGAACTCGCAAATGTAGTATCCACACAAGTGATTCCCGTCTCCTTGTTGCAAGCACTTTACGAGAACATGATTTCAATCAAAATAATAATAAACCAGACATGATAATGGTATATCGACACTAGAATCAAGGAGATGCTCGCGGATCTAGATAGTACTTACTTGCACAACATCAAATGTAAGCTTTGATTTCCATTCACCCCTGGCCTTTTTTATGAACCTCTTCCAAACGCAACCCGAGAAAAAAAAGAATAAAAAGAGTTAGTAATTACTTGATATCCGAAAATGAAACAAAGTAGTCGATATAGTGCCATATATAAATACTGAAATTAATAAAGATTGAAATTACCGTTGGATCATTTCCTGCATGTCAGCCCACATCGCTAAGGGTTTACGTTTTGGGTCCATTACCATTACTTTTCCTTTGTCAATGTCGAAGATTAGCAGAATATAGTGGAAGCTGCGCACGCAGAACTCATCAATTATACAGTGAACATCGAGTAAGGAAAACAGAATGTTTACAACACAGTAACACTAACCCGAAGTTGTAAGGAAATAGTATTTCCCGTCGGTGTTGGTGAAACATTATTGACCTCAAAATATTATTTTCTGTATCCTTGGCAGATATCTGAAGAGTCTTTTCATAAACAATATTTGGATCAATGAACCCAATATCATAGATTCCGCCTCTTTTGCATTCGAGAATCTTCATTCTGCAATTATATATATGAGTGTACTATATATATGAATATGCAAATGAACGAGGTGAGCTAGAGAAATAAGTACTTACAGACAACAGGCACTAAGGACAGCTTTGTCGAGGGCCTGTTGCTGGTATAACTGAAACAATTCGTCAAATTGAATCATAACCAATCCATCTCCATACCCATAGTGCTCGTCCTTAACACTGAGACATATCCAGTCCTGAGATTTCTCAGTGGCTTCCATATACCAACTATGCACTCTTCGCATTTTCGTTGGTAGATCCTTTATCTCCTCGGGTTTGACGAGAGGCTTCCCGTACGTGTATTTGTACGCACATTCAGCTTCGGGGAAGTAGTCTATTGTTTGCATATACTCAGCAATGGACAAACCCGCATCATCTGCCTTGTCTGCGTACAGTGTTATAAACTCCGGATCAATTTGCTCGTCAGCAATATTAGTGCTCGGCCCCACCTGGGTATTGGAAATCACTTTGAGCGGGGACGTGGATTGTTTTTTCTGCTCTCCGAGCTGGGCAACTGATTTTCCCCTTTTCCCGCTCGCGCTACTACTATTCGTCGACCGCACCATTTCCTGGTTTGACTTCAGAATAGAGCGGTCATAGTCAGATGGCAGACTCGGCTCGGGTTGATGAAGAGTCTTCACCATTTTCCAAGCTCGTTCTATCTCTTCTTCGGTCTCGGGGAAATCTGACTTTTTCTTCTCCTTCCGCTTCGATTTCCACGCCTCGTACTCGTCCTTTGCGATTTTCTGGTTTTCCTCGGGAGTATAGTCGTAAGGTAACTTGGGTACCTCCTTTGGTACCTTCGGGAGGGGTGACCATTGACGTTTGGGTGATATTTTACGTTTCGGCAGAAACTTAGTGGGTGGAGAAGGCTGACGCAGCGGCGTAGACGACCGCGGTGGAGACGTGCATGGCGTAGGCGACCGCGCTGGAGACGGCATGCATGTTTAAGACGACCACGCTGGAGACTTTTGCGCTGGAGAATGGCGAGGATTCGATGGCTTTGCCGCCTGATTTGGGAGCACAATGCATTCCTTTAGCCATAGAACGGTTAAGTTCTTGGCTTCTCCGAGTTCAGTCAACTCTTCGTCTTCACCTTCAGGGAAATCAAGCTTTACCCGCTCGAACCCGTTGACAACTTCATCGACTCCAACAACAGCGTAGCCCCGTGGAACCTGAAGACTATGGTGAGTTGGTTCGTTGCCAATTGGTAAGGCATAGCCGGCCGCCACCTTGATGGTTATATTGATGACCTTCACGTGGAGCTCACAGGTTGTCATCTCCGTGATATCATCCACCGGGTGAATCATCGGTGGTGCATCATCACCCGGTAGCTGCGTGGATGCAACGCTGCTTTTGCGATGAGAATGTGCGGCGTTGGTAGCCTCGACTTCACCTTCTACCATGTGTAGTGATGCGCCGGTAGACACTATCTGCTGGCTAAGTGTGTTAATTTGGTCCTGCTGCTTTTTTGCTACATCCTGCGTCAGCTTTATCTGTTCTTCAAGTTGACGCCTCTAGTTTGCCTCAGTCTCTGCTTCAGCTGCCTCCGCGTCCTTTCTACGTTGACGGCTTCTATCGGAGTATATCTTTTTGCTGTCGTCGAACCCAGTTTTCCACGGAGGATTTCCTTCTACGGCTCGTGTACGCCCTACGTGTTCCTTATTCCCGAGGGCGTGTGTGAGGTCGTCGTTCTCTCTATCTGGCACGAACTTCCCCTCTTTAACGTCCTGTATTGCGGTTCTCAGCCTCTCTATGGGTAGAGGACTCTCTTTATGCCTTAGGTTATAGATTGCTTTTCCTTCGGCGTCCAACGTGCCCCCATGCCCGTAGAACCATGACCTTGTCCGCTCGACCCACAAAAACGGCTCGGGAGTGATCCCCAGCTGAATTAGGTCGTTCTCCCATTTTTCCCACTTGGGACTGGAACCCTTGTAGCCACCTTGCCCCATAACATGGTGATATACCTTTTTGGCGGCGTTTTTCTCATTTGTTTTTGTCCTTTCCAGTTCATTCTCTGACAGCTTGTACTTCACGAAATCTATCCATATGGGTTTTAATTTCTCATAACCTTGAGTGAAATCTGGAGTCTTGTTTTTCTTAACATAGTCAAGGTTCAATCTTTTCTTCAAGTTTTTGAATTGCTCGGCCATCTTTTTCTGGGTCCATGCCTTGATCTTATCCCGTATCTCTTTTTTCATTTTAGTAACATCGGCCTCATTCACATCCGCTTCATTCTCGTCCACCTTCGGCAAGGGTAAGTTGAAATTAGACAAGATCTTCGAGAAAAGATGTTCTTTGGCTATTTTGCTGACATATAAAATTCCTTGTTTCCGCGGATCTTTTGGCTGATTCCACTCATGAACAGTGATCGGGATGTGATCCCTAACTAGCACTCCTCATTGCTTCACAAATTTTTGGGCAACATCAGCGGGAAGCTCGGGTGCGCCGTCTGCTATGATCTTGTCGATCCTATATCTTTCTGTGTCTTTTAACTTCTTTGTTGCGCCTTGTTTAGTCTTTTTTCCGGTTGATATGCTTGAACCGGATGACTAAAAATATAAAGACTGTTAATACATGTATATAGACAACGGATGCTTCATTAATTAACATATCTATATATGCACCTCGGAGCCGGTGTTTGTAATTTGTACGGCTCCACCGGAGCCATCGGCTGCTCCCATATCGGAGCCGTCGGCTGCTCCCATATCGGAGCCGTCGACTTCTCCCTCACCGGAGTCGTCTCCTTGGGTGAGCTCCGGATCTCCCTCACCGGAGTTGTTCATCCACTGGCTCACATCGGTATCTACGTCGGCCCCGCGGATGAAACCCTCGAGCAAGTTTTCGGCATCTTCGTCTCTTGGCTCCATACTATACAAAAAGATTAATTATATATTTGAGATCCATTTCATCAAAATTTCTTATAGATAATAACTAATGATCAATTATTTTCATCAAAATTGCTTATAGATACTACACAAAAAGAGCAACATATTCATGAAATATTTAAGCGTATGATAATACGCATCCATAGATAAGGGTAGTCATAGCTCACGTCGTTAAATTTTCTAACATTCCTAACATGCATTCTTAAATTTCTAACACTAATTTAGTAAAATTTTCTAACATTTTTAAATTTCTTAACATTTCTAACATTTCCTATGTCAATTCTAACAAATCTAAAATTCCTAAGTCCAATCTAAAATTTCTAACATTCATAACTAATGATTCTAACATTTCTAACAGTAATAAATAACTAAAAACAAAAACAGCAATTAAGTAAAAAAAAAGGAAAAAACCCCTAGTTAGGGCGAGATGGAGGCAGGGCCTTACCTCCTCTAGGGCGGCGGCCGGCGCGGGGCAGCGGCGGCAAGGCGGCGGCCGGCGGGGGGCAGCGGCGGCGGGGGGCAGTGGAGGCCCGACGCGATCGAGGGGCGGCTTTCGCGGGCTGGCGGAGGGCCCGACGGGGATCAAGGGACGGCGGCGCGACAAGATCGAGGGGCGGCGGTGCGGCGCGGCGCGACGAGATCGAGGGGCGGCGGCTCGACGGGATCGAGGGGCGATGCGCGAGTAAGGCTGGCGGCTCGAGGGGCGGCGCTCGAGGGCTGGCGGCGGCGCGACGACGGGATCGAGGGGCGGCTCGCGGGGCAGCTGGACGGAGGAGTGCGGCGGCGGAGGTAGGGCGACGCGCGAGGGGGCAGTGGCGGCGCGGCGGCGGAAAAAATGGGCAGCCTGGCGGCGTCGGGTCGTCCCTGGGCGCGGTTCTGTGGCCATCCGGGATGGTGACGTGTATATATTCATGGCCATCCGTCCCGGGTGGTGGCAAGAACCGGGATGAAAGGCCCTTTAGTCCCGGTTGGTGGCAGCAACCGGGACGAAAGATCACCGTCCAGATGCATTTTTTGGCAGGGCGCGCCAAATGTTTTAGCGACAAAATTTGAATATTGTTTGAATATGCACATGAATAACTTCTATATACTTTCGAATTTTAAAAAAATTCAACATGAAAATTGCTTGAATTTGACTAAATTAAATCCGTTTTCTGTTTACCTAAATAATTATTCAAACTATTAACTATTTTACTATTTACATTCAAATCCGTTTTCTGGTTGCTAAGTGCATATATACAGACCAAATGCACGGCATAGCGTATGCTGGCGAATTCTGTTGTTTTGTATTTGGTCGATGAACTGACCGGTGTATGAAGGTGGGCTATACATAGGGTCCTCTGAGTCACAAAGTGCTAGATCCAACGGCTAACAACCGCTCGAAAGAAACACAGCGTAGTCCTGATCGAACGGCTCACAACAGCTCGAACAGTTGCACATTACTACCCACTCCGAGGTCAAAGTGAACACTGACCCAAGCATGGATTGATGTGTTAAAGAGGGGGTGTAGAACAAAACAATCGGTATCACCATCATACAGCCCTACCGTGGCTACTGGGTGCAATATGCATACCAAATGCACGGCATGACGTATGATGGCGAATCCGGATGTTTTGTATTTGCTCGATGAACTGAATATATGATGTATAAAACCTTAAAGGGGGTTGTAGAACAAAACAATCGGTATCGCCATCATACAGCCCCACTGTGGCTACTCGGTGCATATATGCATACCAAATGCACGGCAGGACGTATGATGGCGAATCTGGATGTTTTGTATTTTGTCGATGAACTGACCGGTGTATGAAGGTGGGCTATATATAGGGTCCTCTGGCTCACAAAGTGTTGTGCTAGGGTTTTGATCCAACGGTTAAGAAACACCCTGATCGAACGGCTCACAACAGCTCGAAAGAAACACACCCCGGATCCAACGACTCACAAGCGTTTGAAAGAAACACACGATCCGTGTGATTCTATCTGATTGGTCCAACGAAACACGAACCATTTAGTCCCGGTTGGTGTCCCCAACCGGGACTAAAGGGATATGTTTTCTTCTCGCTATATATATGTATGCATTGCCACACCATTGGCATAAACACATACAAACTCACCACTCTCTCATGGCTTCTACCGTACCCACTCTAACCTTCATCCAGGCGGAGGCTCTTTCCGCCTCGAACTACCCCTGCCCGCCCGGCTACAGCGTTCCCGCCGGTTGGATGCTGAGTGCCGGAGGAGTGCCGGTCCCTCCTCTTCCTCAAGGTGTGGCGCGTCGGGCGGCCATCACGAACCACTTCTACCACGAGCTCACGCCGGAGCAGCGGAGGAATCCCAGTTGGAATCCTGACTACCGCCCTACTTGGGACGCCTTCTTCATTAATCGGCGTGAGAGTGCGCTCGCCAGGTACGAGGAGAACGGCCCGCCTCCTTCGAACTTCAACGAGGCCGGTCGTCGGATGTGGTGGGGCGGCGGACGGACTCTTCAGAGCGTCATGAACTACATCAGGGCTGGCGATAACCCCCACTTGCGCTACCCTCACGCCCAGTCCTGGAGTCGTGATCCTCCGAGGGAGTCCAGAGCACCGTCCGACGATAGTGACGACGACGGCGACGACTACGAGTCGGAGTATTATAGGCCTAGGCAGGAGTATGACTAGTTAGTAGATCGATGCACTCTGGCGATTATGTACTACCTTGTTTATTTAGATCTATGCTCTCCGTTTAGATTTAGATCCAATCTTGCCATTATGTGTACTGTGCCTTGTTTATCTATCGAAATGCATGTCCCCCTCTTTCTAACGTCTATCGAAATGCCATTAGTCGTCTGAATCCAACCAAACAGGAAAAATCACACGGAAAACAGAAAACAGACGAGCTAGCGCGCCGCTGTTTCCCGGAATACAACAAATTATTTTATTAAACAGCCAACAGAAAACAGACGCGCTAGCGCGCTACTCCTCGTCCTCGTCATCGTCGTCGGTGACCTCCTCGTCGTCATCGGACGTGCATGATGGTATGTCCGACATAGGCCCCCACCTCGGATCGTCGGAGGCCCAGACTTCGCCGGCGTGGTCGGCCCGACGGAGCTCTTGCAGCGCCTTCGTCCTCGCCTCCCGAGCGGCATCTAACTCGAGGTGGCGTTCGAGGCGCCGCTCCGCCTGCTCACCCGCGCGAGTCTGCCATAGCTCCTCGTCGGCGCTCTCCTCACCCGGATTGTTCTGGTAATACCCGCGGACCACGCGGTCGTCCCTGGCGTCGACTAGGCCCTGAAACGCGCGGTGCCTGAGGTGGCGGTGGTCGGCGGCAGTGACGATCTGCGGCGTCGGCGCCCTGGCCTCCGCTTCCCAGAGGGTGTGGCAGTCGTTGAAGTTCATCAACGACCGCGGGCGGCTGAGGCGCCAGGCCGCCGCGTCCCAAGCGTGGGCGGCCTCCGACGCCGTCGCAAAGGAGCCGAGGGGGATGCGGTCGTCCCCGCAGCGGATATTCTTGGTGAACATTTCGTTCTGCCGTGATCGGAAGCCGCGGAAACCGGTGGTGTTGTTCCTCCTCGGAGGCATGGTGGTGGCACGACGGTGCGTGGAGTGGAGAAGACGCTCGAGGCGCGGCAGTTTATACCGCGCATTCGTGGTCACGCGTCACAACTCCCACGCCACACGGCAGTACTCCCGCGCCACGAGGTACAATACACACTAACACCCACCTCTCTCTCACTCCCCCAAGCAAAAAAAAAGGGATGGGGGCTGTGAGGCCGCATTTGTAGGGGAAGGGACATTGGTCCCGTTTTGGGGTACGATCCGGGACCAATGCCCATGCGCGTGCCACGTGGCATGTGGCTAGGGATTGGTCCCGGGTCGTGCCACGAACCGGGACCATTGTCTCCCCACGAACCGGGACAAATGCCCCCAGGTGGTTTCTGCTGCCTCGGGCACACGAACCGGGACCAATGCATAGCACTTGTCCCGGATTTTGGTGCAACCGGGACAGATGCCCCCTGGCCCCCTGGACGAAAGGGGTTGTTTCCACTAGTGGCTCACCAGGATGGGCTAGACGAGATGGACGCATTCTTCAACGATGCCATCGCTGGAGTCTTCGCCAAGACCGGGTTTGGCCCCCGGGATGTCGACGTGCTCATCCTCAACGTCAACTTCTTCTGCCCAGAACCATGCCTGTCCTCCCGGATTGTTCATCACTATGGCATGCGCGACGACGTCGCAACATACAATGTCTCGGGCATGGGCTGCAGCGCCACTCTCGCCTCGCTCGAAATCGTCCAGAATGTCATGCGGGCACGGGCACCACGCCCGGTTTTGGCGCTCATGGTATCGTCAGAGGCAATCTCGCCCGGGTGGTACGGCGGCAGGGACAAGTCCATGATGCTTGGCTTTGTCCTTTTCCGATGTGGCAGATCGGCGGTGCTGCTCACGAACAACCCTGCGCTTTGTGGGCGCGCAAAGATGAAGCTACGCCACCTCGTGCGTGCAACCGTGGCTGCCAACGACGATGCATACTCCGCCATTATGCAGCGTGAGGATGCAGACAACGTCATGGGGTTCAGTATCAACAAAACACTCCCAAAAGCTGCCATCCGAGCCTTCGCCACCAACCTGAAACGTCTGGTGCCGCGGATCCTCCCCGCTAGGGAGCTCCTCCGACTTGCTGCCGACTTAATACGTCAAAAAATTTCGCGCCAGAAGCATCTCAAGATCAATGCCAACTTGAAGACCGGGGTCGACCATTTCTGCCTTCACTCTGGCGGGGTTGCCGTGATCGAAGCCGTGAACAAAAACTTCAAACTCGACGAGGTCGACATAGAGCCGTCAAGGATGACGCTGCACCGCTGGGGAAACACGTCGGCCAGCAGCGTGTGGTATGTGCTCATGGTGACCTTCGGATCCGGCTTCAAGTGCAATAGTTGCATGTGGGAAGTTATTGGCGATACATCGGACAAGGGTGCATGGGCAGAATGCATCGATGAGTACCCACTGGCGATCACATCCAATGCGTTCCTTGAAAAGTACGGCTGGATCAACGATGTCGATGACGACTCGATGATGTTTTAACTTGTAATTATCCATGCATGATACACACAACATACCCACTATTCTAGCTTCCAATAATGGTACCTCAGGCTGCACACACTAGTGGAAACAGGGCCATTTGTCACGGGTCGTAAGGGCCAGTTGTCCCGGTTGTGCAACCGGGATGGGCTAGCCGGGACAAATGGCCCTCCCCCATTGGTCCCGGTTGTGACAGGACCCGGGATGGTAAGGATGGCCCACGTGGCGAACCTGGGCCAGGGACGGCAAGGGAGTTCGTCCCGGTTCCTTTCAGGAACTGGGATGGATACCTTTTTAAAAAAAAATATTTTTCGCCAATTTTGCCCTGCCGGGCAGGTTTTTTTTCGTTTTTTTTTTGGCTCCTGTCTCGCAATCCCCAACAGGCCTCCCATTCCCCAACCGCGTCCAGACCCATGTCTTTAATTAAGCCCACTGGCCACATTTTTGGTCAGAAGGGCCCACTGGCCCGCGTCTTTTATTATATTCGGTCAACTGTTCGGGGGGTCAAAAGGGGCCACTGGCCAGCGGCCTAGTGGCTGGCTCGCCCGGTCCCTTAAATTAAGACCACAGGGACGGTCAAAGGACGCACTGCCGCCTCGTCTTCCCGCCCCCCTCCACTTCCCCACGCACGCGTGGCCAGCTGCAACCGCCGCCACGCCTCGGCTCCCGCCCCGCATTCATGGCCGTCAGCAACCGCCGCCACGTTCCGGCCGCCGGTTGGCATGCCAGCCTCCCCCGGGTCCTTTTTAAAGGGCCCCCGCCGCCCGTACATCCCATTCACCCCGGCTGCGTCCCAGCCAAAGGAACCCTAGCCGCCATGTCGTCCCGCTGGTAAGCGTCCCCGGAACGACCACGAAGCCGGCTCCTCGAGCCGCGCGCGCTCCGGCGTTCCATCGCCGCCGGCGGAGGCCTTCGGCTTCGGCCCGGGAGGCGTCCACATCGGCGGGCAGCCGCGTGTCCCCGCTCCGCCTCCGGCGTCACGCGCGCCGCCCCGCGCCGCGCCCAAGGGCAAGCGTTTCCGCCGGTACGTCCGGAAGGAGGAGGCCGAGTGGCACTGGGAACGCGCCACGCCGGTGTTCTGGCCGGACGTCCACCTTCCGGACGGCTGGCACCTGAACCCGCAGCGCATCCCCGTGCCGCCGGCCCCATCCAGCAGCGAGGCCCTGCGCGAGGAGATCGACCGCCGGCGCGCGCTCCTGCCGGCCCACCTCCTCAGGTACCGCGCGTACGCGCGCAGCTCCCCGAACTGGGCCGTCTGGCTCCAGCAGGAGCACGACCAGCGCCGTCGCTCCTTCATCCCCACAGCCCAGGAGGTAAGCACCGCCGACTACCCCCCGCCACCGCCGGGCAGGGAGCCGGAGCTTTGGCTCCTGGAGGACATCGCCGACAACGTCGTCGAGGAGGACGACCCCGAGCTCCAGGCCGGCTTGGAGGAGGCCTCGTGCCGCTCCCTCGTCGAGGACGAGGTCAAGCGGTGGGAGCAGGTCCTGGCCGCCGCCGCCGACGGCGCAGCCATGCCGCCCCCTTCGGCGCCTGCCCCTTGGTGGCAGACCATGTACGCCGACATGGAGGCCTCCGAGGACCAGCCGCCGCCGCAGCCGCTCCCCCCCCGGCCTGGAGTACGGCATGTCCTGGGCCTGGACTGGCGGCGTATGGTCACCGGAGAAGCTGTCGCCGCCGCCGCCGTACACGCCCCCGATGCCTCCGCAGCCGCCGGCCCACCTGTGGCAGCCACCCCCCTACCACTGCATCTCCTCCGACGAGGAGGAGTAGGCCGGCGCCGGTGCGCCCCCCCTAGATTAAGCTACCCACCACCCCCCAAGAAACGGTCGGCCGCCTGTGGCCGCGCCGCCGCCCCCTATATGCAGGCACGGCCGGTCGCCTGTGACCGCGCCGCCCCCTATATGTAAGCACGGCCGGCCGCCTGTGGCCGCGCCGCCCCCCTATCTGTAAGCAAGGCCCCTGGGCCTTTTTTTAATATATATTTGTGTCCCTAGTCCAACGTGTCCCTAACCCAACCCCGCCGGCGGAACCAGCGCCGGCGGGAGCTTCCTACTCGTTCCCGCCGCCGGCAGGGCTTCGCCAAGCCATGTCCGCTGTCCTGGGTGGTCGCTCGGCCTGGAGAGAGGGCCGAGATATTTATACACGTGGGCCTCTAGTCCCGGCCCGTGCCACCAACCGGGACTAGAGCCCCTTTGGTCCCGGTTGGTACCACGGGCCGGGACCAAAAACTAATTTCGAATTTCAATGGCATCCTGCGCGCCCAAAAATTTTTAGCGCCAAAATTTGAAAATGGTAAAGTTCGCACATTAACAACTTCTATATACTTTCGAATTTGACAAAAATTCCAACATGAAAAATGCTAGAATTTGCATAACTAATTTAAATACATTTTTCGTTTAACTAAATAATTATTCTAACTATTGAAACTATTAATTATTTTACCATTTGTATATAATTTGAATATAAAAATGTTACAATTTTTGTTTTCTCTCGTGATATTCCGAGTTAGTCCAGAGCATACAAGGCATCCCGGGTGATTTATATAAAGTTCGACAAAGCGAGTTGTACCTTATTGACACGGTGAATTTGAGATCTTCGTCTACAACACAAAAACCATAGTTTTCCTTCGAAGGTTTACTCTGAGCATTCTTTCGCCATCTTTTCAAACATAGTGTGGTGGAATTTCTTTGATATTTCTGATCTCAAGAACCTTCAGTAACCTGGCAACACGGAAGACCTACATTTTCAAACTTCTTGCAGCTACAAATGTATTCTGATGAGTCGAATCTAACAAAATGACCCCGACGCCTGTTTTGACAGTTATCTCATACTCGGATATGGGTCCAATTTCGCCACAGTTATAGACCACGCAATCCAAGATCAGTTCAAATTCTAATCTGAAAATCTCAACAGTGCAGGAGTGTATGCATTAGCAGCTTGCCAAAGTAACCGCAGAGGTGCAACCCTTTGCGTCATTTGAACTCCAAGGTAGTACCGAAGATCTATTTCTATTTTAAGGATATCTGTCAGGATGGTATCCGTACTATCACTTTGAAGTGTGCCTGCAATATCTGACTACAGTTATCTCATACTCAGGTGGATGTGCCGCTGGTTGGAATAATAATGAAGTCAGGCTGGTCATAGTTGTCAAGCACTCAATGCTTGCCAGCTTTTGACCGATCAATACAAATTATTGGTCAAACTTGCACCTACTCCATTCATAATCACAGAATAGGTATAAATATCATTTTGGCTAACAAAATCTCGTTCATACTACGTTATAAGAACTATGATCATGTATTCCACGTTTATTATTACACATCACCAACAACATCCCTATCTAGTCTTCTGAATTTTCTTCGTGTCCCTTGCTTATGATCGCTTCGGCCGTAACCATGGAGCATCTTCATTATGTAACGGGATGGTGGGGTCTGCTTTCACTGTGAAGGGTGGAATTTCAACAAACTTATTATAATCTTCTGACATGTCTGTCGTGTCCTCGATTCCCACGATGTTTCTTTTCCCTGAGAGAACTATGTGACGCTTCGGCTCATCGTATGATGAATTTGTTTCCTTATTTTTTTCTTTTCTTCGGTCTGGAAGACATGTCCTTCACATAGAAGACCTGAGCCACATCATTGGCTAGGACGAATGGTTTGTCATTGTAACCAATATTGTTGAGATCCACTGTTGTCATTCCATAGAGCGGGTCTACCTTTACCCCTTCTCCATTCAGGTTGACCCATTTGCACTTGAACAAAGGGACCTTAAAAGAAGGTCCATAGTCAAGTTCCCATATCTCCTCTATGTAACCATTGTATGTGTCATTTTTTCCATTCTCGTTTTTTGTATCAAAGCGGACACCACTGTTTTGGTTGGTGCTCTTCTTATCTTGGGAGCTCGTGTAAAATGTATTCCCATTTATCTCGTACCCTTGAAAACTCCCAATAGTCGAAGATGGTGACCCTTCCAACATGTACAGCTGATCTTCAACAGTGGTGTCATTTATAAGATGTGTTTGCAACCAACTTCCGAAAGTCTCCATGTGTTCGCGTTTAATCCATGAGTCATCCTTCCCCGGGTTTGCAGACCGTACAATATTCTTGTGTTCCTCGAGATACGTAGCCAAGAACATAGAATTTTGTAGAACTGTGTAGTGTGCTTTGGTCAAAGAATTCCCGTCCCTAGGTATCATTGTTTTCTTTCCCAGCGTTCCTTTTCCCTCAGTCTCCCCTCATGCCGCGATTCAGGAACACCAATTGTCTTAAGGTCAGGAATAAAGTCAACACAGAACCCAATGACCTCCTCTGTTCCATAGCCCTTCGAGATGCTTCCTTCTGGCCTAGCACGGTTATGAACATATTTCTTCAAGACTCCCATGAACCTCTAAAAGGGGAACATATTGTGTAAAATACCGGACCAAGAATATGAATCTCTTCACATAGGTGAACCAGGAGATGAGTCATAATGTTGAAGAAGGATGGTGGGAACACCAACTCAAAACTAACAAGACACTGGACCACATCCCTCTGTAATCTTGTCAGAATTTCTGGATTGATTACCTTCTGAGATATTGCGTTCATGAATGCACATAGCTTCACAATGGGTACTCGAACATTTTCCGGTAGAAGCCCCCTCAATGCAATAGGAAGCAACTGCGTCATAATCACGTGGCAGTCATGAGACTTCAGGTTTTGGAATTTTTTCTCTGCCATGTTTATTATCCCCTTTATATTCGACGAGAAGCCAGACGGAACCTTGATACTGTAAAGGACTTCAAAGAATATTTCCTTCTCTGCTTTAGTAAGAGCGTAGCTGCTTAAGTAATGGCGCCCTGTATCTGTGTGCTTGTTGCTTGGGTCTTTCATACGTTGCTGATCCTCCCGTGCTTCTGGCGTATCTTTTGACTTCCCATACACGCCCAGGAAGCATAGCAGATTGACACAAAGATTCTTTGTCACGTGCATCACGTCGATCGAAGACCGGACCTCTAAAACTTTCCAATAGGGTAGCTCCCAAAATATAGATTTCTTCTTCCACATGGGTGCGCGCTTATCAGGGCCGTACGGAACTGGTTGGCTGCCAGCAGCCTTACCAAAGATTACTTCTAGTTTCTTGACCGTATCGAATATATCATTACCACTACGTAGCTCAGGCTTCTTCCGGTTATCTGCCTCACCTCTGAAATGCTTCCCTCCTTTCTTTCTTACGGGATGCTTGATCGGAAGAAATCTACGATGCCCCAGGTATACAACCTTTTTACATTTATCCAAAAAAACACTGTCAGTATTATCTAAACAGTGTGTGCATGCATTGTATCCCTTGTTTATGTCCGGAAATGTTACTAAGAGCAGGCCAATCATTGATGGTTACGAAAAGCAACGCCCGTAGGTCAAATGGCTTTTGTTCGTTCTCATCCCACGCACGTACACCTGGTTTGCCCCACAATTGTAAGAGTTCTTCCACTAATGGCCTTAGATACACAACAATGTCGTTGCCAGGTTGCCTCGGGCCTTGGATGAGAACTGGCATCATAATGAACTTGCGCTTCATGCACAACCAAGGAGGAAGGTTGTACATACATAGAGTTACAGGCCAAGTGCTATGACTGGAGCTCTGCTCCCCAAAAGGATTAAAGCCATCTGTACTTAGACCAAACCATAAGTTTCTCGCCTCTCCTGCAAAGTCTGGGAAGTCTCTCTCGATCTTTCTCCACTGCGATCCATCGGCGGGGTGCCTTAACTTTCCGTCTCTCTTACGGTCTTCTTTGTGCCATCGCAACAACCTAGCATGCTCTTTGTTTCTAAACAGACGTTTCAGCCGTGGTATTATAGGAGCATACCACATCACCTTAGCAGGAACCCTCTTACGCGGGGGCTCGCCGTCAACATCACCAGGGTCATCTGCTCTGATCTTATACCGCAGTGCAGTGCATATCGGACATTCATCCAAATTCTCATACTTCTCACCGCGGAAGAGGATGCAGTCATTAATGCATGCATGTATCTTCTGCACATCTAATCCTAGAGGACAGAGAGCTTTCTTTGCTTCGTACGTACTCTCAGGCAATTCGTTATCCTTTGGAAGTTTTGGCTTCATTAGTTGAAGTAAACTCTCAAATGCCTTGTCAGTCACACTGTTCTGTGCCTTCCATTTCAGCAACTGCAGTGTGGTACCGAGCTTTGTGCTACCATCTTCGCAATTTGGGTACAACAATTCTTTGTGATCCTGTAACATGTTGTCCAGGTTCAACCTCTCCAATTTGTTTTCACACTCTTCCCTTGCATCAGCAATAACTCGGCCAAGATCATCATCGGCTCTTCTGATGCTGTTCTTGATCACCTCCTTCTTCTCCATTCTCTTCCATTGCAGTATCGTCGTATTCAGGAACAAAGGATCTTCTTCTTCATCCTCTTCCATCACAACCCCTCTTTCTCCATGCTTCGTCCAACAATTATAGCTGGGCATGAAACCTCTCCGAAGTAGATGGCCGTGAATGATTCTTTCGGAAGAGTTCTCTCTGACGTTCCGACAATCAACACATGGGCAACACATGAAGCCATTATCTTTGTTCGCCTGAGCTACAGCAAGAAATGCATTCAGGCCTGCCATATACTCGGAAGTGCGTCGGTCACCATACATCCATCGCTGCCGTGCATCCAGCTGCATCGTGTAATTAAGTTTATCAAAATACATTACAATAACATATTAATACGACAAATACTACTTTTTTATGTATCAGTTACAGATGAAAAAGATAAGTTTGTTAACCTCGGTCGAAGATACCATTTTGAGTGAGCTTATATGTGGCTCGGGAATTTCGTCAAACACCTCGTGTGCATAGTAAAATAAAACACACTAACACCCACCTCTCTCACACCTCCAAGCAAAAAAAAAGATGGAAGGATGGGGGGGGGGGGGCTGGGGCAGTATATATATAGGGGGAAGGGGGACATTGGTCCCGGTTCGTGGCCTGGACCGGGACAAATACTCATGCGCGTGCCACGTGGCATGTGGCTAGGCATTGGTCCCGGTCAGTGGCACGAGCCGGGACCAATATATCCCCCACGAACCGGGACCAATGCCCCCAGACGGTTTCTGTTGCACCGGTCACACAAACCGGGACCAATGCGTGGCATAGGTCCCGGATCTGGTTGCAACCGGGACAGGTGCCCCCTGGCCCCCTGGACGAGAGGGGTTGTTTCCACTAGTGACACGACGTACGCTACGTACGCCATGAGATGGTTACTACTACCAGTATTGTAACTAGCACGGTGGCCTCACAAGTATATTAAGTATTTACTGTGTACTTTGCCGATATTTTCCTTTCACCTAACCTCATCATGGCAAAACACACGAAGTTATAGACACATATATTGTAAGTGTGTAATTTCGACTTTTATTGGCATGTGATTATATTACTCACAAATCTTTATTCCCATAAGGTTCAAATTGCTAGTATGTTCCTTTACTTATTTACCTTTGCGCCGACATGTGGGGCCAATTGCGTAGTAAGTGCATGGACCCGCTCTCTCCGATTCCCGCGGCCACAAATTTCCGACATCATTTAAGAAAGAAATGAGAACCTCCAACACGCCGCTGAATAGTAGGTATGATGTCCTAGTGAAGTATTGCTCATATGTTTCTTAGAGAGAGCAAGCCTTATGATGCACTTCTCATCCTCGTCTTGTTAGACATGCCGGCACGCAGATGTATTTGCAGCT
This sequence comes from Alopecurus myosuroides, assembly GCA_028641055.1. Classification (NCBI taxonomy): domain Eukaryota; kingdom Viridiplantae; phylum Streptophyta; class Magnoliopsida; order Poales; family Poaceae; genus Alopecurus; species Alopecurus myosuroides. The sequence continues at coordinate 763,550,577 of CM054057.1, forward strand.
GTGATCTTCTTCATTACATGTGCAAACAGAAACCTATCCTTTGACCTAGAAGTGGATAACCGTTTGGTGGCACTGCCCATACGTAACAAAATGTTAACAAACTGCCTGTAAGGCTTGCTAGTTGCTACCCAGATAGTAGGATGGCCTAATTGTCTCGGTTAAGGCCACTAGTGCATGCGAGTTCCAAGGCATGGTCTAGAAGATGTTGCTCGCTATTCAAACTACCATCATCACCGCACTACACCCCACCACAAACAGGTTGATGAAATGAAGGTCATTTTGCAACTTATGTGTTCACAACACTGTGAGTGATGCATGTCACAGGGAAGAAGGCAATGCAGTTAGTCGTAAGAATGTCGATGAGGTGAAGGTTGATGCTGGTATTGGCGAAAAGCTCATGTATCAGAGAAGCAGACGAGCAAATCTGCCTCAGCGGATGATTCATTTAGTCTACAATATGGCTTCGACATACTGCCGTGCATGCTCACGAACACGAGCTATCTTTGTCTAAAAATAAAGAGCACATGTTACAGAGTTAACAGTCGAATCGGCGAGCAAAGTCGAGAGATGTGCATGCTTGAGGCAGGTGGCCTTTGAGATTCCACAGTTGTAGCTTGGTCGGAAGCAAGAGTAGTCAAACAGCTATACGGTTTTAGGACAGACTACAAGGTTTAAGGTCAGAAGAGCACCGACTAGGTCCACTGTGACTAGGCTGCACGGGGAGCCATTGTGCAAATTTTATGTGGATAACAGCAGCGACTAACATGGATGCAGTCTGAAGCACTTCACAAGCACTAACCAGTGCGGTTCGAAAGTGTAGTGTACCTGCAGTTTGCAGATATTATCCATCAGGATTGGATGACGGAACTATATATCATGGTGGGATATTTTCAAAGAAGGGCATGATATTATACCCTTGTAATGTTGTATTGCCAAAGATCGACGAAAAGCCTACAACCGTGAAAGTCTCACCTGTCTTTATTAATTAACAACATCATAGGAGACATACTTAGCGCCCTAGACTCCTAGGACATAAATGTGCTTGAAAACCTATTTGCTATACTTCACTAGGACATGAGTGGTGACAGTAGGTATGATGTATGGCACCATGCATGCAACCTTCTCAAACATTTTACACCATATCATTCACGTTGGACCCTACTGTGTAGCCCATGCTTCTCATGTCGTGCAGATCATATACTCTCTCATTCAGATTACAAGCTAACACGACATGTGAGCATAAATATTGAGATGTTTCGGTGTGCGCACAGTTAATATGCTATGTCTATTTTATTTCGTTTTATTTAGTACTTGAGGTGTCTCATTTGGAAATAAACAGTAAAATTTTCAAATGTAGAAAATTGGACGAGGATATGTGCAAACTTCGAGTATGTGCAAGAAGTACAAAGAAATATGCTCTTCGTGTTCGGAGAGACCCACCTTCCAGCGATTTAATTCGTAGAAGCCATGCATCCTCGACGGGATGTGCACTCTCTATGGCCAACCTGAATACACCAACCAGAAAGCACGAAGATGACTTCAGCATGTCCTTCTATAGACCCATATTTCTTCTGGCAATTCGGTCAACAGAAGAAGAAGTATGGCCTCACGAGGTGAAACATTATTTGTCGAACTTGGGATTGTTACAATGTGAGGCGCATAAACGATATACAAATGACATGAAATTATAGAAATACACCGAGATTTGACAATGTACTTCTGTGCTCAAGCTCTACATCTACGGGGGCATCTTTAATGAGCACTCCTCCTCATGTACTAAACAAGATAGTACCGTCGATGACAAGCCCTCCGACATATACAGCATCAGATCTCCAACATAGCGGTGGTCTGACGTCCCCTGCCATGGGCGTCAGACCGTCCCATCAAAATCTTAACTTTTCATCTTGTCTATTTTCACTACCCACGGTGCCTTTATATATTAGGTTCAAATTACCCATGTTCGACTCCAACAAATAAAACTTGCGCTAATTATAAGTCCAAATGTAGCCTACTCATATGTATATTCGACACCAATTACAACAAAACCACATTGACGAATATGCATTCTCAGTCTTAAAGTTTTCATGCCGAATCTGCATGTATCTACACTTGAACCAGTAATCAAAAGTTCTGCTAATACTACCTTGACTCCATATGACTCAACCTACAACCATAGTCCCTCACTTGTTTCATCACAGTCAATGCTCCCACGAAAATTACTTCTTCCACATTCTTGTCTTCTTCTCCTAATTCCCGGGACTATCCGTCCACCTCCATGAAACGTCGACCATAAAGCCACCATACCGATAACATTGTTGCATTGTCACCTTGGTAGTCTCGCCTTGATCTATGTGAAAGTGAAAAGCTCGTATATTAGGTGTGACAATTAAGAGCTATCTGAATTCATCATCATCGCTAGGGTTGCCTGTTTGTCTGAAACTTGAAGGAACTTCGTTGTTCCTTTAAGTCACCTCGAATCTTGAGAGCTGTCTCATTCACTTTCGCAGATCCTTCATGGGCAACCTCGTTCATCTCCTGGCCTCAATAGACTTTTATCATCATAAACCTGGTTATACATTGGATACATCATCAGAAGGTGAAAAACAGAGTTATGTATTGGATACATATGTGGACCATTCTTCTATCCACCGGTTAACAGGGTCGTATGGACTCTAGATGTGTTCTCGACTCCCCCCGGTCACTCGGGAAACATTTATGTCTTTAGTGTTCCATTCTTGTTATGTCTGTTTTCACCTTAACTGTGTTTGATCCTTGAGTTGTTATCTTTATACTTGCTAGTTGATACTTTGTTAAAACTATACAATAAAGTACGTCTATGTTCATTCCTTTCATGGAGACCGCCCAGGTCTCTGTTTCCCATTTCGAATCAAATTAACTGGTTTAAATATTCTGCGTGTGTTAATACCGTGAGATACCCTATGTAAATGGAAGAGAAGAAAAGAGAAATCTCGAAAGTAAGGATTCCTCCTGTTTATTTGGAACCCTAAGGGGACTATTCTTCCACAAAATAACAAGGGAAACTCGCAGCGGGCTAGCTTGGGAGAGAAAGAAGTATAACGGCCGTATTGTCATCTGGATGTTCCATGCTTCAAAATCCATGTCGAAATAGTACAGAAGCAACACAACTTTAGGCCAACGTACTTGGACAGTTTGATGGTCCATGTCAAGCAGTTGGCAAATAAAGAGAACAACAAAATATCAACCATCCATCTGCTTTCATTAAAAATCACATCGTATTTAAACTCCTTGTAATCCGGGCTCTGTAGCAAGGGTTACCGTGTAGGATACCCAAGAAACTGACCATGGAGCTGATTCCTCCGTCCGCCGTTTTAATCATGCCGGTGATCACGCTGACCCTGGCCTGGAAGACCATGCCCCGTCGTTAGCACTTATAATGCTACCTCCTATATTACGGCTGCTATAAACCTTCAGGCGACCGCAAGATCATGATGGATATCGACACCACGGTGGTAGAACGTAACAAACATCTCGGTGTCTCTAAGTTAGGCTACTGCTTTCTCCTCACCTCTGGTTCCGGTCTTGGTGAGCAGACTTGTGTGCTATCTTGTCTATCCACTGGCCGTGAGACGTTTTGCAGTCACCAGGACGGGCTCGACATTATATGGACAACTTCTTTTACGATGCCATCATGGGAGTCCACGCCAAGAGTGGATTTGCCCCTGCATAGGTTGACGTGCTCGTCGTCAACGTCAACTTGTTCTGCCCGCAACCATGCCTTTCCTCCAGGATTGTGCACTACTATGGCATGCGCGACGACATCGCCACATACAATGTTGTGGGCATGGGCTCCAACGGCACTCTTGTCTCGTTGGACATTATCCAGAACGTTATGCGGGCCCCCGTGCCCGGTTTTTGCCCTCATGGTATCGCCAGAGGCACAAATCCATGATGTTGGGCATTGTCATTTTCTGTTGTGGTGGGGGCAGTGGCTTTGCTCACCAACAGCCCAGTGCTCCGCGGCGCCAAGATGAAGCTGTGTCACCTTGTGCGTTGGTCGCGATGATTCGTACTCCGCTATCCTGTAGCGTGAGGATGCGGACAACCACGCCGGGTTGACCATAAATAAAACCCTCCCAAAAGCTGCCGACCGACTATTCGCGGCTAACCTAAAATTCCCAATTCCGTGCATCCTTCTTGCTATGGAGATCTTGCGACTTGGAACCGATCTGATGCATCAGGAATTCTTTCGATTGGAGCGTGTCAAGATCAACATTAACTTGACGACCAGGGTTGACAATTTCTTCGATCACTCTAATGGGATTAATTGCAGTGATCGAAGCCGTGAGAAGGCTCGACGAGGTTGATGTAGAACTTCGGCCAGTAGCATGTGGTACGTACTCTCATACATGGAGGAAAGGGGTTGAAGTGCAACCGTTGCATGTGGGATGTGATGGGCCACACAGCGGACAAGGGTGCATGGGCGGAATGCATCGATGAGCACCCGCAGGTGATCACGGCTAATGTGTCCTTTGGCAAGTACTCCCTCCGTTTCTTTTTACTCCGCGTATTAGGTTTGTCCAAAGTCAAACTTGCTAAGGTTTGACCAATTTTACAGCAAAAGATATCAACCTTCATAATACCAAATTAATATCATTAGATTCATCATGTAATATACTTTCATAAGATATCGGTTTGGTATTATAAATATTGATATTTTGTTCTAATTTTTTGGTCAAACTTTGCAACGTTTGACTTAAGACAATTCTAATACGCCGAGTAAAAAGAAACGGAGGGAGTACGACTGTATCAACGATTTCGAGGACACGTTTTAACTTGTATAATAACTTTTCCATGCACGCTATGCACAGCGTACATACTATTCTGTCTTCTAATAATGGCGCCACAGTAAAGTGTCAGTTTTAAACAGAAATATGTTAACTACAATCGGAATTGTAACTTGCACGGTGCCCTGCAAGTGTTAAGGTTTATTGTGTACTAGGTAGTATGCCCATGCTTGTACGGACCACTCATGGCAATGAATCACCGTGATTGCTTAACAAAATCGAATCCATATGTGCATACCTCTCCTTAACATGTCACCTCTTATCGTTTTCGGGTTCAATAGCTGTTGCAAACTTCATGGCAAAATTTCCCTTGCATTACTATGCCGATTGTCCATGTAAGCTAGAGAGAATACAATGAGAATTAAGGTATGTGTATTTATAACTTGTGTTTGGAAAGAGGGGGCCAATTGGCGGTCAGGTTGTTATCCGACTACATATAGGACGAAAGTTGCTCGAAACATCAGCCAATGGATGGGACAGAGCCCCTCATATTTTTTGGCGTTGCATAATTTGTTAAAATAATTGCAAATGCATGTATAAATCAAAGGAAAATCAAACCCTTCTAGTTGCTCTAAACTCATTAATATTTTCAATGGAATCTTGGCGATTTTCCTTTCAATTTCCTTTAAGAACTACTATGGTTTCCTTTTATTTCATATTTAACAAACTAGTATGGTGGCCCTCGCAAATGCGAGGGCATCATCTATATATAGTTGGTTTAAAGTGACCAAGAAATAAAAATATGTTTTTATTGATATCACCTTACTTTCAGTTGTGTGATAATAGCAAATCTTTTGGTAAACAAAATATCGGATCTGTGAGTAACATGTTTGGCAATATTGAATTCGTGAGCAAATGATTAGCATGACATATGACATATGTTGAAACACCATGTAAGTGATACTTCATCCGTAAACCGAACTATAGTTCTTACGTGATGTTAGATCAGTAAGCGAGTTTTGTTATCTTTGATAAAAATCACCCAATTAAAACAAAACGTCTATCCTTTAGGTCACATTAATTTTTGAGAATTATCTTATTCCAATGCTTATTCCTCTCATTTACTCACTAAGAGGGGCGGAGCCAGGAAAATTTATAGGTAGTGTCACTCCTATAAATACATAAGTTTCATTGCATATTTCCTACTCCCTCTAAACTGAATCAATGCCGTACAATGTATATAGGGATTGTACATAAGCAGCTATGTACTCCTGACACTTTAATCGCCTCGGAGGGAGTAGTATATTTTTTCAATTCTAAAGAGGATAAGAAGACAACATTGGTCTCATTTGACACCGGTGACTACATGCTAGCTTCGCCCCTGCTAACTTTGGCCATCTTTTTTATAGGAACATATAACTAAAGATAATATATTTTATCCTAGGCATAATCGTTAACATTTCTAGATATATCTACTTTAGACCAACTTTGAGACACTTAATATGAGACGGAGGGAGTACATCTTTGTCGAAGTCAAAAAAATGTAGGACTCTATGTTCTAGATTCTTAACTTATATTGATCTTCATTCAATGGTTTTAAATACCCGGTCACATTTTTTTACTGTGCTATGGAAAATGACTACACAGCTTGGATATCATAGTCTAAGACTATTAATAAGTCGTCAATTTTACCATGCAATTGTAGTCACATGTGATGTTATGTTGTTTTGTTACGTAAGAGAAATACACATTAAATTTTCCAAATATTTTTATCACACAAACCAAGCAATATCCATCGAAATAATTCATAAGAATCAAGTGCAGGTTGTTCATTCAGAAATATTATTAATACACTATGCGGATACTAAATATGAAACAAATCAAGGAGAAAAATGTGATGCTTTATCCCTCTGCCTATTATAAAGCCAAAATATTTTATAGTGTGAGGCTCGTTCGCGCTGATAGCGTTTCGGCTAATTTCATTGCTTCATCAAATTGTCTCATTAAGTTAGAATATTCCTTCGGTGGAGGGACATTCTCATCCTCGCAAGAATATATGTTCTGTCAATCCTAAGTGTATCATTAAGCCCATAGTCTTATTTAGTGTGAAGGACGTTCCCGATGATAGTGCCACTAATGACATGGCTTTATTAATCGTAAATTTCGTTGACTCTGAAGTCTACATTTCCGTAGGTGATTTGTGAGAGTATTTGTACGATAGGAACAGAAATAATTTGTCCCTTATGTGTAATAAATAATAGAAAAATTGTACGTATTGCAGTCGTGTGTTCACTAAATTCAAAATTCCAAGACTCCGAACTTCTGCGGACATTTTCTACGAGTCTTGTTCAACCATAAATTTGTCATTTATGTGTAATCTACAATCGAAACAACTATGTCCTTCGATTCACAATTACCTTGTGGTCTAAGTCAAAACAAATTTTATAACTTTTGATGAAATATATAGGATAAATATTTATTTTTAAATATAAAATCATTATTATTAGAAACATCAAAAATGTGTTTTTCTAAATGTGAATTTGGTATTCTGGATGTTAATATTTATTGATAGATATTTTCTAATTTTTTTGAAATTTTGAGTTTAGTTAAAGTTAAACTCGTAAAGCAGTGTGTAAATAACATATATGAAGTACTCCTACAAATCAGTTTGCACTTTATGCTTTTTGGGGTACCGCCACCCCACGTTCAAACAAGCATTTTATTTTCTTTTTTTGCTTAGAGCTGTTAGCCATGGTAGCTTGCCCGTGGAAGGCTGATTTTTCAAATATTCTTATGGGAGTGTACTTTTTTTTTTTGAAATGGGAACATAGCCCCAGCCTCTGCATCGTGATGATGCACACAGCTGATGCTTTTTAATTAAAATAAAGAGTATTCATCCAGAGTATTACATCACTCTCCAACATGGAGACAAGAAACAACCAAAGGCACACCGGCAAGATATAAAGACTACACATATTGAAGTCTTCTAGTATGCTGCCAACCACCCTGGCTGTAGACACTATTAGGAGAAAGCCTACCGGTGACGAACAAGATTTCACTACTGCTGGCAAACATCGCTTTGCCAGCGCTAACACGCCAGTGGTAGCTAACTACCGTTGGCGAACCGCCGTTCGCCAGTGCTAGGTAGAGCTACCGCTGGCGAACACCACCTTTGTTCGCCAGTGCTCCGGTCGGCAGCAGTAAATGTCGTTCGCCAGCGGTAGCTGCCCCCATATATTCAAAATGGTCTGACACCCATATCCTAAATCATATTCCATTCGAATCGACATCACAGGGCATGTCATTTCTCCTTAGTTTGCTCCACAAAAATAATATTTGCATCCAGAGTTGTATAATTTTCACCTTACAATGTATCTGAAAAATAAAATACAGAATGTTGTACACCTTACGAAAAAATAAAGTAGAAACGAGCTCAACCACCGACGCCGCTCCTCGCTGAGTGCCGGCAGCTCACGAGGAAGGTGGGCCATAGTGGCGGCACCTGGCGGGAGATGGAGCTTGGGGATGGCGTGGCCACCGCGCGCGGGAGATGGAGGTCGGGGATGGCGTAAGAGGGCCGGGGATCCGTCCTTGTTGCTACACCGCAGCTCGGCTGCGCTGGCGGCGCTGCTCGTGGCCTCGGTGCTGCTGGGATCGGCCCCGTGCACGGCAGCTGCCGACGAGGACCATCACCATCAAGGTCCGCCGGGTGCCGCTGCTCCTCGACCTCGCTGGCCCGCTGCTCTGGCTCGCCAACTGCCCCTCCCCGCACCACACCAACTTGCAACGCCGACACCTGCAAGGACGCCAACGAGATCTGCCCGTACAGCACGGTCAACGGGCGCTGCGCCCATGACGACGCTACCACCATCACGCTCGCCGCCAACATCACGGACGGAAAGAATCCGCTCTTCCCGGTGTCGTTCCGCACTGCCGGGTCGTGCCCGCCGGGGGAGCTGCTGGCGTCGCTTCCGGCCCGAACTGGCGGAGTTGCGGGGCGGCAGCGATGGCGTGGCGGTCTTCGGCGGCGGCCACCGCGCGCGGGAGATGGAGGTCGGGGATGGCGTAGGAGGGCCGGGGATCCGTCCCAGCCGCATGGGGAGAGGTGGCCGGCGAGGGGCTGCACCACCAGCCGCCTCGCCTCCACCTGCCGGAGCGGCACCAGCACGGCGTCGTGGGCAGTGGCAGATCTGTCTGATGCGGCAGCCGCAAGGAGTCGCCGGTGAGGAGACGCGGGTCCACGGTGGTGCTACCGGAGGAGGAGACGCCTCGGCTGCGCCTATGGAACTCGAACGTGGACCTGGTCGTGCCTCATCCCCGCCATCGACTTCACCGGAGGCATCTCATCCTACGCGTGTGGAGCAGAGCATAAGTGAGGTGGGGAAAGTGAGGTGGTTCGTGGAGGGGAAAGAGATATGTGCGCGTCGACGAGAGGGAAAGTGCTACTGCCAAGGAAAAAAATAGCGTGCTACAGGAAAATAGCGCCGGCCTAAAAATATGCTATTAGCATGCTATATCGCGCTATAGCGTGCTATTTATGCGACATTGTACACTGATTGATTTAGCGGGACAATTCTCTAAATGCTATACCGTGCTATTAGCGGCACTATAGCGTGCTATTTTTTTCCATGGCTACTGCTGGTGAAGTACCAGCGTGAGAGCCAGCGGTATTTTGCCCGCAGCGTACCCACAAACTTATCGCCGGCGAAGCAACCGATGTGTCCGCCAGCAGTACTGGCTTTACCACTGGCGAAGCAGCAACATGTGCGCCAGCCTTAATTTGCGTCGCGCATCGTGGAGGGCTCACATTTACCGCTGGAAAACAAACAAGAGTGTGCGCCAATGATACCATCGTTAGCCCTGGCGAACACCTATTCTTGTTCGCCACTGGTAATAGCGCTGGCGAATACTAAATCCTGTTAGCCATTGGTATGGTGGTGGCTATAAGAAGTTTCGTACTAGTGAGATAGCCCGAACGACCGCCATCAGACGAGAACATCCAGACTCCATAAGCGCCCGCTGCGCCAACGGCAGAAGGTAAGACCATATTTGGATCCAGTATGTGGCACGGTGAACAACCTGCAAAAGATGAACACCTCTCGATCTGTTAAACACAACATCATTCCTACAATTCCAAATAGCCCACACCAAAGCACAAGTTCCAATCTGAATGCGGGTTTTAGATTTTTTGTCGATCCCTTGTAACCAGCTACCAAACATATGGTTTACACTAGTAGGCTGAGCTACACTAAACGTAAAATGGAGCAGTCTCCAAATATGTCTAGCAAATTGAAAATAAATAGAAAAATGATCAACCGTCTCATCAAAATCACAAAACACACTTAGTACACCCCGTCCAATTTCTTCGAACTATATTATCCTTTGTAAGAATCACCTTGCATTGCAGGAACCACATAAATACTTTAATCTTCAATGGAACTTTCAATTTCCAAAGGTATTTATGTAAAAAATGGATTATGATCATACATATAATCAATATACATAGACTTCACAGAGAAAACCCCTGTCTCAGTAAGACCCCAAACAAAAGTATCCACTTCAGTAGTAATATTAATCCTCATAAGAGCACGAACTAAGCGTAACCAATCATCCCACCGCTCCCCTGTCAAATTCCTTCTAAACCGAATATTGAGAGGATTATGTGCCAGCAGATCTGACACCAACACATTTTTACGAGTCACAATATTAAATAAAGAAGGGTACTGAGTAGCCAAAGGTGAGTTACCTAGCCAATTATCTTCCCAAAACCGAGTAGATAGACCATTACCTATCGTAAAGTGTCCTTGTTGGAAGAAATCATCTCTAACCCCCATGAGTCCTTTCCAGAAAGGAGAATCATGAGGTTTAGCCTCTACTTGAGAAAGAGTTCTATCATATAAGTATTTATTAAAAATAAGTTCTTGCCACACTCCCTTTTCATTTAAAAGTTTAATGAGCCATTTGGACAATAAATATTTATTTTTAATATCTAGGACCTCAATTCCTAGACCACCTTGATCCTTAGGTCTGCATAATATGTTCCATTTAGATAAACGGTATTTTCTCTTGTGTAGATCACTTTGCCAAAAGAATCTACTACCGAAGAAATCTAACCTCTTCCTAACCCCAACAAGTACTGGAAAAACGGTAGCAAACACATAGGCAAACTAGTGAGAACCAAATTAATGAGAACAAGCCGGTCACCGGAAGACAAAATCTTCCCAAGCCAAGAACCCAATTTGTTATCAAATCGATACTCCACTATTTTCTACTCCTTGTTCAGAAGCTTACGATAATGAATTGGGATACCTAAATACTTAAATGGAAGTGAACCAACATCACATCCAAATAATGATCTATACTCCTCCTGCCTAGCCCAGACAATTGTTCAAATAGTGCCAAAATTAATTTCATGTTAGCAGCCTTTTCTAAATCATCTTCCAGAAACAATATCGTATCATCAGCATATTGCAGAATTGAAATCCCCCCATCCACCATATGAGGTATCAAAGAGCCAACCTGCCCATCATCTTTTGCCCGTGCAATGATTATAGCCAACATATCCGCAACAATATTAAAAATAACATGGGATAAGGGGTCCCCTTGATGAAGTCCCTTTAGAGTTTGGAAGAAATGACCAATGTCATCATTAACACGAACTCCCACGCTCCCCCCGAACAAAATAGTTTACCCACTCGCACCATTTAGGATCAAACCCTTTCATACGAACAGCTTTCTGCAGAAAGGACCACTTCATTTTATCATAGGCCTTTTCAAAATCAATTTTGAAAATGACCCCATCAAGCTTTTTGGTGTGCATCTCATGAATAGTTTCGTAAAGGATGACAACTACTTCTAAAATATTGCGTCCCGGAATAAAAGCGGATTGAGTTAGTCTAATAATATTATGGGCAATAGACGAAACACGATTCGTTCCCACCTTGGTAAAAATCTTAAAACTTACATTCAGAAGACAAATCGGTATGTATTGCTCAGTACGGCATGCATTATCTTTTTTAGGCAATAAAGTAATTACCCCAAAGTTCAACTTATATAAGGGCAAATCTCCATTCTGCAATTGTGAAAACAAAGCCATCAAGTCAATCTTGATGATCTCCCAAAACTTTTGATAGAACTTCCTTCTCAGTGAAGTTTGATGTCAAGGCTATGTTTTCCTCGGAAGACACCTGAGGCATATCTGTGTTATGTGACTCAATCATAGTCACTGAACAAGGCTCCGGTGCCCCAATTTTTTTTTTATAATACTCTAGACGTGGGACGTGTCAAAGACTGACTAATTATATATGGAGTAATAACGACCCCACTCTAGCCGTGGCACGGTGGCAGCTAGCACAAACAATAGATTATTTTTCCTCCCAATATGGATCTGGATGGAGCAATATATTAGAGTCTTGTCGATGTACGTTTTACCGCGTATATTACTTGATTAAAGGAGTCCAGGTCCACGATAACGTGACCTTTCCTGCACGAAGGGTAGCAAATATGTGCCAAACATGTTAGCGCCATGTCCGCGAGATGTGACATTCTCAAATAAATGGTACCACACATGTTACATGACAAATAATTTTCAGAAAAATCTCAGTCATATATTTTAGATCTAACCATCAATATTAATTGAGATGATGTGGATCAACTTGGTGTCTCTATTAGACAACTGTATATTGCTTTTAGTATATAATAGATAGATTACTTATCTTGGGCTCAAAATTTAATACATGATAGCAAACCAAACCATGTAAAAAAAAGGACCAGGCGTCCCACTTTGGATGATTTGGCCCACGAGTGTATGGAAGAAAATATTGGGCAGTGTGATGAGGAGGCAGCAGCAGGAGGGAACAGATTTATATTTGATATGAAAATTATCTTTTTTGTTTCTGAATATAAAGGGGAGATGTAAATGTAAAGTATGTAGACATGACAATGAGAAATGTCCAGACCATTTCACTACATCGGTTGTTGTCTGTCTTCTTGTCGTGAATCAACTATTAGGGTGGACTGTTCAGTCAACTGGTCATGTAGTAATTGTGCCTTCCCTCTTTTCACAGTCTTCCCCACGTTTCTCTCTTTTTCATAAAGAACTACTCCCTCCGTTCCAATGAATAAGGCGCGCACGCTTTTCGAGATTTTACTTTGACCAAGAATTGATCCATATATATAATAGTATTTGGTATCAAAATCAATATCATTACAAAGTGCTTTTCACTACGAATCTAACAATGTCAAAGTTGCACTATGTAGTCAAGATATTGTTACTCAAATCTTTCGGTCAAAGTTTGTCTTGAAATATGTGTGCGCCTTATTCATCGGAACGGAGGTAGTACATAATCAAACCAGGGAGGGAAAACTTCATATGGACTGTTCATTATCAAGTTTTCTCAAATTGTTTCAAGGGTAATGATACAACAATAAAAAAGATGGCACCTCAATGTCCTGTATCAAAATGGGCATGTGTAGTAATGATCACATGTATCTATGCTATACCAAAAGGAAAGCACGGGATAAACTTTCAGAGGAGTAGAAATATTAAATGACTCCATCCATTTCTGGTAGCGATCCGAGCATATGAAGAAGAACCGTCGCATGTGTTTTATCAAACTCACAACCCAAGTATTAAGTATTGGAGAATGTGTGGTTGCACCTTAGGGAGAAATTTATGATTACCTCTCTTACAGATGCACCATTCAGTTTCGGTGAAGTCTCATTATGCCGATTTCATCTGTGGCGATTTTAGATACCATTAAAAATTAATTTTTTTATGGTTTATTGATAGAAAAATATTTCTAACAAAGGATAATCCGGCGAGGAGAAAATAGACATACTTTAAAAAAGCGGGTATTTTGTGATGCGTAATAGTCTTTTGAACATCCTTTTCTTTGTCTCTAGTTAGTTAGTTTGCAATATTTGAAGGTTGATTCACCTCAATAAAAATATTGTCCCCTCCAGCTCACCCCCCCCCCCCCCCGGACAGAGCCATCAGATCAAGATCCTACAAACACTGTTGGTCTAAAATGTTTAATTCAAAACTAAATCTAAAAAAATTGAAAAGATTCTAACAAGTTTTACATGTTCCATTTAGTATTCTGCGAAAGTTTTATTCCATTTGGACAAATAATTTATGATCAAATAGCATTTTACCTTTTGAAATCAAAACTGAAATAAATCATAAACCAATTACCAAATTAAACGAAAATTTTGACTAAATAGTCAATGCGACGTATATGATGTCCTGGAAGTTTTTCATTTTATTTGGTTAGTTTTCATTTATAGTTACTTTTTTGGAACAACCGTATCCGTATGATGTTGATCCGGTGGCTCTCGGAGGGAAAAAGTCACCGAAGCTCTGTCCTCCCCCCCTCCCCCAAGTATTTCCAATAATTTCAGATCTTAGAATAATGGAATTGATCAAAACACAAAAGTATGAATACATATAGGTTTTTTTGGCGACTTTGGAATGGCCATAATGATATTATTTTTAACAAGTTGGAGGTTCTTAATTTTGTGAAGGTAGCGAACAGAGATATGTATTGGCTCCATATGTGGACCGTTCTTCTATCCACCGATCAACATGGTCATATGGACTCTAGATGTTCTCGACTGTCGTGATAACTCAAGAAATCTACAGGGAGGGTGGATGGTGGCAGGATAAGAGACTAAATTAGATGTGTAGTGTTTCTTATTGTTCTAGGTGATTTCATCATAACTTTCTGTGATCTTTAAGGTTTTATCTTTATACTTTGTAGTTGTAACTTTGTTAAAAAGTATACAATAAAGTATTTTTGTGCATCACTTTCCTGTCGAGGCCAGGGCTCTGTTTCTCCGTTCGACAATTTTGTTTGTTTAACCTTGTGTTGATATTATGAGTTGCCCAATTTAAATGAAAGAGAAGAAAATAGAAATCTCCATTTCCTCATAAGAACTCCTCCTATTTATTGGGAGCCTGAAGGGGACCATTTTTTCAGAAAAAATAACTAAGGAAACTTGCAACAGGCCAGCTTAGGAGAGCAAGATCTATAAAGTCCATATGGTTATCTCGATGTTCCATGAGTATGTCCTTTGCTTCAAAATCCATGTAGTGATAGTACAGAAGCAACACAACTATTGGCCAATGTACTGCGGCAACTTGATGGTTCATGTCAAGTAGTTGGCAAATAAAGAGAACAAGAGAACAATCCAACATTCCACGTGCTTTCGTTGCATATCCCATTGTATATAAACTTCTTGTAATCAGGGTTCTGTATCCAGTGTTAACGTGTAGGGCATCCAAGAAACTTATGATGATGGAGCTAATTCCCGCATCATAAAGAGAACAAGAGACCATTTTAATCATGCCTGTGATCATAGTGACCCTACCCTATATGGTAGTGCCCTGTTGTTGGAACTCATAAGGTCATTTCCTAGATTAAGGCTGCTATAGACTTTTGGACGACCGTAAGACCATGACGGATATGGCCGCCATGGTGGCAGAACGTAACAAACATCTCAGCGTCTCTGAGTTGCGCTAATTCTTTTGCTTCACCTCTCACTCCAGTCTTGGTGAGCAGGCATGCTTGACATCTTGCATGTTCGCCGGCTGTGGGACATTTCACAACACCAGAACATCCTTGAAGACATTGACACCTTATTTAACAATACCTTCGCCGAGTTTTCACTACAAGGGGATTGGGCCCCCGGGACATCTATATAAACATGAGTCACATGCAATGTGTATTGCTTTGGTTTCCAAACAGATTAAGACTATCCGTAGTCATTACCAACCTGACTTTCCTTTACTGTGACCCGACTGTTGCTAATATAAGATAGAGTATTTTCTATTGGAAACCAGCTGGTGGCTGTAATGAGACTTTATCACGTCCAAGTGCATGCGTTCTATTCTTGGGACAACTCATGACCTTTTTTTCATTCTCATCGGCCTTATAACATTGTACATGAGGAATGAGAGAAATTACCATACAACTTTCTGAGGAAAATTCTTTCTAGGCTTTTATTGTGATTGCTTTCACACTAGACACACTATACTTTACGCGTGCTCGTTCAATTGCTGAATAGGATTATGCAGTGATAGGATCAACATAGGATGGGCGGAGAATCGTCAAAAGACTTGACCTCTAAAATTTCACGAATCTCTATGAGTTAGGTAATTTCTAGATCAACCTCGGAACCATGAAAACATGAACACAACTAAACATGCGACGATACGAAAAGGTAGAACAATACCATCATCCAAAGTACATAGTTGGATAAAATAGAGAAGCTCCAATTCCCTGTAGTCAGGCATCGACGGCTACACACATGTAGATTGTAGATAGATGATGCATCCAATGATGCATACATGGTATTTTGTGTGGGGAAAGTCAAGAGGGCACACAACTTTCTTGGCATCATCAACAAAATGAAGAAAAAATTTCTCTTTAGGTGGAAAGAAGTGAGGGAGGATGAAATAGAGGGGGTAGGTTTCACACACGGATGGTCCTTCCATGATACTACCAGTGGTGTGGCCCAATTAGGCACGCCACACCACTACTATTTGGAGCCATCTTGCAGTCCCTGAGACTTTATTTGTGGCGCGGGTCAGTGTCCATGACACTAACACTGCATATATATTAATGTCGTGGACATATTTCACCATGCCAACAGTAATTTTTGTATCTTGGTGGTCCCTTTGAGGCGGTGTGAACATACATCTCGGAGCCACTAGTAACTGCTTAGTAGTGGCGTCGGCATTTATGAAATGCCACTAGTATTTTTTTCACACAGTGTTGTGATACAAGTGGCACGAGCTACAGTGACCCTCCACTAGTATGTATTCATCTATAAACACTTTCTACTAGCGTGGAACGGTGCCTCTAGTACGTAAAATGCTCAGGCTGATTATGCAGTTCAATACTGATGAGGATCTCCTACAAGTTTATAGAAGCAATATTCCAAGGCGGAAGGCGTTAAACTATTGAGCGAGTAGCTTGCGGCTATGCCGAAAGACTTCCTCGGACCCTCGCTGGTGGAAGTGAGAACTTCTATTTGTGGAGAGCGTCCTTACCCTAGGGTAGGGCATGCCCGGGATGACCTGCCGAGCCCCTGGACCATGTGGAGAGCATGATGCCAGGTTGTAGTGTTTTTGTTGGTATCCAACACTGTCTCTCGGAGGGGCAAAGTCAATGAAGCTCTGTCCCCCTCCTCTCCCCCAAGTAATTCCAATAATTTCAGATCTTAGAATAATGGAATTGATCAAAACACAAAGGTATGAATACGTATAGGATTTTTTTGGTGACTTTGGAATTGCCATAATGATATTATTTTTAACAAGTTAGAGGTTACAAATATTTTTAAGGTAGCGAACAGAGATATTTATTGGCTCCATATGTGGACCGTTCTTCTATCCACCGATCAACATGGTCATATGGACTCTAGATGTTTCCGCCTGTCCTGACAGCTCAAGCAATCTATAGGGAGGGTGGACGGTGGCAGGCTAAAAAACTAAATTAGATGTGTAGTGTTTCTTATTGTTCTAGGTGATTTCATCATAACTTTGTGTGATCCTTGAGGTTTTATCTTTATACTTGCTAGTTGTAACTTTGTTAAAAAGTATACAATAAAGTAGACAACATGTGCATCATTTTCCTCTCGAGGCTAGGGCTCTGTTTCTCAGTTCGACAAAAAAAAATTGTTTAACCTTTCTTGTCTGTGTTCATATTATGAGTTGCCCAATTTAAATGGAAGAGAAGAAAATAGAAATCTCCATTTCCTCATAAGAACTCCTCCTATTTATTGGGAGCCTGAAGGGGACCTTTTTTTCAGAAAATATAACAAAGGAAACTTGAAATAGGTTAGCTTAGGAGAGCAAGATCTATAAAGTCCATATGGTTATCTCGATGTTCCATGGGTATGTCCTTTGTTTCAAAATCGATGTAGTGATAGTACAGAAGAAACACAAATATTGGCCAATATACTGCGACAAATTGATGGTTCATTGTCAAGTAGTTGGCAGATAAACAGAACAAGGGAACAATCCAACATTCAGAAGCTCTCGTTGCAAATCCCATTGTATACAAAATTATTGTAATCGGTGTTCCGTATCCAGGGTTAACGTGTAGGGCATCCAAGAAACTTATGATGATGGAGCTAATTCCTGCTTCTTCCATGCATGTGATCGCAGTGACCCTACCCTGTATGGTAGTGCCCTGTTGTCGGCACTCATAAGGCCAATTCCTAGATTAAGGCTGCTATAAACTTTCGAACGACTGTAAGACCATTACGGATATGGCCGCCGTGGTGGTAGAACGTAACAAACATCTCAGCGTCTCCGAGTTACGTTAATTTTTCTACTTCACCTCTCACGCGGGTCTTCGTGAGCAGGCCTGCGTGACATCTTGCATGTTCTCGGGTCGTGGGACGTTTCACAGACACCAGAACATCCTTGAAGATATGGACACCTTATTTAACAATAGCATCACCGAGTTTTAACTACAAGGGGATTGGCCCCCGGGACATCTATATAAACATGAGTCACATGCAATGTGTATTGCTTTGGTTGCCAAACATATTAAGACCATCCGTAGTCATTACCAACCGAACATTCCTTTACTCTGATCTGACTGTTGCCTGTAATGACACTTTATCACGTCCAAGTGCATGCGTTCTATTCTTGGTACAACTCATGATCTTTTGTTCATTCTCATCGGGATTATAACATTGTATACGAGGGGTGAGAGGAAATTACCATACAACGTTCTGAGGACAATTCATTCTAGGCTTTTATTGCAATTTCTTTCACACTAGACACACTATACTTTCCGCGTGCTCGCTCAATTGCTGAGTAGGATTATGCAGAGATAGGATCAGCATATGATGGGCGGAGAATCGTCAAAAGACTTAACCTCTAACGTTTCACGAATCTCTGTGAGTTCGATAATTTCTAGATCTGTGAAAACATGAACACAACTAATCGTGCGGCAATACGAAAGGGTAGAATAATATCTTCATCCAAAGTACACAGTTGGATAAAAGAGAGAAGCTCAAATTCCCTATAGTCATGCATCCACGACTACACACATGTAGATTGTAGATTGATGATGCATCCAATGATGCACACGTGGTATTTTGTGTGCAGAAAGTCAAGAGGGCACACAACTTTCTTGGCATCATCGACATAATGATGAAACTTTTTTCTTTAGGTGGAAAGAAGTGAGGGAGGAAGAAGTAGATGGGGTAGGTCTCACAAGCGGATGGTCCTTCCATGACACTACCAGTGGTGTGGCCCAATTAGGCACGCCACACCACTACTATTTGGAGCCATCTTGAAGTCCCCAAGACTTTATCTGTGGCGTGGGTCAGTGTCCATGACACTAACACTGCATATATATCACTGGCGTTGACATATTCCACCATGCCAATAGTAATTTTTTTAAATCTTGGCGGGCCCTTTGAGGGGTGCGAACATTCATCTCGGAGCCACTAGTAACTGCTTAGTAGTGGCGTGGGCATTTATGAAATGCCACTAGTATTTTTTCACACATTGTTGTGATACTAGTGGAATGAGTTATAGTGACCCTCCACTAGTATGTATTCATCTAGCGTGGAAAGGTGCCTCTGGTACGTAAAATGCTCAGGCTGATTATGTTGTCCAATACTGATGAGGATCTGCTACAAGTTTATAGAAGCAATATTCCAAGGCGGAAGGCGTTAAACTATTGAGAGAGTAGCTTGAGGCTTTGCCGAACGACTTCCTCGGTCCCTCGCTGGTGGAAGTGAGAACTTCTATTTGTGGAGAGCCTCCTCACCCTAGGGTAGGGCATGCACGGGATGACCCGCCGAGCCCCTAGGCTATGTGGAGTGCATGATGCCAGGTTGTAGTATTTTTGTAGGTATCCATCACAGTTCCAAATAAAGGCACTCCTGTGCACAGGAGGAATGACTTGATTGGCTTCAATGCTTTCCTCGTGAGCTTGAGATAAGGTTTGCAATCTTCCGAGATGTGTTGAGATGTGAGTCAGTGTTTATAAGTGGGGACAAAGCTCAGATATCCTGGTTTTTTCTTATGTGGCGGTAGCCGTTTGTTGTATGTTTGGACATGGGCCCATATAGGACACAAGGCTCAAATCAGGAGTCGTACTCACGGTTACCACTGGCCCGGAATCGATGCGTTCGGCGGCCATTCGGCGCGGCCGGTCGGAAAATTTAATGCCGACGGTCCTTGAATCGAGAGGCATGTTCATCACCATCTCCAGTCGAATTAGGGTGCCGGATGGATCCCGTGAGGTACACAATTAGCTGTTGCCGAACTTTTCAACGAAGAAGTCAATGGACCAGAAGGGGATCACTTGACCGGGAGAGAGGGGATGTCGTTGTTGTTAACGGTGAAGTGGGGCATCCAGATCTAAGTCTCGATATGTGAACTAGATCACTTAACCACTACCGGGTGCGCCAAGTGTGGAGGTCTTTTATGACCGTAACTTTGTGTTCCCAGGGGTCAGGCTTGTAGATCGGGATAGAATGCGCACCACTCGGTAAAAAACCATACACATGTTTGTGTGGAGTATTGTATTATCTATCATTTGCTCGACGATCACAAGGTAAATGTCTATCTCTCATATGTTGGAAGGATGAAAGGTGTAAGATGATGTACCATGGGCACTTGTGCGTGAAGTATGTGCCCCTTTCGGCGCCACAAATCCCTTATATGTAGTGTAAATCAGGGTAACACAATGTCGACCAGTCCCATTGATAGTTGCACGTATGCTAAACCCTATCAAGATGCATCAAATACGATATGTGTCGGATTACAACTATTATACTCCAAAATGGTGCGTCCGGGCCTACGCGTCTGGTCTGGACCATCGTGGTGGGCCACTCTAGTCCACAAGTTCCATCTTCCTTTACCATGGGCCTACCTGGGACCCATGATCTCTTTAATATGAACATTGCAAGAATGTATCGAATAATATCCAAATAATAGTAATCATGAACAACATTTATGAACGCCTGATGGGTCACTGCAATGGGTTGCCATGTTAGAATAATTATAATTAGATTATTTTTAGTTTTCATCTTGTTTTCTTCATTTCAATTTTTTTTTATTGTTTGACACATGAAATAAAATTGAAACTGTAAAAAATATTGGAACATGGAACCATTTTTTGGACATGATAATTCGTTTCAAATGCAAGAAAGACGCTGAATATTTTTTAAACATACGCGATTATTTTTTTATATTATGTGATCTTTTTTTCATGTCAATTTTTTCCCGTACATATTGAAAAATGTTCACTAAAAAACAATAGTTCGGTAGGTACAAAAAAGAGTTCACGGTTTCCAAAAATGTTCATGTGGCTAAAAAATTACGTTGTTTGAACAAAATGTTGGCTGGGTTCAAATAAATATTCACAGAGTCTCAAAAAAGTAGGTCATTGTTTTACAACGAAGTAGAATGTTCATAGTCAAGAAAAGTACGTGTTTTGAATAAAAATTACCACTTCAAAAAATGTCCAAGTATATTCATGTAAATAGAAAAATAAATAACGAAAATAATCAAAATAAAAAATTAACCCAAAGGAAAAATAGTACGCTTTTTTAGTAAAAACACAAAAAATGTTCATGCGGGCTTATGCCGAGCCACCCAGGGGCGAATCAGTTCCAGCGGTCGCTAAAAGAGGATTATAGTTCATGCGGGAGGTCAAGGCGTTCCTATTCACCACATTTTGCGCCAAACACCCATGTTACCGGTGGCGATACGATGCGTGTTGATCTCAGAAAAAAATAGTTTGAACTTCTATCCAAACTAGTAAACGTGTGCGTGCTATGCACGTCTCCATTTTTTAAACAAAAATCCTTATAATTTTTTTAGTTGAAATGAGTTAAGGTCTTTAAATTTTTATATGTACTAATCGACATGAAAAAAAAATCTAACAGAAATATGTTTAGGCCAACTGCTCATTTTACAATGGAAAGAAGAAAACATTGAATTTCCTTCACGTACGTTCTGATTTTTGACGGAGTCTAAAAACCAATGTCTTCAAGAATGTGAGGCAGCCCGGTCATTACCACATATTATCATGTTCTCTGATACACGTCATGTGCACAACAAATAATTGTTAATTAGGTGTCCAAATATTTTTATGACAAGTAGAAGACATTATTAGATAAAGCTGAAGGTGGCAGCAGGATCAGCCATAGGAAGTTGTACTGTAATTATTCAACTGTAGGCATCAGAAGACTAATGGGATTATCAAATTGGCCTTCATGTGGCGTACAACATGTATATTATGAAAAAGTAGTAAAAATAGAAGACAATACCAAGAATTAATTACTATATTTCAATAAATGAAAACTGGAAATGGAGTTCAGGTCATCACAAAATAGAAGAAACTCTAAATATCACATTGATTCCATCGATACTTTAGCTGGCCCCAAAACAAAGGATATGTTCACTGGAAAAATAAACTACCGAAACTATTATCAGATTAATCTATTAATTAGTAATTACCATTTGTCGGGATGGAAAAAATCTAAACAAATGTAGAAAGCAACACTCCAAGTAACAGGTCCATGAGTCCATGTCACATGCAGTTTTTACTTTCATGGTCAGAATAAAAGTACAAGAACTCAAACAATATACTCCCTCCTATCCGAAATAAGTGTCGCTACTTATCTCGAACTTTCTACTAGCCTAGCACTGTTTCCATGACACTTAAATCGGATCGGAGGTAGTAGTAGACTCCAGGTCTATACCATTATATTGAAATAAAATTTTGCATATACAAGAATGAAGTTCCCAAGAGATAGGTTCGATACACAATTTTCGCTCTTCTCCGAATAGCAAGTGGCATGGTTAATCCTTTTAGCTTTAATTTATTTTTAGACATTCACCGGGTAACGATGGATGCTGCTAGCCCATGGGCCTTCCACACCGGAGGATGGCCGTATACACATCCAACCAGCAGTGCTGCACTCGTACCCTGCACCAAATCCAATCATCCACACCCTGTCACCTCTCTTCATTTGGTGTTTTGCCTCGATGTATGCCATCTCATACCACACTGATGCGGTCGACTGGTTTCCGAACCGATGCAGAGTCATCCTCGATGGTTCTACATCCTTGTCTGATAGATTAAGACCATGTTGTACTGAATCGATAACAGCTGGTCCACCGACATGGATGCAGAAATGTTCAAATGAGACACGGAAGTTGGGGATGTATGCTCTTATCTTCTTCCAATATAGAACGGTTTTTGCCACAGTGAAGAACATAAATTTGAGAAGCTCTGATACGGGTAAGACGAGATGTGCCGTGGAGGTAATATTGGCCTTGAGTGCGTGTCCGGCGATAGCCATAAGGTCCTTCGAGAGAGAAATCCCTAGGTTTCCCTTTTCATCTTCCTCTTGATAAACACACTGATAGGCAGAGTTATTTGCAGAAGTGATTGTCCGCATCACATGTGCAAGCCGAAACCGAGCTTTTGACCTGGAAGTAGATAATATTTTGGCGGCACCGCCCATGCGGAACAATATGTTAGCCAGCTGCATCGAATGGTTATTTCCAAAATAGTAGCACGGCCCTGTGGTCTCGGTCGACACCACTAGAGCGCGTGACCCCCAAGGCATGACCTGCAACATGTTACTGGCTAGGCCAACAGCCGTCACCGCCGCACTGCACCCCATTCCAGAGAGGTTAATGACTCGAGTGTTAGATTGCAACTTGTATCGGTTCGTAATAGTGTCGGTGATGCATGGCACGGGGCAAAACACACTGCAATTGGTGATAACAATGTCGATTGTATGAATGTTGATGCACGTCTTGGCCAACAGGTCGTCAATCATCGAGAAGACGACCAACTCCGCCTCGCCGCATGCTTCATATTGCCTGCAGTATGGATCGATGTACAACAGTGCAGGTGGAAAATATGTCTCATCACTCATGCCGGAACGCTCAAGAACACGATCTATGAAGGTGACAGTAGAATTATTGAGGAAAGGCATGAGATGTGCATGCTCAAGGAGTGTGGCCTTTGGGTATCTACAAGTGGTGCTTGGCCGGAAGCATGCGTAATCAACAAGGTACACGGTTTTACGACGGATTGCAAAGTATCCCGAAGCCGTGACAGTCAAAAGAGCGACAACTAGGATTAGGTGGATGGGACGGATGGCGCTAGGTTGGTGCATAATATGTTGTACTGAAGCGGCTAACCATTGGGTAAATTTTTTGAGAACTGCATCTGCATGTGTTGTCGTTGTGAAACTTCGCAGGACGACGGTGTTGGCAGCGCAATAGTGTAGCCATCTCTGGAGATTCAGATGGGACACATAACTCATGTTGGTGGGTCCGTGGGTGGTGCAGTGTAAGCCCGTCTGCAGGATAGCTCTTATAGGAAAATGTAACGGCGGGACCGAGAATTTTATAGAAGAGCTGCATGTAAGGTTGTACCTTTAATGTGTTGTACTTATAAGAGAGCGCCCAACTGTGCAAGTATCAAGTGTCCTTGCCTCTGCTTCTAAAAAGAATGCCCTCGCGTCCGGTCTTTTGTCAATGTTTTTTCTGCATTCATAATCTTCCATAACAATATCATGGGAGATATACATAGCGTCATAACACATCCAGATGTCAATGACCATCCTACGAGATATATGCGCCATTCTGTTGTATTTGTGTCGAATATTATGTACGAGTGGGGTTACGGTAGGACTTGGAGTTGTAATAGGTGTGGACAGGATACGGTAGTGTATCCTAGGGCCTCTCATATAATGAGGAGGCACCACATGTTGTAACCCATGGCGACTTGATAGCAGCAGGCGCGCAAGGGGAGCCGGCGGTTTGTGCCGGCGACCAAGGCGGCCGGTGCAACGGTATCGATGGGGAGGAGCGCCCATAGTCATGCCCCGCAGATGTAGGCGAGTTCGCCGAACTGCGTTACCAAATCTCGGTGTCGCCATCGTGTTGTGATTGTTTGTTCCTCGGTAGATCGACTAAGCGCCTACGATTTGTAACAAGTGGTATCAGAGCAAGGTTCGAAGGTCGCGGTACGTTGATTCTAAGGAGTCAAGAAAATTGATCGGCCGATGCTGGTTCGTGGGCGAAAATCCATGAATTTTTGTCAGATGAGCAGGTGATCTAATTTTTCGATAAAGGAAAAAAAGGCAATATGATCGATCAGGCTAGGTGAGCTGTACGGTTGTTTGTACTTGTGGGCCAAGCAGCAGGAAGGGGCCTCACGTGACGTGAGTGCCTTAGGTAATTGTAATTAAACATTGTAAATACGATCCATGTAATGCCGAAAGAAAGTAAGTTAACAATCATATTAGAGTCAAGATGCACTTAGGGTGATATAGAGGGGGTAACCTTCAATTTGCATGCCCCTTCTTCTCCAGCTACCCATTTAGGGAAAATAACGTAAAACCCAACCATCTGAATATTTCTAATATATCCAAAAAATACTTTATCAAATAATATATTTTAGAATTTAACTAAAAATAAGGCATTCGATACAAACACCCAAAGAATCCACTATACAAGTATTTTAATGAAAGAAAACACTTCGAATAAACAATGGCATTTTACTTTAGATGCCATGTAAGCATATGATTTTTTTAGTAGTCTATATATTTTATCTATAGTTATGTTTTTATATACATGTGTATACACTACAAAATCCATTCTGGTTCTCCATTTATTAAGTATACTAATGATCAAATTCATGGTCTAGGTTGTAAGGATTTTAAATTTTAGAATCGGGATAAAATCCGTGTTCGTACTTCCATTTGGATGTTAAATATATGTACAATCATAACTAAAAGAATTCTACAACTCCCGTGATGCAATTTTTTCAGTTTTACGTTACATTTGGTTCTTCATGTGGAGATATCTAAAATAATCACGTAACGCATCGCTTTCTTTATATTAGTAATTTCTACACATAGAAGTATAAATAAGAACTTTTCACTCTCGTTACTATTAATGGGTTATTTAAAATAAAAAATACAAATATCCCAAAAGTCATCGATAACATCATAGTAAAATATAAAGTTCGACGCGATGTTTTTTACGTATCAATGGCCCACGTAAGACACAACAAATGATCACAACGGCTGCGAATAAACCATATGGATTGCACAATATTTTTCTTTCTGCACATAGATTAGAGAGTACTTGGGGAGAACACAGTTCATTATTGGGCTGGTTGAGTCTAGACCGTCAACCTACACATTTTTTCCTTTTCATTTTTTTGGTGAAAGTAAAGAAACGGAACAATACATGCTAGATTACTAGTCTATACCATTATGTGGAAAATAAACTTTTGGATATAAAAATATTAAGCCACCAAGAGATAAGGTTCGATATACTCTTGGCTCTTCTAGGAGCAGAAAATGACACCGAGGAAACCCTTTTAGCTTAACTCCTTGCGGAGAAATTCACCAGGTAACGATTGATACAGTCACTCCAGGGGCGATCTGCACCGAACGATGGTCGCATGCACACACATCCAATGGTGTTGCACTCATACCCTGAAGCTATTTCGATAATCCACACCATGTTTCATTTCTTCATTCGGCCCTTAGCTTCTATGTAAGTCATCTCATACCACACTGATGCGGTCGAATTGTTTCTGAATCAATGCAACATCCGAGATGGTTGCTAGCTTTGTCTGATAGATTGAGACCATGTTGTGCTCAGTCCATAACCATTGGTCCACCGACATGGGTGCAGAAAGGCTGAAATCACGACATAAATCTTGAAGACTGATGATGTGATCCTCTTCAAGTAGTGAACTACGTTTTCCCACAAGGAAGAACATAAACTTTATAAGCCCTTATACCGGTAAAACGAGATGTGCAGTTGATATGATTTTTGCCATGAGAGTGATAGTATCCCGCAATACCCTTATGGTCCTTTGAGAGAGAAAATCCTATGATGTCCTTCTCATCCTCGTCTTATTATGTACGCCGGTATGCAGAGGTATTTGAAGCGGTGACCGTCCGTATGGCATGCGCAAGCCGAAACCGAGCATTTGACCTGGAAGTGGATAACTATTTGGTGGTTACACCCATATGGTACAAAATGTTAAGCAACTGTTTGTAAGGGTTACTACTCACATAGTAGGATTGCCCAATTTTATTGGTTAATAACACTAGTGCACGTGACTCCCGAAACATATTACCCCAGATGTTCCTCACTATTCCATTGTCGTTCTCGTCGCACAACACCCCATCCTAGAGAGTAGATGACATGAAGGTCATCTCGTAACTTGTATATGTTCACAATATTGTCAGTGATTCATGGCAAGAATGTCGAGGGAGTGAAGGATGATCATGGCCAAAAGGTCATGTAGTAGAGAAGAAAACGAGAAACTCTGCCTCAGAACTTGCTTCATCTAGCCTACAATGTGGCTCGACATATTGCAGTGAATGCGGTATAATGGCTCGTCGTTGATACCGGAGTGCACAAGAACCTGACCTATCTTTCTCTCAAAATAGTAAATACAAGCTCCGAATTTAATTGTAGAATCGGAGAGGAAGGCGTGAGATGTGCATGCTTGAGGCAGGTCGCCTTTGAGATTCCACGGTTGCAGCTTGGTAGAAAGAAAGCATAGTCAAAAGCATACGGTCAGATGAACGCCGACTTGGGGTAAGCTTATGGGACTGATGGTACTGGGATGGGTGTAAGCTCGCGTTCACCGGCAAGCTATTGTGCAAATTTTATGAGGATAACAGCAGCGAATACCGAGTTGGTGTCAAAATGAAAGCCGCGGATGCAGTCTGAAGCACTTCATGACCACGAACTATCATCATATACTTGGAGTTGGCAGAAGCTATTCATGACGATTGGATGACGGAAGTACAATCCATGGTGGGATATTTTGGAAGAAGGGCATGATGTAATACCCTTGTAATTGTGTACTACTAAAGATTTGCGAAAAGCCTACAACTGTGGAAGTCTCACCTGTATTTCCTACTTAAGAACATCATAGGAGACATACTTAGTGCCCTACACTCCTAGGACGTAAGTGTGCTAGGAAACCTAGAGGCTATTCTCCACTAGGAAAAGAGTGGTGATATTACGTATGATTGTATGGGTCCATGCATGCCGACTTCTCAAACACTTTTGACAGCTTTTTATTCACGTTTCTTAACACTGTAGGACATGTAAGAAGTCAAGAAAAATATGCTCTTCGTGTTCAGAGAGATTCCAGCGATCCAATTCTTGGAGAATTCACGAAGAGAGAAGTCACTCGACGACATCTGCACTCTCTGTTGCGAACCTGAAGGCACGAATAGAAGTCCTTCTTTGAGCTAAACTTTTTTCGACTTTCCTTTTTCCTTATTTTATTTTGTGCAATTTAGTCTAGAATATAAAAAAATAGAGATTTTTCACAAACTTGTTGTCAATGGATTACTTAGTGCTCCAGGATGATGTGTGGGATTCGTGTGTAAATGATATTGGTCATGGTTTTAAGAGTTCAAAGGGTCAAGACAAGCTGATCCGCCATCTCCAATTTTGTTTAATATCATGGAGGATTTTTTTGATGTACTTACTACGGGCGGGATCGACTTTGCTATGTGCCAAAGACACACGACAAAGGCCGCAAACACACGGCAACACCTTCGCCGTGTGCCGCACACAGCACGGGGAAAGAGGGATATTGTCATAAAAAATATCCCCTTTCTCGCTCGTCATGGCGAGGACGGAGCACGTGTTGGGGACGGTCATGGATCGTCAAGGAAGGCAGAGGCACCAGCAGTGAAGAGGCGGCAGCGCATGAAGGGACCTCGCGTAGAAGAACATGCTCGCCGCGCTCCAGCTACTCTTAGATGTCGTCAAAATCGTCGCGTCACTCGCCGAGGAAGGAAGAAGCGGTAGAGTTGAGGGGGTGGCGACGCGTGAGGATACGTCAGGTGGACGACAGTGGCCGAGAAGGAGCCCCGTCCATGCACAAAACGAGCTCCATGGTGGGGACGGCGCAAGTAGAACACAAAGGCGACTCACGTCGAGCGAGCTCCATGGAGACAACGACGAGAGGAGAACATATCAGTGGCGCTGCTATTCCGCACCACTACAACACGGTAGATATTTAGGGGCACTTAGAAGTGCCCCTAAATATGCACTTAGTGCCACTAAAACTTTTTAGTGGCACTTTGACAAAGTGCCCCGGTTGATCGTGACTCTAAAGGGTTTTAGTGGCACTTTGACAAAGTGCCACTAAAAGTATATCTATAGTGGCACTTCTCAAAGTGCCACTAAAACCTTTTAGTGGCACTTTGCCAAAGTGCCACTAAAACCTTTTAGTGGCACTTTGCCAAAGTGCCACTAAAAGTATTAGAGGTACTTTGACAAAGTGCCACTAAAAGTATTAGAGGCACTTTGACAAAGTGCAACTAAAGACCTATAGTGGCACTTTGACAAAGTGCCACTAAAGACCTATTGTGGCACTTTGATAAAGTGCCACTAATACTCCCTCACATATTACATATTACACAGAATTCACATTTTGGCAAATTATTCAAAATCAAATATTCCATATCTTTATAGCATAATTTACAACCTTATTTATAGCAAGGTACGAGAAACTAAACAAATTAGGACTAGCAAGGTACAGGAAACTAAACAAAATAGGACTTCCTCAGTTACACCAAGTCCGCTACTCGTCAGTGCTACTCCCGAGTTGGGTCTTGCTTAGCTCACTTCCTCTTGGCTTTATTTAAAACCTCATCAAAACAATGCACTGATCCACCTTTTATATCTAGTAAGGGAGGTGTCAGTGTGTTGCAGAAACCTTTGGTGCCGACGTGGACAAGCTCCTTAACTGCAGCGTCGAGGTTTCCATAGCGGGCCTTCGGGGTGAGCAGCTTGCACGAGCTGGATGCGCCCCACCCGTCCTACAAAACCAGTAAGTAATATTAGAATTATAATAGTTGACACACTGGTACACTATCGATTGGAATAAAATAGCCATCATCAGAAACTAATGTCAAATTTGCATTCGCCGGATTAATATAAACCTCTTAAACAAATACTATTTCCACAAAATTAAACTCAAATCAACAATGGAAAGTTCCATCCAGCTAGAACATAATGTAACTGAAACTGTGAACCTAACAATAGAATTAGTATGAAAGTTAAAATTGCATGACTAGCTACTTGTGAAAAGAAAAGTCATGAAAATTTGAAATTTTAATTTGCATTGCAATTTTCAAGATATGGAAGCAGCCGCAAAGCTTGGCACAAGAATTCTTTAGGACATGCTTTTTGAATAATAAGTATGCCATAAAGTGGAACATGTTGTACTAATGGTGTATGTTTTCCACCATGTGACTGTTCGTATATCTCCAACTTGCGTATGCTAATAAAAATACTGCTACTAGTCTCAACTAAACTATAAATAATAATGCTGGACTAGGTAGTTTCTGAAAAGAGATAGTAGAATTGTTTTCAGTTGAAGCATTAAAGAGAAAGAGTAAAGAAAAATTTAAGTGGCTAATCGGAACCACTGTTGCTAGCTAGTTGTTTGCCTTAGGGGAAATAAATCACAGTAAGAGCTATTTTTGCTCTTGCACAACACAACATCGTATGGTTCTGGACATATACAACCATGAAAAAGGTTAATCACAACTTGCGTCTGCCTAGGTTTTCATGTGGCCATGTGGGTACATCCATAGTTCTGGACATGAAAATGGAGTCCAGGAATTGACATCTTAAAACCTGAGACAATAAGAGGGCTAAAAGGCAGCACTCTAGACAGAGTATTCCCATTCTATAAAAGCACCACAAATTGGTAAAATTTGAACAACCTGATGGCCAAACAAACGGTATCGACTTGATGGCCAAAACAAGAAGGCACGGGACGCAACTCGATGGCTAACTAGGCTGGACTGTACTTGCATAACAAACTGGATCCGGATTATACCACTACGCAGAAATAGGGGAAAATATTTGCATGCAAGAAGAGAAAGAAACGGACCTTATAAATTATGTCGATCCTCAAGGCAATCAGCGGCCCTGTTGTGGTGGCGCATCTGCCGCAGCAGCGCAGTAGCCCTAGCAGCCAGCAGCAGGTCCACATTGCACGGAGAGGCGCTCCGAGAATACCGCAAGTGGTAGCGCATCACTGGCCTGCAAATAGACACACAAGAAGATGAGATTGATGATCATCATTGTCACCATAATCTGTAGAAGAGACTATTAACGCGTGATGTGAGCTAGTAGAGAGAAACATGTACAAATCAGAGTCTAACTAGCATAGCAGAGAGACAAATTATTTTTAGGATTATTATTATCTCCAATAACCAGTCAAGCAGGAACTCTAGTGAGGCATTGACAGAGCGGTCAATAGTAGCCAGAACGGTTGCATTGCGCAATAAGCATTTACCTGAAGTAACAAAAACATCAATCATGTACTAGTGGTTTTCGATAATAATAACAGTCCCAGATTGGCAGAGCTATAAAGCAAAATAAATAGCATACAGGCAGGCCTAGCTACGTACTCCCTCCATTCCACAAAGTAATACTTTCTAGTCTTATTGTCTTTGTACCATTCCTTACTAAATGAGTGAATCAACACACTAAAATATGTCTACATACATGTGAATGGGGAGAAAGACAAAAAAAAGCCTACAAAGTCTTACTTTGTGGAATGGAGGGAGTACTAGCTACAGAAAAAATTTAGCTGCAGTGCCACACAAGCAAATGTGTACTACAAAGTACAATGACAACAACTACAAAGTACCAGCAATGGTAGCACTGAATCATGATGAGGCCTATGTATCGGCAATACAAAGTACACTAATGAGAACTCAAGGCTCTGAACTAATTTTTTTTTCCTTGCCATCAACTTGAGACTCTGTATCGGCAATATCCATCGAAATAATTCATAAGAATCAAGTGCAGGTTGAAAATATTATTAATACACTATGCGGATAATAAATTTGAAACAAATCAAGGGGAAAAATGTGATGCTTTATCCCTCTGTCTATTATCAAGTCAAAATATTTTATAGTGTGAGGCTCGTTCGCGCTGATAGCGTTTCGGCTAATTTCATTGCTTCATCAAATTGTCTCATTAAGTTAGAATATTCCTTGGGTGGAGGGACATTCTCATCCTCGCAAGAATATATGTTCTGTCAATCCTAAGTGTATCATTAAGCCCATAGTCTTATTTAGTGTGAAGGACGTTCCCGATGATAGTGCCACTAATGACATGGCTTTATTAATCGTAAATTTCGTTGACTCTGAAGTCTACATTTCCGTAGGCGATTTGTGAGAGTATTTGTACGATAGGAACAGAAATAATTTGTCCCTTATGTGTAATAAATAATAGAAAAATTGTACGTATTGCAGTCGTGTGTTCACTAAATTCAAAATTCCAAGACTCCGAACTTCTGCGGACATTTTCTACGAGTCTTGTTCAACCATAAATTTGTCATTTATGTGTAATCTACAATCGAAACAACTATGTCCTTCGATTCACAATTACCTTGTGGTCTAGGTTAAGTCAAAACAAATTTTATAACTTTTGATGAAATATATAGGATAAATATTTATTTTTAAATATAAAATCATTATTATTAGAAACATCAAAAATGTGGTTTTATAAATGTGAATTTGGTATTCTGGATGTTAATATTTATTGCTAGATATTTTCTAATTTTTTTGAAATTTTGAGTTTAGTTAAAGTTAAACTCGTAAAGCAGTGTGTAAATAACATATATGAAGTACTCCTACAAATCAGTTTGCACTTTATGCTTTTTGGGGTACCGCCACCCCACGTTCAAACAAGCATTTTATTTTCTTTTTTTGCTTAGAGCTGTTAGCCATGGTAGCTTGTCCGTGGAAGGCTGATTTTTCAAATATTCTTATGGGAGTGTACATTTTTTTTTGAAATGGGAACATAGCCCCAGCCTCTGCATCGTGATGATGCACACAGCTGATGCTTTTTAATTAAAATAAAGAGTATTCATCCAGAGTATTACATCACTCTCCAACATGGAGACAAGAAACAACCAAAGGCACACTGGCAAGATATAAAGACTACACATATTGAAGTCTTCTAGTATGCTGCCAACCACCCTGGCTGTAGACACTAGTAGGAGAAAGCCTACCGGTGACGAACAAGATTTCACTACTGCTGGCGAACATCGCTTTGCCAGCGCTAACACGCCTGTGGTAGCTAACTACCGCTGGCGAACCGCCGTTCGCCAGTGCTAGGTAGAGCTACCGCTGGCGAACACCACCTTTGTTCGCCAGTGCTACGGTCGGCAGCAGTAAATGTCGTTCGCCAACGGTAGCTGCCCCCATATATTCAAAATGGTCTAACACCCATATCCTAAATCATATTCCATTCGAATCGACATCACAGGGCATGTCATTTCTCCTCAGTTTGCTCCACAAAAATAATATTTTCATCCACAGTTGTATAATTTTCACCTTGCAATGTATCTGAAAATAAAGTACAGAATGATGTACACCTTACGAAAAAATAAAGTAGAAACGAGCTCAACCACCGACGCCGCTCCTCGCTGAGTGCCGGCAGCTCACGAGGAAACTGGGCCATAGTGGCGGCGCCTCGCGGGAGATGGAGCTTGGGGATGGCGTGGCCACCGCGCGCGGGAGATGGAGGTCGGGATGGCGTAAGAAGGCCGGGGATCCGCCCTTGTTGCTACACCGCAGCTCGGCTGCGCTGGCGGCGCTGCTCGTGGCCTCGGTGCTGCTGGGATCGCCCCCGTGCACGGCAGCTGCCGACGAGGACCGTCACCATCAAGGTCCGCCGGGTGCCGCTGCTCCTCGACCTCGCTGGCCCGCTGCTCTGGCTCGCCAACTGCCCCTCCCCGCACCGCACCAACTTGCAACGCCGACACCTGCAAGGACGCCAACGAGATCTGCCCGTACAGCACGGTCAACGGGCGCTGCGCCCCATGATGACGCTACCACCATCACGCTCGCCGCCAACATCACGGACGGAAAGAATCCGCTCTTCCCGGTGTCGTTCCGCACTGCCGGGTCGTGCGCGCCGGGGGAGCTGTTGGCGTCGCTTCCGGCCGGAACTGGCGGAGTTGCGGGGCGGCAGCGATGGCGTGGCGGTCTTCGGCGGCGGCCACCGCGCGCGGGAGATGGAGGTCGGGGATGGCGTAGGAGGGCCGGGGATCCGTCCCAGCCGCAT
The DNA here is from genome assembly GCA_028641055.1 of Alopecurus myosuroides. Classification (NCBI taxonomy): domain Eukaryota; kingdom Viridiplantae; phylum Streptophyta; class Magnoliopsida; order Poales; family Poaceae; genus Alopecurus; species Alopecurus myosuroides. The sequence continues at coordinate 763,584,498 of CM054057.1, forward strand.
GGGGAGAGGTGGCCGACGAGGGGCTGCACCACCAGCCGCCTTGCCTCCAGCTGTTGGAGCGGCACCAGCACGGCGTCGTGGGCAGTGGCAGATCTGTCTGCTGCGGCAGCCGCAAGGAGTCGTCGGTGAGGATACGCGGGTCCACGGTGGTGCTACCGGCGGAGGAGACGCCGCGGCTGCGCATGTGGAACTCGAACGTGGACCTGGTCGTGCCTCATCCCCGCCATCGACTTCACCGGAGGCATCTCATCCTATGCGTGTGGAGCAGAGCATAAGTGAGGTGGGGAAAGTGAGGTGGTTCGTGGAGGGGAAAGAGATATGTGCGCGTCGACGAGAGGGAAAGTGCTACTGCTGGTGAAGTACCAGCGTGGGAGCCAGCGGTATTTTGCCCGCAGCGTACCCACAAACTTATCGCCGGCGAAGCAACCGATGTGTCCGCCAGCAGTACTGGCTTTACCAAGGGCGAAGCAGCAACATGTGCGCCAGCCGTAATTTGCGTCGCGCATCGTGGAGGGCTCACATTTACCGCTGGCAGATAAACAAGAGTGTGCGCCAATGATACCATCGTTAGCGCTGGCGAACACCTATTCTTGTTCGCCACTGGTAATAGCGCTGGTGAATACTAAATCCTATTAGCCATTGGTATGGTGGTGGCTATAAGCAGTTTCGTACTAGTGAGATAGCCCGAACGACCGCCATCAGACGAGAACATCTAGACTCCATAAGCGCCCGCTGCGCCAACGCCAGAAGGTAAGACCATATTTGGATCCAGTATGTGGCACGGTGAACAACCTGCAAAAGATGAACACCTCTCGATCTGTTAAACACAACATCATTCCTACAATTCCAAATAGCCCACACCAAAGCACAAGTTCCAATCTGAATGCGGGTTTTAGATTTTTTTGTCGATCCCTTGTAACCAGCTACCAAACATATGGTTTACACTAGTAGGCTGAGCTACACTAAACGTAAAATGGAGCAGTCTCCAAATATGTCTAGCAAATTGAAAAGAAATAGAAAAATGATCAACCGTCTCATCAAAATCCCAAAACACACACTTAGTACACCCCGTCCAATTTCTTCGAACTATATTATCCTTTGTAAGAATCACCTTGCATTGCAGGAACCACATAAATACTTTAATCTTCAATGGAACTTTCAATTTCCAAAGGTATTTATGTAAAAAATGGAGTACGATCATACATATAATCAATATACATAGACTTCACAGAGAAAACCCCTGTCTCAGTAAGACCCCAAACAAAAGTATCCACTTCAGTAGTAAGATTAATCCTCAAAAGAGCACGAACTAAGCGTAACCAAGCATCCCACCGCTCCCCTGTCAAATTCCTTCTAAACCGAATATGAGAGGATTATGTGCCAGCAGATCTGACACCAACACATTTTTACGAGTCACAATATTAAATAAAGAAGGGTACTGAGTAGCCAAAGGTGAGTTACCTAGCCAATTATCTTCCCAAAACCGAGTCAAAAGACCATTACCTATCGTAAAGTGTCCTCGTTGGAAGAAATCATCTCTAACCCCCATGAGTCCTTTCCTGAAAGCTGAATCATGAGGTTTAGCCTCTACTTGAGAAAGAGTTCTATCATATAAGTATTTATTAAAAATAAGTTCTTGCCACACTCCCTTTTCATTTAAAAGTTTAATGAGCCATTTGGACAATAAACATTTATTTTTAATATCTAGGACCTCAATTCCTAGACCACCTTGATCCTTAGGTCTGCATAAAATGTTCCATTTAGATAAACGGTATTTTCTCTTGTGTAGATCACTTTGCGAAAAGAATCTACTACAGAAGAAATCTAACCTCTTCCTAACCCCAACAAGTACTGGAAAAAGGGTAGCAAAAACATAGGCAAACTAATGAGAACCAAATTAATGAGAACAAGCCGGTCACCGGAAGACAAAATCTTCCCAGCCCAAGAACCCAATTTGTTATCAAAACGATCCTCCACTATTTTCTACTCCTTGTTGAGAAGCTTACAATAATGAATTGGGATACCTAAATACTTAAATGGAAGTGAACCAACATCACATCCAAATAATGATCTATACTCCTCCTGCCTAGCCCAGACAATTGTTCAAATAGTGCCAAAATTAATTTCATGTTAGCAGCCTTTTCTAAATCATCTTCCAGAAACAATATCGTATCATCAGCATATTGTAGAATTGAAATCCCCCCATCCACCATATGAGGTATCAAAGAGCCAACCTGCCCATCATCTTTTGCCCGTGCAATGATTATAGCCAACATATCCGCAACAATTTTAAAAATAACATGGGATAAGGGGTCTCCTTGATGAAGTCCCTTTAGAGTTTGGAAGAAATGACCAATGTCATCATTAACACGAACTCCCACGCTCCCCCCGAACAAAATAGTTTACCCACTCGCACCATTTAGGATCAAACCCTTTCATACGAACAGCTTTCTGCAGAAAGGACCACTTCATTTTATCATGGGCCTTTTCAAAATCAATTTTGAAAATGAACCCATCAAGCTTTTTGGTGTGCATCTCATGAATAGTTTCGTAAAGGATGACAACTACTTCTAAAATATTGCGTCCCGGAATAGAAGCGGATTGAGTTGGTCTAATAATATTATGGGCAATAGACGAAACACGATTCGTTCCCACCTTGGTAAAAATCTTAAAACTTACATTCAGAAGACAAATTGGTATGTATTGCTCAGTACGTCATGCATTATCTTTTTTAGGCAATAAAGTAATTACCCCAAAGTTCAACTTATATAAGGGCAACTCTCCATTCTGCAATTGTGAAAACAAAGCCATCAAGTCAATCTTGATGATCTCCCAAAACTTTTGATAGAACTCAGCCGGAAACCCATCTGGTCCGGGAGCCTTGTTATGTTCCATTTGTGATACCGCCTCCAACACTTCCTTCTCAGTGAAGTTTGATGTCAAGGCTATGTTTTCCTCGGAAGACACCTGAGGCATATCTGTGTTATGTGACTCAATCATAGTCAGTGAACAAGGCTCCGGTGCCCCAATTTTTTTTTATAATACTCTAGCCATGGTACTTGTCAAAGACTGACTAATTATATATGGAGTAATAACGACCCCACTCTAGCCGTGGCACGGTGGCAGCTAGCCCAAACAATAGATTATTTTTCCTCCCAATATGGATCTGGATGGAGCAATATATTAGAGTCTTGTAGATGTACGTTTTACCGTGTATATTACTTGATTAAAGGAGTCCAGGTCCACGATAACGTGACCTTTCCTGCACGAAGGGTAGCAAATATGTGCCAAACATGTTAGCGCCATGTCCGCGAGATGTGACATTCTCAAATAAATGGTACCACACATGTTACGTGACAAATAATTTTCAGAAAAATCTCAGTCATATATTTTAGATCTAACCATCAATATTAATTGAGATGATGTGGATCAACTTGGTGTCTCTATTAGACAACTGTATATTGCTTTTAGTATATAATAGATAGATTACTTATCTTAGGCTCAAAATTTAATACATGATAGCAAACCAAACCATGTAAAAAAAAGGACCAGGCATCCCACTTTGGATGATTTGGCCCACGAGTGTATGGAAGAAAATATTGGGCAGTGTGATGAGGAGGCAGCAGCAGGAGGGAACAGATTTATATTTGATATGAAAATTATCTTTTTTGTTTCTGAAAATAAAGGGGAGATGTAAATGTAAAGTATGTAGACATGACAAGGAGAAATGTCCAGACCATTTCACTGCATCGGTTGTTGTCTGTCTTCTTGTCATGAATCAACTATTAGGGTGGATTGTTCAGTCAACTGGTGTCGCACCCGGACTTCTAGAGGATACTCACCGTACGAACTGAACAGTATTCTGATGGGATTACGGGGCTTACCGGCACCCGCATCCTCTTACGAGTAGGCCAACACTTATGTGTGACAACCCATCGCTACTGTTCACCGTCGATGTAAACTATCCCGTAGAAATCAGGACACTACCATTGACGTACTTCACACCATACACACATGGTACGTCAACGGCTTTGAACAAACTGATAACACAACATATCTCTAAGACACAAAATATTGAAATAAGTTGCAAATAGCTCTCACTAGAGCAGAGGTAGCAAATACAATCATCCAGAGGACACATGTCCCAACATAACATCATTACATCTCAGCGGAAGCATCCAAAGGGTCTGAGTACAGACAAATCCAAATAGTCTTAAGAAGCCGGAAACTGAAATAAAGACGGAGCCCAACCACGATGTCTCGGATCCTGCCCGGGTCCGCTAACTACTCGTCAGCAGCCTCGTCAAACTCCACGTAGTAGCCGTCACCTGGATCCTCGTAAGCGTAGTCTGCGGAAACCACAGCCCCAAAGGGGTCAGTACATAGACGTACTGGCAAGCAAGACTCACAGTTCACCAAAGTGTAGCCCGTCAACACCAAGCACAGATGCCTTGGGTTCAACGGTAGAAGGGGATATAAAAGATGCTGCAACTGGCTGCGCTAACCAACTACAGAGATTCTACCACTTCCGGCTAACAGAAAGGAGATAAGATCGAGTATTGTAACCAACTGAAAGATAACATCAAACAAACCCATCCTGGATCTCGCCCCTTATCCAAAGAAGCAATCCAAGGATAACTCACACAGTTGGATTAAAGATGAATCATGTTATTATGTCAATAAGCCTATTACTAGTCAAGTTGTTAATCATTGGGTGTAAGGTTGTTAATCATTAGATTCAAGTTGTCCTGAGTACTTGTTAGCAAGTACTTTCACCAAGTTAACCATAACCGCGGAAAACACGGCTTTCGAGAAGATTATCCCTGCAGGGTTGCACCAATTTGGCCGTACACGTATGAATAACCCGCCAGATGGGATGCCTCCCCCAAGCGGGGCACTCAACACAACTCAACTTCTTCGCATCAAGCCCAAAGCACCTTGGGCGCACGGCTAATCGAGCCCAGAAGAAAATGGACCCTCATAGCACTCTAAGAACGTGTCCCCCTATATGCCGACTACAAAAGTTCCACCCTGCGCTGGGCTCGCAAAAACATGCATGCGGCAAATGGAAAACACGAACTAAATGAGATGATTTGGACGAGATGCGAATCGAATCAAATTGAGGGGGGCGCCCATACTCGCTTCCCACATGCGGGTAGTGCGCTCATCATGGATCAGTAGACAAGACCCTTTTCCTATTAGGGTCGACACTAGCAGGCCTCAAAACCACACAGGGCCTCCTGCCGGTGCCTTATCATCAAATTATTATTAACAATAACATTAGCATGATTGATTGATTAAACATCGAGCCCCCAGAACATAATAAAGATATAGTAACTGAAAGTAACGGGTAACAGACTCGAGCAAAACAACCTAAGCATGCTAGTAAGACACTGGCTCAATCAATAGGGTGGTAGGAATGGTGGTGAGGCAATATCAGGGTTAAGGGATTCATGTGATAGGTTCGTAACAGAAACAACTACCACTAAGGCTAGCAGAAATAGACAACGGAAAGTATCGGTAACCAGGGTTGAAAGAAACACAATGGTTCGTGTGAGTGATAACTTGCCTGCAAACTCAGCAGCCGGGTACTGAGCTAGATCCTCAGAAGGGGTGCTGTAAAGATCGTCTGTCTCAACGTCGTCGTCTATTCGAGAAGAAGCAAACAAACAAGACAGAAATATAAACAATCAATATCATGGCATAGTGCACAATCATGGGATGATGCATGTCAAGTTAATGGTTGCATCAAAATAAACTAGCTAACATGGTAACACAATTTAAATGGACCCATATGCAATGAGATTGCATATAGAAAGGTCCATGAATTAAGTGGAAACAAATGTTTTACGATTAATTATTATGTGAAAGTTGTTAGCATGATGCATGCATGATGATAACAACAAAATAACAACAATAGATGCAAGTGGAAAAGGAATTTAACAAGTTTGGAAATCATTTATTAAGTTTGGAAATTTTAGGTTACTTAAACATGTCACACAAGCATTTGTTGTTTTCATCAATTTAAGGTCTTCAAAACAAATAACAAAATTCATATTTGAAAAGAATACCAAATTTTAGTTGGATTACATGTTTCAAATATTGAAATAGGAGTTAGGATGAATTTATTATGACTTACACAATATTAAACAAGTTTTAAATGAATTTTAAAACAAGTGTGAATTTTATTTGTTCAAAACATAAATTCAAATTCATATTTGAAAAGTTTATACTTTGATGGTTTGAAAACATATTTTTCATGTTCAAAAATAATTTAATTTGAGCAAGTTATGATTTTAGCAAATTTAAATGATTTAAACAAGGTTTAAATTATTTAGGCAATTTAAATTATTCAAAACATGAAACAAAATTTATATTTGAAAAGGTTATTTGAAATAGCATGGAAACATATTTTATTTGCATTTATTGGATTAATAATGAATTAGTTATTGAATTTAGCAAATTGCATTTGAATTATTTGAATTCAAATTTGAATTGCATTTTGAAAATTCAAAACAGGGAACAAATGATACCAAAAGGTAGACAATTTAATTTAGACTAGCACACATATTTTATTTTCATTTATTGGAGTTATAAAACTAAAGTTATAATCAAATTACTTTGAGGGACCATTCTGTGATTTTTAAGGACCTAGATTTAAAAAGAAACGCTGGTAAACTTTTGTTACGCACCGTGACCTAACCACAGTCACTGCCCCGTGGGCCTGTGGCCAGCATGGCGCGCGCGCGTGTGCGTGGCGGTGAGGCCCGCTGACGGGTGGGGCCTGCTCGTCAGTACAGCGCGCAAAAAGGTTGGCTTTATTCAGTGTAGCCAAGGATCGAACCCAGGATCGCGCGTAAGGTTCAGTTGCACTGTAACCAGTGCGGTGCTGCTGCAGTTTTGACAGAGATCGATGCGCGGACAGGTTATACTTCAACAGTCGCGTTAACTGAAATTTTAGCTGACGCGCAACTGAACCTAGCTAACGGAATCGAAGACGCCGGCGGCGAGATCCCGCAGATGCTGTCGTGCTCGTGCTACTGCTGCAGTTCATGTGCTAGTGTTGGACGCGTGCAAGTCTGCGAGGCGGAGCAGACAACGTACAGGGAGGAGGAGGAGATGGCCACGGTGGCGCTCACCGGGAGTTTGCCGTGGAGTAGCTCGGCGGCGAAGCGGCGGCGACGTGGATGGCGGCGCGGATACCGAGGATCTCCGGTCCCACTCAGGTGTCCAAACGGAAGAAGGGGTCTTGGTGGTTCGATTCCAGCAACTAGATAGGTAGGAGGTGAACGGAAACGACGGTTCCCATCGGAAGTTCAGAGGTGATCTCGCCGGTGAGGGAGGTACAGTGAGGAATTCCGGCGAGGGCGAGGTGGAGTTGGCGGCGGGCTCGAGGGGAACAGGAACTAGGGCTAGGTTTAGGTGTCTAGGGGGTCTAGGGGTACTTATAGCGGCCACGGGGCTCTCCTGGCCGTCGGGCGCGGCCGTACGGCGACGTGGCGCGGCGGATGCCCTGCCGTACTTGGGACAGAAGGAGGGGGCGGCCGCGGACCGTTTTTTGGGCCGCGCGGGCTGGCTGCGCGCGAGGAAAGTTGCGGGCTGGGCCGTTAGGTGCTGCGCGCGCGCGGCTGTTTCCTTCTTTTATTTTTTTTTGCTTTCTGTTTTTTTGTAGCAATAGAAAAGGGAATAGATTGGAGGGTTTTAGTGTTAGGCAAAAAATCCTAGAAAATTAGGGTGAGCTTATTATGTCAATTTCAACCAATTACCAAGTTTGGATTTCAAAAACATTTGAATTTTGGTACTGTTTGAAATTGGATTGTGTTTGATTTGAATTTTTATTACTAAATGGTTATTGAACAATATGTTTAAGAATAGGGTGATCAAAGAATTTAATTGGAAACAAAGAGTATAAAATGTTTTGGTTATTATTTTTATAATTTCAAATTGGGTTCTGTTTGAATGTTTTGGTTTGAATTTGACTAATTTTGTTAATTAATGAATTAATATTGAAAACAAGGTTTTTATTAGGGTGACCCCTATTGATTAAATGGATCAAAACATTAGAATGGTTTAGTATCTTTATAATTTCCAAATTAGGTGCTGTAGATGATTTGCTTTGAATTTGAAACCAATTTGGAAAATAATTAATTGGAATAAAAAGCATCATTTTATTAGTTGATCAATATGGAATAATATGAAAACAAATGGGTTGTTTTTATTTGAGATTTCTATTTAAAATGTTGTAACAGAGCAAGTATGAAATAGAGTTTGGAAATAAGTTGAATTTCAAATGTGAAAACAATTAAGAACAGATGCAAAACAAATAGTAAACAAGGCAAACAAATAAATAAACATGATGACATGATGCAATACTTTAATTAAACAGGAAAACAAACATTCTAGGGGTATTTTCATACTTGGGATGTTACAACTGGTCATGTAGTAATTGTGCCTTCCCTCTTTTCACAGTCTTCCCCACGTTTCTCTCTTTTTCATAAAGAACTACTCCCTCTGTTCCAATGAATAAGGCGCGCACGCTTTCCGAGATTTTCCTTTGACCAAGAATTGATCCATATATATAATAGTATTTGGTATAAAAATCAATATCATTAGAAAGTGCTTTTCACTACGAATCTAACAATGTCAAAGTTGCACTATGTAGTCAAGATATTGTTACTCAAATCTTTCGGTCAAAATTTGTCTTGAAATATGTGTGCGCCTTATTCATCGGAACGGAGGTAGTACATAATCAAACAAGGGAGGGAAAACTTCATATGGACTGTTCATTATCAAGTTTTCTCAAATTGTTTCAAGGGTAATGATACAACAATAAAAAAGATGGCACCTCAATGTCCTATATCCAAATGGGCATGTGCAGTAATGATCACATGTATCTATGATATACCAAAAGGAAAGCACGGGATAAACTTTCAGAGGAGTAGAAATATTAAATGACTCCATCCATTTCTGGTAGCGATCCGAGCATATGAAGAAGAACAGTCGCATGTGTTTTATCAAACTCACAACCCAAGTATTAAGTATTGGAGAATGTGTGGTTGCACCTTAGGGAGAAATTTATGATTACCTCTCTTACAGATGCACCTTTCAGTTTCGGTGAAGTCTCATTATGCCGATTTCATCTGTGGCAATTTTAGATACCATTAAAAATTAATTTTTTTATGGTTTATTGATAGAAAAATATTTCTAACAAAGGATAATCCGGCGAGGAGAAAATAGACATACTTTAAAAAAGCGGGTATTCTGTGATGCATAATAGTCTTTTGAACATCCTTTTCTTTGTCTCTAGTTAGTTAGTTTGCAATATTTGAAGGTTGATTCACCTCAATAAAAATATTGTCCCCTCCAGCTCAACCCCCCCCCCCCCCCGGACAGAGCCATCAGATCAAGATCCTACAAACACTGTTGGTCTAAAATGTTTAATTCAAAACTAAATCTAAAAAAATTGAAAAGATTCTAACAAGTTTTACATGTTCCATTTAGTACTCTGGGAAAGTTTTATTCCATTTGGACAAATAATTTATGATCAAATAGCATTTTACCTTTTGATCTCAAAACTGAAATAAATCATAAACCAATTGTCCCACCCGGACTTCTAGAGGATACTCACCGTACGAACTGAACAGTATTCTGATGGGATTACGGGGCTTCCGGCACCCGCGTCCTCTTACGAGTAGGCCAACACTTATGTGTGACAACCCATCGCTACTGTTCACCGTTGATGTAAACTATCCTGTAGAAATCAGGACACTACCATTGACGTACTTCATACCATACACACATGGTACGTCAACGGCTTTGAACAAAAGGATAACACAACATGCCTCTACGACACAAAAGATTGAAATAAGGTAGCAAATGGCCTTCACTAAGGCAGAAATAGCAAATACAATCATCCAGAGGACACATGTCCCAACATAGCATTCATTACATCAGCGGAAGCATTCAAAGGGGTCTGAGTACAGACAAAATCCAAATAGGCTTAAGAAGCCGGAAACTGAAATAAAGACGGAGCCCATCCACGATGTCTCGGATCCTGCCCGGGTCCGCTAACTACTCGTCAGCAGCCTCGTCAAACTCCACGTAGTAGCCGTCACCTGGATCATCGTAATCGTAGTCTGCGGAAACCACAGCCCCAAAGGGGTCAGTACATAGACGTACTGGCAAGCAAGACTCACAGTTCACCAAAGTATAACCCGTCAACACAAGCACAGATGACTTGGGTCCAACGGAAAGAAAGGGGGTATATAAGTTGCTGCAACTGGCTGCGCTAACCAACTACAGAGATTCTATCACTTCCAACTATCAGAAAGGGGATAAGATCGAGTGTTGTAAACAACTGAAAGATAACATCAAACAAACCCATCCTGGACCTCGCCCCTTATCCAAAGAAGCAATCCGAGGATAACACACACAGTTGGATTAAAGGTGAAACAAGTTATTGTGACAATAATCCTATTACTAGTCAAATTGATAATCATGGGGTGCGAGATTATGAGTCATTAGGTTTAAGTTGTCCTGAGTACTTGTTAGCCAGTACTTTCACCAAGTTAACCATAACCGTGGAAAACACGGCTTCTCGAGAAGATTATCCCTGCAGGGTTGCACCAATTTGGCCGTACACGCAAGAATAACCCGCCAGATGGGATGCCTCCCACCAAGCGGGGCACTCTACACAACTCAACTCTTCTTCGCATCAAGCCCAAAGCACCTTGGGCGCACGGCTAATCGAGCCCAGAAGAAAATGGACCCTCATAGCACTCTAAGAACGTGTCCCCCTATATGCCGACTACAAAAGTTCCACCCTGCGCTGGGCTCGCAAAAACATGCATGCGGCAAATAGAAAGCACGAACTAAATGAGATGATTTGGACGAGATGCGAATCGAATCAAATTGAGGGGGGCGCCCATACTCGCTTCCCACATGCGGGTAGTGCGCTCATCATGGATCAGTAGACAAGACCCTTTTCCTATTAGGGTCGACACTAGCAGGCCTCAAAACCACACAGGGCCTCCTGCCGGTGCCTTATCATCAAATTATTATTAAGTAATAACAGTAGCATGATTGATTAATTGATTAAACATCGAGCCCCCAGAAATAATGAAATAGTAACTGAAAATAACGGGTAACAGACTCGAGCAAAACAACCTAAGCATGCTAGTAAGACACTGGCTCAATCAATAGGGTTGTAGGAGTGGTGGTGAGGTAATATCAGGGTTAAAGGATTCATGTGATAGGTTCGTAACAGAAACAACTACCACTAAGGCTAGCAAGAATAGACAACGGAAAGTATCGGTAACCAGGGTTGAAAGAAACACAATGGTTCATGTGAGTGATAACTTGCCTGCAAACTCAACAGCCGGGTACTGAGCTAGATCCTCAGAAGGGGTGCTGTAAGGATCGTCTGTCTCAACGTCGTCGTCTATTCGAGAAGAAGCAAACAAACAAAACAGGAATGTAAACAATCATTGCCATGGCATTGTGCACAATCAAGATGATGCATGACAAGTTAATGGTTGCATCAAAATAAACTAGATAACATGATAACACAATTTAAATGGACCCCTATGCTAATTTGAGTGGCATAAGGGAAAGGGTCCATAATTAAGTGGAACAAATGATTTACAATTAATTATTATGTGAAAGTTGTTAGCATGATGCATGCATGATGGTAACAACAAAATAACAACAAATAACAATAATAGATGCAAGTAATAAAAGGGTTTAACAAGTTTTGGAAATTATTTATTAAGTTTAGAAATTTTGGTTACTTAAACATGTCACATAAACAACTATTGTTTTCATCAATTCAAAGTGTGCAAAACAATTAACAAAATTTATATTTGAAAAGAACATCAAATTTTAGTTGGATTACATGTTTCAAATATTGAAATTTGAATTAGGATGAATTTATTATGAATTAAACAATATTAAACAAGTTTTAATTGAATATAAAACAAGTTTGAATATTATTTGAATTTGATTTATTTCAAAACATAATTTCAAATTCACATTTGCAAAGTTCACACTTTGATGGTTTGAAAACATATTTTGCATGTTCAAAAATATTTTATTTTGAGCAAGTTATGATTTTTATCAAATTTAATTGAATTAAAAAAGTATTAAATTATTTAGGCAATTTAAATTATTCAAACAATGAAACAAATTTTATATTTGAATACGATATTCAAAATGGTATGAAAAACATATTTTATTTGCCTTGTTTGGCATTAGTATGAATTAGTTATGAATTGTTGCAAATTACATTTGAATTATTCAAATTTGAATTTTAAATGTATTTGGAAAATTCAAAACAGTTCAGAAATGGAATATTTGGAAAGATTAATAAATTTGGAACAGAAAACATATACCACTTTTATTTATTGGAATTATAGATTAAAAGTTATTAAGGTTTGAAGTTCAATGTTTAAATTTGTTATTTAATTGATTTAGGAATTAACAGAAAAGAATTGCGCAGAAACTTTTCCGACTGCGTTGTTAGCCAGCCACAGACACTGCCCCGTGGGGCCTAGCCAGCGTGGCGGGGAGCGAGTGCTTGCGTGGCCGTGAGAGTCCCTGACGGGTGGGGCCGCGCGCGCGATGGAAATAGCGAAAAAGTATTGCAGCCGCGGGGGATCGATCCCGCGAGCTCGCGGTGCGGGGCAGGGAACGGTGCCAGTGCGAATAACGTGTGTTTCGTGACAGTAAGCGAGTGCGAGCAAAGTTAACCCTACTGCTGCGCGCTAACTGAACTTTTCTGACGATCAAACGCATCCGCGACTGACAGAGCTCGACAGGGGCAGGCGGTGATCGACGGTGAGCTCGGGCTAGCGGTGCGTGGTGGTGCTGTGCTCGCCGGGGTGTGCGAGTCGTGCGGTGAGGTGCTATGAGCAGATCGCGACGGGGGGTGCTTACAGCGGGGCGTTCGTTGTTGACAGGGACAAGGAGGATGCCGACGGTGAGCGGTGGTTGTCGACGGCGAGGGGTGGCGACCACAGCTCCAACGTCCAGTTCCTGGAAACGACGACGACGAGCTCGGTGCGGCGATCTCGTTCCCGGGAAGATGGAGGCTCTAGAGGGACGGGAGGAGAGCCTTCAGAGAGCGGCCATGGCGGACAGTGAGGTTCAGAGGATGGGGTGGCGCAACGGGGAAGAAAAGGAAAGGCTTTCGCCGGGGAACAGGGAAAGGAGCTCACCGGGGGGTGTTGCCACAGTGGATCGAGGTCGAGGAGCGATGACGGCGAACACCTCGCTTTGATTCCGCTCCGGTTCAGAGAAAGAACAGGGAGCAGGGGGAGGAAGAGAGGAGACAGTGGCGGCTGCGAGGAGGTTTAGGGCTAGCAGGGGGTGGAGGCGGCGTTTTTATGGTGGAGCAGTGAGCCGTACGGCGAGCCATCGAGCGGGGTTGGAGCGATCGAGCGGCAGGGAAGCGATCGTACGCAGGGTGACATCAGCGCTAGGAGGAAGAAAGCGACAGCGCTGGAAGGGTACTGGGCCAGGTGGTAAGCGGGCTGGGCTGGGATAGGTAGCTGCCGCTCGTTTTTCTCTTTTTGTTATTTTTCGTTTTACTGTTTTTTTTTTGTAGCAAAAGCAAATGGAAGCATTGGATGGTTTTTAATGTGGTAAAATTTTTGGAAAATTCAGTGTAGGTTATTTAGACCATTAGCAAACAGATGCTAACTTCCATTGTCAAAAGTTTGAATTTTTTTATTTGATATTTGCATTTCAACCAACTTTGAATGAATTTTCATATTAAGTAAACCTTATGAAATCAAAGCATTTTAATAGGGTAGCCCCTATGAATTAAAAGATTAGAATTAGTTGATTGAATTGATAATGTTTATAAATTTGTTATAACTCAACTTGGGTGCTGTTTGAATGAATTTGATTTGAAATTGTAGGTGATTTGGAATTATTTGTTTGAAAAAAAACCCAGCAATTTATTAATTGAACATTATTGAAGCATTTGGAAACAAAAGAGGTTTTTGATTTGTATTCTTCATTTGAAAAGATAGACAAGTATGAAAACAAATGTTGATTAGAGTTTGAAATTCATTATGAAAACAATGCAAACAGAAATAAAACAAATGCAATGAGATGATGACATGATGCATTGCTTTAAATTAAACAAAGAGCAAAACAACTAGGGATTTTTCATACTTGGATGTTACACCAATTCCCAAATTAAACGAAATTTTGACTGAATAGTCAATGCGACGTATATGATGTCCTGGAGGTTTTTCATTTTATTTGGTTAGTTTTCATTTATAGTTACTTTTTTGGAACAACCGTATCCGTATGATGTTGATCCGGTGGCTCTCGGAGGGAAAAAGTCACCGAAGCTCTGTCCTCCCCCCCTCCCCCAAGTATTTCCAATAATTTCAGATCATAGAATAATGGAATTGATCAAAACACAAAAGTATGAATACGTATACGTTTTTTTGGCGACTTTGGAATGGCCATAATGATATTACTTTTAACAAGTTGGAGGTCATTAATTTTGTGAAGGTAGCGAACAGAGATATGTATTGGCTCCATATGTGGACCGTTCTTCCATCCACCGATCAACATGGTCATATGGACTCTAGATGTTCTCGACTGTCGTGATAACTCAAGAAATCCACAGGGAGGGTGGATGGTGGCAGGATAAGAGACTAAATTAGATGTGTAGTGTTTCTTATTGTTCTAGGTGATTTCATCATAACTTTCTGTGATCTTTAAGGTTTTATCTTTATACTTTGTAGTTGTAACTTTGTTAAAAAGTATACAATAAAGTATTTCTATGTGCATCACTTTCCTGTCGAGGCCAGGGCTCTGTTTCTCCGTTCGACAATTTTGTTTGTTTAACCTTGTGTTGATATTATGAGTTGCCCAATTTAAATGAAAGAGAAGAAAATAGAAATCTCCATTTCCTCATAAGAACTCCTCCTATTTATTGGGAGCCTGAAGGGGACCATTTTTTCAGAAAAAATAACTAAGGAAACTTGCAACAGGCCAGCTTAGGAGATTAAGATCTATAAAGTCCATATGGTTATCTCGATATTCCATGAGTATGTCCTTTGCTTCAAAATCCATGTAGTGATAGTACAGAAGCAACACAACTATTGGCCAATGTACTGCGACAACTTGATGGTTCATGTCAAGTAGTTGGCAAATAAAGAGAACAAGAGAACAATCCAACATCCACGTGCTTTCGTTGCATATCCCATTGTATATAAACTTCTTGTAATCAGGGTTCTGTATCCAGTGTTAACATGTAGGGCATCCAAGAAACTTATGATGATGGAGCTAATTCCCGCATCATAAAGAGAACAAGAGACCATTTTAATCATGCCTGTGATCATAGTGACCCTACCCTATATGGTAGTGCCCTGTTGTTGGAACTCATAAGGCCATTTCCTAGATTAAGGCTCCTATAGACTTTTGGACGACCGTAAGACCATGAAGGATATGGCCGCCATGGTGGCAGAACGTAACAAACATCTCAGCGTCTCTGAGTTGCGCTAATTCTTTTGCTTCACCTCTCACTCCAGTCTTGGTGAGCAGGCATGCTTGACATCTTGCATGTTCGCCGGCCGTGGGACATTTCACAACACCAGAACATCCTTGAAGACATTGACACCTTATTTAACAATACCTTCGCCGAGTTTTCACTACAAGGGGATTGGGCCCCCGGGACATCTATGTAAACATGAGTCACATGCAATGTGTATTGCTTTGGTTGCCAAACAGATTAAGACTATCCGTAGTCATTACCAACCTGACTTTCCTTTACTCTGACCCGACTGTTGCTAATATAAGATAGAGTATTTTCTATTGGAAACCAGCTGGTGGCTGTAATGAGACTTTATCACGTCCAAGTGCATGCGTTCTATTCTTGGGAACTCATGAGCTTTTTTTCATTCTCATCGGCCTTATAACATTGTACATGAGGAATGAGAGAAATTACCATACAACTTTCTGAGGACAATTCTTTCTAGGCTTTTATTGTGATTGCTTTCACACTAGACACACTATACTTTACGAGTGCTCGTTCAATTGCTGAATAGGATTATGCAGAGATAGGATCAACATAGGATGGGCGGAGAATCGTCAAAAGACTTGACCTCTAAAATTTCACGAATCTCTATGAGTTAGGTAATTTCTAGATCAACCTCGGAACCATGAAAACATGAACACAACTAAACATGCGACGATACGAAAGGGTAGAACAATACCATCATCCAAAGTACATAGTTGGATAAAATAGAGAAGCTCCAATTCCCTGTAGTCAAGCATCGACGGCTACACACATGTAGATTGTAGATAGATGATGCATCCAATGATGCACACATGGTATTTTGTGTGGGGAAAGTCAAGAGGGCACACAACTTTCTTGGCATCATCAACAAAATGAAGAAAAAATTTCTCTTTAGGTAGAAAGAAGTGAGGGAGGATGAAATAGAGGGGGTAGGTTTCACACACGGATGATCCTTCCATGATACTACCAGTTGTGTGGCCCAATTAGGCACGCCACACCACTTCTATTTGGAGCCATCTTGCAGTCCCTGAGACTTTATTTGTGGCGTGGGTCAGTGTCCATGACACTAACACTGCATATATATTAATGGCGTGGACATATTTCACCATGCCAATAGTATTTTTTTTATCTTGGTGGTCCCTTTGAGGCGGTGTGAACATACATCTCGGAGCCACTAGTAACTGCTTAGTAGTTGCGTGGGCATTTATGAAATGCCACTAGTATTTTTTTCACACAGTGTTGTGATACAAGTGGCACGAGCTACAGTGACCCTCCACTAGTATGTATTCATCTATAAACACTTTCTACTAGCGTGGAACGGTGCCTCTAGTACGTAAAATGCTCAGGCTGATTATGCAGTTCAATACTGATGAGGATCTCCTACAAGTTTATAGAAGCAATATTCCAAGGCGGAAGGCGTTAAACTATTGAGCGAGTAGCTTGCGGCTGTGCCGAAAGACTTCCTCGGACCCTCGCTGGTGGAAGTGAGAACTTCTATTTGTGGAGAGAGTCCTCACCCTAGGGTAGGGCATGCCCGTGATGACCTGCCGAGCCCCTGGGCCATGTGGAGAGCATGATGCCAGGTTGTAGTGTTTTTGTTGGTATCCAACACTGGCTCTCGGAGGGGCAAAGTCAATGAAGCTCTGTCCCCCCCTCTCCCCCAAGTATTTCCAATAATTTCAGATCTTAGAATAATGGAATTGATCAAAACACAAAGGTATGAATACGTATAGGATTTTTTTGGTGACTTTGGAATTGCCATAATGTTATTATTTTTAACAAGTTAGAGGTTACAAATATTTTTAAGGTAGCGAACAGAGATATTTATTGGCTCCATATGTGGATCGTTCTTCTATCCACCGATCAACATGGTCATATGGACTCTAGATGTTTCCGACTATCCTGACAGCTCAAGCAATCTATAGGGAGGGTGGACGGTGGCAGGCTAAAATACTAAATTAGATGTGTAGTGTTTCTTATTGTTCTAGGTGATTTCATCATAACTTTGTGTGATCCTTGATGTTTTATCTTTATACTTGCTAGTTGTAACTTTGTTAAAAAGTATACAATAAAGTAGACAACATGTGCATCACTTTCCTCTCGAGGCCAGGGCTCTGTTTCTCAGTTCGACAAAAAAAAATTGTTTAACCTTTCTTGTGTGTGTTCATATTATGAGTTGCCCAATTTAAATGGAAGAGAAGAAAATAGAAATGTCCATTTCCTCATAAGAACTCCTCCTATTTATTGGGAGCCTGAAGGGGACCTTTTTTTCAGAAAATATAACAAAGGCAACTTGAAATAGGCTAGCTTAGGAGAGCAAGATCTATAAAGTCCATATGGTTATCTCGATGTTCCATGGGTATGTCCTTTGTTTCAAAATCGATGTAGTGATAGTACAGAAGCAACACAAATATTGGCCAATATACTGCGACAAATTGATGGTTCATTGTCAAGTAGTTGGCAGATAAAGAGAACAAGAGAACAATCCAACATTCAGAAGCTCTCGTTGCAAATCCCATTGTATACAAAATTATTGTAATCGGTGTTCCGTATCCAGGGTTAACGTGTAGGGCATCCAAGAAACTTATGATGATGGAGCTAATTCCTGCTTCTTCCATTTTGATCATTCCTGTGATCGCAGTGACCCTACCCTGTATGGTAGTGCCCTGTTGTTGGCACTCATAAGGCAATTTCCTAGATTAAGGCTGCTATAAACTTTCGGACGACTGTAATACCATGACGGATATGGCCGCCGTGGTGGCAGAACGTAACAAACATCTCAGCGTCTCCGAGTTACGTTAATTTTTCTACTTCACCTCTCACGCGGGTCTTCGTGAGCAGGCCTGCGTGACATCTTGCATGTTCTCGGGTCGTGGGACGTTTCACAGACACCAGAACATCCTTGAAGATATGGACACCTTATTTAACAATAGCATCACCGAGTTTTAACTACAAGGGGATTGGCCCCCCGGGACATCTATATAAACATGAGTCACATGCAATGTGTATTGCTTTGGTTGCCAAACATATTAAGACCATCCGTAGTCATTACCAACCGAACATTCCTTTACTCTGATCCGACTGTTGCTATAATATTTTCTACTGGAAACCATCTGGTGCCTGTAATGAAACTTTATCACGTCCAAGTGCATGTGTTCTATTCTTGGGACAGCTCATGATCTTTTGTTCATTCTCATCGGGATTATAACATTGTATACGAGAGGTGAGAGGAAATTACCATACAACGTTTTGAGGACAATTCTTTCTAGGCTTTTATTGCAATTTCTTTCACACTAGACACACTATACTTTCCGCGTGCTCGCTCAATTGCTGAGTAGGATCATGAAGAGATAGGATCAGCATATGATGGGCGGAGAATCGTCAAAAGACTTGACCTCTAACGTTTCATGAATCTCTGTGAGTTCGATAATTTCTAGATCTGTGAAAACATGAACACAACTAATCGTGCGACAATACAAAAGGGTAGAATAATATCTTCATCCAAAGTACACAGTTGGATAAAATAGAGAAGCTCAAATTCCCTATAGTCATGCATCCACGACTACACACATGTAGATTGTAGATTGATGATGCATCCAATGATGCACACGTGGTATTTTGTGTGTAGAAAGTCAAGAGGGCACACAACTTTCTTGGCATCATCGACAGAATGATGAAACTTTTTTCTTTAGGTGGAAAGAAGTGAGGGAGGAAGAAGTAGATGGGGTAGGTCTCACAAGCGGATGGTCCTTCCATGACACCACCAGTGGTGTGGCCCAATTAGGCACGCCACACCACTACTATTTGGAGCCATCTTGAAGTCCCCAAGACTTTATCTGTGGCGTGGGTCAGTGTCCATGACACTAACACTGCATATATATCACTGGCGTGGACATATTCCACCATGCCAATAGTAATTTTTTTAAATCTTGGCGGGCCCTTTGAGGCGGTGCGAACATTCATCTCGGAGCCACTAGTAACTGCTTAGTAGTGGCGTGGGCATTTATGAAATGCCACTAGTATTTTTTCACACATTGTTGTGATACTAGTGGAATGAGTTATAGTGACCCTCCACTAGTATGTATTCATCTAGCGTGGAAAGGTGCCTCTGGTACGTAAAATGCTCAGGCTGATTATGTTGTCCAATACTGATGAGGATCTGCTACAAGTTTATAGAAGCAATATTCCAAGGCGGAAGGCGTTAAACTATTGAGAGAGTAGCTTGAGACTTTGCCGAACGACTTCCTCGGTCCCTCGCTGGTGGAAGTGAGAACTTCTATTTGTGGAGAGCCTCCTCACCCTAGGGTAGGGCATGCACGGGATGACCCGCCGAGCCCCTAGGCCATGTGGAGTGCATGATGCCAGGTTGTAGTATTTTTGTAGGTATCCATCACAGTTCCAAATAAAGGCACTCCTGTGCACAGGAGGAATGACTTGATTGGCTTCAATGCTTTCCTCGTGAGCTTGAGATAAGGTTTGCAATCTTCCGAGATGTGTTGAGATGTGAGTCAGTGTTTATAAGTGGGGACAAAGCTCATATATCCTGGTTTTTTCTTATGTGGCGGTAGCCGTTTGTTGTATGTTTGGACATGGGCCCATATAGGACACAAGGCTCAAATCGGGAGTCGTACTCACGGTGACCACTGGCCCGGAATCGATGCGTTGGGCGGCCATTCGGCGCGGCCGGTCGGAAAATTTAATGCCGACGGTCCTTGAATCGAGAGGCATGTTCATCACCATCTCCAGTCGAATTAGGGTGCCGGATGGATCCCGTGAGGTACACAATTAGCTGTTGCCAAACTTTTCAACGAAGAAGTCAATGGACCAGAAGGGGATCACTTGACCGGGAGAGAGGGGATGTCGTTGTTGTTAACGGTGAAGTGGGGCATCCAGATCTAAGTCTCGATATAACTAGATCACTTAACCACTACCGGGTGCGCCAAGTGTGGAGGTCTTTTATGACCGTAACTTTGTGTTCCCAGGGGTCAGGCTTGTAGATCGGGATAGAATGCGCACCACTCGGTAAAAAACCATACACATGTTTGTGTGGAGGATTGTATTATCCGTCATTTGCTCGACGATCACAAGGTAAATGTCTATCTCTCATATGTTGGAAGGATGAAAGGTGTAAGATGATGTACCATGGGCACTTGTGCGTGAAGTATGTGCCCCTTTCGGCGCCACAAATCCCTTATATGTAGTGTAAATCAGGGTAACACAATGTCGACCAGTCCCATTGATAGTTGCACGTATGCTAAACCCTATCAAGATGCATCAAATACGATATGTGTCGGATTACAACTATTATACTCCAAAATGGTGCGTCCGGGCCTACGCGTCTGGTCTGGACCATCGTGGTGGGCCACTCTAGTCCACAAGTTCCATCTTCCTTTACCATGGGCCTACCTGGGACCCATGATCTCTTTAATATGAACATTGCAAGAATGTATCGAATAATATGAAAATAATAGTAATCATGAACAACATTTATGAACGCCTGATGGGTCACTGCAATGAGTTGCCATGTTAGAATAATTATAATTAGATTATTTTTAGTTTTCATCTTGTTTTCTTCATTTCAATTTTTTTTTATTGTTTGACACATGAAATAAAATTGAAACTGTAAAAAATATTGGAACATGGAACTATTTTTGGACATGATAATTTGTTTCAAATGCAAGAAAGACGCTGAATATTTTTTAAACATACGCGATTATTTTTTTATATTATGTGATCTTTTTTTCATGTCAATTTTTTCCCGTACATATTGAAAAATGTTCACTAAAAAACAATAGTTCGGTAGGTACAAAAAAGAGTTCACGGCTTCCAAAAATGTTCATGTGGCTAAAAAATTACGTTGTTTGAACAAAATGTTTGCTGGGTTCAAATAAATATTCACAGAGTCTCAAAAAAGTAGGTCATTGTTTTACAA
This sequence comes from Alopecurus myosuroides, assembly GCA_028641055.1. NCBI lineage: Eukaryota > Viridiplantae > Streptophyta > Magnoliopsida > Poales > Poaceae > Alopecurus > Alopecurus myosuroides. The sequence continues at coordinate 763,605,968 of CM054057.1, forward strand.
CGAAGTAGAATGTTCATAGTCAAGAAAAGTACGTGTTTTGAATAAAAATTACCACTTCCAAAAATGTCCAAGTATATTCATGTAAATAGAAAAATAAATAACGAAAATAATCAAAATAAAAAATTAACCTAAAGGAAAAATAGTACGTTTTTTTAGTAAAAACACAAAAAATGTTCATGCGGGCTTATGCCGAGCCACCCAGGGGCGAATCAGTTCCAGCGGTCGCTAAAAGAGGATTATAGTTCATGCGGGAGGTCAAGGCGTTCCTATTCACCACATTTTGCGCCAAACACCCATGTTACCGGTGGCGATACGATGCGTGTTGATCTCAGAAAAAAATAGTTTGAACTTCTATCCAAACTAGTAAACGTGTGCGTGCTATGCACGTCTCCATTTTTTAAACAAAAATCCTTATAATTTTTTTAGTTGAAATGAGTTAAGGTCTTTAAATTTTTATATGTACTAATCGACATGAAAAAAAATCTAACAGAAATATGTTTAGGCCAACTGCTCATTTTACAATGGAAAGAAGAAAACATTGAATTTCCTTCACGTACGTTCTGATTTTTGACGGAGTCTAAAAACCAATGTCTTCAAGAATGTGAGGCAGCCCGGTCATTACCACATATTATCATGTTCTCTGATCCACGTCATGTGCACAACAAATAATTGTTAATTAGGTGTCCAAATCTTTTTATGACAAGTAGAAGACATTATTAGATAAAGCTGAAGGTGGCAGCAGGATCCGCCATAGGAAGTTGTACTGTAATTATTCAACTGTAGGCATCAGAAGACTAATGGGATTATCAAATTGGCCTTCATGTGGCGTACAACATGTATATTATGAAAAAGTAGTAAAAATAGAAGACAATACCAAGAATAAATTACTATATTTCAATAAATGAAAACTGGAAATGGAGTTCAGGTCATCACAAAATAGAAGAAACTCTAAATATCACATTGATTCCATCGATACTTTAGCTGGCCCCAAAACAAAGGATATGTTCACTGGAAAAATAAACTACCGAAACTATTATCAGATTAATCTATTAATTAGTAATTACCATTTGTCGGGATGGAAAAAATCTACACAAATGTAGAAAGCAACACTCCAAGTAACAGGTCCATGAGTCCATGTCACATGAAGTTTTTACTTTCATGGTCAGAATAAAAGTACAAGAACTCAAACAATATACTCCCTCCTATCCGAAATAAGTGTCGCTACTTATCTCGAACTTTCTACTAGCCTAGCACTGTTTCCATGACACTTAAATCGGATCGGAGGTAGTAGTAGACTCCAGGTCTATACCATTATGTTGAAATAAAATTTTGCATATACAAGAATGAAGTTCCCAAGAGATAGGTTCGATACACAATTTTCGCTCTTCTCCGAATAGCAAGTGGCATGGTTAATCCTTTTAGCTTTAATTTATTTTTAGACATTCACCGGGTAACGATGGATGCTGCTAGCCCATGGGCCTTCCACACCGGAGGATGGCCGTATACACATCCAACCAACAGTGCTGCACTCGTACCCTGCACCAAATCCAATCATCCACACCCTGTCACCTCTCTTCATTTGGTGTTTTGCCTCGATGTATGCCATCTCATACCACACTGCTGCGGTCGACTGGTTTCCAAACCGATGCAGAGTCATCCTCGATGGTTCTACATCCTTGTCTGATAGATTAAGACCATGTTGTACTGAATCGATAACAGCTGGTCCACCGAGATGGATGTAGAAATGCTCAAATGAGACACGTAAGTTGGGGATGTATGCTCTTATCTTCTTCCAATATAGAACGGTTTTTGCCACAGTGAAGAACATAAATTTGAGAAGCTCTGATACCGGTAAGACGAGAGGTGCCGTGGAGGTAATATTGGCCTTGAGTGCGTGTCCGGCGATAGCCATAAGGTCCTTCGAGAGAGAAATCCCTAGGTTTCCCTTTTCATCTTCCTCTTGATAAACACACTGATAGGCAGAGTTATTTGCAGAAGTGATTGTCCGCATCACATGTGCAAGCCGAAACCGAGCTTTTGACCTGGAAGTAGATAATATTTTGGCGGCACCGCCCATGCGGAACAATATGTTAGCCAGATGCATCGAATGGTTATTTCCAAAATAGTAGCACGGCCCCGTGGTCTCGGTCGACACCACTAGAGCGCGTGACCCCCAAGGCATGACCTGCAACATGTTACTGGCTAGGCCAACGACCGTCACCGCCGCACTGCACCCCATTCCAGAGAGGTTAATGACTCGAGTGTTAGATTGCAAATTGTATCGGTTCGTAATAGTGTCGGTGATGCATGGCACGGGGCAAAACACACTTCAATTGGTGATAACAATGTCGATTGTATGAATGTTGATGCACGTCTTGGCCAACAGGTCGTCAATCATCGAGAAGACGACCAACTCCGCCTCGCCGCATGCTTCATATTGCCTGCAGTATGGATCGATGTACAACAGTGCAGGTGGAAAATATGTCTCATCACTCATGCCGGAACGCTCAAGAACACGATCTATGAAGGTGACAGTAGAATTATTGAGGAAAGGCATGAGATGTGCATGCTCAAGGAGTGTGGCCTTTGGGTATCTACAAGTGGTGCTTGGCCGGAAGCATGCATAATCAACAAGGTACACGGTTTTACGACGGATTGCAAAGTATCCCGAAGCCGTGACAGTCAAAAGAGCGACAACTAGGATTAGGTGGATGGGACGGATGGCGCTAGGTTGGTGCATAATATGTTGTACTGAAGCGGCTAACCATTGGGTAAATTTTTTGAGAACTGCTTCTGCGCGTGTTTTCGTTGTGAAACTTCGCAGGACGACGGTGTTGGCAGCGCAATAGTGTAGCCATCTCTGGAGATTCAGATGGGATACATAACTAATGTTGGTGGGTCCGTGGGTGGTGCAGTGTAAGCCCGTCTGCAGGATAGCTCTTATAGGAAAATGTAACGGCGGGACCGAGAATTTTATAGAAGAGCTGCATGTAAGGTTGTACCTTTAATGTGTTGTACTTATAAGAGAGCGCCCAACTGTGCAAGTATCAAGTGTCCTTGCCTCTGCTTCTAAAAAGAATGCCCTCGCGTCCGGTCTTTTGTCAACGTTTTTTCTGCATTCATAATCTTCCATAACAAGTGGTATCAGAGCAAGGTTCGAAGGTCGCGGTACGTTGATTCTAAGGAGTCAAGAAAATTGATCGGCCGATGCTGGTTCGTGGGCGAAAATCCATGAGTTTTTCGTCAGATGGGCAGGTGATCTAATTTTTCGATAAAGGAAAAAAAGGCAATATGATCGATCAGGCTAGGTGAGCTGTACGGTTGTTTGTACTTGTGGGCCAAGCAGCAGGAAGGGGCCTCACATGACGTGAGTGCCTTGCTTTGGCAACAAAGAGCAGCCAGGGCCACAACTTCTGTACGCATGGTTGCGTGGCCTAGGAGGGCACTGCCATTGGCAGGTGTGGCAAACGTGTTTCGGTATGGAAAAGTGGATCGATCAGCGGAATACGAGATTTGGTATGGAAACAAAAAAAAAGGTACCGTGTCTCAGGTGGAGACCGAGGCGGACGGGGCCTTCACGTGCGAGTCGGAGGCGGAGCCTTGCACTTTAAAGCTGCAGCAGGGCAGGGTCAAAGACGAGCCGAAGCAAATCGATTTCAGCGGAAAAATATCTGTCAAGCAATACTGACGGATCCATCGGAACAGCAGGCGAATCAAGGCAATTGCTAGCATCGGGAGTTGAGCCAAGTTTAGAGGAGCAGTACGTGAAGCACAGGCAAAATTATTGCTACGTGCGCGCGGGTACAACAGCTCGGTTATTTCTTCGCGGGTCAGCTATACAAGAAAAATCATGGCGCCAGCGGGTACCAGATTTGAAGTGCAAAAGTTCGGCGGGACTGAAAACTTCGCGTTATGGCAGACAAGGGTGAAGGATTTGTTGGCACAACAAGGATGCTTGAAGGCGTTGCGGGATGTCAAGCCAGCTAAGATGGACAATGATGACTGGGAGGAGTTGCAAATTCAAGCAGCCGGGACCATACGGTTGTGTCTGTCGGACCAGGTCATGTATCATGTGATGGATGCGAATTCGCCGAAGAAGGTTTGGGAGAAATTGGAGAGTCAGTTTATGTCAAAGACTGCGACGACCAAGGTGTATTTGAAGCAAAAGTTATACAGGCTTAAGATGCAGGAGAGGTCAGATTTTGTGGAGCACATGAATACCTTTAATCAGGTTGTCACGGATCTAGCACGTCTAAGTGTGAAGATTGACGACGAGGATAGGGCTATTCTCCTTCTTTGTTCGTTGCCACCGTCCTATGAGCATTTGATCACTACGTTGACGTACGGCAAGGAGACTGTTCAACTTTAAGATGTCACTGCGGCGTTATTGTCCTATGATATGAGGAAGAAGAACAACGCAGAGGAAGGCGCTCATGGTGAAAGTTTGCTAGTCAATGGTGGGCAAGGCAGGCAAGGATACGAGGCAGGATAGAACAAGAAAAAGAAGAAGGTGCAGTGTCACAAGTGCAAGCAGTGGGGACATATCAAGAAGGACTGTCCAGATCTCAGTGGTGGGTCAAGTGCTAATGTAGTAACTCAAACGGATGACTCGGACAGCGATATTCTCTTAGTGTCAGATAGACGGTCTGCTAAAGGTGAAGCGTGGATGTTGGATTCAGCTAGCTCTTTTCATGCGACGCCCAATAGGGAGTGGTTCTCTTCGTACAAGTCTGGTGAGCTTGATACAGCCTACATGGGCGATGACACGGGCCACCGTGTTGCTGGAGTAGGTGACCTCAAAATCAAGATGTTTGGCGGAGTAGAGCGGATGCTTCGGGGAGTCAGGCATGTGCCAGGGCTACAGAGGAATCTAATTTCGCTTGGAGTTCTTCATGATGGTGGTATGATATTCCGTTGTGATCGGAATAAGAAGACCATGAGGATCATGGAAGACAAGGTGACCGTGATGATGGGAGAGAGGACATCTTCGCATCTTTACAAGTTGCGAGGGAGTACTATTGCAGGTGGAGTCATGGAGAATGGAGTTACGGGAGTAGCAGCTGTGTTCCACGGAGGCGGCGGGTCTGCGGCAGACTCGTCGAGTAGCTCTCGGTAAGCTACGAAGTAGACAACCCAAGTCCGAAGTACATGGAAGTTTGATGCTTGGACGAACTCAAGATGGTGGAGGATATTCGCCAAGGTGGAGTTTGTTGTATTTGTATCGAATATTATGTACGAGTGGGGTTACGGTAGGACTTGGAGTTGTAATAGGTGTGGACAGGATACGGTAGTGTTGTAGTCGAACATGTGTATCCTAGGGCCTCTCATATAATGAGGAGGCACCACATGTTGTAACCCATGGCGACTTGATAGCAGCAGGCGCGCAAGGGGAGCCGGCGGTTTGTGCCGGCGACCAAGGCGGCCGGTGCAACGGTATCGATGGGGAGGAGCGCCCATAGTCATGCCCCGCAGATGTAGGCGAGTTCGCCGAACTGCGTTACCAAATCTCGGTGTCGCCATCGTGCTGTGATTGTTTGTTCCTCGGTAGATCGGCTAAGCGCCTACGATTTGTAACGCTCAAATTATTCTTGTTCACGTTGGGGTAGATCATGTTTTCTAGATGGCACATGAGAACTACCTTTCAAAATAACTAGCATTTGCGAGGGCTTCTTTAAACATAAATTGATGGTAATTATACTAATTTATTCTCGCTCTTATTATCCGTCGACACATTCCTATATTTCATAAAAACTATTGATGATTTGTGTGTAACCTTGTGGTCTTATTTTTAAGCCGCTTTATTATTGAGCATAATGTTATCTTCATTGGTGCAGTTCATATGGTGTCTTTATAAGATTTTATGCCTACCTATCTTAGCCTATTTGTCTAATTTGCATTCCCATATAAGGCAATGTGGTTTATTGATTCATAATTTGTCAAAGCATACTATAAAGTATTTTATGTCACTCGCATGTGGTACATTTCTCTTTCTTTTCACCCCAATTAGTTTAAAAATAATTCATTATTTGACATATTTTTTATTTCGATGTTAGTTTCTCATATTCGGAACACTTTCTCACTTCTTTATGCATTAAGCTTGATTCCACACATTGTTTCTTAACAGTAGTTGGTTATTCTCCTCAAAGATTTCATTATGCCTTATTTGTGGTGCTTTTATAGGTATATACTCTTTGATTTTTTATTGGAGTATAAAGTCTTCGTTGTTGGGAAATATATCAATGAATGCTAGTTCATGGACATGTGTGTGTTAATCCTATTACCTACCGACCTTCTGATTTTCCTACCGCCAGAAAGATATGTATGGCATGGTTCCCAGTGCATCCATATACTCGTTTATTTATCTAGCATAGCTCCTTCTCGTTATTGTGTGAACTATGTTCGTGAACACCTATTATATCCGCCTAAATTCATTTCACGTCTATCTTTTGTTTTCCAACGACGGAACCGGTTATATGTCTAATAAATTTGAATGAAATCCATTTTTTCTTATTTTTCATTTGTTAATACAGATTTAATACACTAAATAAAATTATATCCCTCTAATTTTAAGAAAAATGGTCCTGATATAGTTAATTTTGGAATTTATCTGTAACTTTTATAGATGGAACCTAAATACTAATCTTCGGTCTTATGTGAATTTCATAAGTAAAGTAATGGTGGGAACTAATTATATTTCCTACAGAACTTTTTATTGTATAACCGCCCAAAAGGTATGCATCTCAAGGTCCCTAGTGCATTCAGATACTCTTTTATTTATCCTAGTGTATGGCATTTTTATCATTGCCAATAGTGTTAGTGAACACCTATTATGTGCAACTAAATTCTTTACATGTCGTCGCTATATGTTAAACATCAGAGACATGTTATATTAATATTCACCTCCGTCACTACATACGTCTAATGAATTTGTATGAAATCCAATTTTCTTATTTGTTTTCACTTATTAATCAAGATTTAATTTAGTCAACGGGGTTACACCTTATTAATGTTTAAGAATAAATATTAGGCGATTTGGTTATTTTTAGAATTTATCTGTATTTTTTATACATGGATCCTTAATATTTTTATACCTTATTTTAAATTTAAGACGTAGAATTTTCATCAAAATCGGAGAAGTGCGCAAACGTATATTTAGTTCGTTTTTATTTTGGGAGAAGAGGTGGCAGTCAGGCAGTGTATGCATGTCTCGTTAAACACCAAGCAGAACCAGGTCGACTTATTTCCTCTTACTCGATAGATTTATTTACTCCGTTTTTTCTTTCCTATCAATCCTCCACATGAACCGGTGTATGCGCATCTGCACGTTAGCTTTTCTATATTCCCACTTTTCCAATCTATCTACGTCATATATATAAGCTGGCACGTGGAATTTTTCTTTTTTCCTTGAGCCTCTATTCACGTGTCGCTTGTATCCACGTGCAGCTAACAATAGTTGTATGGAACGTGGCAATAGTTTGCGTAACTTTTTATCTTTTAAATCTTGACCATCGCAATAATAATCAATGGTGCATATATTTTTTTAAGTATATATGTGGATCAGTATGGTGTGTCAGACAACCCGTATATTGCTTCCAATATATAACAGTACTAGATAGTTAACACACCTTACTTTGATATGAGCTAAAATCGAGATGCAGAAATGTAATCAAACATTTAGTTATCGCAAAAATAAAAGAAACAGATAAGATATGCACCCATGACCCTACTCTAAATGTCACAGAAAGGACCAGCAACGGTTGTAGTGGAAGTGGCTATAAATTCGGCCTCCTCACTTCGCCACACATAGGTCACCACGAATAGGAAGGCACATAGTATAACACTTCTCGACACGACATGGATTGGGCACTTTATGTTAGGGACCTAAGGTCCTTGTGCCAGTTAATAGCGAACAACTTCGTCATTGTGATTATCATGACTGTCGTTACTACCTTCCTTTCAGGAATATGGCCAGGCTCTGGTAAGATTATTGCCTGGCCACTAGCCCTCCGTCCTCTCCATCTCTTCTTAGCTACCTTCGTACCAACTGCCACAATCAAGATTTATCTTATCCACCGTCGTCGTGATGTATACCTTGTCAATTATACTTGCTACAGACCAGATTCTAGCTGGCGCATGCCCTTGGCCAAGTACATCGAGCATTTGCCCCTGGTACATTTCAATGATAAAAACACAACTCATTTCGTGACACGCGTGCTCGAGCGATCTGGATTTGGTGATGAAACCAGCTTCCCACCTTCCTTGCACTATATTCCTCCACTGGGTGGATTGGATGAAACTCGCCTTGAGGCGGAACAGATTATCTACACGGTCATCGATGATTTGCTAGCAAAGACTTGCATCAACCCGCATGCAATCGACATACTAATCGTCAACTGCAGCATCATCAGCCTGACCCCGTCCCTTGCTGATATGATCATGAGAAGATACAAGCTTCGTGGTGACATACACAATCTGCAGCTATCTGGAATGGGTTGCAGCGCGGGGCTCATCGCGGTGGGTCTTGCAAGGAGCCTCTTGCAGACGGTACCTTCGGGGTCGAACGCGCTAGTGGTATCGACAGAGTTACTTTCTGGCGGCTACTACAAAGGATCGAAGCGTGCCATGCACATGACAAATATCTTGTTCCGCACGGGAGGTGCAGCCGTGCTCCTTTCAACGAGCAAGGAAAAAGCTCGTTTCCAGCTCATGCACGTTGTGCGGACGTCTACTAGCGCCCAAGACAAGGCCTACAAGAGTGTTGCTTATGAGGAAGACGAGGAGGGAAACCGGGGAGTAAATTTGTCAAAGGACATTATGGCCATTGCTGGTAAGGCTCTCAAGATCAATATAACCACCATCGCACCACTGGTGCTACCGGCCTCGGAGAAGTTACCGTACATAATATCCTTGGTGGCAAGGAAGGTGCTAAACGGAAGGACGAAGCTATATACCCCAGATTTCCGTGTCGCCTTTGAGCATTTCTGCATTCACGCCGGTGGGCGAGCAGTGATAGACGCAGTCCAGGGCAGTCTCGATCTGTCAGATGTGCATGTGGAACCATCACGGATGACGCTGCATCGGTTTGGGAACACGTCGAGTAGTTCCTTGTGGTATGAGCTAGCGTATAGTGAAGCTAAAAGTCGCACAAAGAAGGGGGACCGAGTTTGGATGATCGGGTTTGGATCTGGATATAAGTGTGTTACCGCTGTGTGGAAGTGCATTGAGCCAGTCCAACGTAATAATAGCGTATGGGCAAATTGTATCCATCGGTACCCTGCCCTTGAAATTTGGTCAATAAACATGGCGGGATGTGCGCCCATTTCTTTTTACTAATATAACAAGTTTACACTAGCAGTGTGACCCGTGCATTTGTCGCTGGTAGATTACTATATTTCTATATCCGGTTTGAGTTGCCATTTTATGTACTTACAAACTGGAATATGAAATGTGATTCCGAATAAAATGTGCATGTTGAGAGCCATGACTGATGTCAAATAACTACAGCATGATTACTTCTTTATATACTATCTAGCACCATGGCCCTAGCAAATGCAAGGGCATCATCTATAGCATGTATAATATATTTAAATGGACATTTTCCCTCCTATTTACCTATGTGGATGCAGAATACATAACATTTTAGACATGGATACATCTTTAAATGTGTAATTTTGACCTACTTTTTGTAATAGAATAATTGTGATTTTATTTACCTGCGATCAATATCTTGATATTGTATTATCTATACAATAATTATTTTGATTACTTATATGATTATAGTGTTAATATCTACAAGTACATTCAATGACAATAAGAGTTCTTGCAATTGTAATTAAACATTGTAAATACAATCCATGTAATGCCAAAAGAAAGTAAGTTAACAATCACATTAGAGTCAAGATGCACTTAGGGTGATATAGAGGGGGTAACCTTCAAATTGCATGCCCCTTCTTCTCCAGCTACCCATTTAGGGAAAATAATGTAAAACCCAACCATCTGAATATTTCTAATATATCCAAAAAATACTTTATCAAATAATATATTTTAGAATTTAACTAAAAATAAGGCATTCGATACAAACACCCAAAAAATCAACTATACAAGTATTTTAATGAAAGAAAACACTTCGAATAAACAATGACATTTTACTTTAGATGCCATGTAATCATATGATTTTTTTAGTAGTCTATATATTTTATCTATAGTTAAGTTTTTATATACATATGTGTATACACTACAAAATACATTCTGGTTCTCCATTTATTAAGTATACTAATGATCAAATTCGTAGTCTAGGTTGTAAGGATTTTAAATTTTAGAATCGGGATAAAATCCGTGTTCGTACTTCCATTTGGATGTTAAATATATGTACAATCATAACTAAAAGAATTCTACAACTCCCGTGATGCAATTTTTTCAGTTTTACGTTACATTTGGTTCTTCATGTGGAGATATATAAAATAATCACGTAATGCATCGGTTTCTTTATATTAGTAATTTCTACACATAGAAGTATAAAATAAGAACTTTTCATTCTCGTTACTATTAATGGGTTATTTAAAATAAAAAATACAAATATCCCAAAAGTCGTCGATAACATCATAGTAAAATATAAAGTTCGACGCGATGTTTTTGACGTATGAATGGCCCACGTAAGACGCAACAAATGATCACAACGGCTGCGAATAAACCATATGGATTGCACAATATTTTTCTTTATGCACATAGATTAGAGAGTACTTGGGGAGAACACAGTTCATTATTGGGCTGGTTGAGTCTAGACCGTCAACCTACACATTTTTTCCTTTTCATTTTTTTGGTGAAAGTAAAGAAACGGAACAATACATGCTAGATTACTAGTCTCTATACCATTATGTGGAAAATAAACTTTTGGATATAAAAATATAAAGCCACCAAGAGATAAGGTTCGATATACTCCTGGCTCTTCTAGGAGCAGAAAACGACACTGAGGAAACCCTTTTAGCTTAACTCCTTACGGAGATATTCACCAGGTAACGATTGATACAGTCACTCCAGGGGCGATCTGCACCGAACGATGGTCGCATGCACACACATCCAATGGTGTTGCACTCATACCCTGAAGCTATTTCGATAATCCACACCATGTTTCATTTCTTCATTCGGCCCTTAGCTTCTATGTAATTCATCTCATACCACACTGATGCGGTCGAATTGTTTCTGAATCAATGCAACATCCGCGATGGTTGCTAGCTTTGTCTGATAGATTGAGACCATGTTGTGCTCAGTCCATAACCATTGGTCCACCGACATGGGTGCAGAAAGGCTGAAATCACGACATAAATCTTGAAGACTGATGATGTGATCCTCTTCAAGTAGTGAACTACTTTTTCCCACAAGGAAGAACATAAACTTTATAAGCCCTTATACCGGTAAAACGAGATGTGCAGTTGATATGATTTTTGCCATGAGAGTCATAGTATCCCGCAATAACCTTATGGTCCTTTGAGAGAGAAAATCCTATGATGCCCTTCTCATCCTCGTCTTATTATGTACGCCGGTAGGCAGAGGTATTTGAAGCGGTGACCGTCCGTATGGCATGCGCAAGCCGAAACCGAGCATTTGACCTGGAAGTGGATAACTATTTGGTGGTTACACCCATATGGTACAAAATGCTAAGCAACTGTTTGTAAGGGTTACTACTCACATAGTAGGATTGCCCAATTTTATTGGTTAATAACACTAGTGCACATGACTCCCGAAACATATTACCCAAGATGTTCCTCACTGTTCCATTGTCGTTCTCGTCGCGCAACACCCCATCCTAGAGAGTAGATGACATGAAGGTCCTCTCCTAACTTGTATATGTTCACAGTATTGTCAGTGATGCATGGCAAGAATGTCGAGGGAGTGAAGGATGATCATGGCCAAAAGGTCATGTAGTAGAGAAGAAAACGAGAAACTCTGCCTCGGAACTTGCTTCATCTAGCCTATAATGTGGCTCGACATATTGCAGTGAATGCGGTATAATGGCTCATCGTTGATACCGGAGTGCACAAGAACCTGACCTATCTTTCTCTCAAAATAGTAAATACAAGCTGCGAATTTAATTGTAGAATGCGGTATAATGGCTCACTGTTCCAAACGCGTTGTACCGGCCGCTTGGCCCCCCTCTTCTATGAAACCGATGCGTCTTTCCAAGACGTATCCTTAAAAAAGAATCGGAGAGGAAAGGCGTGAGATGTGCATGCTTGAGGCAGGTCGCCTTTGAGATTCCACGTACGGTTGCAGCTTGGTAGAACGAAAGCATAGTCAAAAGCATACGGTCAGATGAACGCCGACTTGGGGTAAGCTTATGGGACTGATGGTACTGGGATGGGCGTAAGCTCGCGTTCACCGGCAAGTTATTGTGCAAATTTTATGAGGATAACAGCAATGAATACCGAATTGGTGTCAAAATGAAAGCCGCGGATGCAGTCTGAAGCACTTCATGACCACGAACTATCATCATATACTTGCAGTATGCAGAAGCTATTCATGGCGATTGGATGACGGAAGTACAATCCATGGTGGGATATTTTCGAAGAAGGGCATGATGTAATACCCTTGTAATTGTGTACTACTAAAGATTGCGAAAAGCCTACAACTGTGGAAGTCTCACCTGTATTTCCTAGTTAAGAACATCATAGGAGACATACTTAGTGCCCTACACTCCTAGGACGTAAGTGTGCTAGGAAACCTAGAGGCTATTCTCCACTACGAAAAGAGTGGTGATATTACGTATGATTGTATGGGTCCATGCATGCCGACTTCTCAAACACTTTTGACAGCTTTTTATTCACGTTTCTTAAACACTGTAGGACATGTGTAAGAAGTCAAGAAAAATATGCTCTTCGTGTTCAGAGAGATTCCAGCGATCAAATTCTTGGAGAATTCACGAAGAGAGAAGTCACTCGACGACATCTGCACTCTCTGTTGCGAACCTGAAGGCACGAAGAGAAGTCCTTCTTTGAGCTACACTTTTTTCGACTTTCCTTTTTCCTTTTTTTATTTTGTGCAATTTAGTCTAGAATATAAAAAAATAGAGATTTTTCACAAACTTGTTGTCAATGGATTACTTAGTTTGCTCCAGGATGATGTGTGGGATTCGTGTAAATGATGATATTGGTCATGGTTTTAAGAGTTCAAAGGGTCAAGACTCAAGACAAGCTGATCCGCCATCTCCGATTTTGTTTAATATCATGGAGGATTTGTTTGATGTACTTACAACGGGCGGGATCGACTTTGCCATGTGCCAAAGACTCACGACAAAGGCCGCAAACACACGGCAACACCTTCGCCGTGTGCCGCACACAACACGGGGAAAGAAGGATGTTGTCATAAAAAATATCCCCTTTCTCGCTCGTCATGGCGAGGACGGAGCACGTGTTGGGGACGGTCATGGATCGTCAAGGAAGGCAGAGGCACCAGCAGTGAAGAGGCGGCAGCGCATGAAGGGACCTCGCGTAGAAGAACATGCTCGCCGCGCTCCAGCTACTCTTAGATGTCGTCAAAATCGTCGCGTCACTCGCCGAGGAAGGAAGAAGCGGTAGAGTTGAGGGGGTGGCGACGCGTGAGGATACGTCAGGTGGACGACAGTGGCCGAGAAGGAGCCCCGTGCATGCACAAAACGAGCTCCATGGTGGGGGCGGCGCAAGTAGAACACAAAGGCGACTCACGTCGAGCGAGCTCCATGGAGACAACGACGAGAGGAGAACATATCAGTGGCGCTGCTATTCCGCACGTTCGTGTTAGTAGAGGTACAGGTCCCCGCTCTGCATCCGCATGTCCTATGTTCCGAGCAGCGTGCCCCGTCGCCGCGCTCCAGCTGCACGTCATGTCACCGCCGCGGGACCGAGCCGCACGCCCCATCGCTTTCCTGAACTGGGGCACAGAAGAAATTAGGGTCGGGTTGAGGAGAGAAGGAGAGAGAGGAGTAGCGTGAGATGGGATGGACGGCTCAGATCCGCTACCACGTCAGCGATCGAGCAGATGTCATCCCAGGGGTCGATATTTTGTTAGCAATAATCTTGCCTTAATCAGGTTTAGGTATAATTAGGAATTAGCAATAGTTTATTCGGCAAGGTTGCCATGGCAGTCTAGTGCATGCCTTACGTGAATCCTAGTTCCTGTACTAGTTGGTTTGCTGTTTGGGTATGTGTCCTAGTCGGTCAGCTAGCTAGCTGAGTTGGATACGAGTAGGCTCACGAGCGATGCCTTGGTACGTGTATATAAGCACGACTGTGGGCTGTGTTTTGCAAGAACTTGTACCGTGAGATTTGACAGCAATAAAGAGAAAATCAAAAGGCGCGATACGTGCCCTTGGCAAAATATTTTCTTGCGCGTGTGTCCGTCTAGTTTAATGTGATCGATCTTGTGGGGAATCCCAACAATTGGTATCAGAGCGAGGTCGAAAATTTGAGGTCACGCTTGCCCCGGGGAGGCGACCAGTACTAGCGCCTCGGGGCGGGCGATCGTCGTTCGATGGAGGGACATGGAGGAGACGGCGGGAAGTTGTCGTCGGCAAGGCGATGGAGGTGGATGATCGTTGATGCGACGGTGGTGCCGAGGTGCGGTTCCTGGAGTTTCGTCAAGATCGTCAATCGGGTGTTAGATGAGTCAAAGTGTGTGCACACGTGTGGTCGGCGTCGTCCAAGTGAGTCGTTGTTGTTTTCAAGTGCTCGTTTCTGTGAGGATCCGTTGCAGCTGAAGCGCGTCACGGTTAAGGTGTGCACGGTGTATTCCGTGAGTTGTGTCCATGTCCAAGTGGAGCGTCCTGGTTGCGGCCAGTGTGATTCGGTGCGATGCCGAAGGCGGACGGTGGTAAGAAGAGCTACCGTAAAGCGAGGAGGTGTGCGACCTGTGAAGGCTACGGGAAGCAAGTACAGAGAAGTATGGTGCGAACCGAGTGCGAGGATGCCTAGCAATGGCGGTGGCACAAGAGGTGCGAACCGAGTGCGTGGCAGGGGCCAAGCAATGGCGGTGGCAAAGCATAGCAGGGCGAGGTGCACTGCATGTTTCCAGCATGGTCATACTTAATGTACGGACATGACGTTGAAAGGTGTATCTCCAAGGAGCGAAGACGTGAGACATCATAGTCGAGGAACTCCAGTGAGTTATCACCGAGGACGAGGGACGTGCGCGCAGACAAAGAAGTCTCGACGAGAGGAATCGTCGTGAATCTGCCAGGAGTCAAGACCAGGGGAGTACGAGGAGATGACTAGTCAAGATTAGGGGGAGATTGTTAGCAATAATCTTGCCTTAATCAGGTTTAGGTATAATTAGGAATTAGCAATAGTTTATTCGGCAAGGTTGCCATGGCAGTCTAGTGCATGCCTTACGTGAATCCTAGTTCCTGTACTAGTTGGTTTGCTGTTTGGGTATGTGTCCTAGTCGGTCAGCTAGCTAGCTGAGTTGGATACGAGTAGGCTCACGAGCGATGCCTTGGTACGTGTATATAAGCACGACTGTGGGCTGTGTTTTGCAAGAACTTGTACCGTGAGATTTGACAGCAATAAAGAGAAAATCAAAAGGCGCGATACGTGCCCTTGGCAAAATATTTTCTTGCGCGTGTGTCCGTCTAGTTTAATGTGATCGATCTTGTGGGGAATCCCAACATATTTGCCGTGTGTAAACACACAAAAAAGTCCTTCATCTTTATCGTATTGGTAGGACAAATAAATTATGACATTTTATTTCATTACATATGTGGCAGTGCCTATTGCAGAGAATGCTTCTATTTGTCATTTATCATAGAAGGTAGTACACATAACAGGAATCCATGCCAAGATAGTGTCAAATTTGGCAATTAGAAAATGAAAAATGATATGTCTAAAATTAATTTGAAAACCCAATCTGACACCATTGTTTCTTATGTCAAGATGCACCATTGTGCCCAATATGAGAACTTTATCACAAACTATGCCATGGGAATGGCCATATCTTGGTCATTTGGGGTTGAAACCTATACATGTTCATCCATGATAAGACTTTTTGTGAAGGAGTTTTTGGGAAAGTTTGTCAAAGCTCAAATTTATCATTCTACAAACTTGTACATGTAAGAGGTCTCCATGACAAATTATTTATTTTTTTAAGCATATTTTCACTTTGTTTGACTTTTTTTTAAATGGCCAGAAAATGCCGGAACTACTATTTACTGAAAGGGGTTAAAGAAATTCAAAAATACCGACCGCTCCGTGATAGGACCACAACTTGTTTACCTTAAAATGATTTAGTCAAAAAATCAGAGCAAACTATTACACACTTGAAGTTAAAATTTGAATTACTTTTGATACATCGGCACAAAGTCACTCAAATGGGGGAAATTAGGTAGAATGAGATAATATTTATAATACAAGGATATTATTCATAAAATATGTAATAATCTATGTGAAAATTTTATGGGTTCTATTTTGCACCATATTTGTTTGTACTTGCTTCACAAAAAGTCATTTTTGGCACCTAGAAAATGTAAAATGGTATTTCTAAAAATATTTTGATTACCCAATTTGGTAGCATTGTTTCCCTTGCCAAGAAGAAACTTTTTTCCCAATCTAGACACTTTCTTATAAACTATGTCGCGGGCATTGCCATACCTTGGTAATTTGTCTTGAAAACTATACATTTTCACACATGATAGGATTTTCTCTGAATGAATTTTCTGGAAAGTATATAAAACCTCAAGTTTAACATTTATCCTAGTAACTAGTTGTTACAGTTGGTGTCCATGCCAAATGGTTTATTTTTTTATTATATTTTCAAATTCGTTGACTTTTTTGCAAAATGGCCGAAATGGCAGGCATGACTATTTATTGAAAGGGGTATAATTTTTGAAAACTAACGACGGGTTTGTGATATAACCACTACATGTGCACCTTAATTTTTTCTCAAAAGATCATAAGAAAATATGGCACACTTGTAGTTAAAATTTGAATTATTTTCGATAAATCGGCATAAAGTCTTTAAATCGGGAAAATTAGGTAACAATCGAGTATTATTATACATGGAGATTATCCATAAAATATAGGCTAATTTGTTTAAAATTTTATGTGAGCCATTTTCCACCTATTTGTATTTGCTTCACAAAAAAGTCATGTTGGCTTTGTTTCATAAAATAATTTGAAAACCAATTTTGCACCATTATTTCCCATGCTAAGATGCACCATTGTTTCCCATGCCAAGATGCACCATTGTTCCTAGTTTGGGCACTTTGTCACAAACTATGTCGCGGCGATTGATGGTGCAGGATTGCACTCGTTGGGAAACCTCAAGAGGAAGTTATGAAGAGCACAACAGCAAGTTTTCCCTAAAAAAGTAACCAAGATTGAATCGACCAGTAGGATAAAGAAAACACCTCCAAAGGTTGTTGTCAGCTGATATTGGCAGGAGGCACTACCAGTTCAACAGCAATGTGAAATCTACACAACACAATCAAGTTACTTTGCCCCAACGAAGCAGTAAGGTTATCAATCTCACCGATTTTGCTGAAAACAAAGGATTAGACGTATAGTGTGGAAAACAGTATTTGTTTGCAGTAGATGACACTAGTGCAGAATAGGGCATTAGCCCCGGTTGGTAAGGGCCTACTGCCCCGGCTGCCCAACCGGGTTCCTCAAAACCGGGCTAAAGGCCCCCCTTATGCCCCGGTTGGGTTACCGACCGGGGTAAAAGGTGTAAAAGGTATCCTGCCGCGACAGAGTTTTTGGGTGTTTGTCTGCCGCGGCAGAGCTTTGGCATGTTTCTTTTTGGGCTGTTTTTCTGTGCTATTTTTTCCGGTGAGGTTGTTCATAACATATTTTTTGCACATCGATAGTAATCATCATAAAAATCATTGCATGCATTGATATCATCAAAATATAATTACACTTATCTCAATTAGATCATTACATCTAAAAAGAGTTATACACATTGAGATCATTACATGCAGATCATTGTTTATACTTAATAATGCAATCTTCCATTTTCAGATACGATCTCCTTTAGCACAAAACCCGCCCATTCCTCTTGAAGTGCTTGTAAGGAGTCTGCCGGTAGGAGCTGCCTCTAGAGATCGTAGAGCCTTATATTTACTCTTCTTCCTAACTGCTCATTGACGATTATCCTTATGTTCTCCACACATAGAAGCCACATAAATTTGTTCCCTGTGGCTACTGAGGGCACTTTACGAGAAATATAATTGAGTCAAATAATGATCAAGGAATTAAAGAGATATGGGTGAATGTAGCAAGTACTACTTACGATGAGTTTGTTAAATCTCATATTCAACTCCGTTAAACCGGGTTGTTGCCTCCTAAACCGGTTCTAATCCCTGTCCGGGAAAAATAAATTATGGGTCATCGTACGATAATGATTGAACAAAAGGGGACGGTGTAGTGCGACAACGATTGAACTTACTTTGTGAGCATTGACATAATGGGCTGGTACTCCTCTTTCTCTTTATCCATAGAGTCCATGATATCAACTATTCCGATGTCAACGTGAATGTTGGAAAGAATCCAGTGAAATCTGCACAGGCGATTAACTCATAAATTACACTTAATTAACACCGACTTAGCGAAATAGAAATATAAAGGAATATGCATATAAGACAGTAACATTCACTTATGTCTGTAAGGAAATAGGATTTCACTACAGTGAAATTGATTCCTCAAAAAACTAACTAGGTTATCCTCCGTATCTTGAGCGTGTTGCTTTAAAACGATATCATTGACGACATATGGGTCAATGAACCCAACGCCACCGTTTACATTACATTCCAGAATCTTCATCCTGCATAATATATATCGTGCAGTGAGGATATAATATATATAAGAAGCAATCATCGAACTAGCTGAGGTAGATACTTACAGACAATAGGTGCTGATGATCGATTTGTCGAGGGCGTCTAGAATATATAAGAAAAAAATATCTTCAAAATCAATAAACAACGAGTCATTGCGGTAGTAATCCTGTTCTCTAATTTTCACGATGAGTTGGTCTAGCCCATCTTGTGGGCTTTGGATATACCACGTATGCAGTTGGCGCTTCAATGTTGTCATAGAGCCCAGCTGATCAGGTTTGACGAGAGACTTCCCACACACATATTTCCATGCCAATTCATCCTTTTCGAAGTTGTCGGATTGGCCTAGGAGTTGCTCAACTGTTATACCACAGTCTCTGGCAAACTTCTCAGCTTCTTCCCGATCAACTTGAGCCTATACAGTGTCCGACACCTTGAGCGGGGGTGGGGGGGGGCGATTGTTTTGACTGCTTCCCGAGCTGGGCAATTGTTCTCCCCGCCTTCTTGGCTTTGGAGTAACTCATCGTTACTCCGTGATCATAGTCAGATGGAAGATTCATCTTAAGATGGGACGACATCTGCAGCATATTCTGGAAGTGCTTCTTTACAGCCGGATCTATTGGTTCCTTTGGCGGCTCCGGGGTTCTCTTTCCCCACGAAGCCATCTGACGTTTCGTGTCTGCAGTCACCCATTCGTCTATCTCCTGGTCAGTCTTATGGTAACGCAACACTTCTGGCAGCTTCTTGGCTTTCTTCTTCTTAGGAGGTTTCTTCTTTGGGGAAGACTTAGAGGCAGCAGCCTTCCGCTTAGAGGACTTAGTGGGCGGCGGAGTCGGCTCAGGCATCGGAGATCGAGCCGGACTCAGGCTGCTGACGTCCATGGTGTCGATGTGTGCTTGCGATGATCGAGCCTAGCTGTGTCTCTGAGAACTAGGTGGCAGTGATGGCGGCGGTGGACTGCGTCTCAGAGAAGTTGGCGGTGGTGGCAGCGGTGGACTGCGTCTCGGAGAAGTAGTTGCTTGTGTTGGCGGTGGACTGCGTCTAGGAGAAGGTGGCGGTGGTGGCGGCGGTGGACTGCGTGTGGGAAACACTATGCCACTTTTTTTCCATTGAATGATTGAAATGACGGACTCTCCAAGTGTCTCTACCCCGTCACCTCCGGGGATGTCTAGCCACAATATCCTTCAATCAGGCTGAACATCATCAACGCCGACACGAGCATAGCCAGGTGTAACCGGACGGCCATGCGAGGTCGCTCCCTCTACACAAGGTAAAGCGTAGCTGTCCGCCACCTTGATGGATATGTTTGAGACCGACACGTGTAGCGCACAACTTGTCTTCTCCTTGATTGCATCCACGGCCTCCGTCTGTGGAGAGGCATTAACAAGCAGAACTACAGCGGAAGCCGGTACCTCCGTTGAAGCTGTTGGGAATATGCCCTAGAGGCAATCATGTATGATGTTATTCCCAATGTATTCATAAAGTTATTAAGTTGTCCTTTGGTTTGAACATCTGATATATGTCATTGAATATGTGATTCGATTGTGGAACTATGTATTCATGTTGTTCATACTAATTGTCCTTGGTCATTAAGGTTGTACTAGACACACACCCTAGACTAATGTGAGTGTTGGCAGATGACACGGTCCCACTTGTCATGGGCATGGCGATGCCATTCCAACGTTCACAGACTTGGCTAAAGAGTTTAGCAAGTCGGACTGACCCATATTGAGATGCAACGAGCAAGTCGTCATTTGCATGTCTCAATCAATGTAATCCTTAGACCTAAGGTTGTCGCACAATCCGAGTTGTGGATCACCGACTTAGGTTCTGTCAAACGCTGTTAGGTGACAAGGCAGCTATAAAGGCAGAGTTCGGGTCGAATGAGAAGCAAGCTGCATGATGTGGATATCCAAGATGGGATTTTGCCCCTCCGAATGGAGAGATATTCTCTGGGCCCTCTCGAGTGATATGATTCAGGAAGCCTGGCCATGCGCGACTCAGTTAAGTGTTAACTGTGTCTTTTGACTAAGAGTTAGTCAGGTGAATCACATATCACAGATCGAGAAGAGAGTTGAACTATTAAAGGGATGATGATACATAGCCTATAGTTTGACAAGGTATATCGTGAGGCAAAAGGGACTAAGATGAATATCACATTGAAAGGTATGTCGTCATGACTCAATGGGACTTGGGAGTCGGCACGTTCTGCTAGGAGCCGCTACCGATTGATCGATTAGGAGTTGGACTCCAATCGTGTCCAAGTCGCCATGAGCCTGCAGGGTCGCACACTTAAGAGCGGGAGCAAATGTATTGGTCGGGTTGGACCCGAACCAGAAATTGACTGAGTTTGTGAGTCGAACTCACAAAGGGAATGGGCACAAAGTGTTATGAAGCCCACTACCATTCGCTATATAAAGAGGGGCGTAGGTTGCCCAGCGGGCACATTACTCCACCCCCATGCGTTGGGAACCCTAGCCCCATCCAGTCCATCCGTCGCACCGGACCTAGCAGTCCGACGTCGAGCTCCTCCTCGTACGTGTGGATACCGGCAGAGCTGTTGTACGTTCAGCACTTCGGTTCGCGGGATTGGATCGGCCGGATCGGATCGTGGGACTCCACTGCACCAACGTGCTTCATCGATAATCCACAACCGCACGTCTAGTGGTAATCATCGTGGCCTTCTACCTCGGCTAGATCTTGGAAGTACCGCGTAGAAAAAGTTTTGTTTATCTCTACGCGTTCCAACAGAAGCCACGCTGCTTCGGCGTTGAGATTGTTCTGTTTCCTCGAATGTACTAGTGTCTTGCGTCTGGGAGAGCCGGCTAGTAAGCTCATTAATCCGTAGTTGCTGATGCATCACTGCGGCTTCCAAGGCACCAACCCGTGCTACGACCGCTGCATCCTTCTTTATCTGTCCTCTCGATCGGCTTCTATATGGAAAGAGACAATCTTCCGGCTTGAAGCCAAAGCACCACGGATATCGTCCTTTGCCTCATGTCCAGCCGCCATGTTCTACATTCTCGAGGGCCTTTGTAAGCTTGTCATTCTCTCGATCTGGCTTGAACTCTCCCTCTTTAACCTCCTTGAACACTTTGTCAAGTGCTGAAAAGGGGACCTTTATTTTTTCAGTCATAATAAGGTGCCCTTGTTCGTCACACGTCGCCTCATGCCCAAGCAACCAATTCCTCGACCTCCGCGGAAAATCCTGAGTACCCAGAATGATCCCCTTCTCTCACAGCTCTATCTCGAGTGCGTCAAATTTAGGCACTGCAACTCTGTAGCCACCTGAACCCATCTTATGGTGATATAACTTCCTCTTGGCATTTGCCGCATTCTTGGCTGACCTCAGCTTCCCCTTTTCTGATTCCTTGTACGCCAGAAATGCTGGTTAGTGTACCTTCTGCTTCTCAAGCGGACCCTCGAATTGTGGGACTTCTTTTTTCTTCTGATATTCCTTCCATAATCTTTTCTTGTAAGCATTGAAATCCTCGAACATCTTCTTCAGAGCCTAGTGCTTCACTGTATCTCGCAGTTTCCTACTGTGCCGTCTCGTCATCCTCTTCGTCATCATCCTCACATTTTGGAAGACTGAAATGGCTCATCAGCTTCTCGAACAAGAGTTGTTTGGACCTGTCTGTGACAAAAGAAACTGCCATTCGTCCAGGATCGTGTTCGTCCTTTGCTGGCTCATTCCATTCTTCAATACTTATAGGGATCATGTCCCTAACAATAACTCTACAATGGCTTGTAAACTTTGTCGCTGTCTTGATGGGCCAAGCAAGTTCGCCGGTTCGATAGACTTGCTCGATTGACAGTTTCACTTTCGAGCTCATCTCTTGGCCGGGCCTCGTTTCGACCTATTGCTAGAAGATGTCGATGCAGCCTTCACTACGGCTTGTTCATCATTTGTTTTCTCCGGTTCCGCATCTGTTCCTTGCAATTGCTCCTCTTCCTCCATTCCCTGACCTGATTCATTCAGGTACTGTGAGCCGTCGTCTTGATCACCTCCCCCGTCATTGGCTCCACCGGGGAGTGTACCTTCTTCTATGATCGCGAACACCTGCTCTTCACCCTCTCTGCCGTCCATAACTCAACTAATACAAATGGAAGATAAAATACTTTAGTAAGTTATAAATTCTCTTGAAAAAATAATATTCCAGTAAACAATCATCACAAAAGTAAACTTTAGTAAGGAGTATGACTAGCAGATCAGATCGGGTCTTGCCGAGTAAAGTTGCGACTCGAACGGGACATAACAGATGTAGCATCCCAGATTATCCATATCAAGTGTGAAAACATTGCAGATATCTCCATTGGTGAGATTCAGACGCCATCCAATGAGAAGAAGAGGAACAGATTTGTAAAATTTTCACACATGATATGGATAATCTGGAATTAATGTTGTTATGCACCGTTTGAGTCGCAAGTTTACTAGGAAAGAGTGGATCTGATCTGCTAGTTATACTCCTGCCTAGGCCTGCAGTACTCTGACGCGTAGTGTTCGTCTCGGTTCCCTCTCGGTTCCCTCTAGATATATATCTAATTTTCCTGGAAAAAAAAAATACTCCCTCCGTATCGAAATATAAGATGTTTTAGCTAGCATTTCCAAGACAATATGTACCTAGACATGTTTTCGTGTAAGATGCATATGAATCTACACACTAAAACATGTCTAGATACATTATATCTACAAAATGTTAAAACATCTTATATTTTGATATGGAGGGAGTACTATCTAAAAATTCTATATCATATCTTTATTTGAACAAGTCATATCTAAAAATTCCTAAGTATACTAAGTATATCTAAAAATTCCTAAGTACACTAAAAATTTCTAAGTACTCCCTCCGTTCCTAAATGTAAGATGTTTTAGCCTTTTTCCACATTCACACATATCTACATGTATCTAGACAAATTTTAATGTATATGTTCACCCATATTAGTACGTATCTAGACAACATGAGTAATAGCTACAACATTTTATATTTAGGAACGAAGTGAGTATATCTAAAATTTCCTAAGTATACTAAAAATTCCTAAGTATAATAAAAATTCCTAACTATACTAAAAATTCCTAAGTTTCTAAACTAAATTTCCATATCTAATCCGGCAAGGTGAGGAATACGGAGGTGAGCACTACGGCGAGCAAGACGTCGAAGAGGATCTCGGCGGCAGGCTCGGGGGCGCGAGGAAGGGCGCGGTGGCGAGCTAGGCGGATAGCTTCGAACGGCGCGGCGCGGTGGAGCTCTGTCCGGCGGCGGTGAATTTGGGCAGCCTGACGGCGTCGGAGAGGATTCCTGCGCCCGGGGACTTAGCCGTTTCTGCGTCTTCTGAGGGTTTGCCCCGGGTGGTTCCTGCGCCCGGGGTTATATAGTGGGAGGCCTTTTTGCCCCCGTTCATGTATCCAACCGGGGCAAAAGGGTGGGAGCTGGGGCAAAATCCTCAAAATTTAGTTTCTTGTCTTCCTGCCGCCATTTTTTCCCCTGCCCCGTTTAAATACATTTTCAAAATGTTTTTTCAATTACATTTCAAATGATTTCGAATTAGGAGAAAGTTTCAATATGAAATGTGTTTAAAATTGGACAAAGATTTCAAACACATTTCCTGTCTAAAAAATTAATTATTCCAACTATTTAAACTAGTAACAATTTTTTAAATTTCAAACATTTTTAAAAACCTAGTTTACGAATGGTTTTGAATTTGAAGAAACTTTCAATACGGAAAGTGTTTAAAATTGCGTAAAAATTTCAAATACATTTTCAATATGAAAGTCCTGCCGCGTGGACGCGTGGCGCGGGAGTTGTGCCGCGTGGCCACGAGCGCACGATATAAACTGTCGTGCCTCGAGCGTATTCTCCACTCCACGCGCGCACTCATCTCCACGCACCGTCGCGCCGCCACCATGCCTCCGAGGAGGAACAACACCACCGGCTTCCGCGGCGTCCGAGCACGCCAGAACGGAATGTTCACGGCGCATATCCGGTACGGGGACGATCGCATCCCCCTCGGCCCCTTTGCGACGGCGGTGGAGGCCGCCCGCGCCTGGGACGCGGCGGCCTGGCGCCTCAACCGCCCGCGGTCACTGATGAAGCGGAGGCCAGGGTGCCGACGCCGTAGATCGTCACTGCCGCCGACGACCGCCCCCTCCGCCAGGGACGACCACGTCGTCCGCGAGTATTACCGGAACAATCCGGGGGAGGAGAGCGCCGACGAGGAGCTCAGGCAGACCCGCGCGGCTGAGCGGGCGGAGCGCCGCCTCGAACGCCACCTCCCGTTAGATGCCGCTCGGGAGGCGAGGACGAAGGCGCTGCAAGAGCTCTGCCGGTCCGACCACGCCGGCCAAGTCTGGGCCTCCGATGATCCGAGGTGGGGTCCTATCTCGGATATACCATCATCCGATGACGACGAGGAGGTCACCGACGAGTTCGCCGATGATGACGACCAGGAGGAGGTCACCGACGAGTTCCCCGACGACGATGACGATGACGAGGAGTAGTGTTCGTCTGTTTTCTGTTTTTAATAAAAGAATTTGTATTCCGGTGAACTGCAGCGTGCTAGCGCGTCTGTTTTCTGTTTTTAATAATATAATTTGTATTCCGTGTGATTCTTCATGATTGGTGGGATTCATACGCTAGAAAGAAACACACTCCTTATCCAACGACTCACAAGAGTTAACATTAATTAGGGAAGAGGCTGGTACATTTGGATAGATAAAACAAGGTAGTACATAATGGCAAGAGTGGATCTAAACCTAAACGGAGAGCATAGAGATCTAGAGAAAGAAGGCAGTACATAATGGCAAGAGTGGATCTGATCTGCTAGTCATACTCCTGCCTAGGCCTATAGTACTCCGACTCGTAGTCGTCGTAGTCGCCTCCGTCGTCGTCACTATCGTCGGATGGTGCTCTGGACTCCCTCGGAGGATCACGACCCCAGGACTGGGCGTGAGGGTAGCGCAGGCGGGGGTTATCCCCGGCCCTGATGTAGTTCATGACGCTCTGAAGAGTCCGTCCGCCGCCCCACCACAGCTGACGACCGGCCTCGTTGAAGTTCGAAGGAGGCGGGCCGTTCTCGTCGTACCTGGCAAGCGCACTCTCACGCCGATTAATGAAGAAGGCGTCCCAAGTAGGGCGGTAGTCGGGATTCCAACTGGGATTCCTCCGCTGCTCCGGCGTGAGCTCGTGGTAGTAGTGGTTCGTGATGGTCGTCCGACGCGCCACACCTTGAGGAACAGGAGGGACCGACCCTCCTCCGACGCTCAGCATCCAGCCGGCGGGGACGCTGTAGCCGGGCGGGCAGGGGTAGTTCGAGGCGGAAAGTGCCTCCGCCTGCAGGAAGTTTAGAGTGGGTACGGTAGAAGTCATGGGAGAGTGGGGAGTTTATATGTGTTTATGCCACTGGTTGCAATGCATGCATACATATATATAGTGAGAAGAAACAGACCCCTTTAGTCCTGGCCCGTTTTACCAACCGGGACTAAAGGGTTACGGTTTCGTTGGGACCAATCACAAATAATCACACGGATCGTGTGCTTCTTTCAAGCGCTTGTGAGTCGTTGGATCAGAGGTGTGTTTCTTTCGAGCTCTTGTCAGCTGTTCGATCAGGGGTATGGTGTGTTTGTTTCGAGCGCTTGTTAGCCATTGGATCAGGGGTGTTTCTTTTGAGCGCTTCTTAACCGTTGGATCGAAACCCTAGCACAACACTTCGTGAGCCAGAGGACCCTATTTATAGCCCACCTCTCGGAGTCCCTTCATACATTACTCAGTTCATCCACCGAATACAAATCATTCGGATTCGCCAGCATACGTCCTACCGTGCATTTGGTATGCATATATGCACTTCAGGAGCCACGGTTGGGCTGTATGCTGGCGATACCGATTGTTTTGTTCTACATCCCCCAGTCAAGGTTTGATAATAGGTTTGATACATCATTCAGTTCATCGACCGACTACAAATCATCCGGATTCACCATCATACGTCCGACCGTGCTTTCGATATGCATATATGCACTCATGAGCCACAGTCGGGCTGTATGATGGCGACACCATTTGTTTTGTTCTATATATCGACAAATCCTCCAGTTCACACGCCCAACATGTGGAAAAAAGAGGTGGACTAATCCAAATACATGAACCATGAAGGTTTGATACATTATTACACAATAGTCTAGCAATATTACATGTTTGTTTTCTGCGAGCACGGATGGCATTATGCTCTCGGGCATTTCATCGAACACCTCTTATGCATGTGAGGGATAAATAAGTGAGCACACCACACCAAAAAGTGAGTGGCACGAGGAGTGGAGAACGCTGGCATGTAGTGTTTATAAAAAAAGTAAAAATTTGGATTTGAAGAAAAAAAGAATTCTATTAATTTTCATTTTCCATCTATTTGGTTAGTTTTTATTAATGAAATTGAAATTATTAACTAAACGGCAATATAGAAATAAAGAAACAACCTTTCATCTAGGTGGGGCTCATTTGACCCGGTTGGAGACACAAACCGGGGCAAAAGACCTTCCCCATGATGCGCCCGCATGCGCCCTGCTCGTCGAGGGTCTTTAGCCCCGGTTGGAGCCACCAACCGGGGCAAATGACCCCCCCACCACGCGCCCTGCTTGCCCCGACCCCACCTCTGCAGTCTTTTGCACCGGGTGGTGGCCGAGCCGGGGCGAAAGAGATGCTCGCGGTTGGGTAAAAGTCATGTTTTCCACTAGTGTGAAAGAGAACAGTGATGACACTTAATGAGAGGAAAACAGTAGTTGTAGTAGTAAAAAGTGATTGAAGTGGTTGTATCATCAGTGTAAAGAAATGCACCGGGATCCACACTTCACTAGTGGTGTCTCTCCAAAACAGATATATAACATGTTGAGTAAACAAATTACAGCTGCACAATTGACAGATATAAAGTCTGCACCATGGTGCATATGCATGACATGATGATTACTATGTGATTCATGCGGGCATTACAATATCCAACTGCATCTATGACTAATAATCCAGCCTCGTAGCGTCATCCAATCAAACCGCGGGTATTAACTTGCAAGCAATAGAATATTGCCTTAAGTAAAATGTGTAATGTAAACATCGTTGTTTTCTCCCTAATGGCAACATCACACCCCCCAACCGTTACGTTTTTGTAACTCGAGCGTGAGCGAAAGAGAGGCATGAACCGCTATCGATCATAAATACTCCCTCTTGGAGTTACAAGTATCAACTTGGAGAGAGCATCGACTACTAACGGAAAGCATGCAAGGTCATAAATAACATAAACATGAAATAACATTATAGATTGATAATCATTGGACATAGCATTCAACATTCCTCGGATCCCAGCAAACACAACATGTATCATTATAATAAGATGATCTTGATCATGTTAGGCAGATCACAAGATCTAAACATGAGGCATAAAGAGGAGAGAACAACCATCTAGCTACTGCTATGGACCCGTAGTCCAAGGATGAACTACTCCCTGCAGGTGATGAAGAGCCGTCCGGCGATGATTCCCACTCCCTGGGTGCAGGGGAGAGTTTCAGAACTCTCCCAAACTAGGGTTGACGATGACGGCGGCTACAGAACTTTTGGTGGAAAAAGGATAGGGTCTTTAGGGTTAACCCATGGAGGAGCTTAAGTAGGCAAGAGGGCAACATCGATGGGTGGCCAGGGGAGCCACACCACCTGGGAGGGGGGGCGCCGCCTTATGGTGTGGGCCCTCCAGGGCGCCCCTCCGGGTCCCCTCCGGACTCCGTGTACATGACAGATTTCTAAGAACCTTGGATTTTGTTTTGTCCTATTCCGAGAATATTTCCAAAACAACTTTTCTGAAACCAAAAACAACAGAAAACAGGAACTGGCTCTCTGTCATATTGTCAATAGGTTAGTCCTATGAAATCAATAAAAATGACATAAAGTGTGTAGAAAACAATTAGTATATGGCATGAAAACAACATGGAACATCAGAAATTATAGATACGTTCGAGATCCTACTCATCCTCGTGTAGGTAAAATGATAAAAACAAATAATTTCTAAGGTGACATGCAACCAACACAAACTTGATCATCTAAATTGTAAAAGCATATGTAAGCTGAGATCATAGTACTTTAAACACATGCATGATAGATATAATTCTAACAATGAAACTTAGCAATCACTTTGCATCATGAAAAGTAACACAAATAAAATATCATGCATAGTAATGCACTTGAAAGTTATACGTTTGTTTCGAGCATAAAGAAAACATAGCAAAGTGATATTTCGCTTGTCCTTCAAAGTGGGGCAAAACATAAATGCCAGGAGACCTTCAAAGTTCAAGTGGATGACTATAACAAATAATCTGAGAGCAAGTAATAAAACATAATGAATTAATCAATAATAATCTTTGGGACGGATGCACGCTAAACTCAGAATGGCAACTACACTCTCTTAATTGTGCATAAATTTAGAAGGTGGAGACTCAACATAAAAGTAAAAGAAAGTCCCTGCAAAGAGGGAAGCGGGGATTAACTCATGTCCTAAAGCTTTTTATTTTATTAAACATAGATATTGAAAACATTTTTTAGAGAGGTGTATGCTTATGTCAATGAATGGTAAACAGAAAATATAGTACGTCACGAGCCAACTAGACTTCACAAGAGCGGCTCCCGTTGAAGGACGCAACTGGGGTTAGAAGGTGATCCCTCTTCTCTTTTGTTTCCACAATTACGTTTTGACAGATACATCAGGGCCAAAAATAGTGAAGCAAATTTAATAGTAACCAATTTTGGGGCTAGGCACCCTATTGCCAGCTCTTCTATCAATTTGGATAAGCGTATGTGCCACTAGTACAGGTGTGTAAAGTCCAATCGACAAGTGAGATAAATATTCTCTATTTACGTTCTCATGAGCTAAAACAAGGGCACAAAACATGAGTTAAATACCTCGTGAGATAAAGTTTTAAAGGTACCACATGAGAAGTTTACTTGGAGTGGCGGTTAAACACCACATATAGGTAGGTATGGTACAAATATTTGGCAAACTTTGATTTTAGGAGTTGATGCACGAGTAGAGCTCATACTCAGTACAGGTGGAGGCTAGCAAAAGACAGGGAGCGACAAGTTAAGAGAGCAATAATGGCCATAATCATGCATAGCGACAAAAAGATTATTAATCAAAGCATAAATGTATTACAAGTAAAAAAAAACTAAATGATCATAGAGGCTATAACTGACTGGTTTGTAGTCATAAGCATGGTGTAAGCATGCTCCAAGTCAACCAAATAAAGCATTCGAAGGAGAATACCAAAATATTATGCATAAATGTGATAAAAACAACTCATGATTCTTTTAATGGCACATTAAGCACTCTCGGATATTCGAGATAAGTCATGCTACAATAATATCTACTAAGCATAGAATTAAAATAACATCCAACATGACATGAAAATATCTAGCCACAGTCTATATGAGCTTCTTTTTGCACCGTTATAAGCACGAAAATTGTAGTAATGTTTACCAACACCTATAATTTCAAACTAAACAAAAACTCTCCAAGAGATATAGGAATGAAATAAGAGACTACTACTACTCTACTAGAAGAAACAACTCTGAATAAGAGATGCATGGAAAACATGAGCTAAAAGGATTTGCAGCAGCTAGAAGAAAAACTAAGAATACGAGCATGGAAGAAAACGAGTATTCATATGAAAAAGCGGAGCGTGTCTCTCTCCCACACAAGAATGCTGGGTTCCAACTAAGTTTATTGCAGAAAGGAAAACAAAATAAAAACAAACAGACGCTCCAAGAAAAGTGCATATAATGTGACCGAATAAAAATATAGTTTAACTAGAAGTGACCTGATAAGTTGCTGATGAAGAAGGGGATGCCTTGGGCATCCCCAAGGTTAGGCGATTGAGTCTTCTTATAATTTTCTGGGATGAACCACGGGGGCATCACCAATCTTTGGCTTTTCACTCTTCTTGATCACATTATGTCACCCTCTTCTCTTGACCCTTGAAAACTTCCTTCACATCAAACTCAAAGTAATTCTCATTAGAGGGTTAGTGCACAATAAAAAACTCACATGTTCTCCCTGGACACAAGCATTATTAATAGTTTTTAAACATTAGCTACATCCACTGATGTTTTGTGGAGCAAATAAATCCACTCAACATAGTAAAAGAGAGAATGCAAGTAAAAAGGCAGAATTTGTCAAAACCAGAATAGTCTATAAAGACGATCTTTTTGGGCACTTACGTTGCCCAAATCGAAAAACGCAGACCTGGAAGAAGTTTCGGAAATAGGTGAGGTGTATGCAAAAAAAATTCCAAGTCATTTTGATCTTCCTGTGATATTATACGAATTTAACAGTGGACAGTAGAAATCTGTTTCCTACGCAGAAATCCAAATCTAAATTCAACTTTCACTATAGAGACTTTACTTGGCACAAAAAATACGAGAAAATAAAGATACAAAGGAGTTTCTACAGAAGTAAACAACACCTTGACTCAAATAAAATATAAGAAAAGAGTGCACAAATAAAATCATGGGTTATCTCCCAAGAAGTGCTTTTCTTTAACGCCTTTTAGCTAGGCCCAGAAAACTAGAATCGAGTATTTTCAAGTGAAGAAGCATTCAAATTGTAACTTTTTCTAATAATAGAATCAAAAGGAAACTTCATTATATTCCTAGGAAAGTGTTCCATATCTTTCTTGAGTGGGAATTGATATTTAATATTCCCTTCTTTCATATCAATAACGGAACCAACAGTTCTAAGAAAAGGTCTTCCCAAAAAATAGGACAAGAAGCATTGCATTCAATATTCATAACAATGAAATCAACGGGGACAAGTTTATTGTTAACCATAATAAGAACATTATAAACTCTCCCCAAAGGTTTCTTTCTAGCATTATCATCAAGACGAACATCCAAATAACAATGTTCCAAAGGTGGTAAATCAAGCATATCATAGAGTTTCTTAGGCATAACAGAGATACTAGCACAAGGATCACATAAAGCATTACAATCATAATAATTCACCTTCATTTTAATGATGGGTTCCCAACCATCATCTAACTTCCTAGGCATAGAGGCTTCACATTTTAATTCTTCTTCTCTAATATCCATGAGATCATTTGTAATATGTTTTGTGAAAGCCATATTCATAGCACCAGCATTAGGACTACTAGCAAGCTTTTGTAAGAACACAATTACTTTAGATATATTGCAATCATCAAAATCAAGATCATTTTTATCAAAGGTAATGGGACCTTTGTCTCCCATATTTTGAAAAATTTCAGCACTTTTATCAGGAACATTTTTTGTGGTTTCGGGCAATTTTAAATGTTTAACAGAAGAAGTAGAGGTATTGCTAACACCAATTACTTTACTATTAATATTAGAAGATTTACTAGCATGAGAAGCTTCAGTTTTACTAGTGGTGGTAATAGTGTAAACTTTAGCTATACTATTCTTTCTAGCTATTTCATCTACCCTTTCCCATTTACCATGCAATTTATCTAACACCCTAACATTGTTATCAATTCTAACTTGGATGGCATTAAGAGTTTTGCTCTCTTTAACATCATGAGGCTTAAACTTTATTTTAAGAAGATGAACATGAAGAGCAAGGCTATCAACTTAAGAAGCAAGAACATCTATTTTGCCAAACGTTTCTTCAACTAATTTATTAAAAGCAGTTTGTGTACTAATAAAATTCTTAAGCATGTTTTCAAGATCATAGGGTACCTTTGGCATGTTTTCAAGATCAGAGGGTACACTTCTATTGTTGTTGTAGTAATTACCATAAGAGTTGGCATAACCATTACCATTATTAGAAGGATATGTCCTATAATTGTTGCTACCAAAGTTATTCATATAAGCATTGTTGTTGAAATTTATTAGAAGGATATGTCATAAATTCTATTGTTAGCAAGAACATCTATTTTGCGAAAGTTTTCCTCAACTAATTTATTAAAAGATGTTTGTGTACTAATAAAATTCTTCTTGTTTTTTTAATGAAGTTCACATCAACATGCTCTTCTTGAGGAACCAAAGAGGCTAAAGGAACATTGTTTGGATCAACATAAGTTTTACCAGTAACAATCATAGACATAATAGCATCAAGCCTATCACTCAAGGAAGAGGATTCTTCAACAAAATTTACCTTCTTACCTGGTGGAGATCTCTCAGTGTGCCATTGAGAATAATTTATCATCATATCATCAAGAAGCTTTTTTGCAGAGACCAAAGTGATGGACTACTAATTTATCATCATATCATCAACTCCATCTATGACTAATAATCCACCCTCGGAGCGTCATCCAATCAAACCTCGGTTATTAAGTTGCCATCAACATATTATTTCCTTAAGTAAAATGTGTAATGTAAACAATGTAAACATCGTTGTTTTCTCCCTAATGGCAACAACACATCCCCCACCCGCTACATTTCTGTCTCTCGAGCGTGAGTGAAAGGGAGGCATCAGCCAACTATAGAGCATAAATACTCCCTCTTGGAGTTACAAGCATCAACATGGCCAGAGCATCTACTAGCAATATAGAGCATGCAAGATGATAAATAACATAAACATGAAAGAACATGATAGATTGATAATCATTGCACATAGCATTCAATATTCATCGGATCCCAGCAAACACAACATGTAGCATTACAATAATATGATCTTGAGCATGTTAGGAAGTTCAAAAGATCTAAACATGAGGCATAAAGAGGAGAGAACAACCATCTAGCTACTACTATGGACCCGTAGTCGAAGGATCAACTACTCGCGCATCAGTCCGGAGGCAGTCATGGTGATGAAGAGCTTCCTAACAGGGTGAACTCCGTCGATGATTCCCCCTCCCGACAGGGTGCCGGGGAGAGCTTCAGAACCCTCCCAAGCTAGGGTTGATGATGAAGGTGGCTATATAACTTTTGGTGGAAAGAGGCTCGGGTCTTCAGGGTTAACCCTATGAGGAGCTTAAATATGCGAGAGGGCAACGTCAGTGGATGGCTAGGGGGGCACACCACCTGGTGGCGTGGCCAGGGGGCGCGCCGCCCCATGGTGTGGGCCCACCAGGGCCCCCCTCTAGACTCCATGTACGTGACAGATTTCTAATTCACTTGGATTTTGTTCCGTCCAATTTCGAGAATATTTCCGGAAAAAAAATCCGAAACCAAAAGCAACAGAAAATAGGAACTGGCTCTATGGCATCTTGACAATAGGTTAGACCCAGGAAATCCATAAAAATGGCATAAGGTGTGTAGAAAACATCTTCTTGCCTTCTTTGATGTGTTCTACCATCTTCTTGATTTCAGCATCACGAAGTTGTTCAGAACGAATCTTGTCCTCGAGAGTTGGACTGGCTATCAAGTTCGCAAGATAGCCTTGAGGAACAAGACCAAGGTTCAGTTTCTGGAATTCTTCATGAAGAGGAGGTTGGTTTTCCATGATCA
This sequence comes from Alopecurus myosuroides, assembly GCA_028641055.1. Classification (NCBI taxonomy): domain Eukaryota; kingdom Viridiplantae; phylum Streptophyta; class Magnoliopsida; order Poales; family Poaceae; genus Alopecurus; species Alopecurus myosuroides. The sequence continues at coordinate 763,640,201 of CM054057.1, forward strand.
TGAGATTATTGCAATACGACTTGCGACTGAGAGCATCGGCCATAACATTAGCCTTGCCTGGAGTGTAAGAAATGGTAAGATCAAAGTCTTTGATCTTTTCAATCCATCTCCTTTGCCTGAGGTTTAAATCTGGTTGAATGAAGATATACTTCAGACTCTTATGATCGGAAAAGATTTCAGTGCGATTACCCAACAAGTATTGTCTCCATTTCTTGAGGGCAAACACAACTGCTGCAAGTTCTAGGTCATGAGTTGGATAATTGAGCTCATGGGTGTTCAACTGACGTGAAGCATAAGCCACAACTTGACGTTCTTGCATAAGAACTGCACCTAGACCTTGGAGAGATGCATCACAGAATATATGGAAAGGTTTGGTAGGATCTGGGCCTACCAGAACTGGTGTAGAAGTGAGTTTAGTCTTCAGGAGATTGAAACTTTCATCACATTGTGGAGACCAAACAAACTTCTTGTCCTTCTTTGTGAGATCAGTGAGAGGTTTAGCAATCTTGGAGAAATTTTGGACGAAACGACGGCAATAGCTAGCCAAGCCAAGAAAACTTCTTACTTGCTTCACCGTCTTTGGAGGTTTCCAATCAACAATTGCTTTAACCTTTTCTGGATCAATGGCTATGCCCTTGGCTGAGATGACATGACCAAGGTAAGCAACTTCTGAAATCCAGAACACACATTTGGAGAACTTGGCATAAAGACGATGCTCGCGAAGCTTCGTGAGAGTGAGACGAAGATGTTCTTCATGCTCTTCCTCAGATTTGGAGTAGACAAGAATGTCATCAAGATATACCACAACGAACTTGTCGAGGTATTCATGGAAGACAGAATTCATGAGTCGAGAGAATGTCGCCGGTGCATTGGTGAGACCAAAGGACATGACGGTGAATTCATATAGACCGTAGCGAGTGGTGAAGGCTGTCTTTGGAATATCCTCTTTTCTGATCTTTATCTGATGGTAACCCATTCTCAAGTCCAACTTGGAGAATATTGAGGCTCCAGCAAGTTGATCAAAAATATCATCAATACGAGGAATTGGATACTTGTTTTTGATGGTTTTCTCGTTAAGAGGACGATAGTCAACAACGAGTCTCTTTGTGTGATCCTTCTTCGCAACGAACAGAGTTGGGCAACCCCAAGCCGAGGAACTAGGTTAAATGTAACCTTTCTCCATGTACATATCAATTTGTTCCTTTAACAACTTCAGCTCGGGAGTTCCTATCTTGTAAGGATGCTTAGAGATTGGAGCAGTACCTGGTTCAAGCTCGATCACGAACTCAACTGCTCTGTCCGGAGGCATCCCTGGCAACTCTTCTGGAAAGACGTCAGGGAATTCGCAAACCACCGGAACATTTTCAAGTGAAGGTAGAGGTTTTGCATCGAGGTTGCATAGCTGAATGGAACTTGATTCATTTGGAGAATAGACTATCTGGCCAGAAGGGTGGGACAGGGTTATTGACTTTTGAGCACAGTCAATCCTTGCTTTATTAGCTTTCAGCTTTCAGCCAATTACCAAGAATGACATCAATGTCAGAATTGCCAAGCAGTATTAGAGAAGCAATGAATATGTGGCCTCCAATTAGAATTTGATTTCTGTGACTGATCTTGGAAGTTTGCATAGTTGCTCCAGGGGAGTTTACCACTAGCGGGGAACCCAAACCAACAAAAGGGAGTTTAATTGCTGTCGCAAAGATCTTTGACACGAAAGAATGTGATGCTCCGGTATCAAACAACACTTTAGCTGGAACAGAGTTTACGGGAAATGTACCGAGAACGACGTCAGGAGCTTCCTCAGCTTTGTCGATCTTGACATGATTCACCCTTGCGGTCCTCCCGACAGGCCTGTTGTTGGAGTTGAAGGCCTTAGGTGGGGGAGCGCGCACCATTGCCTGGTTGGTGTTAGGACGACGTGGTGGTGGAGGTAGCTGCCTCTGCGTGCACTTGTCGGCGTAGTGCCCCGCCTGCTTGCACTTGTAGCAAGTGACGACACGAGGAGGCCCTGGCCTTGGCTGCCCCATCGAAGCCCTCTGATCATGCATCTGAGCAGGGTTGGGTGGGCGGGGAGCGAAGCCTGGAGAAGCTTGGGCATATGGAGCCCGAGTGACAGCACCATTTGGCACCCAGATGCGGCGCTTCTGCGGAGGGGTGGTCATGTTGGAGGAGGAACCACCCTCACGCGAGTGCTTGCGAGACTCCTCGAATGCCTTGCGCCCATTTTCTTCATTGAGCGCGGTGTTAACGAGATCCTCGAAGCTGTTGGCCTTGACGTTTGTGAGGGCATACTTGAGTTCCGGGTTAAAACCTCTGCGGAACCTTGCCATCTTCTTAGCTTCAGTGGACACCTCGTCACCAGCGTAACGAGCGAGGCGATTGAACTCACTCTGATAGCCAATGACGTCCAACTTGCCCTGCTTGAGTGAGCAAAACTCTTCACGCATCCTTTCCATGAGACCATCTGGAATGTGGTGCTTCAGGAAGGCTTCCTTGAAACAACCCCACGTGATTGGAAAGCCAGCTCTCATGGCCTGGTAGTTTTCCCACCAACTAGCTGCCTGACCCTTCAGCAGATAGGAGGCATACTTGACCTTGTCTTCTTCAGCTACATGAGCAATCTCCAGAGCCTTAGCTATCTCACGGATCCAGTCATCAGCGTCCAGAGGCTCGCGTGTGGCCACGAAAGCTCTCGGACCCAGACTGAGGAACTCCTTGATGCTGACTCATGGGGCCGTCTGGTTGTTGTGCTGATTAGTCTGAAACTGGGCCATCTGCACCATGACTTGGGTCATCTGAGTCAACAGCTCCGTGATTGGCGGTGGCTCAGGCGGGTTGTTCCTTGTTGGCGGCATCCTGAATGGAAATGCATTTTAGCACAACAATAGAAAAGGATAGACTTGGAAACCGAAAGAGAGATTATTCCGACACATGAATAGATAACCAACAGGTACATCATCACATGTTCAAATACATCAGAATATCCAACACACCACAAATGGTTCGAATGCCAAAGGATAACTAAACATAGCTAAGAATGGATACATCGGTACTCCCATGCTCATCACGCAGGACGACAGCTAGGAGTACGGCGAGAGGTACGGCGAGGAGCACGCCCACGAAAGTAGGTAGAACGATGATCCACATAGATCTGACGTGGTCTGAGAGCCACTCTAGGTGTGGTGAAGTACATAGCGTCGACTCCCTGTGCTCCAAAGCGTGGAATCCAGTGTAACCAGCACCGAGGTTAAGGAGTGGACCTCTGATCGGCTCGTAACCTCCAGCATCTGGCATACGACGACCAACTGGCTGATCGAAACGTGCAAAGCGCTCGTCTCCAACAAAGTCTGTGGTGTAAGTCGCCAGACGAGTCAAAGCAAGGTAGAGCTGCTCTCTGACTGAAGCCAACTCCTGAGATAGTGTGCTGGCAACTGCGTCACTGTACCTCACAAACTGAGCGGTGGTGTGCAGCCTGGAGTTATCATGCTCGTAGACATCCAAGTTGTCGTAGAGAGTGAAGTGAGCTCCCTCCGAAGTGATGTAACCACGGGGGATGTGGCGATAGATAGAATCGTCAAATCCCCAGTAGTCAGCACGAAGGACGGTGAGACTCACATAAGCTGCCTGCTGCACAGCCATATCCCATATGGAACCTACTGCCTCGTAGCGGTGGACTACGCTCATGCCATCATCTGACAGAATGTAGACGATAGCCTGGTAGTAGGTCTGTGCAAACTCTCGCTGCTGCTCGTAGACCTGGTACTCTGGTGCCCAACGGAAACCCAGAAAAGTGACCATGTCTCTCAGCATCTCCGGATAACCGGCAGTGCTCTCGCAACGAGTCATACGAACCACCTGCGGGTAGAACCTGAGATCCATGTGCAGATGATCGGGGAAGTTTTGATTAGACGGCGGTAGAAAAACTGAAGTGGAAATCAACAACAAGGTTTCAACAGACGAAAGGATGTTGAAAAGAACAGGATATCGAAGCAACATTGGGGAAACACGAGACCAAACAGTCCTGAGGTACTACGGAAAACCCCATCCGGGCTTCTAAAGGATAAATATCTACTGCTTAAGGAATAGAGGATCTGCTTCCGGGGCTTACACGCCTCCGTTCTCAATCATGAGTAGGCAACACGATAAATCATGTCACAACCACCTCCATTCCTATGGTCTAGTAGATATAACTATCCTAGAGAAACCATGATACGTGAAATCCTAACTTGAAAGTTTAGATGAGGAGAGAAAACAACGTTGCACTTCCTTACCAGAAAAGGGAGGGTGGGTGGGGAAAGAAGTAAAAGAACAGAATTCCTACTCTCACGTTTCATTTTTCCTATATAGCTACAAAATAGTTTATAGACTCAACTGCGACCAGTAAAAGGGATCCTACAGGCAGACAGGCTTTGATACCATTTGTCGCACCCGGACTTCTAGAGGATACTCACAGCCCGCTAAACAGTAGAGAAATGACTTACGGGGCATACCGGCACACGCATCTCAATATGAGCAGGCCAACACGTAAACGTGTGACAACCATTCTATACTGTTCATCGTCTGCGTAAACCATCCCATAGAAATCCGACTACTTCCATTGACGTACTTCATAACATGCACACATGGTACGTCAACGGCATTTGAACAAGTGATATCACAACGAATCTCTAAGACACAAATAAATAGAAATAAGTTGCAAATAGCTCTCACTAGAGCAGAGATAGAAAATACAATCATCCAGAGGACACATGTCCCAACAATTCATCATTACATCACAGCGGAAGCATCCAAAGTGTCTGAGTACAGACAAGATCCAAACAGGCCTAAGAGGCCGGAAACGAAAAGACGGAGCCCATCCACGATGTCTCGGATCCTGCCCGGATCCGCTATCTACTCGTCAGCAGCCTCGTCATACTCCACGTAGTAGCCACCATGGGGATCCTCGGAAACGTAGTCTGCGGAAACCACAGCCCCGAAGGGGTCAGTACAGACAAGTACTGGCAAGCAAGACTCACAAGATACCAAAGCGTACCCGGCAACACCAAGTACAGATGCTTTGGGTTCAACGGAAGAATAGGTGATACAAAAGTGCGGCAGCAGGCTGCTCCAACCAACTACAGAAACACGCTACAGCTTCCGGCTAAAAGAGAGGGATAAGATAGCGTATCGGAACCAACTACCACTAACCTCAAACAAACCAATCCTGGATCTCGCCCCTTATCCAAAGAAGCAATCCGAGGATAACTCACACAGTTGGATTAGTGAAGGTTCAAGTTGTTGTGTCAATAAACCTATTACTAGTCAACATTAGTATTAGTTAGGTGTAAGTTGTCTAATCCTTGTTAGCCAGCCCTATCACCAAGTCATCCATAACCGCGGACAACACGGCTTCTTGAGAAGATTTAACCCTGCAGGGGTGCACCAATTTGGCCGTACACGTAAGAATACCCCGCCAGACGGGGATCAAACCCACCAAGCGAGGCACTCAACACAACCCAACTCTTCTTCGCATCAAGCCCAAAGAACCACGTGATGTGCGTGCACGGCTAATCGAGCCCCCACGAAGAAAAGGGGGACCCTCATAGAACTGGAAGACCACGCCGCCCTAAATGCCGACTACAAAAGTTCCACCCTGGCCTCGGGTTCTGACCTGCATATGCGTGCATCAAATGGAAAGCCCGAACTAAGTGTGGCGATTTGGACGAGATGCGAATCGAATCAGAGTTGCGGGGGGCGCCCATACACGCTTCCCACATGTGGTTAGCGCGCTCAACATGGATCCAGAGGACAAGAACTTTTCCTGAGTTCGACACTAGCAGGCCTCAAAACCATACCCGGCCTCCTGCCGGTGCCTTATCATCAAATTAGCATTACCTCAAACATTAACAGGTTGTTGTTTAAAACATCGAGCCCCCAGAACATAATAAAATGGTAACAGAAATAACGGACAGCAAACTCGAGCGTAAACAACCCTAAGCATGGTAGTAAGACACAGGCAACAAGCAATGGGGTTATAGGTGTGGAGGTGAGGCTATATCAGGGTTACAGGATAACATGTGATAGGATCGAACACAAGCAACGAATCTTAAGGCTAGCAGAATAGACAACGGAAAGTATCGATATCTAGTGTGGAAAGGACACAATGGTTCATGTGAGTGAATACTTGCCTGCAAACTCAGCAGCCTGGTACTGAGCTAACTCCTCAGAAGTAGTGTCGTAAACCTCGTCTGTCTCAACGTCGTCGTCTATTCGGGAAGAAGCAAACAAACAACGCAGAGAGACAAACAATCAATAACATGGCAAAATGCACAAACATGGGATGATGCATGAAAATTTAATGGATGCATCAGAGATAAACTAGTTGACATGGTAACATAATTAAATGGACCCATATGCAATTTGGATTGCATATGGAAAGCCCATGAATTAAGGTTGGATTAAATGATCTACAAATAACCAACATGTGAAAGTTGTTTAGAATGATGCATGGAAGAGGAAAACAAAAAGAAAACAACAATAAATTCAATTTGAAAAGGTGTTTACCAAGTTTGAAATTTTTATTTATCAAGTTATGAAACTTTGGCTTCTTAAAGAAGTTACACAAGCATTTGTTGTTTTCACCAATTTTAATTGTTCAAAATAAATAAAAAAATTCATATTTAGAAAGAACACCAAATTTTAGGTGGAATACATGTTTCATTTGTTGAAAAAGGAATTAAAATGAATTAATTATGAATTAAACAAGTTTAAAGAAGATTTAAATGGATTTAATTCAAGTATGAATTTATTTGAATTTTTATTTGTTCAAAACATTAAATAAAATTCATATTTGGAAAGGTTATAATTTTCTGGTTTGAAAACATATTTTATATGTTCAAAAAGAATTTAATTTGACCAAGTTATGAATTTGGCAATTTTAAATGATTTAAACAAGGTTTAAATTATTTAACCAATTTTAATTATTCAAAACAGGAAACAAAGTTTATATTTGAAAAGGTGGTTCAATTTAGCATGGAAAACATATTTTATATGGGCCAATTGAATTAAATTTGAATTAGTTATGAAATTAACCAAATTTGAAATGAGTTGTTTGAATTTGAAATTTTGAAAACATTTGAAAAGTTCAAAACAGAAAACAAATGATTTAAACATGTAGATAATTTAATTTGGGTTGGAAAACATATTTTATTTATTTTATTTGGACTTGTTATGCAACAGTTATTCAAATTTGAAATTCAGGGACTATTCTGCAATTTTAAAACATACAGATTTGGTACAGGGGCCTAGCTGCGAAAAATAAACTACAGAGAGGCCCCTGGGGCTTATCTCACGCGAGGCAGAACAGCCCTGGGTCACTAGCAGTGGGCCAGTGCCCAGCTGTGCGCCTGCGTGGCGCGCGTGTGCGTGATGCGTGGCAACCACGGCCACTGGCCGGTGGGACCAGCTAGCCCACGTGGCAAAGGAGCCAAAAAAGGGGTGGATTAAACTGCGCCGCGGGGGGTTCGAACCCGCGCCGCGGGCGTGTGTGCGCAGAGTGCATGCCACTGCGCTGCTGCTCGATTCTGTAATAGGAGAAGATCGCGCGGGGGTTTGAGGTTCCGATTCGGAAATAGCCTGACGAAACTGAATTTGTTTCAGTTATCTGAAACACGACGATGAGGCAGTCGCCGGCGGCGGCCGCTGCGTGGCTGCGGCTGTTGCTCGTGCGCGTGGATGCAAGTGAGGTGTGGCCGTGCGTCTCGCGGGTGGCAGAGGGGAAAAGAGAGAGGGAAAGAAGAGGTTGCGCTCACCGGGAGGGGCAGAAGGAGAAGGCGATCGTGCGCGGTGAGGAGGTGGCCGGCGGCGACAGAGAGCTGGACGGCGGCGGCGCTGCAGCAGCTCCCTGGTCCCGTGGCGGTGTCGAGGATGAAGAGGAAGTCGCGGGGACTCGATTCCCGTGGCTAACCTGGTAGGGAGGCGTCCATGGCGCCGATGATCGCCGGAAATTCAGTGTGGTGGCGGTGGTGTTCAGAGGTGGAGGTGGTGCAGAGAAAGAACAGCGGGAGAGATAGAGGGAGAAGAAAGGAGGAAATGGCGGCAGTGGAGAGAGAGAGGAGGAGGAGGTAGCTAGGGCAGAAGGAGAGGGCACGGCATGGATATAAGGGGGAGGGGGAGCTGCTGCTGGCCGTCCCCTGCTTCTGCTGCTCGACGTGGACAGGCGCATCGCGCGCCGTACAGAGGTAAGTGACGAGGGGGGTAGCAGGCCGTGGCTGGTGGGCTGGGCTCAGCCCACTGGCCTGCCCTCTCCCTCTCTGTTATTTTTTTTTGTTTTTTCTATTTTACTGATTCTGTATTTTTTTGCAGAAATAGAAAAGGAAGAAAAAGGAAGGTTTTTAGGGGAAAATTTTTATAGGTTGATTATTTCAGAAGCCCAGCTGTGCAAGTGTTGGTTTTCAAAAATTTGAATTTTGGTTGCTGTTTGTAAATTCAAATGAATTTGAGTGAAACATTGGTATAATTAAATTATTGAAATTTAAGCAATTCAATAGTTTGAACTTTATCTATATTGGAAACAAATTGATGTTTTGATTTGAACTTTTTTATTTGAAAAATTGTAACAGAACAAGTATGAAACAAAGATTTTGAATTTTGGTTTGAAATTCATATTGAAAAACAAGGGAAAACAAAGGAAAACAAATGCAAAACATAAGATGCCATAATGCAAAACATAATTTAACAAAAAGCAAACATACTAAAGGTGTTTTTCATACTTGGGATGTTACAAAACGCCCCCCCTTGAAGGAATCGCGCCCCGAGATTCCTACTGAGAAGAGAAAAGGTCCGGATACTTCTTGCGAAGATCCTCTTCGGTCTCCCACGTTGCCTCTTTATCGGAATGATGAGACCACTGCACTTTCAAGAACTTGGTGCTCTTGTTGCGAGTTTTACGCTCGGTCTCATCGAGAATGCGAACTGGATGCTCTTCATAAGAGAGGTCTTCTTGCAGATCAATGGAATCATGATCCACTGCACGACCTGGATCTTTGAAGCACCTCTTGAGCTGTGACACGTGAAACACATCGTGCACCTTGGATAGCTTTTCTGGAAGTTCAAGACGATAGGCATTTTCCGCACGCCTTGAGAGAATGTTGAAAGGACCAATGTATCTCGGTGCAATCTTTCCTTTGACACCAAATCGATGAGTGCCTCTGAGGGGAGTTACACGGAGGTATGCTTTGTCACCAGGTGCATAGACCATATCCCTGTGCTTGCTGTCATAGTAGCTTTTCTGACGAGATTGAGCAATCTTGAGATTGTCACGAATGATGCGAACTTTCTCTTCGGCTTCCTTAACAATGTCAGGGCCTAAGAGTGAACGTTCACCAGCTCCAGACCAATTGATTGGACTCCTGCATCTGCGGCCCTAGAGAGCTTCAAATGGTGCCATGCCTAGGCTTGCCTGGAAGCTGTTGTTGTAGGAGAATTCAGCATATGGAAGACATTCCTCCCATTTCATGCCAAAAGAGATACCACATGCTCTGAGCATATCCTCGAGAATCTGATTGACTCTTTCGACTTGCCCTTGAGACTGAGGGTGATAAGCTGTGCTGAACAGAAGTTTGGTGCCCAAAGCTTCTTGCAAGCTTTTCCAGAAATGAGAAGTGAATATGCTTCCATGGTCTGAACTTATTTCCAATGGAACACCATGAAGAGGAACAATCTTTGCTGTGTATAGCTCTTCTAACGGGCTAGCTGAGATTGTTTCTTTGACAGCAAAGAAGTGAGCTACTTTAGTGAGTCGATCAATGACAACGAAGATTGCATCGTTGCCCCTCTTGGATTTTGGAAAGCCAGTGACGAAGTCCATTTCGATCATGTCCCACTTCCACTCAGGGATTTTTAGAGGTTGGAGAAGACCGGCTGTTTTCTGATGGACTGCCGTAACACGTTGACAAACGTTGCATTCAGAAACGTATTGAGCAATTTCACGTTTCATGCCAGGCCACCAATACAGTGTCTTGAGATCCTGGTACATCTTTGTACTTCCAGGGTGTATGGAGAGAGGAGTTTCATGAGCCTCCTTGAGAATGACATCTTTGAGACTTTGAACTTGAGGAACTGCAATGCGTCCTTCGAAGAACACAGTTCCCTTGTCATCAATTGAGAAGTACTTAAATTTCTCCTTGCCTTCTTTGATTTGTTCTACCATCTTCTTGATTTCAGCATCACGAAGTTGTTCAGAATGAATCTTGTCCTCGAGAGTTGGACTGGCTATCAAGTTCGCAAGATAGCCTTGAGGAACAAGACCAAGGTTCAGTTTCTGGAATTCTTCATGAAGAGGAGGTTGGTTTTCCATGATCATGAGATTATTGCAATACGACTTGCGACTAAGAGCATCGGCCATAACATTAGCCTTGCCTGGAGTGTAAGAAATGGTAAGATCAAAGTCTTTGATCTTTTCAATCCATCTCCTTTGCCTGAGGTATAAATCTGGTTGAATGAAGATATACTTCAGACTCTTATGATCGGAAAAGATTTCAGTGCGATTACCCAACAAGTATTGTCTCCATTTGTTGAGGGCAAACACAACTGCTGCAAGTTATAGGTCATGAGTTGGATAATTGAGCTCATGGGTGTTCAACTGACGTGAAGCATAAGCCACAACTTGACGTTCTTGCATAAGAACTGCACCTAGACCTTGGAGAGATGCATCACAGAATATCTGGAAAGGTTTGGTAGGATCTGGGCCTACCAGAACTGGTGTAGAAGTGAGTTTAGTCTTCAGGAGATTGAAACTTTCATCACATTGTGGAGACCAAACAAACTTCTTGTCCTTCTTTGTGAGATCAGTGAGAGGTTTAGCAATCTTGGAGAAATTTTGGATGAAACGACGGCAATAGCTAGCCAAGCCAAGAAAACTTCTTACTTGCTTCACCGTCTTTGGAGGTTTCCAATCAACAATTGCTTTAACCTTTTCTGGATCAATGGTTACGCCCTTGGCTGAGATGACATGACAAAGGTAAGCAACTTCTGAAATCCAGAACTCACATTTGGAGAACTTGGCATAAAGACGATGCTCGCGAAGCTTCGTGAGAGTGAGACGAAGATGTTCTTCATGCTCTTTCTGCTGAGTAGACAAGATGTCATCAAGATACCACACGAACTTGTCGAGGTATTCATGGAAGACAGAATTCATGAGTCGAGAGAATGTCGCCGGTGCATTGGTGAGACCAAAGGACATGACGGTGAATTCATATAGACCGTAGCGAGTGGTGAAGGCTGTCTTTGGAATATCCTCTTTTCTGATCTTTATCTGATGGTAACCCATTCTCAAGTCCAACTTGGAGAATATTGAGGCTCAAGCAAGTTGATCAAAAAGATCATCAATACGAGGAATTGGATACTTGTTTTTGATGGTTTCTCGGTACGATAGTCAACAACGAGTCTCTTTGTGTGATCCTTCTTCGCAACGAACAGAGTTGGGCAACCCCAAGCTGAGGAACTAGGTTGAATGTAACCTTTCTCCATGTACATATAAATTTGTTCCTTTAACAACTTCAGCTCGGGAGTTCCTATCTTGTAAGGATGCTTAGAGATTGGAGCAGTACCTGGTTCAAGCTCGATCACGAACTCAACTGCTCTGTCCGGAGGCATCCCTGGCAACTCTTCTGGAAAGACGTCAGGGAATTCGCAAACCACCGGAACATTTTCAAGTGAAGGTAGAGGTTTTGCATCGAGGTTGCATAGCTGAATGGAACTTGATTCATTTGGAGAATAGACTATCTGGCCAGAAGGGTGGGACAGGGTTATTGACTTTTGAGAACAGTCAATCCTTGCTTTATTAGCTTTCAGCCAATCCATACCAAGAATGACATCAATGTCAGAATTGCCAAGCAGTATTAGAGAAGCAAGGAATATGTGGCCTCCAATTAGAATTTGATTTCTGTGACTGATCTTGGAAGTTTGCATAGTTGCTCCAGGGGAGTTTACCACTAGAGGGGAACCCAAACCAACAAAAGGGAGTTTAATTGCTGTCGCAAAGATCTTTGACACAAAAGAATGTGATGCTCCGGTATCAAACAACACTTTAGCTGGAACAGAGTTTACGGTAAATGTACCGAGAACGACGTCAGGAGCTTCCTCAGCTTTGTCGATCTTGACATGATTCACCCTTGCGGTCCTCCCAACAGGCCTGTTGTTGGAGCTGAAGGCCTTAGGCGGGGGAGCGCGCACCATTGCCTGGTTGGTGTTAGGACGACGTGGTGGTGGAGGTAGCTGCCTCTGCGTGCACTTGTCGGCGTAGTGCCCCGTCTGCTTGCACTTGTAGCAAGTGACGACACGAGGAGGCCCTGGCCTTGGCTGCCCCATCGAATACCTCTGATCATGCATCTGAGCAGGGTTGGGTGGGCGGGGAGCGAAGCCTGGAGAAGCTTGGGCATATGGAACCCGAGTGACAGCACCATTTGGACCCCAGATGCGGCTCTTCTGCGGAGGGGTGGTAATGTTGGAGGAGGAACCACCCTCACGCGAGTGCTTGCGAGACTCCTCGAATGCCTTGCGCCCATTTTCTTCATTGAGCGCGGTGTTAACGAGATACTCGAAGCTGTTGGCCTTGACGTTTGTGAGGGCATACTTGAGTTCCGGGTTAAAACCTCTGCGGAACCTTGCCATCTTCTTAGCTTCAGTGGACACCTCGTCACCAGCGTAACGAGCGAGGCGATTGAACTCACTCTGATAGCCAATGACGTCCAACTTGCCCTGCTTGAGTGAGCAAAACTCTTCACGCATCCTTTCCATGAGACCATCTGGAATGTGGTGCTTCAGGAAGGCTTCCTTGAAACAACCCCACATGATTGGAAAGCCAGCTCTCATGGCCTGGTAGTTTTCCCACCAACTAGTTGCCTGACCCTTCAGCAGATAGGAGGCATACTTGACCTTGTCTTCTTCAGCTACATGAGCAATCTCCAGAGCCTTAGCTATCTCACGGATCCAGTCATCAGCGTCCAGAGGCTCGTGTGTGGCCACGAAAGCTCTCGGACCCAGACTGAGGAACTCCTTGATGCTGACTCGTGGGGCCGTCTGGTTGTTGTGCTGATTAGTCTGAAACTGGGCCATCTGCACCATGACTTGGGTCATCTGAGTCAACAGCTCCGTGATTGGCGGTGGCTCAGGCGGGTTGTTCCTTGTGTGCGGCATCCTGAATGGAAATGCATTTTAGCACAACAATAGAAAAAGATAGACTTGGAAACCGAAAGAGAGATTATTCCGACGCATGAATAGATAACCAACAGGTACATCATCACATGTTCAAATACATCAGAATATCCAACACACCACAAATGGTTCGAATGCCAAAGGATAACTAAACATAGCTAAGAATGGATACATCGGTACTCCCATGCTCATCACGCAGGACGACAACTAGGAGTACGGCGAGAGGTACGGTGAGGAGCACGCCCACGAAAGTAGGTAGAACGACGATCCACATAGATCTGACGTGGTCTGAGAGCGACTCTAGGTGTGGTGAAGTACATAGTGTCGACTCCCTGTGCTCCAAAGCGTGGAATCCCAGTGTAACCAGCACCGAGGTTAAGGAGTGGACCTCTGATCGGCTCGTAACCTCCAGCATCTGACAGACGACGACCAACTGGCTGATCGAAACGTGCAAAGCGCTCGTCTCCAACAAAGTCTGTGGTGTAAGTCGCCAGACGAGTCAAAGCAAGGTAGAGCTGCTCTCTGACTGAAGCCAACTCCTGAGATAGTGTGCTGGCAACTGCGTCACTGTGCCTCACAAACTGAGCGGTGGTGTGCAGCCTGGAGTTATCATGCTCGTAGACATCCAAGTTGTCGTAGAGAGTGAAGTGAGCTCCCTCCGAAGTGATGTAACCACGGGGGATGTGGCGATAGATAGAATCGTCAAATCCGCAGTAGTCAGCACGAAGGACGGTGAGACTCACATAAGCTGCCTGCTGCACAGCCATATCCACTGTGGAACCTACTGCCTCATAGCGGTGGACTACGCTCATGCCATCATCTGACAGAATGTAGACGATAGCCTGGTAGTAGGTCTGGTCAAACTCTCGCTGCTGCTCGTAGACCTGGTACTCTGGTGCCCAACGGAAACCCAGAAAAGTGACCATGTCTCTCAGCATCTCCGAATAACCGGCAGTGCTCTCGCAACGAGTCATACGAACCACCTGCGGGTAGAACCTGAGATCCATCTGCAGATGATCGGGGAAGTTTTGATTAGACGCCGGTAGAAAAACTGAAGTGGAAATCAACAACAAGGTTTCAACGGACGAAAGGATGTTGAAAAGAACAGGATATCGAAGCAACATTGGGGAAACACGAGACCAAACAGTCCTGAGGTACTACGGAAAACCCCATCCGGGCTTCTAAAGGATAAATATCAACTGCTTAAGGAATAGAGGATCTGCTTCCGGGGCTTACACGCCTCCGTTCTCAATCATGAGTAGGCAACATGATAAATCAGGTCACAACCACCTCCCTTCCTATGGTCTAGTAGATATAACTATCCTAGAGAAACCAGGATACGTGAAATCCTAACTTGAAAGTTTAGATGAGGAGAGAAAACAACGTTGCACTTCCTTACCAGAAAAGGGAGGGTGGGTGGGGAAAGAAGTAAAAGAACAGAATTCCTACTCTAACGTTTCATTTTTCCTATATAGCTACAAAATAGTTTCTAGACTCAACTGCGACCAGTAAAAGGGATCCTACAGGCAGACAGGCTTTGATACCATTTGTCGCACCCGGACTTCTAGAGGATACTCACAGCCCGCTAAACAGTAGAGAAATGACTTACGGGGCATACCGGCACCCGCATCTCAATATGAGCAGGCCAACACGTAAACGTGTGACAACCATTCTATACTGTTCATCGTCTGCGTAAACCATCCCATAGAAATCCGACTACTTCCATTGACGTACTTCATAACATGCACACATGGTACGTCAACGGCATTTGAACAAGTGATATCACAACGAATATCTAAGACACAAATAAATAGAAATAAGTTGCAAATAGCTGTCACTAGAGCAGAGATAGCAAATACAATCATCCAGAGGACACATGTCCCAACAATTCATCATTACATCACAGCGGAAGCATCCAAAGTGTCTGAGTACAGACAAGATCCAAACAGGCCTAAGAGGCCGGAAACGAAAAGACGGAGCCCATCCACGATGTCTCGGATCCTGCCCGGGTCCGCTATCTACTCCTCAGCAGCCTCGTCATACTCCACGTAGTAGCCACCATGGAGATCCTCGGAAACGTAGTCTGCGGAAACCACAGCCCCAAAGGGGTCAGTACAGAC
Source organism: Alopecurus myosuroides (assembly GCA_028641055.1). Classification (NCBI taxonomy): domain Eukaryota; kingdom Viridiplantae; phylum Streptophyta; class Magnoliopsida; order Poales; family Poaceae; genus Alopecurus; species Alopecurus myosuroides. Next base: position 763,655,515 of record CM054057.1, read on the forward strand.
AAGTACTGGCAAGCAAGACTCACAAGATACCAAAGCGTACCCGGCAACACCAAGTACATATGCTTTGGGTTCAACGGAAGAATAGGTGATACAAAAGTGCGGCAGCAGGCTGCTCCAACCAACTACAGAAACACGCTACAGCTTCCGGCTAAAAGAGAGGGATAAGATAGCGTTTCGGAACCAACTACCACTAACCTCAAACAAACCCATCCTGGATCTCGCCCCTTATCCAAAGAAGCAATCCGAGGATAACTCACACAGTTGGATTAGTGAAGGTTCAAGTTGTTGTGTCAATAAACCTATTACTAGTCAACATTAGTATTAGTTAGGTGTAAGTTGTCTAATCCTTGTTAGCCAGCCCTATCACCAAGTCATCCATAACCGCGGACAACACGGCTTCTCGAGAAGATTTAACCCTGCAGGGGTGCACCAATTTGGCCGTACACGTAAGAATACCCCGCCAGACGGGGATCAAACCCACCAAGCGAGGCACTCAACACAACCCAACTCTTCTTCGCATCAAGCCCAAAGAACCACGTGATGTGCGTGCGCGGCTAATCGAGCCCCCACGAAGAAAAGGGGGACCCTCATTGCACTGGAAGACCATGCCGCCCTAAATGCCGACTACAAAAGTTCCACCCTGGCCTCGGGTTCGTACCTGCATATGCGTGCATCAAATGGAAAGCCCGAACTAAGTGTGGCGATTTGGACGAGATGCGAACCGAATCAGAGTTGCGGGGGGCGCCCATACACGCTTCCCACATGTGGTTAGCGCGCTCAACATGGATCCAGAGGACAAGAACTTTTCCTGAGTTCGACACTAGCAGGCCTCAAAACCATACCCGGCCTCCTGCCGGTGCCTTATCATCAAATTAGCATTACCTCAAACATTAACAGGTTGTTGTTTAAAACATCGAGCCCCCAGAACATAATAAAATGGTAACAGAAATAACGGACAGCAGACTCGAGCGTAAACAACCCTAAGCATGCTAGTAAGACACAGGCAACAAGCAATGGGGTTATAGGTGTGGAGGTGAGGCTATATCAGGGTTACAGGATAACATGTGATAGGATCGAACACAAGCAACGAATCTTAAGGCTAGCAGAATAGACAACGGAAAGTATCGATATCCATTGTGGAAAGGACACAATGGTTCATGTGAGTGAATACTTGCCTGCAAACTCAGCAGCCTGGTACTGAGCTAACTCCTCAGAAGTAGTGTCTCAACGTCGTCGTCTATTCGGGAAGAAGCGAACAAACAACGCAGAGAGACAAACAATCAATAACATGGCATAATGCACAAACATGGGATGATGCATGACAATTTAATGGATGCATCAAAGATAAACTAGTTTACATGGTAACATAATTAAATGGACCCATATGCAATTTGGATTGCATATGGAAAGCCCATGAATTAAGGTTGGATTAAATGATCTACAAATAACCAACATGTGAAAGTTGTTTAGAATGATGCATGGAAGAGGAAAACAAAAAGAAAACAACAATAAATTCAATTTGAAAAGGTGTTTACCAAGTTTGAAATTTTTATTTATCAAGTTATGAAACTTTGGCTTCTTTAAGGAGTTACACAAGCATTTGTCGTTTTCACCAATTTTAATTGTTCAAAATAAATAAAAATTCATATTTAGAAAGAACACCAAATTTTAGGTGGAATACATGTTTCATTTGTTGAAAAAGGAATTAATTATGAATTAAACAAGTTTAAACAAGATTTAAATGAATTTATTTGAATTTTTATTTGTTCAAAACATTAAATAAAATTCATATTTGGAAAGGTTATAATTTTCTGGTTTGAAAACATATTTTATATGTTCAAAAAGAATTTAATTTGACCAAGTTATGAATTTGGCAATTTTAAATGATTTAAACAAGATTTAAATTATTTAACCAATTTTAATTATTCAAAACAGGAAACAAAGTTTATATTTGGAAAGGTGGTTCAATTTATCATGGAAAACATATTTTATATGGGCCAATTGAATTAAATTTGAATTAGTTATGAAATTAACCAAATTTGAAATGAGTTGTTTGAATTTGAAATTTTGAAAACATTTGAAAAGTTCAAAACAGAAAACAAATGATTTAAACATGTAGAGAATTTAATTTGGATTGGAAAACATATTTTATTTATTTTATTTGGACTTGTTATGCAAAAGATATTCAAATTTGAAATTCAGGGACTATTCTGCAATTTTAAAACATACAGATTTGGTACAGGGGCCTAGCTGCGAAAAATAAACTACAGAGAGGCCCCTGGGGCTTTTCTCACGCGAGGCAGAACAGCCCTGGGTCACTGGCAGTGGGCCAGTGCCCAGCTGTGCGCCTGCGTGGCGCGCATGTGCGTGCTGCGTGGCAACCACGGCCACTGGCCGGTGGGACCAGCTAGCCCACGTGGCAAAGGAGCCAAAAAAGGGGTGGATTAAACTGCGCCGCGGGGGGTTCGAACCCGCGCCGGGGGCGTGTGTGCGCAGAGTGCATGCCACTGCGCTGCTGCTCGATTCTGTAATAGGAGGAGATCGCGCGGGGGTTTGAGGTTCCGATTCGGAAATAGCCTGACGAAACTGAATTTGTTTCAGTTATCTGAAACACGACGATGAGGCAGTCGCCGGCGGCGGCCGCTGCGTGGCTGCGGCTGCTGCTCGTGCGCATGGATGCAAGTGAGGTGTGGCCGTGCGTCTCGCGGGTGGCAGAGGGGAAAAGAGACAGGGAAAGAAGAGGTGGCGCTCACCGGGAGGGGCAGAAGGAGAAGGCGATCGTGCGCGGTGAGGAGGTGGCCGGCGGCGACAGAGAGCTGGACGGCGGCGGCGCTGCAGTAGCTCCCTGGTCCCGTGGCGGTGTCGAGGATGAAGAGGAAGTCGCGGGGACTCGATTCCCGTGGCTAACCTGGCAGGGAGGCGTCCATGGCGCCGATGATCACCGGAAATTCAGTGCGGTGGCGGTGGTGTTCAGAGGTGGAGGTGGTGCAGAGACAGAATAACGGGAGAGAGAGAGGGAGAAGAAAGGAGGAAATGGCGGCGGTGGAGAGAGAGAGGAGGAGGAGGTAGCTAGGGCAGAAGGAGAGGGCACAACATGGATATAAGGGGGAGGGGGAGCTGCTGCTGGCCGTCCCCTGCTTCTGCTGCTCGACGTGGACAGGCACATCGCACGCCGTACAGAGGTAAGTGACGAGGGAGGTAGCAGGCCGTGGCTGGTGGGCTGGGCTCAGCCCACTGGCCTGCCCTCTCCCTCTCTGTTATTTTTTTTTTGTTTTTTCTGTTTTACTGATTCTGTTTTTTTTTGCAGAGATAGAAAAGAAAGAAAAAGGAGAGAAAAAGGAAGGTTTTTAGGGGGTTTAAAATTTTGGAAAATTTTTATAGGTTGATTATTTCAAAAGCCCAGCTGTGCAAGTGTTGGTTTTCAAAAATTTGAATTTTGGTTGCTGTTTGTAAATTCAAATGAATTCGAGTGAAACATTGGTATAATTAAATTATTGAAATTTAAGCAATTCAATAGTTTGAACTTTATCTATATTGGAAACAAATTGATGTTTTGATTTGAACTTTTTTATTTGGAAAATTGTAATAGAACAAGTATGAAACAAAGATTTTGAATTTTGGTTTGAAATTCATACTGAACAACAAGGGAAAACAAAGGAAAACAAATGCAAAACTTAAGATGCCATGATGCAAAACATAATTTAACAAAAAGTAAACATACTAAAGGTGTTTTTCATACTTGGGATGTTACATGACATGAAGATTACTATGATATTTAGTGCGGGCATTACAACAAGATACATAGACCGACATCCATCTGCATCTATGAATAATAATACACCCTCATGTTATCATGCGAACCCCCTTAGGTATTAAGTTGCAAGCAACAAATAACTACATTAAACAAAGTGTGTAATGTAAGCAATGATTATGCACGCGAGACCTCTCACCGCTATTTTCTCCCTAATGGCGACATCACATCCCCCATTCATGTTTCTGTCACTCGAGCAAGGTGGTGAGGAGGCATGAACCCACTATCGAGCATAAATACTCCATCTTGGAGTCACTAGCAACTACTTGGCTAGAGCAACCACTAGAAACGGAAAGCATGCAAGATCACAAATAGCATATGCAAATAAAGACTATAATTAACTTGGCATAAGTTCAATATTCATCGGATCCCAGCAAACACAACATATAGAATTACATAAGATCAATCTCGATCATGATAGGCAGCTCACGAGATCTAAACATGGAGGCATGTGAGGAGAAGACAACCATCTAGTTACAGCTACGAACCCGTAGTCCAAGGATGAACTACTCACACATCACTCCGGAGGCAGGCATGGTGATGGAGAGGCCTCTGGTGATGATCTCTTCTCCGGTAGGGTGCTAGAAACAGCTTCGGAACCCCCCTGATCTAGGGTTGACGATGACGGCGGCTGCGAAAATTTTCGAGGATTTTTGACCAGGTGTTTAGGGTTTTCCATCCCGGGGGCTTAAATAGTAGAAAGGGCAAAGGCGGTGGAACTCCAGGGGCCCCACACCTATAGGTGGTGCAGACAGGGGGGCCCGCGCCACCCTATGTTGTGTCCCCCATGTTGCCCGTCTTCGACTCCTCTTTGGTGTTCTAGATGCTTCCGGGGAAAATAGGTACTTCAGGCTTTGTGGGGTCCAATTCCGAGAATGTTTGCAGAACAACTTTTGTGAAACCAAAAACAGCAAAAAACAGGGAACTAGCACTTGGCATCTTGTTAATAGGTTAGTGCCCGAAAACGTATAAAAATGTTATAAATAAGGGAGAAAACAAGTAGCAATTGGCAAAATATGATCATGGAGCATCACAAAATTATAGATACGTTGGAGACGTATCAAGCATCCCCAAGATTAGTTCCTACTCGTCCTCGAGTAGGTAAACGATGAAACAATAATTTCTGATGTGACATGCTACTAACATAAACTTGATCAATCTAATGTAAAAGCATATGCACGCTGAGATCTTAAAACTTTAAACACAGGCATGATAAATAACACTTTAATAATAAAGCATAGCAATTACTTTGCATCACGAAGAGTAACTCAAATAAAGGATCGTGAATAATAATGCAAAGAAAGGTACACGTTTGTTTCAGGTATAGAGAAAGCATGGCAAAGTGATATTTCGTTAGTCCTTAAGAGTGGGGCAAAACATAAATGCCAGGACACCTTCAAGGTTCATGAGGAAGACTAGAACAAATAATTTAAGAACAAATAATAACACATCATGAAGTAATTATTGATGCTTATGGGACAAATGCACATTGAACTCATAATGGCAAAAATGCTCTCTCAACTGTGCATAAAGTTAGAAGATGGAGACTCAACATAAAAGTAAAAGAAAGTCCCTTCGCGGAGGAAAGCAGGGATCACTTATGTGCTAGAGCTTTTATTTTCTTAAACAGAGGTATTAAGACACTGAGTGTCTATATTTTGGGAGATTTATGCTAATGTCAACGAATGGTAAAAAGAAAATACAGTACGTCACAAGACAACTGGATTCACAAGAGCGGCTCCCATGGTGAAGGACGCAATTGGTGTAGAAGGTCATCCCTCTTTCTCTTTTTTTTACACAGTTATGCTTTGACTGATAAATCAGTGGCAAAAATAGTGAAGAGAATTTGTTTGCATTAATTTGAGGCTGGGCACCCCGCTGCCAGCTCTTCTATCATTTGGATAAGGGTATGAAGCCACTAGTCCAGGGTGTGAAATCCAATCAACAAGTGAGATGAAGATTTCTCTATTTACATCCTTATGAGCAAAAACAGGAAAATAAAGATGGAGTAATTTTGAAGGTTTTAAAGGTAACACATGAGCAATTTACTTTGGAATGGCAGTTAAATACCACATGTAGGTAGGTATGGTGGACACAATGGGAAAAACTTTGGTTTAAGGGAGTTTGGATGCACGAGCAGAGCTCATACTCAGTACAGGTGGAGGCTAGCAAAAGACTAGGAGCGACAAATCAATAGAGCATAAGAGCCATAATCAAGCATAGCGACATAAGCATCATTAATTAAAACATAAGCAATATCAAAAGTTCAAAAACTAAGTGTTCATGGAGGCTATTCGTGACTGTTTTGTACTCGTAAACATGGTGTGAGAATGCGCCAAGTCAACCAAATAAAACATTCGAAAGAGAATACCATAAATTGATGCTTTACTATGACAAGAACAACTCATGAATCTTTCAATACATATTAAACACTCTAAGCTATTTGAGCCTAATCATGCTACTCAATAACCACAAGGATTTAAAACGAAAATAACATTTAGCATGGCATGAAAAAGTTCTAGACACACTCTATGCAAGCTGCTACTAGCACTGTTGTAAATTCTACTTCAAGCAGTAGTTTTATTTCTCCCAACAAGCACCAAACAAAACATGCTTTAACAAAAATACTCTTTATGATACATCAAGAAAACATCATATCATATCATATCATGCTCAAGCTTAGGCTTCTCACTCTTCTTGATCACATCATATCATCCTCTTCTCTTGAACCTTGAAAACTTGCTTCACACAAATATTCTCACAATCTTCATTAGCAACGTTAGTGCAATTGAAATAATAAATTAACTTCGTTCAGTTTCAACACAAGTCTAACACTCAGAAACACATTAGCTACTGTCACAACTTCTTTCAAAACTCTTTTTCTCAAAAGAACACCAAAAGAAAGAGATTAAGATGCAAATGCGATAAATGGCAGAAATCTGTCAAAACAGAACAACAGTTAAAGATCGATTTTTTCAGAAATCTTCTGTTGCTCAAATCGAAAAGTGGTCTTCTAAGAAAAGTTACGTATATATCTCAGGATTAAGAACAAAAAAGTTCAGATCATTTTGAAGTTTCTGTGATTTTTAACAGAATTAGCAGTGGACAGCAGAAATCTGTTTCCTCCGCAGAAATCCGAAATATAGGCTCAACTTTCCACTAGAGGCTTTACTTGGCTCGACAAAAATAAAAATAAAAGATACAACAGGGTTGCTAAGGAAATAAAAAACACCCAGGTGCAAAGCACACCAAAGAAAACGAAATAAAATGGGTTGAAAACAGCGAAATAAAACGGGTTGTCTCCTGGTAGCGCCTTTCTTTAACGCCTTTCAGCTAGGCATAAAAAGGGCGACTCAAGTATTTTCAAGTGAAGAAGCATCAACATCATATTTTTCTCTAATAATAGAGTCAAAGGGTAGCTTCATCTTATTTCTAGGAAAGTGTTCCAAACCTTTCTTTTGGGTAAATTGATATTTAATACTCCCGTATTTCATATCAATAATAGCACCAACAGTTCTAAGAAAAGGTCTTACCAAAACAATTGGACAAGAAGCATTGCATTCAATGTTCATAACGACAAAATCAATAGGGGCAAGGTTATTATTAACCATAATAATAACATCATCAATTCTACCAAGAGGTTTCTTCTTAGCATTATCAGCAAGATGAACATCCAAATAACAGGGTTCCAATGGTGGTAAATCAAGCATATTATAAAGCTTTTGAGGCCTAACAGAGATACTAGCACCAAGATCACACAAAGCATTGCAATAAAAATCATTTACTTTTATCTTAATGATTGGCTCCCAACCATCATCTAATTTTCTAGGGATAGAGGTCTAAAGTTTCAGCTTTTCTTCCCTAACTTTCATGAGAGCATTGGTAATATGTTTAGTAAAGGCCATATTCATGGAATTAGCATTGGGACTTCTAGCAAGGTTTTGTAGAAACATAATAGCTTCAGAGATATTGCAATCATCAAAATCAATATTATTATCATCAAAAGTAATGGAACCATTATCTCCCACATCTCTAAAAAAATTAGCACTTTTATCAGAAGCAATTTCAGCAGTTTGAGGCAATTTAGCACGTTTCAACAAAGGAGTAGGGACTTTATTAACACCAACTACTTTACCATTGATAGTAGGAGGTTTAATAGAAATTGGAACTTGAATTTCAGTAGTGGTTGTGATAGTGCAAACTCTAGCAATATTATTCTTTTTAGCCAATTCATCTTCTCTTTCCCACCTAGCACGTAATTCAGCCATCAACCTAACATTATCATCAATTCGAACTTGAATGGCATTCAAATTTTTACTTTTTTTAACATCTTGTGGCAAATCCTTTATATTTATAAAATGAACATCAATAGCAAGGTTATCTACTTTAGAGGCCAGAACATCTATTTTACTAAGCTTTTCCTCAACAGATTTATGAAAACTAGTTTGTGTGCTAATAAATTCTCTAAGCATGTTTTCAAGATCAGAGGTAGAGCTTTAATTATTATTGTAGTAATTTCCATAAGAACTAACATAACCATTATTAGGAGGATAGGGCTTATAATTGTTTCCACCAGAATTATTTCTATATGCACTGTTGTTAAGATTATTATTTCTAATAAAGTTTACATCAACATGTTCTTCTTGAGCAACCAAAGAGGCTAAAGGAAAATTATTAGGATCAATTTGAGCTCTACCATTAACAAGTATAGACATAATAGCATCAAGCCTTTCACTTAAAGAGGAGGTTTCCTCAACAGAATTTACTTTCTTACCTTGTGGAGCTCTCTTAGTGTGCCACTCTGAATAATTTATCATCATATCATCAAGAAGCTTTGTTGCATTGCCCAAAGTGATGGACATAAAGGTACCTCCAGCAGCTGAATCCAATAGGTTCCTTGAGGAGAAATTTAGTCCTGCATAAAAGGTTTGTATAATCATCCAAGCAGTCAGTCCATGAGTGGGACAATTCTTCACCATAGTTTCATTCTTTCCCAAGCTTTAGCAACATGTTCTTATGAAATTGTTTAAAATTCATTATGTCGCTTCTCAGGGATATAATCTTAGCAGGAGGATAATGTTTTCTAATGAAAGCATCCTTACACTTAGTCCATGAATCAATACTATTTCTAGGCAAAGATAGCAACCATTCTTTAGCTCTTCCTCTCAAAGAAAAAGGAAATAATTTCAGTTTAATAATATCTCCATCCACATCTTTATATTTTTGCATCTCACATAGTTCAACAAAATTATTAAGGTGGGCAGCAGCATCATCAGTACTAATACCAGAAAATTGCTCTTTCATCACAAGATTTAATAAGGAGGCTTAATCTCATAGAAAGCAGCAGTAGGAGCAGGTGGAGCAATAGGTGTACAAATAAAATAATTGTTGTCTGTGCTAGTGAAGTCACACAACTTAGTATTCTAAGAAAAACTCATTTTAGCAGAATAAAAGCAAGCAAATAAATAACAACAATGAAGTAAACTAATTTTTTTGTGTTTTTTATAAAGAGAAGCAAAACAAGACAAATAAAAAAAAGACAATAAACAAAATAAAGAGGTTGAGAGTGAGAGACTCCCCTTGCCAGAAGACTTCTTCCTCCCGGCAACGGCGCCAGAAATTCCTTGATGCTTGCAGAGTTGATGAGTTGTTGGAAACCCCAAGAGGAGGCTGTGATGAGCAACCGACATCCATATGCATCTATGACTAATAATCCACCCTCAGGTTATCCTCCGAACCCCCTTAGGTATTAAGTTGCAAGCAACAGATAACTGCATTAAACAAAGTGTGTAATGTAAGCAATGATTATCCACGCCGGCACTCTCACCGCTGTTTTCTCCCTAATGGCAACAGCACATCCCCCTTCACATTTATGTCACTCGAGCATGGTGGTGAGGAGGCATGAACCCACTATCGAGCATAAATACTCCCTCTTGGAGTCACTAGCACCTACTTGGCCAGAGCAACCACTAGAAATGGAAAGCATGCAAGATCACAAATAGCATATGCAAATAAAGCCTATAATCAACTTGGCATAAGTCCAATATTCATCGGATCCTAGCAAACACAACATATAGAATTAGATAAGATCAATCTCGATCATGTTAGGCAGCTCACGAGATCTAAACATGGTGGCATATGAGGTGAAGACAACCATCTAGCTACAGCTAAGAACCCGTAGTCCAAGGATGAACTACTCACGCATCACTCCGGAGGCAGGCATGGTGATGGAGAGGCCTCCGGTGATGATCTCCTCTCCGGGAGGGTGCCACAAACAGCTTCAGAAACCCCCTGATCTAGGGTTGACGGTGACGGCGGTGATGACCCACAAGTATAGGGGATCGCAACAGTCTTCGAGGGAGGTAAAACCCAAATTTATTGATTCGACACAAGGGGATCCAAAGAATATATGATTCGACACAGTTTTATAGTAGCAACAGTAGAATTAAAAAACAACAGCAGTAGTGTTTGAAATAAACAGCAGATTAAATACTGTAGGCATAGGGATGGATGAACAGGCGTTGCATGGATAAGATAGTTCAAATAATGATCATGTCAGGAGCATTGCAGATAAATAAGATAAAGCATCCAAGCACTAAGTAACCATAGGCATGTTTTCCATAAATAGTCGTACGTGCTCGCAATGAGAACTTGCACAACATCTTTTGTCCTACCAGCCCGTTTTCAGCGGGGCCTCAAGGGAACTACTGGTAATTAAGTTTTTCCTTTTAATAGAACACCGGAGCAAAGCATTAACACTCCGTGAACACATGTGATCTTCACATCGCAGCCATCCCCTCCGATTGTCTGAATTTCTGTTACTTCGGGGCCTCGGGTTCCGGACAACAATACGTGTAAACAACTTGAAGGTATGATCAAGAAACAATAATTATCACCGTGATTCAATAACATGTTCAGATCTGAGATCATGGCACTCGGGCCCAAAGTGGCAAGCATTAAGCATAACAAGTTGCAACAATGTCAATAGCACTAATAGAGGATACTAGGCACTATGCCCTAACAATCACGGCATTATTACATGAACGATCTCATCCAATCCCTACCACCCCCTTCAGCCTGCAGCGGGGAATTACGCACACATGGATGGGGGAAACATCGATGGCCGATGGAGAGGCGTTGGTGATGACGATGGCGATGATCTCCTACAATTCCACGTCCCGGCAGGGTGCCAGAACAGGAACTTCTGCTCCCCGAATCGATGTTCGGACGGTGGCGTTGCTCTGTTGTGTTTCTGTGGAATATGGCGAACCCTCTCGGGTTTTAGGGTTGGAGGCTACTTGTAGTCGAAAGGGGAGTCCGAAGGGGGCTCTGGGGCCCACACCTGTAGGTGGTGCGGCCTAGGGGGGCCCACGCCAGGGGGGTGTGGCCACCCTGTGGCTCCTCTCCTGGCCCCCTTCTAGCTCCCAGGGTCTTCCGGGGTGAAAACACCAATGGGCTCTTTTCTGGGAATTTTCACGAAAGTTGATTTTTCTGCCCAAAGACAAGACACCAAAGTAATTCTGCTGAAAACAACGTTAGTCCGTGTTAGTTGTATTCGAAACACACAAGTTTAGAGGAAAACTTATTGCTTGTCCTCACTATATGATGTAAACATACTCACTATATGATCAAATACTTAATTATGTTCATGATAAAATACATAAAAGATACTGTCACTTAATAGCTATGCAAACCATGAACAGATAAAAACCTATTAATAATAAACAACATGAAGCATAATTATTTGCAAGATTTTAATATTCATAAAAGGATCTAATAAAGTGATATCTCGCTTTCCCTTACGTGTGGGGTAAAACGTAAATGCCAGGGCACCTCTGAAGTTCAAGGGAAGACTAGAAGTAAAGATATCAAAGATACAAGTATCAAAGTTATACCACAATCAACCGTACTTTGGGACAAAGACATCACACTAAGAATGACCATTGTGCTCTCAAGAAAGTGCTCAAAGAATATGGCGGAGACTCAACATAAAAGTAAAAGAAAGGCCCTTCGCAGAGGGAAGCATGGATCACTCATGTGCTAGACCTTTTTATTTGATTAAACAAAGGTTTTGAAAACATTTTGAGAGAGGTGTATGCTTATGTCAACGAATGGTAAACAAAGAATACAGTACGTCACAAGCTAACTGGATTCACAAGAGCGGCTCCCATGTGAAGGACGCACATGGGTAGAAGGTCATTCCTCTTTCTCTTTTGTTTACACAATTATGCTTTGACCGATAAATCAGGGGAAAAAAAGTGAAGAGAATTTGTGTGTATTAATTTGGGGCTGGGCACCCCGCTGCCAACTCTTCTATGATTTGGATAAGCGGGTGAGCCCACTTAGTCCAGGGTGTGAAATCCAATCAACAAGTGAAATAAAGATTCTCTATTTACGTCCTCTTGAGCTAAAACAGGGGCACAAAACATGAATAATTTTTAGCAGGTTTTAAAGGTAGCACATGAGCAATTTACTTGGAGTGGTGGTTAAATACCACATATAGGTAGGTATGGTGGACACATTTGGCAAACTTTGGTTTTTGGGAGTTGGATGCACGAGTAGAGCTCATACTCAGTACATGTGAAGGCTAGCAAATAGACAGGGAGCGACAATCAAGAGAGAAACAACTATCATAATCATGTTTGCGACAAAGTAAAGTTACCCGAGGCATAAAATTGATACAAGAACTCTGAGGCAAAATAAATCATCGAGGCTTATTGACTTTTTGTTTTCAGTCTTAGCATGCGCGTGCATGTGCCAAGTCGATTCAAGTGAATCAGTCAGAGGAGGCTACCACAATATCATGTCCTTCTACGAATGGAACAATGCGAACAAACTTTATGTGACATGTCATTTACCATTAATAAATTGGAACAAAACATGAGAGAGCACGAACTATTAAGCAGCCATTAAGTCACATATATCATATACGAACAAACTAAGCATGCTCACATAGATGGATATATGTACAAAAATGAAAGCAAATAGAGTTCATACCAGCTTCTCACCACAACTTGAATTGTCGTAGATCGTTATTATTGCTCTTTACTTGTGGCTCGACTAATATATAATGAAAACCAAGCTCCAATGAAGTCACAGACGACTGTTGAACTCTGCAACAAACTTTACAAAACCAAAGAGGAACAACAAATATTTTTGGGTTTTTCAATTAACGCACGAACAAAAGAGAACAGGCAAACAAAGCAAAATATTTTTGGGTTTTCTAAATGAAACAAGAACAAAAGAAAGCAAACAAATAAACCAAACAAAATATTTTTGGGTTTTTGAATATTAAAATGCAACTAAAGTATAAAGCAAACCAACTAAAGAAACAAATAGAGAGAAACAACAGAAATATTTTTGGTCTTTTTGTGTTTTGGAAAACAAGAACAAAACAATAAAAACAAAAGAAGCGAAACAAACAAAAACAAGCGAAAGAAATAAAAAGAAGCGAAAGAAAAGAAAACATGGATATACAAAGAACCGACAGAACATGATATGTAAATGAGCGTGATGTCGGTATACCTCCCCCCAAGCTTAGTCTTTTGGCCGAAGTGGAGATCAATCATGGAGCGTGAAGTATACCCATTGTGGTGGGTCAACCCTTGTGTGGTCGTACTCGGGCGCATAGGAGGCAGATGATGCAGCGGGCGCATAGTCATGGCCGGGGTGCTGATATGGAATCCATGTGGCGTCATAGGGCTGGACGAAATCACCATCGTCTCCCTCTACGGCGTCCTTCCCTTGTTGGGGGAGATGCTCAAGGTATGTATCCAGCTCACTCTCAGAAAGCTCCCATCCTTTCCTGTTATTAAGATCAAACAAAAGAGGTGCATGCAAAAGTACTTCTCTAACAGTTTTAACTACACTCCACCCAGATCGTTTGGAGAAAGTTAATTCAAAAGATAAATTATGTAAGTGAGCATGAGTAGAAAGAAACTTATGTTGAACCATGAAACAAGATTAAGCCTCTCTATATGAAACTGAAAGTCTAGAGGGTGTGGCTCCAAACCATGCAAAGCTAACAAGCGCGAGGAAATAAGACCTCCACAAACTCCTCCCTTCTCACGGTTATGTGAGAGAAGGTAAGAAATCAAAGCGCCAAAGTTATAAGACCTATCATGTCTCAAAGCAGCAGCAATAAGCGCCAAATCGTAAACAGATAACTTGCTGGGAGTTTTCCTAGGTAATACACATTTAGAAATAAAGTAGGCAAAGTATCGAATGATAGGGAGTGGAATTTCAAGAATTTTACCGCTCTCCCCTATGAAGCTTCTGCCTTGGCAAATCTCTCCTTATAAATCCAGTAGTGGTTTGGGCTGCCCACTTATTTTCTCACAAGATCCCCACTCAGGTACCTTAATAGCTGCACAGAAAAAACTAAAAGGAAGGATCACAACTTTATTATAAATCTTATAGTGGACCATTGGGTTTGTTGGAGACCAATTAAAACAAAAATCCTGCACCACAGACATAGTTAGTTTCACATATTGGATAGGCTCATCCTCAATGAAACGCTCCAAACCTGCATTATGCACCAGAGTGTTAAAATCCTGCAGAATTCCTGTAACTTGCATAAATTCCCGACACGGCTAGATAGACGGGAACACCCTCTCTTCATGGTGCACGATCATGACCTCATGCACCTCCAACTCATGCTGGTTTAGTTGATAAGCATTATGCTCCATCTCTGACATTTTTCAACAATCATCATAAAAATTAATTTCAAGCAACTATAAGGTGGAGACTACCAGATGGACTTATATGAGAGCTAAAGATACATCAAAAATACATTATTTCTACACAAATCAAGCATGCAAACTCACATAAGTTGTCACCTACTGTGGAAAAATACTCAAGAAATAATTCAATAAACAAAATTCTACTTGGATCACCGGAGGAGTCACATACCGGAGATCAAACACACCAAAAATCAGCACAAAAGATGGGCTGAACAAGGAGATCGAAAATCCAGAGGAAGAACGCCAAGAACATGGGATCCAGGAAATTTTTTCAGTTTGGTAGGTGAGAGAGAGGACTTGGGCAGTGGAGAGAGTAAGTGGAGTGCCAGGGGCCCCACACCATGTGATGGCGCCACCAGGGGACTGGCCGCGCCACCCTGGGGTGTGCCTGCCTGGTGGGTCCCCCTGGGGTCTCCCAGGTGGTTTTCTGTCTCATTTTTGACGTAAAAATTTATTATAATTTTCTAGAATTTTTCGAGAAATTTTATTTTTGAGGTATTTCCATAATTTTAATAATTAATAAAAACCGGGAAAACAAAAATGAAAACATGGAAAAAAACCAAAACAAGCACTACAGAGGTTCTATGACACTCTAATGAAATAATATCCTAAGAAAACAAATGTGGTAGTGGTGAAAACAAAAGTATGGGTGGTGAAAACATGCACAACCCATTAATCAGAGTGAAAACATCACGAAAACATGCATAACGATGGTGGAAAACATGATTGTACTCAAGTAATAATGTGATAACAGAAGTAAACATGGTGAAAACATAAATGGGAGAGGTGAGAACATAGTGAAAAAATTCCCATTTCATTTAAAATCATTTTGTTAAATAGGGTGATCAAGTCTTGCTACCAAAATAATTTTCTACGAAACAAAACTTTGTTTCTCACTAAATACTCATGTTACCTCAACCTTGATAGGCATAGTCCCAATCATAATAATTTCATATTCTTTTGGTGGCTTTGGAATAGGACAATAAAATTCTCCAATCTTGATGGTCTCAATATTTTCAATTGAATTTATACCATATTTTCTATCAATCTTCTTGGGAAAATAAATAGTGTGCTCTTTATCATTAACATTAAAAGTAACTTTCCTTGATTGCAATCAATAACAGCCCCTGCAGTATTAAGAAAAGGTCTTCCAAGAATAATAGACATTTTATCATCTTAAGGCATTTCCAACACAACAAAGTCAGTTAATATCAGACAATTATTAGCAACTTGAACAGGAACATCCTCACATATACCCACAGGAATAGCAGTAGACTTATTAGCCATTTTCAAATGTATATCAGTTGGTATCAATTTTTCTAGGAGGAGTCTTTTATAGGGAGTAAAAGGCATGACACTAACTCCAGCTCCTAAATCACACAAAGCAGTTCTAACATAATTATTTTTAATAGAACAGGGAATAGTTGGTATACCAGGATCTCCAAGCTTCTCAGGAACCTTGCCAATAAAAGAGTAATTAGCAAGCATAGTGGAGATTTCCTCATTAGGAATCTTCCTTTTGTTAGAGACAATATCTTTCATATATTTTGCATGAGTCAATTTAATAGCATTAGTTAAAGGAATTTGCAAGAACAAAGGTTTCATCCATTCAAAAAAATTGTTATAATGTTCTTCTTACT
Organism: Alopecurus myosuroides; assembly: GCA_028641055.1. Lineage (NCBI taxonomy): Eukaryota > Viridiplantae > Streptophyta > Magnoliopsida > Poales > Poaceae > Alopecurus > Alopecurus myosuroides. The sequence continues at coordinate 763,671,708 of CM054057.1, forward strand.
TAGATTTGTGTTTCTTATTAGGAAAATGAATTGATTTCTGTACCCAAGGTTCTCTCTCATTACCATGTTTATTAGCAATGAAATCTTCCTTAGTATACTTTGCAGTTTTAGTTTGCTTTTCAGGTTCAGCTACAGGTTCTTCTTTATCAGAAGCATCATTCTTTTCATTACCACTTTCAGTTTCAGCATCATAGATAGATATACTATTAGGATCTTTAGCAAGTTCAGAGGATTCTACAACAGTTTTATGTTTCTTCTTCACTTTGTTCTTAGTATGAATAACATCATTTTTAGTTTGTTGAGAATCTTGTTCAATTCTTGTAGGATGTCCCTCGGGATATAAAGGATCTTGTGTACCAATACCACTTCTATTTATTATTTCATAAGCATGTTTTTCTTTAGAAGCATTAACTACCAAATCTTTTTGCACTTTAGCATGTTGATCAATTTGAGTTTGAACCATTTGAAAATGTTTAACAAGTATTTTAACATCATAAGAGGTTCTTTCTATAATACCATGGAAATCATTAATAGCTTTAGAGTTTTCCATGAGGTGATTTTGCACTCTCATATTAAAATTATCTTGCTTAATGACATAATTATCAAATTAATCTAAGCATTGATCAATAGGTTTTCTATAGGGAATATCTCTACTATCAAAATATTGGAGAGATTGTACCTCAATGGGTGATGAGTGAGGGATTGGCTTAGATAATTCTTCTATAGGTGGAAGATTCTTCACATCTTCAGATTTAATACCCCTCTCTTTAAGAGATTTCTTGGCTTCTCTCATCACTTCATCATTTAATTCAATCATTCCTGTCTTCTTGGGTGTTGGTGTTGGTGCAGGTACTCGAGTAGGGGTCGGCTCAGGCTCAACCATAGTCCAATCATCATGATTTTGGCTTATTTTAGCCATTAATTCCTCAGCTTCTTCTGGAGTTCTTTGCCTGAAAGCACAACCAGCACAACTATCCAGGTATGTCCTAGATTCAACAGTTAGTCCATTATAGAATCTATCAAGAAGTTTATTATCTTCTAGCTTATGCCCAGGTGTAGCCCTTACCAAAGAACAAAACCTTGCCCAAGATTCATGTAATTTCTCTTCTTCCAATTGCTTGTAATTAAATATACTTTGTAAAGCAGCATGTTGAGCACTGGCAGGAAAATATTTCTGAAAGAAAGCATTAACCAAACCAATAGGACTATCAATAGATCCAGGAGACAAATTATTAAACCAAGTTTTAGCTTCATCCTTTAATGAGAAAGGGAGTGTTTTAGCAACAAAGTAGCTATGTTTCTTCAGATCATCAGAGAATAAACTACTCAAAGAGGAGAGCTCATTCATATGTTTCATAGCACTTTCTTTTCAGTTCCACAGAAAGGTTATTTCTCAACAATAGATATATAAGATAAATCGAGAGAGAAATCATAATCATTATCCCTAATATTAATAGAAGAAGTTGCAAACTTAGCATGAGGAGATAATTTATATTTAACATCACGACTTTCCATAAGACGTATAGCAGCATCTTTATCCTTCATAGCAGGTATTTCATATATAAGATCATCACTCGGTTCAATATAGGCATCATCAAAATGATCACTAGGATTCTCTCTAAACTCAGGTGAAAAAGAAGGAGTAACCAGATCTTTATCAGGAGTGTCAGTGTTTGCAATAATTTTAGCTTTAGCAATAGTAGCATCTAAGAATAGACAGAGAGAAGTACTCTCATCAAGGACAGTAGAAGCATAATCAAAAGTATCAGAAGTATTTTCAGATTCAGCAGAAGTAGCATGTGTAGCATGTGGTGGTGTAAGCAGCTTACTCATAACAGACGGTGAATCAAGAGCAACAGAGATGTTAGAGTTGTACCTCTTCTTGTAGTGGATGGTAATATAGGAACTCTTCCATCACAAGACTTACCCATGATGAATGATTGGCAGTAGATAATAATACTCTCCGGTGAGCTCGCAAATAAAGCTATGCTCCTCGGCAACGACGCCACAAAATAGTCTTGATTACCCACAAGTATAGGGGATCGCAACAGTCTTCGAGGGAAGTAAAACCCAAATTTATTGATTCGACACAAGGGGATCCAAAGAATATTTGTGAGCCTTAACAAGTGAGTTGTCAATTAACTTGCACCTGAAAGTTGACTAGTACGCAGTGGTTTATCAGAAGTAACCGTTTTTATAGTAGCAGAAGTGAAATAACAGTAGTGGAATGAAAACAACATCATCAGTAGTGTTTGATGTAAACAGCGGATTAAATACTGTAGGCATAGGGATGGATGAACGGGCGTTGCATGGATAAGATAGTTCAAATAATGATCATGTTAGGGGCATTGCAGATAAATAAGATAAAGCATCCAAGCACTAAGTAACCATAGGTATGTGTTCTGTAAATAGTCGTACGTGCTCGCAATGAGAACTTGCACAACATCTTTTATCCTACCAGTCCCTTTTCAGCGGGGCCTCAAGGGAACTACTGGTAATTAAGGTGTTCCTTTTAATAGAACACCGGAGAAAAGCATTAACACTCTGTGAACACATGTGATCCTCACATCGCAGCCATCCCCTCCGGTTGTCCTAATTTCTGGCACTTCGGGGCCTTGGGTTCCGGACAACAATATGTGTAAACAACTTGCAGGTATGATCAAGAAACAATAATTATCATCGTGATTCAATAACATGTGCATATCTGAGATCATGGAACTCGGGCCCAAAGTGGCAAGCATTAAGCATAACAAGTTGCAACAATGTTAATAGCACTAATAGAGGATACTAGGCACTATGCCCTAACAATCACGACATTATTACATGAACGATCTGATCCAATCCCTACCATCCCCTTCAGCCTACAACGGGGAATTACTCACACATGGATGGGGGGAAACATGGATGATCGATGGAGAGACGTTGGTGATGACGATGGCGATAATCTCCTCCAATTCCCCGTCCCGGCAGGGTGCCAGAACAGGAACTTCTGATCCCCGAATCGATGTTCGGGACGGTGACGCCGCTTTGTTGTGTTTATGTGGAATATGACGAACCCCCTCGGGTTTTAGAGTTGGAGGCTACTTGTAGTCGAAAGTGGAGTCCGAGGGGGTACTGGAGGGCCCACACCCCTAGGTGGCGCGGCCTAGGGGGGCCCGCGCCAGGGGGGTCTGGCCACCCTGTGGATCCTCTCCTGGCCCCCTTCTGGCTCCCGGGGTGAAAACACCAATGGGCCCTTTTCTGTGCATTTTCCCGAAAGTTGATTTTTCTGCACAAAAACAAGACACCAAAGTAATTCTGCTGAAAACAGCGTTAGTCCGTGTTAGTTGTATTCAAAACACACAAGTTTAGAGGAAAACAATAGGAGAAGTGTTCGGAAAAGGAGATACGTTTTCGACGTATCAGCGGCTGGGAACTTTTTGGGATTTTTTATCAGGTGTTTAGGGTTTTCCATCCGGGGTGCTTAAATAGGCGAAAGGGCAAAGGCGATGGTGCTCCAGGGGCCCCACACCTATAGGTGGCATGGCCAGGGGGACCCGAGCCACCCTATGGTGTGGCCCCCCTGTTGCCCGTCTTCGACTCCTCTTCGGTGTTCTGGATGCTTCCGGGGAAAATAGGAACTTCGGGCTTTGTGGGGTCCAATTCCAAGAATGTTTGCGGAACAACTTTTCTGAAACCAAAAACAGCAGAAAACAGGGAACTGTCACTTGGCATCTTGTTAATAGGTTAGTCCCGGAAAACGCATAAAAATGTTATAAATAAGGGAGAAAACAAGTAGCAATTGGCAAAACATGATCATGGAGCATCAAAAATAATAGATACGTTGGAGACGTATCAGGGTCCAACTTTTCAAAACCGTCGACGACTCTGTGTTATAATAACTACTTGTCTACCTTAAAAGGATTCCATCAAAAATTCAAAGCAAATGACAACACACTTGTAGTTCAAATAAGAATTACTTTCGTTCAATCGGTATAAAGATGTTTAAATGGGCAAAATTATGCAGAAAGGGATAAATTTTACAAAACATTGATATTATCTATAAAATATGGACTACTCGATGTGAAAATTTGGTGGGTGCCATTTTGCACGATATGTTTTATACTTGCTTCAAAAAAGGTCATTTTTCGCACTTAGAAAACGTAAAATGGTATTTCTAATAATAATTTGAAAACCCAATTTGGCACCTTTATTTACCATTCCAAGATGCACCTTTGGGCCCAATATGGGCACTTTATAACTTGAAACATATACATGTTCATACACGGTAGGCCTTTTTGTGAACAATTTTTTTAAGTTTGTGGAAAGTAAGGTTTATCATTTATGCTAACAACTAGTAGACACAAGAGGTATCCATTCCAAATGATTTAATTTTTTGAGTATATTTTCACTTTCTTTGACATTTTTTAAAAAATGGCCAAAATGGCTGGCATGGCTATTCATTGAATGGGGTCACATTTTTCAAAACCATCGATTGTTCTGTGATATAAACACTACATGTGTACCTTAAAATTAGTTTTGCAAAAATCATAGAAAACTATGACATACTTGTAGTTCAAATTTGAATTACTTTCCATAAATCAGTATAAATTCGTTTAAATAGGTGAAATTAGGTAGAAAGGGAGAAAATTTTAAATTCTTCAAGGCCATCCATAGAATATAGACTAATATGTGTGAAAATTAGATGGGTGCCATTTTGCACCTTATTTTTTGTACTTCGTTCACAAAAAGTTACTTTAGGCACTTCGAAAAGAGAAAATGGTATTTTTTTTAAATAACATGAAGTCCCAGTTTGGCACCATTGTTTCCCATGCCAACTTGCAGCCTTGGCACTTTATGATAAACTATAAGCGCAGATAGCCATATCTAGAGCATTTGGTTTGAAACCTATACATGTTAATACATGATAGGCCTTCTTATCAAGTATTTTTTCTAAACTTGGTCAAAACTCAAGTTTATCATTTATCCTACTAGCTAGTAGACATAAGAGGAATCCATGCCACAAGATTTCTATTTTTCTAATTATATTTTCACTATATTTAACTTTTTTAGAAGTTGGCCAAAATGTCCGGAATGGCTACTCATTGAAAGGGGTGAATTTTTTCAAAAACGATCGACAGTTCTGTGATATGACCGCTACATGCGTAGCTTAAAATGATTTATCTGAAAACTAGAGAAAACTATGACACACCTGTAGGTCAAATTTGAACTACTTTCGATAAATTAGCATAAAGTCATTTAAATGGGCGACATTAGGTAGAAAGAGATAAAATTCAAAATTCTTGGATATTATCCATAAAATATGGACTGCTCTATGTGAAGATTTGATGTCATTCATTTTGCACCATAAGTTTTGTACTTGCTTCATATAAAAGGTCCTTTTTGGCACTTAGGAAATGTTAAATGGTATTTCTATAAATTATTTGAAAATCTAAAAGATGCACCTTTGTGCCTAACATGGGCGCTTTATAATAAACTATGTTGCGGGGATGGCCATATCTTGGTCAATTGCCTTGAAAGCTATACATGCTCATACATATGTTACCTATTTGTGAGCGATTTTTTTAAAGTTTGAAAAAACTCAAGTCTATAATATATCCTAGAAACTAGTATATTAAAGAGGTCAACATGCCAAAGGATTTATTGTTTTAGTATATATTACCTTCTTTGAGTTTTTTATTTAAATGACTAAAATGGCTGGCATGGCTATTCATTGAAAGGGATTAATTTTTGAAAACCATCTATGGTTTAGTGATATGACCACTAGATGTGTAACTTAAAATAATATTCGCAAAAAATCATAGAAAATTATGACACATATGTAGTTAATTTTTGAATTACTTTCGATAAATCAAAATAAGGTCGTCTAAATGGGTGAAATTAGGGAGAAAGGAAGAAAGTTCATAATACTTGGAGGTTATCCATAAAGTACAGAGTAATGTGTGTGAAATTGAATGGGTGACATTTTGCACCATATTTAGTGTACTTTCTTCACAAAAAGTCATTTGTGGCGCTTAGAAAATAGAAAATGGTATTTTAAATAATAACATGAATACCTAATTTAGGAACATTGTTTCCCATGCCAATATGCACCTTTGTGCCCAATATGGGCTCTTTATCACAAACTATGACGCGAGGCTAGAAATATATTGGTCATTTGGCTTCAAACCTATACATGTTCATACATATATGCTAGGGATTCTTGTGAATCAATTTTTTCTAAAGTTTCTCAAAACTCAAGTTTATCATTTATCCTAGAAATTAGTAAATATAAGAGGACCACATGCCAAAGTATTTTTTTACTATATTTTAACTTTCTTTAAGTTCTTTAACTGTTGGCCAAAACGGGAGGGATGGCTATTCATTGAAAGGGGTCAAAGTTTTCAAAACCATCGACGGTTCTGTGATATGACAACTACTCGTGTACCTTAAAATGATTTTTATATAAAAATATGAGAAAAATATGACACAATTGTAGTTCAAATTTGAATTAGTTTCGATAAATCAGCATAAATTCTTTTAAATGGGCGAAATTAGGTAGGAAAGAAAAATTGACAATACTTCCATATTATCCATTAAATATGGATTCATCTATCTGAAAATTTGATGAGTGCCATTTTGGACCATATTGTTTTAGGAACTTAGAAAATATAATTTTGTTTCTAAAAATAATTAAAAAAACCCAATTTGGCACGATACTTTCCCATGCCAAGATGAAGCCTTGTGCCCACTATTGGCACATTATTATAAACTATGTCGCGGGGATGTCCATATCTTGGAAAATTTGCTTGAAACCTATATATGTTCATTCATGATAGGACTTTTTGTGAAGGAATTATATGGACTTTTTTTTTGCAAAATTGAAGTTTATAATTTATCTTATAAACTAGTAGATACAAATTTGAGTCTATTTTCCCTTTCTTTGCTTTTTTGAAAAAATGGCCAAAATAAAAGGCCTGGTTATTCATTGAATGGGGTCAAATTTGCAAAACCCACTCATGGCTCTATGATATAACCACTACATGTGTACCTTAAAATAATTTTTGCAAAAAAATCATACCAAACTATGACACACTCCTAGTTCAATTTTGTATTACTTTTGATAAATCGGCATAAGCATGTTTAGTTGGGAAAAATAAGGTAGCTAGAGATAAACTTCATAATACTTTGAGAATATCCATAAAATATGGACTATTTTGTGAGAAAATTTGATTTGTTCAATTTTCACCATATTTTTTCTACTTGCTTCAAAAAAATTGATTTTTGGCACTTAGAAAATAGAAAATGGTATTTCAAAAAATAATTTCAACACTCAATTTGGCAACATTGTTTCGCATGCCAAGATGCACACTTATGAAATAGATAAATAAAATTATAATTTATTAAAAATATGTAAAGTAAAATTTATTTTACAAATGAACATTGGTCTTTACCGTGTGCAACACATGTTAAGAACAAATATTTGTCGTGTGTTACAGACGACAAAGAGCTTCCATGTTTTCCCTGACTTCCTTTACGTGTGCCCCTCTTTTCCGTGTGCCCATTTTTGTCTTGTTTTTTACCTTTTTTTTCCTTGTGTGTTTGCCGTGTGCACATGGACAAGACTGATATTCCCTATTCCCTATATGTGGTACACGACAAAATGCTGCACTCCTATAGTTTCTTGTTCCAAATCAAAGGAAGGTGGCCAATGAAGTGATCTAGTTCCTCACCTTGTCGAGGGGAGGGGATATCATTACTATAATATGTAGGCAATACAAATTTTTCTTCAGCAGGATCTCTCTAAGGTGGTGAATTCTAAGCTCATCCTGTTTTATTTTAACAATTGTCGTGTCATAGGATGAACTTCCACCAGAGCGAAATTTATTGTTTTTGCAGCGTAAAGGAAGTGCGGGATGACTACATTAATATCTTTGTATGCGAGGTTGGGTCCATTCATTTAAAATATTTAATTATCCCTATTCATCATCCTAACTTCTAAGTAAGGGATGTAAAAAAAATCTGGTACGCACCAAACTTTAATTGGGATCTTGAGTAGTAAGATGCTCTAATATGGGGATCGTCTTATACTAATAATTTGATTCTTACAAGCTTTCCAATGTTCTTGTATTATTTTAAATATATAAGGGGTATGGAAGAGAATAGATTTCTACCAATCCAGATTATTATGGCAAAGTGATCAAATGAAGAAGAAGCACCGCCTAATGGTGAAACAATATTTTGTCAGCCTAGCGATATGAAAAAAAAATGTCTCCATGGAAAATGACTTTACAATCTTATTTGCCAAAAATGTGTTTTGCATGATTTATTTGTAATTAATAGTTGTGTGGAAATTGTTTATCCGATGATGAACCGAACCATTTGTATTCCCCACTTTGGAGTGGGATCATGGAAGTCAAAAATGAATTCTTTCGTAGTGGATCCTTTGTTGGTTGTAATGGCCGGAAAACTTGATTCTAGAAGAAGTCTTGGTTGGGTGAAAATCCACTCTTGGTGGAGAACCCAACATTATAAAACGTTATCGATCATAAAAATGACATTATTTCAGATTTTTATAAAACTTACCGCCGAATATTCAGTGTAGGAGAGCCATGAGCGGAGATCAATCAAATGTGTTGGTGCATCACATGGATAGATTGATGAGTAATATTCTTTAGGATGCATGATACGTTATAAATGTATCCTTAATTTCTTATGTTCCGTGTTGTTTTCATGCCATATGCTACATGTTTTCCTTACACTTTTTGTCATTTTTATCGATTTCCCGGGACTAACTTATTGACTAGATGCCACCGAGCCATTTCATGTTTTCTGCTGTTTTTAGTTTCAGAAAAGTTATTCTGGAAATATTCTCAGAATTGGACGATTCAAAAGCCAGAAGTCTTATAATTCTCGGAGGGTCAAGGAAGTCCAAAGGAGACCTGGAGCGGGGCCCCGGAGCCCCCACACCCTGCCTCCACGAGGGTGGCCCCTGGCCACGCCTGGTGGTGGCGTGGGCCCCTCGAGAGCCCACCGCCATCACCCTTTCGCCTATATATGCCCCTGATGCATAAATCATAAAAATATCGCCCCCTCCCACGAAAAATTCCGTAGCTCCGCCACCGCCGACGACAAGTTTTGGGGGACAGAAATGTCTGTTTCGGCACCCTGCCGGGACGGGGAAGTGCCCCCGGAGCCATGTCTATCGACTCCACCGTCATCTTGATCGTTGTTGATGTCTCCTATGATAAGGAGGGAGTAGTTCTCCCCCGGGGCTGAGGGCTCTACCGGTAGCTATGTGTTTCATCTCTCTTCCATGGTGTGATCTTTATGTGATCGTGAGCTTTGTTATCTAGCTTAATAAGTAGATGTTACTCTTCATCTATTATGCTACTCAAGTGGTTTTCTTATGAGATCTCCATAGACACTTTGATTACGGTGTAAAGGTGACAGTGCGTGCACCGTGTGGTTTAGCATCATATGTATATCTTGTGTTGGATGACCCTATGAAATTGTGGTGTTTGTCTAGTACCTTCTAGAGACCTCAAGTTGACAGTGTAGGGTTAACTAGACAAGGGAATGCGACTTTAAGGTGTGCTTTGTAGCCCTACCAAATGAATTGGTGTTGGTTATCCGACCGGAGAGTGGTTCGGAGTAGCATAGTGAAGAGAGATAATTATACAATCAATTATGTTATCATTGCTAAGAGTGTCCACTAGTGAAAGTAGGATCGCTAGGCCTTGTTTCTTAGCATTGAAACACCATTTACAATCAGTTCGTCTACATGTTTGCTTGCTGCCATTTTTATTTCAGATTGCTATTGTCACTTATAATCATCAAAATTACTTGTATTTTACTCTCTCTTCGCCGAACTAGTGCACCTATACAACTGACAATTGTATTAGGTATGTTGGGGACACAAGAGACTTCTTATATCGGAATTGCAGGGTTGCTTGACAGGGATACCTTTGACATCTTCCTCTGTAAGTTCGATAAACCTTGGGTGATCCACTTAAGGGAAACTTGCTACTATTGTACAAACCTCTATACTTGGAGGTGCAACAATGTCTACAACAATAGAAGCGTGCGTAGACATAAATGCAACCCACAATTTCTGCTTAGTCTCTTAATGCCGGTTTCATTTGTGACGATGTAATATAACATTCAAAATTAATATCCTTTTAGTGTTTCTTTATAGAAAAGATTATCAACCAGATATAATATTGCAAGGAGATAGCTGACATGATGAAAAAAGTGTATATTTTGTGATCAAGTAGATTCTATTGAACTAATTTTTTTATCTCTAGTTCTTTTGTTCGAAATCGTAATAGGTTGATTGACTTAGCGTTGAATACTGGTCCCACTAGTAGAAAACGGGGCTCTAGTGCCAGGCCGTAAGGGGCTCTAGTCTAGGATGGCCATCCGGGACTACTTATCCGGGACTAGAGGCCCCGCGTTTTGTCCCGCCGGCCCACGAACCGGGAGTATAGGGCAGCCCACGAGGAACTCCCGGGGCGCTCTCGGGGCAGGACTTTTAGTCCAGGGTGGTATTACCACCCGGGACTCAACTTTTTCTATTTTTTTCTTTTTTTTTATTTTCCTTTTCATTTAGTCTCTATTATTTCTGTCTCTAATCATTCTCCCTTAATCTCAATTATTTTTAACTCTGACCTCTCTTCTTTCACTCTGAACTGACCTCTCTTCTCCACTCTCAGCACGCTTAACTTCTGGGTTCCTTCACTCTATGCTTCCAAGAATCAAATATTGTTTTACTCACAATTGTATAGTGTCCATAATGTTAACTTTTGAGATATGATGTCGCAAATCTTTATTTTCTAAATCCAAAAATTATTTAGTTAAACATAAATAAATAAGTAAGAATAGACTTGAATTAAAATAATGATTAATTAATTTAAATAATAGTTAATTAATGAATTTAAATAATAACTAATTAATTTAAATAATATTTATTTACACCAAATTGTTAGTCGTTTCAACATACTATATTATCTTTAGATAGATATTTTTTCTCTTACTCCGAAATTTCATCACATATATACATCAATTGATTAATTAAGCGCGCTCAGATAGATCATGCATATATATATATATAATTAAACAGGTACATTTAAAATAGATATATATAATTACACAAGGACACATACATATGTCTTCCAGGGATCCAATATATGTTTAAACATCACACACTAAGCAATACATAATATGCATATATAGGCCGTCACGAGGGCTCCCATCTACACGGACCGCTCGTCCTCTGAATCGTCTCAAACAGTAGGAGACCGAGGGGCAAGGTGACGCTGCCCGTAGCTGAAGACACTCATGATACGGTACAACTCGTAGGAAAGGTACCCATCGATAGCTGCGTACTCAATATTGATCTGATCAAGTCAGCACTTCTCCCAATAATTGTGCCTCGAACTAGAGAATTCTTTCTTCATGGTACCGTACTTCTCATCGATCAACGAGGCTGCCATAGCAGCCATTTCAGTCCTCGGATAATCAAGCTGGAACAGGTTCTGGATAACAATATGGTATTGCGATGGTATCTCAATACGCCAGGTGTTCCACATCATCACCTTGTCATTCCTTATGTCAACGCTATCAAAACGTATGCCGCTGCTGACAAGAAAATCCATTAGTTTTGGACAATGTTTGTCACTACTGCAACCAAAAAAATGGAACAAATGTTAAAAAAATAATGTTATATATGCAACAACCAATTGGATCAAATGTTATGGAAACAAGTATAAGTACAATGCAACAAAGTATAAGTTTCGATGCAAAATATTATTGTTTCAATGCAACACAAGTATATTGTTTCAATGAAACAAATATATCTTTCTAATGAAACATTGCTATATGAATATATTAATTGCATTCAATTACTATGCAATTTCGGTCATCCAATACATTATTGCTATATATGAATAAAAATGGAATTTTCCAATACACACATTGCTATATGAATACAAATGAATTTCCAATACACATTGCTATATATATGAATGTACACATGGATATATATATATATATATATATATATATATATATATATAGGGTCGCGCTATTTGACACCCAGGGTATAGAATAGTTATTCTACACCCACCCTCTATCTCCACAACGGTACATGATTTTTACGTCACGTAAATTTTTTCATATTCCTTATGTCGAGTAGAACGTAAACAAATATATCCATGTCATAAAAAATTTATTTACGTGACGCTATAAAAATATGACAAAAATAGACATATTAATGTTATTTTTATGACTTTTATGGTGGTATGAACTATATTTTTAAAATTTTTACGCCGATTTTTCTGTCATGGATCAACATTGACGTAAATATTTACAAACATAATATAATATTTTACATAAAATAAAATTGTGGGTGCAAAATAAGTTTTCTGCACCCAGGGTGCTGAATAGGGTGTCTATATATATATATATATATATATATATATATATATATATATATATATATATATATATATGTGGTGTGTGTGTGTGTGTGTATTGCTTTCTATGCAATTTCGGCCAATATATATATTATTGCTATATGAATTCAAACGGAATTTCCAATACACATTGCTATATATGAATACAAATGGATACACAAACGTATATGTTGCTATGCTATACAATTTCCGATCCAATCAAAATAAGATCAAGGAGAAACATGGGAAATTAAAGAGAAAGAGAGAGGAGAAGATCGATCCGATTGCTTACCTTGACCATTGGAAGAGGAAGACACGCCTCTTGTGAGCAAGTTGGATGAGAGTCGCGTCCTTTTGATCAGCCGTGTACTCAAGATGCCCTAGAAAACTCCCGCCATCCTCGCGAAGCCATTTATTCATGAGGTCAAGATAGGCCGGAACCCTCCTACTCTCGTTGGTCTATGCGACATCACGTTTCCGACCATGTGTGTCCACGTCCATAATATCTAGTCCCATGGTGGAGAATGTGGAAGAATGAAGAGAGAAGAGCAAGGAGGGAGAAGAGAGAGGCGCACGGTACTGTAGCAATAGCGCGTTTCTCTGTTTTTAAGGCTCCCCGTGCAGGAACTTCCAAAGCGCGCGGGAGACAAACGGTTTGGGAATTTAGTCCCGGGCCGTAACACCACCCGGGACTAAATGATCTCCGGCTAGGCGAAGGGTTGCCACGAAGATTTTTAGGCCCGGCCCGTGTTACGACCCGGGACTAAAAGTCTGCGAGGCGATGCGAACGGTTGCCAGAGGACTTTTAGTCTCGGATCGTGTTACGACGTGGGACTAAAATCTTTCGAGCGAGGCGGGCCGTTGCCCTGCCCCCTCTTGTCCCGGTTGGTAGACTCATGGGGACTAGAGCTAAAAAACCGTTGGGGGTTTTTCTACTAGTGTCCCATAAGTAATGACAATACTTTTTTACTTGGCTTTCTGGAGTTTACAAGAAAATGCACACATGAATACGAATAGGCCTTTCGGGTTTCGTTTGGTAAAATTTGACCGGTCGTAATGATATTCTTTATAAGAAGGTGGTAGTTGCTAATTTTTACAAGGTTAAGATCATAGCTATGTATTGGATAAATACGTGGACCAATCTTCTACCAGCAGATCAACATAGTTATACGGATTATGGATGTTCTTGAGTGAACTCGGACATTCATCAATGTTCGGCCATGTTGACTGGGGGAATGCTAAGAGACTACATGTTTAGTGATCCATTGTTTTACTGGATGATTTTCATCTTCACTTTGTTATCCTTGAGTTGTAATCTTTATACTTTTATTGATACTTTTTTATAAACTATACAATAAGTAAGGTTGTATACATCGCTTTTATGCAGATACAAGGGCTTTGTTTCCCGCTTCAATTTTTTTTGTTTCCACATTTGGTGTGTGTATGTTGATATTGTGTGGTCCCCGGTGTAAATGGAAGAGGAGAAACAAAGAACTCCAAGAGATGTCCTCGCGGTAGGATTCCTCCTGTTTCTATGGAATCTTAAGGGGAAAACTTTCCCTAAATAGGAAAGTAGAATTGGGCTATCTTGGGAGATCAAGATCTATAACCGCCACATGGCCATCTCCATATTCCATTATTAATTCATTGCTACAAAATCCATGCGAAATAGTAAAGAAGATACACAACTATATGCTGTTGAACCAGGGTATCTTGAGAGTTTATGTCAACTACTTGGCAAAAATAGAGAACACCAAAGCCCTCTCCAACATCCAACAGCTCTCTTTACATATCACACCCTTTATAAACACCTTGTAACCGGGCCGGGGTTGTGTTGATAGAGTAAACAAGTAGTGTATCCAAGAAACTGATGATGGAGATGATTCCTCTAGCTCTGTCTATTGTTCTAATTGTGCTTGTGATCATGATCACCATTGCATTCCTAGCCTAGTTGGCCGACTCCCAGCTTTGGAACTCACAATGCTAGTTCCATGATTTCGTCTTCTATAAACCTTCGGATGACCGTAAGAACGCGACAGATACAGGGGCCCTGTTGGCCGAGCGTAACAAGCATCTCGTCAGCCCTGAGTTACGCTACCTCGTTCACCTTACGTCTCACTCCGGTCTTGGTGGGAAGAATTACTTGCCATCTTGTGTGTTCGCCTGCCGAGAGACGTTCCACAGTCAACGGGACGGGCTCAAATAGAGGGACGCCTTCTTTAACAATGGCATTGTTGTTGTCTTCACCAAGAGCGGATTGGGCCCTCGCAGCGTCGACGTGCTTGTCATCAACGTCAGCTCGTTCAGCCCGCAACCATGCCTTTCCTCAGGGATTGTGCACTACTCTAGCATGCACGATGACATGTCGGGGTACAATGTTGTCGACATGGGCTGCAAGCACTATGGTGTCATTGGATATCGTTGAATATGTCATGCGGGCATGGGCGCTGCACCTTGTTTTTTGCCCTCGTTGTATAGTCGGACGCACTCTCTCCATGGTGGTGGGGCAGGGAAAAGTCCATGATGTTGGGCTTTGTCTTTTTCTGTTGTCGTGGGGAAGAGGATTTTCTCACCAATAACCTGGTTCTCCGCGGGCGCACAAAGATGAATTTGTGGCTCCTCCTGGTTTCCAACATTGTGGCGGACTATAACGTCGGTTCAGCGTAAACAAAATCCACCTAAAAGGTGTCTTCTGAGCATTCGCGACTAACCTAAAACGCCTAGTGTCGCGCATCCATCCTGCTAGGAAGCTCTTGCGTCTTGGAACCAACTTGATGTGTTAAAGATTCTTGCGCCGGGAGCGTGTCAAGATCAAAGTCAACTTGAAGTCCGAGGTCGACCATTTCTCCCTTCACTCTGGTGGGATTCCGGTAATCGAAGCCATGAAGAAGAACTTCAGGCTCGATGAGGTTGACGTATAGAACCTTCAAGGATGACGCTGCACCGTTGTGGAAACTGGTCAGACATCAGCATGTGCTATGTAATATTTTTTAAGGATATGTCCTCCAAGATGTATTGGTTTCATAGAACAAGGGGCCGAGGGAGAACTACAATCCATCTGGCGTATCCGCTAAGAACGCAAACAACTCACGGCACTTACGGGATTACTCGCCAAGACTCCAACTTTCTACCTGAAGAAGGCTGGGCCTGAATAGATGTTATACATACTCTCATACATGGAATCCGAGGGAAGGCTGAAGAGAGGGGACAAGGATCTCATGATGACATTGGGATCGGGGTTCAAGTGCCACAATTGCAGATGGAATGTGAAGGGCGAAGAACGAGGGTGCATGGGGGAAATACAATGATTAAAAAACCAGGGTGCATGGATGGGCTACTCTCATTTTGTGGAATTTTATAATTTGTGAGCATAATTAGAAATGCATGTCTGAATATGCCATAATTGCAGATGTAATCTAAAGTTATTATTATTTCCAATGGAACATAGATATTTTCCTCTTCAATTTCTTTCTTGATTTGCGACACTTTATTTTTATCTCATACTACTCATATTACTTCTCTTCGACATGACAAAAAATACACGATAACACACCAACCCATGTATGAAGAGAAAAAATGGGGTGGGTGGCCCACTTCGGTCGATTCTGCCCATAAATGGACATACGAAAAAATTGAGTCATGTGACGACGAGGTAGCAAAACCGGGAAACTTTTAGTAATTATTAAGCAGGACATAATATGTTTATATTTGATATGATGAGTAGCTTTTGTGTTTCTGAAAATAAAGGGGAGAGATGTAAATTTCAAGTATGTATACATGACAATGTCATATGCCAAGAGCATTTCATGTCATGGAACGGATGTATGTCTTGTTGTCATGAATAAATTAATATGGTGGACTATTGAGTTAACTGCTCATGTAGTACACGCATATTTCCTCTTTTCAGTCTTTCCCACATTTCTCTCTCTTTCGCAATGCAGTGCATAATCTAACCAGGGAGGGACAACTTGATATGGACTATTCATGAGTAATTTTCATTACATATTCCAACGGTAATGATACAACCACCAAACTGGCATCCTCAATTTTGTATGTCCAGCAGGGGCATATGCAGTAAAGATCATGTGTGCCTATGCTGTACAAAGAGGAAAGCTTGGGATAAACTTTTAGATCAATAGAATGATTCTATTTCTCCATCCTTTTCTCGTGCTGCTCTGAGCTTGCGACGCAGAACAGTCACATATGTTTAATCAAACTCAACACCGAAATATTTAGTTTAGAAGGGCCATCATTTGCGATAAATTAAATGAGATTGACATCCTAAGGAGAATATGTTGAGTACTTCCCTTCCAGCTGCACTTGACAATATCAGTTAAGTCTATTATCCTGATATCATCTTTGATGACTTAAGATAATAGAAAATGAATTTTGTTTTTAATAGAAAATTACAATTACGCAAAGATAATCTTGCAAGAAGATAGTGGACCAGATGGAAATGGTTTTAATTGTGCGATAGAAAATAGTCATTTGAACACCTTTTTTCATCTCTTGAGTGCATTCGTTCGAAATATTTGGAGGCTGATTCACTCCAAGTAAAATATTGGTCCACTCGCAAGTATTACCACTATGTTTGGCAAGTGGCCACAATATATATATTTCTGCATTTTTTTGGTCAGTCTTGAATTGCCGTATTGATATTTATTTTTACAAGGTGAAAGTAGTTTATTTTTTTAATTTGGTCAATCTTGAATTGCCGTAATGATATTTATTTTTACAAGGTGAAAGTAGCTAATTTTTGTATGTTAGAAACATACATATTTACTGGATTCATAGGTGGACCATTCTTCTACCCGCCGATCAACATGGTCATATGGTCTCTGGTTAATTTGGGCAATCTTTAGCCAACGTGGACAGTGGCGCGCTAAGAAACTAGATTTCAGTGTTCCAATCTTTTACTGGTTGATTTCATCTTTACTTTGCGTGATCCTTGAGTTGTAGTACTTCCTACATGATACTTTGTTAAAAATTACAA
Source organism: Alopecurus myosuroides (assembly GCA_028641055.1). NCBI lineage: Eukaryota > Viridiplantae > Streptophyta > Magnoliopsida > Poales > Poaceae > Alopecurus > Alopecurus myosuroides. Next base: position 763,689,135 of record CM054057.1, read on the forward strand.
AATAATGTAAGGCTGTTGGCATGGCCTCGAGGCAGAGGACAGGCTAATTAGCATAATGACGGTCATACCAGAGTGCTCAAGAACACGAGCTATCATTCTGTAAAACTAAAGAATACAATCTACGATTTATTAGAGTCGGAGAGGAAAGTCGAGAGATGAGCATGCTTGAAGCAAGCATAGTCAAACAGGTTTTTCGGAAAACTACAGTGTAAAAGGTGGCCGTGACAGAACGCGGAGTAGGAGTAACCTGATGGGACTGTTGGTACTAGGATGCAGCCTGAAGCACATCACAACCACGAACTATAATGGTGTATCTGCAGTTTGCAGAGGCTATCCAGGAGGATTGGATGACGCAGCTATCATGGTGGGATATTTTCGAAGAAGTGCATGATATAGTACCCTAGTAATGTTAACACTGCTAAAGATTTTCGAAAAACCTACAACTGTGAAAGCGGCTCCGTTGCTCGCAGCTGCGGCGGCACCGACCGGGCATGGGTTTGCGGTTGGCTCGGTAGCAGCTGCGGGTGTGGTGAGACGCAAGAACAAGAAGAAAAAGTTGGCTCCGGTCGCAGCGACTACTGGGACACTCGAGGCATCTGTAGCATTACCAACTACCATGGTTAAACAGCAGGTGCTTGCCGCCGCTGGACCTGTAACATCCCAAGTATGAAATATCCCTTAGAATGTTTTGTTTCTTGCTTTAATTCAAGTATTGCATCATGTCATCATGTCTAATTATTTGTTTGCATTTGTTACTATTTGTTTTGCATCTATTTATCTTGTTTTCATAATCAAACTCAAACAATTTCAAATGGTTATTTTCATACTTGCTCTGTTACAACTTTTGGAATAAAATCACAAATAAAAACCATCTATTTGTTGTCATAATTTTCAATATGGATCCCTTGATAAAATGGTGCTCTTATTTCAAATAAATAATTCCCAAATTGTTTTCAAACTCAAACTCAAATTCAACAACACCTCATTTGGAAATTATAAAATATCAAACCATTCCAAAAATTCTAATCCAACTAATAGGGTTCACCCTATTAAATTGTTGTTTCTATTAATTAACAAAATATTCCAATTCAAATCAAATATTTTCAAACAGAGCCAATTTGAAACTATAAAAATAATAACCAAAACTTTTTCTAATTCCTTGTTTCCAATTAATCCCTTTGGGTCACCTTATTAAAAGGTTGATTTCATTAATCAATTTAAATATTCAAAATCATATAAATTGGCTTATTTTAAAAACAGCAATGTAAAAGTTGAATTTTCAAAAAACCTATTTCCCAACTGTTAGCTTTTGAGCTAACATGGTCCCATGAATTTTCTTAAAAATTTTAAAGTACAAAACCCTATCAAATTCTTCCAAATCTGTTTTCAGCAAAAAAAAAATAAAGCAGAAAAATAAAAAAGGAGAAACGCAGCGCGCGCGGCAGATAGCTAGCCCAAACCCACCTAAGCTAACGCGCGCGCGGCCCAGCCCGCCTAAGCCCTCACTTACCGCTTCAAAATTCGCGCTGGCGTTCTGTTTGGCGTACGGCGGCCATCCGCGCGCGCCACGTCGGCGTACGGCGGCGCCGGACGGCCAGGAGATGCCGCCAGGCCCTATTTATCCCCCCTAAGCCCCCTGGCAGATGCCCTAGCCCTAGGTTCCATGTTCCCTCCTCTCCGCCGCCGTCAATTTCTCCTCCTCGTCGCTCTCCCCCATCTCTTAATTCCTCACCGGCGTTAAGCCTCTGAACCTCAGACCACCGCGACCGCCATGGCCCTCCTCCACCACCCGTAAACACCGAAACGGAATCGCCACCAACTCCTCTTTCTGTTGGACACCGGCGCCATCTCGGTGAAGCCCTGCAACCGCGACGCCGTCCTCGTCATCGCCGCAGCTGCCGTCGTCACCCGTTGTCAACAGCTGCCTCCTCTACGCCGGTGGTGAGCGTCCACCAACCCCTCCTCTCTCCCTCTGCTTGCTCACGGTTCTGCGCACGTCCACGCACGTTTTGCACCCCCAGATCCAGCCCTAGCGCGCGAGCACACGGTGATCGCCGCCGGCGAAGTTTCTGTTCAGTCGTGGAAGCTTTTGCTCGTCAGTTTTGTCAGTAACTGGGGGCTGAACAATATGCTCACTGCGTCCCTATACCTGTCAAGCGAACGCGCAGCAGCGCAGCGGTTCAGTGTATCGTGCGCGAGGGCGAGGTGCTGGGTTCGATCCCTGGCACCTGGGATTAAAATCCCACTTTTTTTCGTTGGAGCGCTGACAGCCCTGGCCCAGCTGTCAGTCACTCGTGTGCCACGCGGGCACAGTGAGCCCACGGGGCCCCCCTGGCAGCGACTGGGTGCGTCTCCCGCGTGTACAAAACGAATTTCAAAGTTTCTGTAATCAAATCTAGGTCCAAATAAATCACAGTTTGGCCCCTGGTTTTGAAACCTTAATATCTTTTATTTTATAACTCTAAAAACTGCAAATAAAATATGCACACTGATCTAAATTCAATTGTCTATCTTTTGGAAACATTTGTTCCCTGTTTTGAATTTTCCAAATACATTTAAAATTCAAATTTGAATAATTCAAATGTAATTTGCAATAATTCATAAATAATTCATGCTAATTCCAAATAAGGCAAATAAAATATGTTTTTCATACCATTTTGAATATCCTATTCAAATATAAAATTTGTTTCATTGTTTGAATAATTTAAATTGCCTAAATAATTAAATACTTGTTTAATTCATTTAAATTTGTTAAAAATCATAACTTGCTCAAAATAAAATATTTTTGAACATGCAAAATATGTTTTCAAACTATCAAAGTGTGAAATTTTCAAATGTGAAATTGAATTTATGATTTGAACAAATAAAATTTAAATAATATTCCAACTTGTTTTAAATTCAATTAAAACTTGTTTAATATTGTTTAATTCATAATAAATTCATCCTAATTCAAATTTCAATATTTGAAACATGTAATCCAACTAAAATTTGATGTTCTTTTCAAATATAAATTTTTTTAATTGTTTTGCACACTTTGAATTGATGAAAACAATAATTGTTTGTGTGACATGTGTAAGTAACCAAACTTTCCACCCTTAATAAATGATTTCCAAAACTTGTTAAATTCTTTTATCACTTGCATCTATTATTGTTATTTGTTGTTATTTTGTTGTTATCATCATGCATGCATCATGATAACAACTTTCACATAATAATTAATTGTAAATCATTTGTTCCACTTAAGCTATGGACCTTTTCCCATATGCCACTCAAATAGCATAGGGGTCCATTTAAATTGTGTTATCATGTTAGCTAGTTTATTTTGATGCAACCATTAATTTGTCATGCATCATCTTGATTGTGCACAATGCCATGAAAATGATTGTTTACATTACTGTTTGTTTGTTTGCTTCTTCTCGAATACACGACGACGTTGAGGCAGACGATCTTTACAGCACCCCTTCTGAGGATCTAGCTCAGTACCCGGCTGTTGAGTTCGCAGGCAAGTTATCACTCACATGAACCATTGTGTTCCTTTCAACCCTGGTTACCGATACTTTTCCGTTGTCTATTTCTGCTAGCCTTAGTGGTATTTGTTTCTGTTACGAACCTACCACATGAATCCGTTAACCCTGATATTGCCTCACCACCCCTCCTACAACCCTATTGATTGAGCCAGTGTCTTACTAGCATGCTTAGGTTGTTTTGCTCGAGTCTGTTACCCGCTACTTTCAGTTACTATATTTCATTATGTTCTGGGGGCTCGATGTTTAATCAATCAATCAATCATGCTAATATCACTGTTAATAATAATTTGATGATAAGGCACCGGCAGGAGGCCCTGTGTGGTTTTGAGGCCTGCTAGTGTCGACCCTAATAGGAAAAGGGTCTTGTCTACTGATCCATGATGAGCGCACTACCCGCATGTGGGAAGCGAGTATGGGCGCCCCCCTAAATTTGATTCGATTCGCATCTCGTCCAAATCATCTCATTTAGTTCGTGCTTTCTATTTGCCGCATGCATGTTTTTGCGAGCCCAGCGCAGGGTGGAACTTTTGTAGTCGGCATACAGGGGGACACGTTCTTAGAGTGCTATGAAGGTCCATTTTCTTCTGGGCTCGATTAGTCGTGCGCCCAAGGTGCTTTGGGCTTGATGCGGAGAAGAGTTGAGTTGTGTTGAGTGCCCCGCTTGGTGGGAGGCATCCCATCTGGCGGGTTATTCATACGTGTACGGCCAAATTGGTGCAACCCTGCAAGGATAATCTTCTCGAGAAGCCGTGTTTTCCGCGGTTATGGTTAACTTGGTGAAAGTACTGGCTAACAAGTACTCAGGACAACTTAAACCTAATGATTCATAATCTCACACCCCATGATTATCAAATTGAATAGTAATAGGATTATTGTCACAATAACTTGTTTCATCTTAATCCAACTGCGTGAGTTATCCTCGGATTGCTTCTTTGGATAAGGGGCGAGATCCAGGATGGGTTTGTTTGAAGTTATCTTTCAGTTGGTTACAACACTCGATCTTATCCCCTTTCTGATAGTTGGAAGTGATAGAATCTCTGTAGTTGGTTAGTGCAGCCAGTTGCAGCATCTTATATACCCCTTCTTTCCGTTGAACCCAAGTCATCTGCGCTTGTGTTGACGGGCTATACCTTGGTGAACTGTGAGTCTTACTTGCCAGTACGTCTATGTACTGACCCCTTTGGGGCTGTGGTTTCCGCAGACTACGATTACGAGGATCCAGGTGACGGCTACTACGTGGAGTTTGACGAGGCTGCTGACGAGTAGTTAGCGGACCCGGGCAGGATCCGAGACATCGTGGATGGGCTCCGTCTTTATTTCAGTTTCCGGCTTCTTAAGCCTATTTGGATTTTGTCTGTACTCAGACTCCTTTGAATGCTTCCACTGAGATGTAATGATGCTATGTTGGGACATGTGTCCTCTGGATGATTGTATTTGCTATCTCTGCCCTAGTGAGGGCCATTTGCAACTTATTTCTATCTTTTGTGTCGTAGAGGCAAGTTGTGTTATCCTTTTGTTCAAAGCCGTTGACGTACCATGTGTGTATGGTATGAAGTACGTCAATGGTAGTGTCCTGATTTCTACAGGATAGTTTACATCGACGGTGAACAGTAGCGATGGGTTGTCACACATAAGTGTTGGCCTACTCGTAAGAGGACGCGGGTGCCGGAAAGCCCCGTAATCCCATCAGAATACTGTTCAGTTCGTACGGTGAGTATCCTATAGAAGTCCGGGTGCGACAAATGGTATCAGAGCCTGTCTGCCTGTACGATCCCTTTTTACTGGTCGCAGTTGAGTCTAGAAAACTATTTTGTAGCTATATAGGAAAAATGAAACGTGAGAGTAGGAATTCTGCCATTTTTCTTCTTTCCCCACCCACCCACCCTTTTCTGGTAAGGAAGTGCAACGTTGTTTTCTGTTCTCACCTAAACTTTCAAGTTAGGATTTCACGTGTTTTGGGTTCTCCGTAGTACCTCAGGACTTTTGGTCTCGTTTTCCCGATGTTGCTTCGATATCCTGTTCTTCTAAAGAAACTTTCGTCCGTTGAAACCTTGTTGTTGTTTTCCACTTCAATTCTTCTACCGGAGTCTAATCAAACCTCCCAAATCATCTGCAGATGGATCTCAGGTTCTTCCCGCAAGTGGTTCGGATGACTCGCTGTGAGAGCACTGCCGGTTATCCGGAGATGCTGAGAGACATGGTTACCTATCCGGGGTTCCATTGGGCACCAGAGTACCAGGTCTACGAGCAGCAGCGAGAGTTTGACCAGACCTACTACTAGGCTATCGTCTACATTCTGTCGGATGATGGCAGGAGCGTTGTCCACCGCTACGAGGCAGTAGGTTCCACAGTGGATATGGCCGTGCAGCAGGCAGCGTACGTGAGTCTCACCGTCCTCCGTGCTGACTACTGGGGGTTTGATGATTCCATCTATCGTCACATCCCCCGTGGTTACATCACGTCAGCGGGAGTTCACTTCACTCTCCACGGCAACCTGGATACCTACGAGTCTGATAGCTCCAGGCTGCACACCACTGCTCAGTTCGTGAGGCACAGTGACGCAGTTGCTTCCACACTTTCTCAGGAGTTAGCCTCAGTCAGGGAGCAGCTCTATCTGTCGTTGACTCGTCTGGCTACGTACACCACAGACTTTGTTGGAGACGAGCGCTTTGCGCGTTTCACTCAGCCAGCTGGGTTTCCGCTGCCAGATGCTGGAGGTTACGAGCCGATCAGAGGTCCACTTCTCGACCTTGGTCCTGGGTACACTGGGATTCCCCGCTTTGGAGCACAGGGAGACGACGCTTTCTACTTCACCACACCGAGAGTTGCTCTCAGGGCAGTCCCGCTATACGTGGATCGTCATCATACCTACTTCCGGGGGATTCCTCCGCACCGTATCTCTCGTCGTACTACTCACCGCCGTCCTGCGTGATGAGCATGGGAGTACCGATGTACCCATTCCTAGCTGTGTTTAGTTATCCTTTGGCATTCGAACCATGTATTGGTCTGTTGGATATTCTGATGTATTTGAACATGTGATGATGTACCTGTTGGTTATCTATTCATGCGTCGGAATAATCTATCTTTCGGTTACCAAGTCTATCCTTTTTTTCTGTTGTTGTGCTAAAATGCATGTCTATTCAGGATGCTGCCAACAAGGAGCAACCCACCGGAGCCACCTCCGCTCACGGAGCTGTTGACTCAGATGACTCAGGTTGTGGCTCAGATGGCCCAGATCCAGGCTAACCAGCACAACAACCAGAATGCTCCGCGAGTAAGCATCAAGGATTTTCTGAGCATGGGGCCGAGAGCTTTCGTGGCAACACGTGAGCCTCTGGATGCTGATGACTGGATCAGGGAGATGAACAGGGCTCTGGAGATAGCTCATGTTGCTGAGGAGGATAAAGTCAAGTATGCCACCTACCTACTGAAGGGTCAGGCAGCTACTTGGTGGGAGAACTACCAGACCATGAGAGCTGGCTATCCTATCACCTGGGGTTGTTTCAAGGATGCCTTCCTGAAGCACCACATCCCAGATGGTCTCATGGAAAGGATGCGTGAGGAATTCTGCTCTCTCAAACAGGGCAAGCTGGACGTCCTCGGCTACCAGAACGAGTTCAATCGTCTAGCTCGATACGCTGGTGACGAGGTGTCCACTGAAGCCAAGAAGATGGCAAGGTTCCGCCGAGGTTTTAACCCGGAACTGAAGTACGCTCTCACCAACATCAAGTGCAAGGACTTCGTGGAGCTCGTGAACACCGCGCTCAATGAGGAGAATGGGCGCAAGGCGTTCGAAGAGTCGCGCAAGCACTCGCGTGAGGGTGGTTCCTCCTCCAACATGACCACCCCTCCGCAGAAGCGCCGCATCTGGGTGCCAAATGCTGCTGTCACTAGGGCTCCAAATGCCCAAGCTTCTCCAGGCTTTGGTCCCCGCCCACCCAACCCATCTCAGATGCAGGGTCAGGATTCCAATGGGGCAGCCAAGGCCAGGTCCTCCTCGTGTCGTCACTTGCTACAAGTGCAAGGAGACTGGACACTACGCTGATAAGTGCACTCAGAGGCAGCTACCTCCACCTCCTCGCCCCAACACTAACCAGGCAATGGTTCGTGCTCCCCCGGGTAAAGCCTTCAACTCCAACAACAGGCCTGTCGGGGGACGCGAGGGTGAACCATATCAAGGCCGACAAAGCTGAGGAAGCTGCTGACGTCGTTCTCGGTATATTACCCGTAAACTCTATTCCAGCTAAAGTGTTGTTTGATACTGGAGCATCGCATTCTTTTGTGTCAAAGATTTTTGCAAAAGCATACAACCTAGTTCTGGTTCCGCTAAGCAATCAAATGACTGTTCACTCTCCGGGACCGCAAATGTTGACTTCCAAGATAAGCATGGACAATGAGATCCTAATTGGAGGTCGCATATTCCTTGCTTCACTAATGTTGCTGGGAAATTCTGACATTGATGTCATTCTGGCTATGGATTGGTTGAAGACCCACAAAGCTAAAATTGACTATGCTCAAAAGTCAATAATACTCTCTCACACTTCAGGCCAGATAGTCTATTCTCCATATGGATCAAGTTCTGTTCAGCTGTTCAACCTCGATGCAAAACCCCTTCCTGCAATTGAAAATGTTCCGGTGGTTTGTGAATTCCCTGACGTCTTTCCAGAAGAGTTGCCAGGGATGCCTCCGGACAGAGCAGTTGAGTTCGTGATCGAGCTTGAGCCAGGTACTGCTCCAATCTCTAAGCATCCATACAAGATAGCTCCTCCTGAACTGAAATTGTTGAAGGAGCAAATCGATATGTACATGGAGAAAGGTTACATTCAGCCTAGTTTCCTCCGCTTGGGGTTGCCCAACTCTGTTTGTTGCCAAGAAGGATCAAACAAAAAGACTCGTGGTTGACTATCGTCCTCTCAACGAGAAAACCATCAAGAACAAGTATCCAATTCCGCGTATCGATGATCTTTTTGATCAACTTGCTGGAGCCTCAATATTCTCAAAGTTGGACTTGAGGATGGGTTACCATCAGATAAAGATCAGAAAGGAAGATATTCCTAAGACAGCTTTCACCACTTGGTACGGTCTATATGAATACACCGTCATGTCCTTTGGTCTCACCAATGCACCGGCAACGTTCTCAAGACTCATGAATTATGTCTTCCATGAATACCTCGACAAGTTCGTTGTGGTATATCTCGATGACATTCTGGTCTACTCAAAATCCGAGGAAGAGCATGGAGAACACCTTCGTCTCACTCTCATGAAACTTCGCGAGCATCGTCTATATGCCAAGTTCTCTAAATGTGAGTTCTGGATTCCAGAAGTTGCATATCTTGGTCATATCATCTCTGCCAAGGGCAGAGCCATTGATCCTGAAAAGGTTAAGGCAATTGTTGATTGGAAACCCCCTAAGACGGTGAAGCAAGTCAGAAGTTTTCTTGGCTTGGCTAGCTATTGCCGTCGTTTCGTCCAAAACTTCTCCAAGATTGCTAAACCTCTCACTGATCTCACAAAGAAGGACAAGAAGTTCGTTTGGACTCCATAATGTGATGAGAGTTTCAACCTATTGAAGACTAAACTCACTTCCACACCTGTTCTGGTTGGCCCAGATACTACCAAACCTTTCTAGATATTCTGCGATGCATCTCTCCAAGGTCTAGGAGCAGTTCTTATGCAAGAACGTCAAGTTGTGGCTTATGCTTCACGTCAGTTGAACCCACATGAGCAAAACTATCCCACTCATGATCTTGAACTTGCAGCAGTTGTGTTTGCCCTCAAGAAATGGAGACAATACTTGTTGGGTAACAAAACTGAAATCTTTTCCGACCATAAGAGTCTGAAATACATCTTCACTCAGCCAGATCTGAACCTCAGGCAAAGGAGATGGATTGAGAAGATTAAGGACTTTGATCTCACCATTTCTTACACTCCAGGCAAGGCTAATATTATGGCCGATGCTCTCAGTCGCAAATCCTATTGCAATAATCTCATGATCATGGAAAGCCAACCTCCACTTCATGAAGAATTTCAGAAACTGAACCTTGGTCTTGTCCCTGAAGGATACCTTGCTAGCTTGACAGCCAGTCCAACTCTTGAGGACAAGATTCGTTCTGAACAACTTCGTGATACTGAAATCAAGAAGATTGTAGAGCACATCAAGGAAGGCAATGATAAATTCAAGTCTTTCTCAATTGATGACAAGGGAACTGTGTTCTTCGAAGGACGCATTGCAGTTCCTCAGATTCAAAGTATCAAGGATATCATTCTTAAGGAGGCTCATGAAACTCCTCTATCCATTCACCCTGGAAGTACAAAGATGTACCAGGATCTCAAGACTCTGTATTGGTGGCCTGGCATGAAACGTGAAATTGCTCAATACGTTTCTGAATGCGACGTTTGTCAACGTGTTAAGGCAGTCCTTCAGAAAACAGCAGGTCTACTCCAACCTCTGAAAATTCCTGAGTGGAAGTGGGACATGATTGAAATGGACTTCGTTATTGGGTTTCCAAAGTCCAAGAAGGGCAACGATGCAATCTTCGTTGTTATTGATCGTCTCACTGAGGTAGCTCACTTCTTTGCTGTAAAGGAAACGATCTCAGCTAGCCAGTTAGCAGAGCTCTACACAGCAAAGGTTGTTCCTCTTCATGGTGTTCCATTGGAAATAAGCTCAGATCGTGGAAGTATCTTCACTTCTCATTTCTGGAAAGAATCATTGGGCACCAAACTTCTGTTCAGCACAGCTTATCACACTCAGTCTCAGGGGCAAGTCGAAAGAGTCAATCAGATTCTCGAGGATATGCTCAGAGCATGTGGTCACTCCTTTGGCATGAAATGGGAGGATTGCCTTCCATATGCTGAATTCTCCTACAACAACAGCTACCAGGCAAGCCTAGGCATGGCACCATTTGAGGCACTGTATGGCCGCAGATGCAGGAGTCCAATCAATTGGTCTGGAGCTGGTGAACGTTCACTCTTAGGCCCTGACATTGTTAAGGAAGCCGAGGAGAAAGTTCGTATCATTCATGACAATCTCAGGATTGCTCAGTCTCGTCAGAAGAGCTATTATAGCAAGCACAGGGATATGATCTATGCACCTGGTGATAAGGCATATCTCCGTGTAACTCCCCTCAGAGGCACTCATCGTTTTGGTGTGAAAGGAAAGCTTGCACCAAGATACATTGGTCCTTTCAACATTCTCTCAAGGCGGGCAGAAAATGCCTATCGTCTTGAACTTCCAGAAAAACTATCCAAGGTGCACGATGTGTTCCACGTGTCACAGCTCAAGAAGTGTTTCAAAGATCCAGATCGTGCAGTTGATCATGATTCCATTGAACTTCAAGATGATCTATCTTATGAGGAGCACCCTATTCGTATTCTCGATGAGACCGACCGTAAGACTCGCAACAAGAGCACCAAGTTCTTGAAAGTGCAATGGTCGCATCATTCCGATAAAGAGGCAACGTGGGAGACCGAAGAGGATCTTCGCAAGAAGTATCCGGACCTTTTCATTTCTCAGTAAGGAATCTCGGGGCGCGATTCCTTCAAGGGGGGGCGTTTTTTAACATACCAAGTATGAAATATCCCTTAGAATGTTTTGTTTCTTGCTTTAATTCAAGTATTGCATCATGTCATCATGTCTAATTATTTGTTTGCATTTGTTACTATTTGTTTTGCATCTATTTATCTTGTTTTCATAATCAAACTCAAACAATTTCAAATGGTTATTTTCATACTTGCTCTGTTACAACTTTTGGAATAAAATCACAAATAAAAACCATCTATTTGTTGTCATAATTTTCAATATGGATCCCTTGATAAAATGGTGCTCTTATTTCAAATAAATAATTCCCAAATTGTTTTCAAACTCAAACTCAAATTCAACAACACCTCATTTGGAAATTATAAAATATCAAACCATTCCAAAAATTCTAATCCAACTAATAATAGGGTTCACCCTATTAAATTGTTGTTTCTATTAATTAACAAAATATTCCAATTCAAATCAAATATTTTCAAACAGAGCCAATTTGAAACTATAAAAATAATAACCAAAACTTTCTCTTATTCCTTGTTTCCAATTAATCCCTTTGGGTCACCTTATTAGAAGGTTGATTTCATTAATCAATTTAAATATTCAAAATCATATAAATTGGCTTATTTTAAAAACAGCAATGTAAAAGTTGAATTTTCAAAAAACCTATTTGCCAACTGTTAGCTTTTGAGCTAACATGGTCCCATGAATTTTCTCAAAATTTTTAAAGTCCAAAACCCTATCAAATTCTTCCAAATCTGTTTTCAGCAAAAAAAAAAAACAGAAAAATAAAAAAGGAGAAACGCAGCGCGCGCGGCAGATAGCTAGCCCAAACCCACCTAAGCTAACGCGCGCGCGGCCCAGCCCGCCTAAGCCCTCACTTACCGCTTCAAAATTCGCGCTGGCGTTCTGTTTGGCGTACGGCGGCCATCCGCGCGCGCCACGTCGGCGTACGGCGGCGCCGGACGGCCAGGAGATGCCGCCGCGCCCTATTTATCCCCCCTAAGCCCCCTGGCAGATGCCCTAGCCCTATGTTCCTTGTTCCCTCCTCTCCGCCGCCGTCAATTTCTCCTCCTCGTCGCTCTCCCCCATTTCTGAATTCCTCACCGGTGTTAAGCCTCTGAACCTCAGACCACCGCGACCGCCATGGCCCTCCTCCACCACCCGTAAACACCGAAACGGAATCGCCACCAACTCCTCTTTCTGTTGGACACCGGCGCCATCTCGGTGAAGCCCTGCAACCGCGACGCCGTCCTCGTCATCGCCGCAGTTGCCGTCGTAACCCGTCGTCAGCAGCTGCCTCCTCTACGCCGGTGGTGAGCGTCCACCAACCCCTCCTCTCTCCCTCTGCTTGCTGACGGTTCTGCGCACGTCCACGCACGTTTTGCACCCCCAGATCCAGCCCTAGCGCGCGAGCACACGGTGATCGCCGCCGGCGAAGTTTCTGTTCAGTCGTGGAAGCTTTTGCTTGTCAGTTTCGTCAGTAACTGGGGGCTGAACAATATGCTCACTGCGTCCCTATACCTGTCAAGCGAACGCGCTACAGCGCAGCGGTTCAGTGTATCGTGCGCGAGGGCGAGGTGCTGGGTTCGATCCCTGGCACCTGGGATTAAAATCCCACTTTTTTTCGTTGGAGCGCTGACAGCCCTGGCCCAGCTGTCAGTCACTCGTGTGCCACGCGGGCACAGTGAGCCCACGGGGCCCCCCGGCAGCGACTGGGTGCGTCTCCCGCGTGTACAAAACGAATTTCAAAGTTTCTGTAATCAAATCTAGGTCCAAATAAATCACAGTTTGGCCCCTGGTTTTGAAACCTTAATATCTTTTATTTTATAACTCTAAAAACTGCAAATAAAATATGCACACTGATCTAAATTCAATTGTCTATCTTTTGGAAACATTTGTTCCCTGTTTTGAATTTTCCAAATACATTTAAAATTCAAATTTGAATAATTCAAATGTAATTTGCAATAATTCATAAATAATTCATGCTAATTCCAAATAAGGCAAATAAAATATGTTTTTCATACCATTTTGAATATCCTATTCAAATATAAAATTTGTTTCATTTTTTGAATAATTTAAATTGCCTAAATAATTAAATACTTGTTTAATTCATTTAAATTTGTTAAAAATCATAACTTGCTCAAAATAAAATATTTTTGAACATGCAAAATATGTTTTCAAACTATCAAAGTGTGAACTTTTCAAATGTGAAATTGAATTTATGATTTGAAACATGTAGTCCAACTAAAATTTGATGTTCTTTTCAAATATAAATTTTGTTAATTGTTTTGCACACTTTGAATTGATGAAAACAATAATTGTTTGTGTGACATGTGTAAGTAACCAAACTTTCCACCCTTAATAAATGATTTCCAAAACTTGTTAAATTCTTTTATCACTTGCATCTATTATTGTTATTTGTTGTTATTGTGTTGTTATCATCATGCATGCATCATGATAACAACTTTCACATAATAATTAATTGTAAATCATTTGTTCCACTTAAGCTATGGATCTTTTCCCATATGCCACTCAAATAGCATAGGGGTCCATTTAAATTGTGTTATCATGTTAGCTAGTTTATTTTGATGCGACCATTAATTTGTCATGCATCATCTTGATTGTGCACAATGCCATGAAAATGATTGTTTACATTCCTGTTTGTTTGTTTGCTTCTTCTCGAATAGACGACGACGTTGAGGCAGACGATCTTTACAGCACCCCTTCTGAGGATCTAGCTCAGTACCCGGCTGTTGAGTTCGCAGGCAAGTTATCACTCACATGAACCATTGTGTTCCTTTCAACCCTGGTTACCGATAATTTTCTGTTGTCTATTTCTGCTAGCCTTAGTGGTATTTGTTTCTGTTACGAACCTACCACATGAATCCTTTAACCCTGATATTGCCTCATCACCCCTCCTACAACCCTATTGATTGAGCCAGTGTCTTACTAGCATGCTTAGGTTGTTTTGCTCGAGTCTGTTACCCGCTACTTTCAGTTACTATATTTCATTATGTTCTGGGGGCTCGATGTTTAATCAATCAATCAATCATGCTAATATCACTGTTAATAATAATTTGATGATAAGGCACCGGCAGGAGGCCCTGTGTGGTTTTGAGGCCTGCTAGTGTCGACCCTAATAGGAAAAAGGTCTTGTCTACTGATCCATGATGAGCGCACTACCCGCATGTGGGAAGCGAGTATGGGCGCCCCCCTCAATTCGATTTGATTCGCATCTCGTCCAAATCATCTCATTTAGTTCGTGCTTTCTATTTGCCGCATGCATGTTTTTGCGAGCCCAGCGCAGGGTGGAACTTTTGTAGTCGGCATATAGGGGGACACGTTCTTAGAGTGCTATGAGGGTCCATTTTCTTCTGGGCTCGATTAGCCGTGCGCCCAAGGTGCTTTGGGCTTGATGCGGAGAAGAGTTGAGTTGTGTTGAGTGCCCCGCTTGGTGGGAGGCATCCCATCTGGCGGGTTATTCATACGTGTACGGCCAAATTGGTGCAACCCTGCAGGGATAATCTTCTCGAGAAGTCGTGTTTTCCGCGGTTATGGTTAACTTGGTGAAAGTACTGGCTAACAAGTACTCAGGACAACTTAAACCTAATGATTCATAATCTCACACCCCATGATTATCAAATTGAATAGTAATAGGATTATTGTCACAATAACTTGTTTCATCTTAATCCAACTGCGTGAGTTATCCTCAGATTGCTTCTTTGGATAAGGGTGAGATCCAGGATGGGTTTGTTTGAAGTTATCTTTCAGTTGGTTACAACACTCGATCTTATCCCCTTTCTGATAGTTGGAAGTGATAGAATCTCTGTAGTTGGTTAGTGCAGCCAGTTGCAGCATCTTATATACCCCTTCTTTCCGTTGAACCCAAGTCATCTGCGCTTGTGTTGACGGGCTATACCTTGGTGAACTGTGAGTCTTACTTGCCAGTACGTCTATGTACTGACCCCTTTGGGGCTGTGGTTTCCGCAGACTACGATTACGAGGATCGAGGTGACGGCTACTACGTGGAGTTTGACGAGGCTGCTGACGAGTAGTTAGCGGACCCGGGCAGGATCCGAGACATCGTGGATGGGCTCCGTCTTTATTTCAGTTTTCGGCTTCTTAAGCCTATTTGGATTTTGTCTGTACTCAGACCCCTTTGAATGCTTCCGCTGAGATGTAATGATGCTATGTTGGGACATGTGTCCTCTGGATGATTGTATTTGCTATCTCTGCCCTAGTGAGGGCCATTTGCAACTTATTTCTATCTTTTGTGTCGTAGAGGCATGTTGTGTTATCCTTTTGTTCAAAGCCGTTGACGTACCATGTGTGTATGGTACGAAGTACGTCAATGGTAGTGTCCTGATTTCTACAGGATAGTTTACATCGACGGTGAACAGTAGCGATGGGTTGTCACACATAAGTGTTGGCCTACTCGTAAGAGGACGCGGGTGCCGGAAAACCCCGTAATCCCATTAGAATACTGTTCAGTTCGTACGGTGAGTATCCTATAGAAGTCCGGGTGCGACAGGACCTGTGGGGGTTGACGTTGCCGCGGCTGCGGTGGTTCGGAAGACCAGGTGTTGGAAATGCGAGGTGGACACGCATGCAACAAAAGATTGCCTGGTGGATCACTACTGCTACGTGTGCGATTCCAAGAAGCACCCCACGAAGAAGTGCCCTACTCTCAGGCTCCCTAAGCTGCCAGTGTCCATTGGAGGGATTGGTAGCTTTCATACTATGTTCTCTCAGTTCCCGGATTACTTGTTTCAGGAGGGGGATGCGTCTGGGGGACTGGTGGCGCTGGTCACGGTGGTGGGCACTGCCGCTACGGCGAAATACGTCGAGATGACGGTTGCTCGCATGAGTTCCGCCCCGCGGTGGAAGTGGGAGGCGCTGTCTGCTGGTGAGAACCGTTTCAAGGTGGTGTTCCCGTCGGTGGCAGAATTGGAGAGGTTCGATGGGATGGATTTTGGGGTGCCATCTCAATCTACTAGGCTGTTGTTCAGTAAGTGGAAGCCAGAAGACGTTGAGCCTAAACTAGAGTTCTACCAGGCGTGGGTGCATGTGTAAGGGGTGCCAAATCCATTGAGACACTTCCTAGGTCTGTTGGCGGTTGGCTCTCTCATCGGTATTACCTTGGATGTGGACCTTTTGGCTCTACGTCGCAGAGGCATTGTTCGGTTGCGGATGGCGCTGTCAGATGAAGAGGTGTTCAACAAAGTGGATGAGGTGGGTCCTTACACGAACACGGATGGTGTGCTTCATTTAAAAGGGTATGGCTTCACATTCCGCCTAGAGCCTGAGGATTTTGTGCCAGAACCAGACTTCGTACCTTACATGTGGGACTTGAAGACGCCTTCCGAGTCCTCTACCAGAGGGGTCCGTGATGATGTGCTTGATTCCGCTGCTGGCATAGACGGTGAAGCGGGGGATGCTACGAGCATGGCTATTGACTTGTCTCCTGCTGATGGTCGTGACACGGCACATACAGAGGCGTTGGAGCTGCTGAAGAACTATGCATTAACGCCAATTAACTTGTCTCCGGTCACTCCTCGGGGAAAGGAAATTGTGCGTTCGATGCAGTCCTCAGGCGGTTTTCTCGCCAAACTTGCTTCGGTGGAGACGCCGTCATGCGTGGCTTCTTCGGGTGTGTTACTGGGTGCAGGACGCAACCGGTTTTCCGTCGCCCAGGCGGGGCTGACGGACAACGTGCAGCCAGGCTCCAGTGGCTCTCGGGCGCTGGCTGCTGGGCCGGGCGGAGCAAGCCTATCCGTCGCCCAGGGGCCAGCACCACCCGGACGCCGGCTGCTGGGCCGGGCGGGGCACGGTTATTCGCCGCCCAGGCGGTATTGGCCGGCAGCAGCGACCAGCGGATGGCGGCCCGATCGCCTGGCAGCCCTGCTACAGCGGCGCGGGGTGGGGAGCAGGCGGCTCTCGCCCAGGCGACGGTTAGCGGCGGTGGGCTCGACTGTCTGGGCCGTCGCCTGCACTGCCAGTGACTGTGGCTCTAGCGCCGACGCCCGGGCGGGGCGGTGTGCAGGTACCTGCTGCGCACGTCGTTGGCGGGACGAGTGAGCGCGCAACGTCTCCGGTTCGTGACGGATCGACGGCTACAGCAGCGACGTCTGCGGGCCGGCCGTCCGGGTCCTCTGTGCCCAGGACAGTGCACCGGGAGACCGTGATGACGCCGGTGACCCTGACACCACTCCCTGGCAGTGGCACGGACGCGACGGGTCCTGTCATGGAGAGTCAGGACATGGTGGTCGGGGGGGTTTCTTTTTCGACATCACCCCCCTCCGCCGTGGAGCCCTCCTCCGTGGTTCTTGCGCAGCCTAAAGGTGGGCTAAGACGGAGCGCTCGCCATGTCGTTGCTGCGGATGGGGCTTCATCGACGGACGAGGACGCGTTGTCTAAGGCCATGCGGTGCAAGGCGGCATTGTACTCGGCTACACCACAGGGTATGGGTCCTAAACCTAGATCATTTCTTTTTTTTCAGATACCAAATTATCCTCTAGTCTAGGTGTAGTTGGTGTTTCATTAGGGAAGAATGACTAGGAGATCACGTTGTCCACTAATGTGTTGAAGCATATGGAATTTGATCGTTTAACGGTCAATCCGAGTGCTTCTCCCATGGTGGACATACCTCACATGGATGATGATTCAGCATATGCCTCTTTGGATGGACAGCTTTTATCACATCTAGTGGGGGAAGTGACTGAGGTGGGATTGGATGAGGACGGGCTTAGATCTTTATTTGATCTATATGCTCCTGGCCGGAAATCCAAAACCGCTAAACAAAAGAGGAAAAACTCACCGCGAAACATCGCGATACCGCCTAAAAATCCAATTGTTTCCCGATCAATGGCTTATTCACTAATAGCAGAGGTCTTGGAGACTTGGCTAAACATTTTAATATTGCACAATACGTCGGGGATTACGATTTGGTATTTCTGGCTATCTCCGAAACATGGAGGAGAGATTTCCAAGTGAGTGTTCTGAACCGCCTTTCAGGTGGTATCGACTTTACTTGGCACTCTATCCCTCCTCGCGGTAGATCGGGTGGCATTTTACTAGGCGTTAAAATTGACTCCTTTGATGTGTTAGCAAGGTCGGATGGTGATTTTCATATTAAATTACACCTCCGTAACCGTGCCGACAATTTAGTATGGAGTTTGGTCGCTGTGTATGGTGCTGCCCAGGAAGAGTTTAAAGAGGCTTTTCTGCGTGATATGGTTAACTTGGCTAATAATAATCCACATCCAATTTTAATTGGTGGTGATTTTAATATGCTAAGGTTTCCACATGAGAAAAGCCGGGGACGGTTTGATGGTCATTGGCCTTTCTTGTTCAACGCTGTCATTGATAGCTTGGACTTGAGAGAGGTTTACATGTACGGACGACAGTTCACCTGGGCAAATAGTCTGCCGGAGCCTACATACGAAAAGCTAGATCGCGTATTAATGAGTACCGATTGGGAAGATAAGTTTCCATTGGTAACGGTACGTGCTCTAGAACGTATTGAATCTCTATCGGATCATGCTCCCCTTCCTCTTTCAACTGGCACATCAAGACCAAAAGGCCAGACACAGTTCAAATTTAAATGCGAGATGGTTTTGATGAACTAGTAAAGAAAGTCTGGCATAAACCGGTCTTAGGTGATAACCCAATACGGAGATGGAATAATAAAATGCGCAATGTGCATAAATATCTCCGTGGATGGGCGAGACACACGACCGGGATGCTAAAGAAGGAGAAATCGCGTCTTTGTTCCATTATTGATGAGTTGGACCGACTCGCAGAAACTAGGTTGCTATCTTCGCAAGAGGTTGAACTTAAAAGTCAATCCAATGCGAAAGTAGCACAAATGTTGCGAGAAGAGGAACTCAAATGGTATCAAAGATCGAAAGCTCAATTCATTCAATGTCTCCAACAGGATGAAGGTCTCATTGGGGGACAAGAGTTTCTCAAGGCCTATACCACAAAGTTCTATAAAGATCTGTTTGGGGCTCCTGAAGTAGGTAATATTACCATGGATGAGAGCCGCACAGATGATATTCCCCAAGTTTCAATGGAAGAAAAAGCTTTTCTTAATGCTCCCTTCTCTGAAGAGGAGATAAAGAAGGCGATATTCCAAATGGAACATAATAAGGCACCTGGCCCAGATGGTTGTCCGGCGGAGTTCTATCAGCATTTTTGGGAAATCATTAAACATGATCTCATAGAAATGTTTGATAGCTTATAGAGTGGACATCTGGAGTTATATCGTCTTAACTTTGGGGAAATCGTTTTGTTACCTAAGGTTTTGAACGCAGAAAGGATACAACAGTACCGACCAATCTGCCTTCTTAACGTTAGTTTCAAAATCTTTACAAAGGTTGCAACTATTAGGCTAAATTCGGTGGCAGACCATGTGGTAAAACCTACACAGACTGCTTTTATGCAGGGTAGGAATATCCTAGATGGGGTCGTGACTTTACATGAAAACATACATGAGTTGCACACGAAAAAGCTTAATGGGGTAATTCTTAAAATAGACTTTGAAAAGGCCTATGATAAAGTGAATTGGGAGTTTCTACAACAGAGTCTGAGAATGAAAGGATTTTCAGAGGAGTGGTGTACTCTAGTTCGCAGCTTCGTAGTTGGAGGTAGTGTGGCTATCAAAGTCAATGATGGCGTTGGCCGATACTTCCAAACTAAGACAGGCTTGAGACAAGGTGATCCGCTATCGCCCGTATTATTTAATATTGTGGCAGATATGTTAGCAATCGTGATCGATCGAGTCAAAGAAAACGGCCTAATGGAGGGAATAATTCCACATCTAGTCGATGGGGGATTATCGATTCTTCAATATGCAGATGATACAATTCTCTTTATGGAACACAATATGGAGAAAGCGGCGAATCTGAAATTAATCCTTTCAGAGTTCGAGCGATTATCCGGATTAAAAATTAATTTCCATAAAATTGAATTGTTCTGCTTTGGCGAGGCCCAAGATGCAGTTGCATAGTATACCGAGTTATTCGGATGCTAGCAAGGTCAGTTTCCTATTAAGTATTTGGGAATACCAGTACATTACAGGAGATTGACTAATGCGGAATGGGGTCAAGTCGAAGAGCGCCTGCAGAAAAGGCTAGCTAGTTGGAAAGGAAAATTGTTGTCACTCGGTGGACGACTGGTACTCATTAATTCAGTCCTCACTAATATGGTACTGTATATGATATCATTCTTCTAGTTACCCAAAGGAGTCGTAAAAAAATTGGATTATTTCCGATCAAGATTCTTTTGCCAGGGTGACAACGAGAAAAAGAAATATCGATTGGCCAGATGGGATGTAGTTTGTCGTCCACGAGATCGGGGGGCTCGGTATTCATGACCTCCAAGTCAAGAATTCAGCCCTACTTGGTAAATGGATTTTTAAATTACTTACCGAAGATGGCGTATGGCAGACCATCCTAAAACGTAAATACATAGGTTCAAAAGCAATATCACAGGTTATGTGAAAACCAGGTGATTCACACTTCTGGGCTGGACTTATGGCGAACAAAAATAATTTTTTTCGCCATGGGGTATTTAAGATTAAGGATGGATCGCAGATACGGTTCTGGGAGGACAAGTGGTTAGGTAATACCACACTCAGAGAACAGTATCTGGCCTTGTACAACATTGCGCGACATAAGGATGATACGCTGGCTACGGTCATGCAAACATCACATCCTAATGTTACTTTCAGGCGAGATTTACTCGGGCCTAGACTTGCATCTTGGCAAAACCTGGTTGGTAGATTAACTACGGTTACTCTTACAACAGGCGGTGATGAATTTCGCTGGAAGATCACTAAGAATGGTATGTTCTCGGTGGATTCCATGAACGGGGCTGTGATCCAATCGGATATGCCAGTCGATATCTTCAAAAATGTATGGCGTATGAAAGTACCGCTGAAGATTAAGATCTTCGCGTGGTACCTTCGTAAGGGGGTCATACTGATGCATGTAAAATGCATACATGAACTTTGCATATTATTACTTGTTTTTCCTACATATTAGCAACTTATATTCATGTTTTATAATGATTTGGGGGATTTTCTGAACAATTCCCCTTCTTTTGGTTCTAACCCTGTTTTTCCAAAAAACGTACTTTTTAGTGTTTCTGACTTTCCGGGAGCTTCGGGACTCCAAAAAGGGCAAGACCAAAGAGCACGGTTCAGAATTTTCAAGACGAAGACCATAGGCCAAAATAGAGGGCCAAAAGTCCAACCAGGTGGAAAAGAGGACCCTCCATGCGGCCAGATTCCTTGGCCGCGTGTGGGGCCCCCTTTTTGCCCCCGTAGCTCCGATGCCGTCGATCTTTCTTCTCCCGAGTGTCTCGTGACCTAAAAACGACTATATAAAGGGTCCCCTGGCCTTTTCGAGGAGGAGGCGGCGCCGAGAGACGAAACCACGAAACAGAGAGACAGAAGGTTGCCGCCGGAGAAGATCGGAGGGGGGAAACGCCGCCGGGATCACCCCCGGAGGGCTCCACCACCCTCCGGCGTGTTCATCATCAACATCTACAGCAAGATCAGCTCCATCTCTCCACTGTAATCTCTTGGCAAACAGGATGTATGATGCAATACTATATTCCCTAGATGTATTGTGTCTCCCCGTCTATGTTTGAGTAGTGAATTGTTCTTGGCAATGGTGAAATAGTTCGTTGATTGGTTGCATACAAGTTTGTTATATTCTATGATTGTCTTTATGTACAATATATGAGTGCACGCATATGTTGGGGAATGCATGTAAGGTGATCACCGGTAGCATAATGGAGTGGTGGTGACTTAGGAGTGACAGTAACCTGAGACCGAGCCACAAAGTTAAGTTACTGGGGGATATATATAGGGGACCTTAGAACGTAATTCTATGGTGGGACTTTATGTCTTAATCAATCTTGTGCAGTCATTTTATTTGGCCACATGATCCATCATAAGGGGTTGTAGATCATTTACTTGACTATATCTATTCATGGCTCCTTCCTAGAAGAAACAACTAAGACTAAAACATGTGCTTCACTAATTGTGACAACCACACGAACGAAACACTTATTGCTAAAACACTTGCTCCCTTGAGATATTTGAGATATTTCCTGCTTGCTACTTGTGAAACTTGCTTAGAAACTTGCTTTAGAAACTTGCCTTAGGATTACTTGCATTTTAAACTTGCTTCACTAGTTACTAGACAAACCACACTCCACGTCACTTGCTTTTAATTAGTTAGTTCCTTTTAGTCAAACTTATTTCTTTGCATAAACAACAATATAAGAGGGTTATAGGGCTTTAGAGAATAGATAGCTTACCTTCAGCTCCTCGTGGGTTCGACACTCAAATACTTATCGAAAGGTACTACAATTGATCTCCTGCACTTGGGAGTCATCAAGCACTTTTCTGGTGCCGTTGCCGGGGAGCGTTGTGCTAAGCTTTTATTCTTGTTTGCATTGCATACTAACATATAAACCTAAAACAAAAAAAAATTATAAAATGGAAAACAACCAAACAATTTTAGAACTGTATAATATCTACCTTGAATTAGGACCTGAAGTGTTTGAGGACAAATTGAAAAATTATTTGCACAACAATCATATTTGTGGTAGTACTAATTCTTTGAACACCTTTATTGCTAAGGAAAACCTTGAGCTTGGGGAAGTTTGTCTTGATAAATATGATATTTTTAGTCCCCCTACTATTGAGGATAAAAATGATATACTTTCTGATTCTATGGAAAGTTTTAAGCTTGGGGAAGTTGGTTTTGATGAGCATGATATTTCTAGTTCCCCTTGGAGGAGAAAATTCACTTTGATGATACTATGCCTCCTATATATGATGATTGCAATGCAAATTATGAATGTTTAACTCCCACTATCACTAATGAGGATTTTACTTATGTGGAGAGTAGTGATTCTTTTATGCATGTGGCTCATGATAAGAATGTTTTATGTTATATTCATATTGTTGAATCTATTCATGATGCTACTGAAAATTATTATGAGAGAGGGAAACATGGTTACACATATTTCAACAATATTAAGTTTCCCCTCTTTATGCTGAAAGTATTGAAGTTGCACTTGATCTACCTTTCTATGCTTGCTATTATGTGCTTCTTTTATTTGTTTCATTACAAAATTCCAATGCATAGGAAATGGGTTAGACTTAAAAATAAATTGTTTAATATTTTTTGGTGTGTTCCTTATGCTTTAATTTTCTATTCGGTTTGAGCACACATTTATGTCTTTACAACATGTAAAAGGCCTTTACCTACTGTTATGTATCATTTAGTTTAAGATTTTCATTTTATAAAAAATTTGGGAAAGTAAATGAGAAGGATGAGTAATGGAGAAGTTGGGGTCGACCTTGAACATGTGTTGTTCATGCCAATGAAACCATTGCAAAGTCTCTATCATCAAAAAAATTTCCAAAGCTAAAAACAATAAAAATATTAGTTCACTACTGTAACATCACATTTCTGTCTTATTTCTCATCTTAAATGGCAAGAATAATCTTATATGAGAGATAGGATTAAACAATAGTAATTAGCTGTCAAGAAAATAGATTCCTGAACTTCACTGCGAAAAATGTTTAAAATCACAGAAGTGGAATTTTGACCTGGTAATTTACGACAGCAATATTTAGTTATCGCTACATATTTCATTAGTTTTAAGTTTTCTTATTAGTGCAACTTAAGTGCCTCTAAAAATACACTCTTTACGGGCTGTTCAGTTTTTGGCAGATTATGTCTTTATTTTGCATTGCTCTCATTACTTGTGTTTTGTGTAGTTCTTTTGATCAAGGAGCAATGCACAACTGTAGTAACATTAGTTAATATTTAGAATCAACTCATGATGTGTCTTTGCTGTACCTATGTGGATTTTATTTATGGAGGCACTAACCCCTCTAATCAAGTCTTATGCGGAGATTTGTGTAAGAAGAATTTTTCAGGAGAAAGAGTTGAGTGAGATGAACAAAGATTAAGAGGGACAACCAATCAAGCTTGGGGATGTACCCCTGGGATCAACCTACATGTATCAAATAATTACAAGAATCCAAGCTTAGGGATGCCGAGCCACCTCACTCCAACCGTCATGATGTTAAGTAAGAAAAGCCTAACTATACGGCTATCAATAAAGCGCTTTACGAGAGGCAACCCGGTTGTTCTTAGTTGGTTTTTCGTAGTGTCCTCTTGCTGTAACAAGAGACTTAGTCTTTAGTTTAGTTTCTGGAGTTTTCAATAAAGTGTCAAGTTTCACCCATTTGGATTTAAAAGTTGCTATCCTAGTGCTTGGAATTTCTGTTTCAGCACGATTCTGCTCACCGTACGATTTTTCATTTTTTATCTGTAAGTCGGATTGAGCTAATTTTTAAGTATGTTCTGCAACATTTCGTACTCTGTAAGCACAAAAATTGGATTAATTTTTTAATGTGTCTAGCTTAGGGAAAACGTTCATTTTGCTTCTATTGCTTTTCTGGACAGATTTTGCCTTGTTTTGTTGGATGCACTCTTTGGGTTTGGGACTTGAATTTCCTTGATATTTTCGAGCTAGAGAGTGAACATACAACATTATGAACCTTATTTTCTATCTTCTGGAGCATTTGTTTTGGAATTTTGTGCAGCATGCATACGTTTTGTTTGTCCTTGCTAATCTCACCCCACAGAAAAAAATGGGAGAAACATGTTTTGTGAAGTTTTTTCACAGGGAATAGAGGAGCTGCGCCTCAAGACATCCAAGAATGGTGAAAGCCATAAGCTTGGGGATGTGATGAACACCCCAATGGAGCTACACTCTTTGGGTTAGCACACGTCTACTTTCTGTTTTTTCTAAGCAAATCATTTATCGTAGAGACTTGAAGCGTCTAGTTTTTGTTTTTATTTTTGTTTTGATAAGACCACACCCATCATTTTATATGAGATTGAGCTACTGGAGTTTGGGGTTGGAATGTATTGGATGCTAGTATTATGACTTGGAATAGGGATGCCATGGTTGATTTGAAGAGCTACATATGTTTGCATGATTTATAGGCTTTTTATGTGCAGAAATTTGCAATAATGTTGTCTTGAGCTATCTCTTATTCATGTCCTTGATGTTAATTGCTGGTTTATTTAGTTTTTCATGAAATGAGTAGTTCTATGGACATATGCATGCATAGTAGCTGGTCAACTATCTCCCTCTTGCTAGCCAAAAATTTAAAAATTCCAACAAGTAAAAACTTGTTTCCAACACTCCTTAGCCAAGTATTTCCAGTGAGTCCATCATATCTTCCCATTAGCTTCATTGCTATTCCGAGTATGTTCACCATGTTATTGTGTTATTTATGTTCTAAATTAAGATATTCACTTTATTAATTGTCATGGGTTGAACTTGGGATAGGACTCTCACGAACTTTTGAAGGCACACTTTACTTTTTATGCATCTAATAAACATGACCCAATAATGGGAGCCACAAGTTTTGCGTTTGACAAGTTTGTGGTTGGGAGCTAGCTATAAATGTGTATCACCGGAAAGATTTCAACATTGCACAAAAATTTACATTTGGTTGATATCATGTACTTTTGTTTTTGGACTCCTTCCATTTCGAAATGAAATAGAGGAATAGTAAGTTTTGTTGAGTAAGTATCTATATGACTACAGAAACGCATTGGGCCGCTAACCCAAGCCATGCTTTATCATGGTGGAAATTTACTTACAGCTTGAGTGACTCTACAACACATCCTACAATAATAAGAAGCTATGCATAATAGTGAATGAAAATAAAAAGGATGATGAGTCTACTCCGTTTGTTTGTCTTGTCATTGTGACATGGGCTTGTTTCCATGTCATGGGGAAATAGGTACCTATTTGCGGTTCTCTATGATGTCATTAATACTTATTATGATTGTACAAATCTTATTAGGAATCTTAAGTTGAGTAATCATGGAGTAGGTTTTCACACTCACGGGGCATGAGGCTTTCAACCACCTTGTCATTCACATTACTTCAACATTCACCATTTAAAATGCTAGTGATAAAGGGGCAATGAGAGTCCTAGATCAATGGATACCACAATTCAATTAGTAATTTTAGTTGAATAATTTAGAGGCTAAATAAGACTTGATCATGTTTTACCTCTACTCAATTTTCTCAAAAGTGTCCACCATATTTTCTATTTTCCATTATGCTATTCTTTGACCAATATAGGATTTTATTTTTCATTTTGTGTATGCATTGAGTCCATAGTGCTTTTATTTCATTATACACTTTGTGAACTTTCATGAAGCATCTTTGCTTGCATATTTGATATTTCTTACAACATGAATTGTATATTGCTACTCATTTCTAGTATTAATCATTTGATTATATGTAGCATGAATAATCCTCTTTGATATTCCATGATTGTTTTAAAATGCAAAGTCCATGTTAGTTTTATCACCTTCATACTCGAGGACGAGTATGGGTTAAGCTTGGGGATGTTGATGCATGTAAAATGCATACATGAAGTTTGCATGTTATTACTTGTTTTTCCTACATATTAGCAACTTATATTCATGTTTTATAATGATTTGGGGGATTTTCTGAACAATCCCCCTTCTTTTAGTTCTAACCCTGTTTTTCCAGAAAACGTACTTTTTAGTGTTTCAGACTTTCTGGGAGATTCGGGACTCCAAAAATGGCAAGGCCAAAGAGCACGGTTCAGAATTTTCGAGACGAACACCATGGGCCAATGTAGAGGGCCAAAAGGCCAACCAGGTGGAAAAGAGGACCCTCCATGCGGCCAGATTCCTTGGTCGCGTGTGGGGCCCCCTTTTTGCCCCCGTGGCTCCGATGCCGTCAATCTTTCTTCTCCCGAGTGTCTCGTGACCTAAAAACGACTATATAAAGGGTCCCCTGGCCTTTTCGAGGAGGAGGCGGCACCGAGAGACGACACCACGAAACAGAGAGACAGAAGCCTGCCGTCGGAGAAGATCGGAGGGGGGAAACGCCACCGGGATCACCCCCGGAGGGCTCCACCCCCCTCCGGCGTGTTCATCATCAACATCTACAGCAAGATCAGCTCCATCTCTCCACTGTAATCTCTTGGCAAACATGATGTATGATGCAATACTATATTCCCTAGATGTATTGTGTCTCCCCGTCTATGTTTGAATAGTGAATTGTTCTTGGCAATGGTGAAATAGTTCGTTGATTGGTTGCATACAAGTTTGTTATCTTCTATGATTGTCTTTATGTACAATATATGAGTGCACGCATATGTTGGGGAATGCATGTAAGGTGATCACCGGTAGCATAATGGAGTGGTGGTGACTTGGGAGTGGCAGTAACCTGAGACCGTGCCACAAAGTTAAGTTATTGGGGGATATATATAGGGGACCTTAGAACGTAAGGCTATGGTGGGACTTTATGTCTTAATCAATCTTGTGCAGTCATTTACTTGGCCACATGATCCATCATAAGGGGTTGTAGATCATTTACTTGACTATACCTATTCATGGCTCCTTCCTAGAAGAAACAACTAAGACTAAAACATGTGCTTCACTAATTGTGACAACCACACGAACGAAACACTTATTGCAAGAACACTTGCTCCCTTGAGATATTTGAGATATTTGCTGCTTGCTACTTGAGAAACTTGCTTAGAAACTTGATTTAGAAACTTGCTTTAGAATTACTTGCATTTTAAACTTGCTTCACTAGTTACTAGACAAATCACACTCCATGTCACTTGCTTTTAATTAGTTAGTTCCTTTTAGTCAAACTTATTGCTTTGCATAAACAGCCATATAAGAGGGTTATAGGGCTTTAGAGAATAGATAGCTTACCTTCAGCTCCTCGTGGGTTTGACACTCAAATACTTATCGAAATGTACTACAATTGATCTCCTGCACTTGGGAGTCATCACATACTCACAAAGGATAATCTTGTCAAACGTAATTGGCATGGGAGCTCTAAGTGTGTTTCTTGTTCTCATGATGAGACAATTAAACACTTATTCTTTGATTGCACATTTGCGAGTTCTATATGGTCCGCTATCCAATTGGCTTCGAATCTATATCAACCCACTTCCGTTGCGAATATATTTGGCAATTGGTTAAATGGGGTTGATAAACGATTTAATACTATTATTAGGATAGAAGCGCTTGCTGTTATTTGGTCGCTATGGCTATGTAGAAATGACAAGATTTTCAATGATAAAAACTTTTCTCGTATGCAGCTTCTATTCAGGAGCACAGGTATTCTCCGTTCGTGGTCCACATTACAGCGAGGGGAGTTACGAGGCCTTTTTACGGAGGCATGTGCACGACTGGAGCAGGTGGCGAGGGATATTTTTATCCCACATGGATTGCCGCTTGATCTACGGATTGCGGCTCCATAGCATCGACAATCTATAGCGGATGTTTTTGTAGTATTGTCGCTCTGTTTATTTTCAGTTTTGGATTTCGGATGTGTGCATCTCATGATGCATAGGCCGGGTGTAATGCTTGAACTTTTTTGAGTAATAAAGCCCTTTATCAAAAGAAAAATATCACATGTATTTCCTAATTAACAGCATGATAGGAGACATACTTAGCGCCCTAGACTTGTAGGACATAAATGTGCTAGGAAACCTAGCACGTATTCTCCCCTAGGACATGACTGGTGATAGTACGTAGTATGAGTGTGCTAGGAAACCTAGGGCCTATTCAAACATTTGACAGCATATTATTCACGTTGCACACTGCGTAGCCCATGTTTCTCATATCGTGCAGCAGGATCGTATACGCTCTCATTCAGATTTACTAGCTAAGGCTGGTGCCAATGCACCGCCCACTATTTACGGGCTATAGCCCCCGCCACGTCACCTTCTCTCACCACTATCACCGCACTCTCACGGGCACGGTGCCAGTGCACGGGCTATAGCCCGGGCTGTAAGATTCTCTCTCCTCCACGTCAACACATATTTTTGAAACGAAAACATTACAAATAATGCAAGGAAATAATTTTATTGAACTAAAATTGTTACCGATTATATACTAATTAATAAAATTGCATAATAAATTGTAAAAATTACATAAACATTAAAAAAATCTAATCATCGTGCTCGTCGTCGTCGTCGTCATCCTCCAGCAGAGAAGGGATGGATATGGGGGGGTATTTATAGGATTGGAGCTGCAAATTTGGGTCCAAAAAATTTTTTTTTTTTTTTTTTGCCAGCCACGCTCCACCCCCAACGGCTAGCTGACGTGGACCAATGGGGGGGCGCCACGTCAGCTAGCCGTTACCCCCCAACGGCTAGCGGCTAACGCCCGCCCCTACCGCCCGAGCCCGCCAGCGCGCCGCCCCGCCGCCTCGCCCTACCGCCTCCCGCTATCGCCCCTACCCCGCGCTACCGCCCCGCCAACGCGGGCGGCAAGCCGGGCGGCAAGGGCCTGCCGACGGGCGCCACGGCCACCGCCCGGCGACGCCTACCGCCCGCCCCTACCGCCCCCTAACGCCCCGCCTCGGGCGGCAGCGGCGCTACCGCCCTCCGCTGCAGCCTCCACTGGCACCAGCCTAAGAGGACACCCGAACATAATTATTGGAGATGTTTTGGGTGTACTGAACGATTAACGTGGTTTATTGATTCTTTTTTGAAAAACATAGTACAAACGCAAGCGCTCATATACACGCGCATACACTCACCCCTATGAACGAACACAGGCACACCCTACCTCTATGAGTACTTCCGAGAGACTCAGCCGACGGGTCTTGAGATTGACGAGGTCACCACAAGTGCCTCGCTGTCGACGGGAACGTCGTCTCCCACTGAAAGAATATTCCGCCTAAATGCAACACACAGACGTCAAACCTGGGGTTTGAACTCTGGTGGGCTGTGGGTATAACCACCCTCCTAACCATAAACAGATTCCATTTTTCATGTGTATGATATTGGACGAGGATATGTGCAAGCTTTGTGCATGTGTATGAAGTAAAGAATGAAATGATCTTCATGTTCAGAGAAAAATCTGTATACGGACTCCAGTAAAGAAAGAAATGCTCTTCTTTGGCCCCTCGACCATATGTGCACTCTGTGTTGCCAACCTGAAGGCGCGAAGAGGAGTCCCAGCATGTCCTTCTTTGAGGTACATTTTTTTCCGACTTTCCTGTTTCCTTATTTTATTTGATAGTTGCTCTTCTTTTAATTGCCCGAATTCAGATGAAGCGGAAATTTCAACATTTTGTGCAGTTTTAGTCTAAGATATTAAAAAAAAAATTCACCAATTTTGCATCAATAGATTGCTTGATTTGTTCATGGATGAAGTGTGGGGATTCCTGTAAATGATGATATCGTTCATTATTTCAAACTTTAAAAGGGTTAAGTAAACCTGATCCGCTATCTCCAATTTTATTTATTGTCGTGGACGATACGTTGGATATCCTTATTACAAAAGCAAAGGATGATGCCCAACTAAGTGTTCTAGGCCCTCTCCTTATCCAGGTGGGGGGGATATCAATTGTACAATATGCCTAAAATGAATTTGTGTTTCTTGAGCATGACCTTGGTACGATGGTGAAATTAAACTTTATCCTCTCTCCTTTCAAACTATTGTCGCCTCTTAAACTTCTGAAGGAGCAAATTACTTGTTTCGCTAGGGCAAAGAAAGCACAGGATGACTACCATTGTATCATTGAATGGGAGGTTGGATATTTTAATATCTAGGCATCCCAATTCATTATCGTAAACTACTAAAAAAGGTATGAATTTTTTTTTAGGTCTGCATCGAGTGCGGTAAGATGCTCTCATACAGGGATCATATTATTCTAATAAGTTCGGTTCCTACAAGCTATCATATGTTCTTGTCTTTATTTGAAATACCTAAGTGGGTGCATAAGACGTTAGATTTCTATCGATCCTGATTTTTATGCCAATATGACCAGTTGAAGAAGAAGTATCGTGTTGCAAGGTGAATTGTTTGCCTACCTAGGGATTATCGGATCGGGGATTACAACTTTTATATTAAAAAGAAATTTCTCCTTGGAAAATATCTCTACAATCTTCTTTGCGAAGAAGATGGTTGGCATGAGATATTATATCATAAATAACTATGCGAGTAGTCTTTATCCGAAGATGAGCCATACCCTACGGATTCCCCATTGGGGGGGGGGGGGGTGTAATGGTAGTAAAATGAGTTTTTAGTAGGGGATCCTTTGTTGTTGAAAATGGCCGACAAACTTGATTCTGGGAAGGGTCTTGGTTGGGTGAAGATCCACTTGCGGTGGAGTACCCAACATTATTCGTCATAAAATAATTTCATTATTTTAGATTCTTATAAAACTCACATACGAATATTCAGTGTAGGAGGGACATTAGTGGCGATAAATTAAATATGTGATTGCATCTTGTGGAGAAATTGATGAGTACTTCTCTTTCGGGTGCACATGAAATTTTCGGTTGAGTCTCTGAATGCCGGTTTCATACATGGGATCTTAAGATAACATTAAAAATTAAGATCTTTTTATGGATTATTAATAGGAAAGTATTATTAACCAGGGATAATCTTGCAAGGAGATAGAGGACATGATCCAAAAAGTGTCTCCTTTGTGATGTCGAATAGTTTATTGAACACCTTATTTTATCTCTTGTCCGTTTGTTTGAAATCATTGGAGGTTTATTCATGTAACGTTGAATGTTGATCCTCCCACAAGTATTGCAAATTTATTTTTACTTGATCTTACCGGAATTGATGAGAAAACGAAGGTATTAATAGGCATATGTGTTGCATCTTTTGTTTGGTAAATTTTGAATTGTCGTAATGATATGGTTGTAATGATATTCCTTTAAACAGGTTGTAAGTTGCTAATCTTTTGAAGATTATGATCCTAGCTATGTAATTCCAGTGGATCCATATGTCGACCGTTCATCTGCCCTACTGATCAACCCGATCGTATGGACTCGAGATGTTCTCGACTGAGCTCGGTCATTTGAGCAATGTTTGGCCATGGTAGACGTTCGCATGCGAAGAGACTACATGTTTGGTGTTACATTATTTTACCAAATGATTTCATCTTCACTTTATGTGATCCTTGAGTAGTAATATTTTATATTTTTGTAGCTTGTGAAAAAAAAAGATACAATAGAGTAAGAATGGATGCATCGCTTTGATGCAGAAGCAAAAGTTATGTTTTCCATTTAAAAGGTAATTGTTTTTGTTTTTAAATTGCATGTGTGTGTTGATTCTGTGAGGTGCCCGGTGTTAATGAGAGAGGATAAAATAAAGATCTCCAGAGGATGTGCTCACTAGGATTCCTCCTACTTCTAGGTAATTTCGAGGGAAATTTTTTCCTAAATCACCAAGAAAATTCGCAGCAGGCTACCAGCCAGCAAGATCTACAACGGCCATATGGTCATCTCGATGTTCCATGATTATATTCTTTGCTAAAAAATCCTTGTCGAAATATTTCAGAATCTACACAACGATATGCATTTATACCAGGTTAGAATCATAGTTCATGACAGGTAGTTGGCAAAAAAGAGCAACAATATCCTCCAACGTGCTCTCTTTTCAAATCGCACAGTATATGAACACCTTGAAATCAGGGTTCTTAGACTGAGTAAACGTCAATCACATCCAAGAAACTAATGAATGAGCTGATTCCTCTGACCATCGTTCTAAACACGACTGCAATCACGCTGACCATGGCCAGGCTAGCCTGGGTGGCCGTCTACCGTCGAAGTCACTCACAATGCTACCTTCTTACACTAGTGGACACAACCCCTTTCGTCCAGGGCCAGAAAAGGCATCTGTCCCGGTTGCATCAAAATTCGGGACAAATGCTATGCATTGGTCCCGGTTTGTGCGCCCGAGACAGCAGAAATCGCCCGAGGGCATTGGTCCCGGTTCGTAAGGAGGCATTAGTCCCGGTTTGTGGCATGAACCTTGACCAATGCCACGCCACAGGCCAGGTGGCACGCGCATGGGCATTGGTCCCGGTTCATGCCACAAACCGGGACCAATGCCCCCCTTCCCCTACATATACTGCCTTACAGCCCCCCTTCCCCTTTTTTTGCTTGGAGGAATGAGAAATGTGGGTGCTAGTGTGTGTTATTTTACTATGCACACGAGGTGTTCGACGAAATACCCGAGCCACACATAAGCTCACTGAAAATGGTATCTTCGACCGAGGTTAACAAACTTATCTTTTTCATCTGTAATTGATACATAGAAAAGTAATATTTGTCGATGTATTGTGGTAATTTCTCTATTGAAGATGTTATTGTAATATTTTTTGATAAACTTAATTATACGATGCAGCTGAATGCACGGCAGCGATGGATGTACGGTGAACGACGCACTTCTGAGTATATGGCAGGCCTGAATGCATTTCTCGATGTAGCTCAGACGAACAAAGATAATGGCTTTATGTGTTGCCCATGTGGGTATTGTCGGAACGTTAGGGAGCACTCTTCCTCGAGAATCCTTCACAGCCACCTACTTCGGAGAGGTTTCATACCCAGCTATAATTGCTAGACCAAGCATGGAGAAAGAGGGGTTGTGATGGAAGACAATGAAGAAGAAGAAGAAGATCCTTTGTTCCCTGAATACGGTGATACTGCAATGGAAGACAATGCAGAAGAAGGAGGTGATCAAAAACAGGCATCAGAATAGCCCGATGATGATCTTGGCCGAGTTATTGCTGATGCAAGGGAAGACTGTGAACGTGAATTGGAGAGGTTGAAGCTGGACAACATGTTACAGGTTCACAAAAAGTTGTTGTACCTAAATTGCGAAGATAGCAGCACAAAACTCGGTACCACACTGGAGTTGCTGAAATGGAAGGCACAGAACGGTGTGACTGAGAAGACATTTGAGAGTTTACTTCAACTAATGAAGCCGAAGCTTCCAAAGGATAACGAATTGCCTGAGAGTACGTACGAAGCAAAGAAAGCTCTCTGCCCTCTAGGATTATATGTGCAAAAGATACATGCATGCATTAAGCGCAAGTTCATTATGATGCCAGTTCTCATTCAAGGCCCAAGACAACCTCGCAACGACATTGATGTGTATCTAAGGCCATTAGTGGAAGAACTCTTACAATTGTGGGGCAAACCAGGTGTACGTGTGTGGGATGAGAACGAACATAAGCCATTTGACCTACGGGCGTTGCTTTTCATAACCATCAATAATTGGCCTGCTCTTAGTAACATTTCCGGACATACAAACAAGGGATACAATCCATGAACACACTGTTTAGATAAGACTGACAATGTTTATTTGGATAAATGTAAAAAAAATTGTATACCTGGGGCATCGTAGATTTCTTCCGATCAAGCATCCCGTAAGAAAGAAAGGAGGGAAGCATTTCAGAGGTGACGCAGATAACCGGAAGAAGCCTGACCTCCGTAGTGGTAATGATTTATTCGATTTGGTCAAGGAACTAAAAGTAATCTTTGGGAAGGGTGATGGCAGCCAACCTGTTTCGAACGGCCCTGATAAGCGCGCACCCATTTGGAAGAAGAAATATATATTTTGGGAGCTACCCTATTGGAAAGTTCTAGAGGTTCGCTCTTCAATCGACGTGATGCACGTGACAAAGAATCTCTGCGTCAACCTGCTATGCTTCCTGGGCGTGTATGGGAAGTCAAAAGATACGCCAGAAGCACGGGAGGACCTGCAACGTATGAAAGTCCCAAGCAACAAGCACACGGATACAGGGCGCCATAACTTAAGCAGCTACGCTCTTAGTAAAGCAGAGAAGGAAATATTTTTTGAAATCCTTTACAGTATCAAGGTTCCTTCTGGCTTCTCATCGAATATAAAGGGGATAATAAACATGCCAAAGAAAAAATTCCAAAACCTTAAGTCTCATGACTGTCACGTGATTATGACGTAGTTGCTTCCGATTGCATTGAGGGGGCTTCTACCGGAAAATGTTCGAGTACCCATTGTGAAGCTATGTGCATTCCTCAATGCAATATCTCAGAAGGTAATCGATCAAGATATTCTGGAAAGATTACAGAGGGATGTGGTCCAGTGTCTTGTTAGTTTTGAGTTGGTGTTCCCACCATCCTAATTCAACATTATGACTCATCTCCTGGTTCACCTATGTGAAGAGATTCATATTCTCGGTCCGGTATTTCTACACAATATGTTCCCCTTTGAGAGGTTCATGGGAGTCTTGAAGAAATATGTTCATAACCGTGCTAGGCCAGAAGGAAGCATCTCGAAGGGCTATGGAACAGAGGAGGTCATTGGGTTCTGTGTTGACTTTATTCCTGACCTTAAGACAATTGGTGTTCCTGAATCGCGGCATGAGGGGAGACTGAGGGGAAAAGGAACGCTGGGAAAGAAAACAATGATACCCAGGGACGAGCATTCTTGCACTAAAGCACACTACACAGTTCTACAAAATTCCATCTTCGTGGCTCCGTATCTCGAGGAACACAAGAATATTGTACGCTCCACAAACCCGGGGAAGGATGACTCATGGATTACACGCAAACACATGGAGAATTTCGGAAGTTGGTTGCAAACACATCTTATAAATGACACCACTATTGAAGATCAGCTGTACATGTTGGCCGGGTCACCATCTTCGACTATTGGGAGTTTTCAAGGATACGAGATAAATGGGAATACATTTTACACGATCTCCCAAGATAAGAAGAGCACCAATCAAAACAGTGGTGTCCTCTTTGATACAACAAACAAGAATGGAAAAAATGACACATACTATGGTTACATAGAGGAGATATGGGAACTTGACTATGGAGCTTCTTTTAAGGTCCCTTTGTTCAAGTGAAAATGGGTCAACCTGAATGACAACAGTGGATCTCAACAATATTGGTTACAATGACGAACCATTCGTCCTAGCCAATGACGTGGCTCAGGTCTGTGAAGGGCATGTCCTCCAGACCAAAAAAAGAAAAAATAAGCAAACAAATACATCATACGATGAGCCAAAGTGTCACATAGTTCTTTCAGGGAAAAAAAACATCATGGGAATCGAGGACACGACAGACATGTCAGAAGATTATAATAAGTTTGTTGAAATTCCACCCTTCACAGTGAAAGCTGACCCAACCATCCCGTTAAATAATGAAGATGCTCCATGGTTACGGCCGAAGCGATCATAAGCACTGGACAAGGGTTCATGGACGATCTCTACATGAAGAAAATCCAGAAGACTAGATAGGATGTTGTTGGTGATGTGTAATAATAAACGTGGAATACATGATCGATCATAGTTCTGGTCAAAAAGTTTTCACAAAAATTGTCGCACCGGCGCTCGCGCCCATATTGCACACAAACATGCATCTTGGATAGATAAAAAAGGCAGTACATAATGGCAAGAGTGGATCTAAACCTAAACGGAGAGCATAGATCTACATAATGGAAAGACTGGATCTGATCTGCTAGTCATACTCCTGCCTAGCCCTATAGTACTCCGACTCGTAGTCGTCGTAGTCACCGCCGTCATTGTCACTATCGTCGGACGGTGCTCTGGACTCCCTCGGAGGATCACGACCCCAGGACTGAGCTGACGACCGGCCTCGTTGAAGTTCGAACGAGGCGGGCCGTTCTCCTCGTACCTGGCGAGTGCACTCTCACGCCGATTAATGAAGAAGGTGTCCCAAGTAGGGAGGTGGTCAGGATTCCAACTAGGATTCCTCCGCTGCTCCGGCGTGGGCTCGTGGTATTAGTGGTTTGTGATGGCCGCCCGACGCGCCACACCTTGAGGAAAAGGAGGGACCGGCACTCCTCTGGCGCTCAGCATCCAACCGGCGGGAACGCTGTAGCCGGGCGGGCAGGGGTAGTTCGAGGCGGAAAGTGCCTCCGCCTAGAGGAAGGTTAGAGTGGGTACGGTAGAAGTCATGAGAGAGTGGTGAGTTTATATGTGTTTATGCCAATGGTGTGGCAATGCATACATATATATAGTGAGAAGAAAACAGATCCCTTTAGTCCTGGCCTGTTTTACCAACCGGGACGAAATGGTTCGGGTTTCATTGGGAAACGGATCGTCCCTTTAGTCCTGGCCCGTTTTACCAACCGGGACGAAATGGTTAGGGTTTCGTTCAGACCAATCAGAAAGAATCACACGGATCGTGTGTTTGTTCGAAGCGCTTGTGAGTCGTTGGATCAGGGGTGTGTTTCTTTCGAGCTATTGTGAGCCGTTCGATCAGGGCTACGGTGTGTTTCATTCGAGCGGTTGTGAGCCGTTGGATCAGGAATGTTTCTTAACCATTGGATCAAAACCCTAGCACAACACTTTATGAGCCAGAGGACCCTATATATAGCCCACCTTCATACAAAAGTCAGTTCATCGACCAAATACAAATCATTCGGATTCGCCAGCATACGTCCTACCGTGCATTTGGTATGCATATATGCACTCAGTAGCCACGGGTAGGGATGTATGCTGGTGATGCATGTAAAATGCATAGATGAATTTTGCATATTTTCACCTGGTTTTCTATTACATATTGCATCATATAAGGGTATAATTCAATGTTTTATAGTATTTTGGGGTTAAATTACAAAGTCCCCCAACTTTTATGGAATTAACCCTGCCTGTCAGAAACCCCGTTTTCTATATTTTTGACGTTTCAGGGGGCAAACTTCCGCGAAATCACCTGAAAATCTGCGGGGTCATTTTCTTGGAAGGAGAAGACTTGCGAGCGAAGGATCCACGAGAATTGGGCAAGGAGGCCCAAAAGAGGACCCTCCAAGCGGCCAGATTCCTTGGCCGCGTGAGAGGCCCCCTTTTGGCCCCTATGGCCCGAATTCCTTCCATCTTCGACTTACCAACTCCGTCTTGACCTAAATCCGACTATAAAAAGGGTCCCCCGTACCCTTACGGAGAAGGGCGTCGCCGAAACACCGAAACACCAAAACAGAGACCAGAAGTTCCAGATTGGAGGGGGAAAACTTCGGCGGGGCACCGCCGGTGTGATCTCCTACCACTCCAACGCCATCTCCATCGACATCTCCATGAAGAGGGAGTAGTCCACCCCAGGGCTATGGGTTTGTGGAAGTAGCACTTGTATCTCTCTCTCTATGTGCTTCACTAATTATATCCGTATGAGGTGCCTCACATGATTACGGGCACCGTTGTAATTCCTATGTGGTGGATCTTTTCTATGAGTTATTGAATCTGAGATTGCAATTGTTTCTCTTGAGTTATTTGAGTAGATGTATCTTATGTACGCCGTTCTTATTTGCTAGCTTTGATCAATCTAGTTCTTGAGAGCGTGTGTGGGGTGATGGGTGCATTAGTTGAAGTAACGGGGGGTGGCTAGTGCTGTGAAAGTGACAGAAGTTCAGCGATCCACTTAGGTTTTGTTAAACCTTTCTTAGTTACCTCACTAGGGATAAAAAGGAGTACCTTGTTACCGGGGATTTGAAGTGACACTAATCAATCTCCATGACTAGATCTAGCAAGTTCTTACTTCAACTTCATGTCACATTGCTTAAAGCTATACTCTGATTTTTCCTTAATTATCGAGGTGTTATGATTTATTTCGCATCTTGGTGGAGTATAAGAGAGTTCAATATGACCGTAGAGATCTCTATGCTAGGACATTATGCCCATATGAAAGTACTCAATGTTAAACATGTTATTGTAATCTCACATGTAATTCTTTATGTCCACCGTCTACCACTTTATTTGAGAGAATGCAAGTGTGAAACCATGAACCCCGGTCCTATTTTAATCATAAGAAAACACTCTAGTTATTTTGCTGCAATTTACTTTACTTGCACTTTACTTTACTTGCATCTCCAATTCGAATTTACATTATCTCCATCACCACTTGCATCACAAAAATACAAAAACAATACATTGCATATTTATTTTCTCATTTGCATTTAGTAGTAGATTTAATTATTGCACATTTACTTTCAGTTTTGCATTGCAATTTAGAAGTCTCACACCTTGTGCTTGACAACCACTTGGTGAGGTTGAGGGCACAAAATTCTCTATTTGTTTGCAGGATCCTGGAGGAAGCTTGGAAGACAACTGCTGAAATACTGGCTCCCCAAGAGTTCTATATAAACCCTCGAGTCACCCTCGTGGGGAAGAAGGCTTGCCACTAGCTACACACTCTGCACTTGGAGTCTCAACCTAGCCATCAGCTGGCGATACCGATTGTTTTGTTCTACATCCCCCCTTTAAGGTTTGATACATCATTCAATTCATCGACCAAATACAAATCATCCGGATTCGCCATCATACGTCCTGTCGTGCATTTGGTATACATATATGCACTCAGTAGCCACGACAGGGCTGTATGATGGCGATACCGATTGTTTTGTTCTACATCCCCCCTTTAAGGTTTGATACATCATTCAGTTCATCGACCAAATACAAATCATCCGGATTCTCCATCATACGTCCGACTGTTCTTTTGATATGCATATATGCACTCAATAGCCACGGTCGGGTTGTATGATGGCGATACTGATAGTTTTGTTCTACATACCCCCTTGAAGGTTTGACAAAAGGTTTGATACATCATTTAGCATCGACCGAATACAAATCACCCGGATTCGCCATCATACGTCCAACCGTTATTTTGATATGCATATCTGCACTCAATAGCCACGGTGGGGCTGTATGATGGCGATACCGATTGTTTTGTTCTACACCCCTCTTGAAGGTTCATCGACCGAATACAAATCACCCGGATGCCTTGTATGCGACGAAACTATGTAAATGCATGGATCAACTGGTCTGAGGTGACCTTATTATGAATTTAACGTACCTTGTTTTGTATTTGAAACGTGTGGAGTTATTATTTGAAACATAAAGGATATAATGGAAAACATAAAGGAAACAATAGAAAACATAAAGGAAACAGTAGAAAACAAAATAAAACAAGAGAAAACAAAAAGGAAACAAGAGAAAACAAAATAAAACAATAGAAAACATGAAGGAAAACAATAGAAAACATAAAGGAAACAATAGAAAAGAAAATAAAATAAGGGAAAACAAAAAGGAAACAAAAAAACAAAATAAAACATAAAGGAAGACAATAAAAAACATAAACAAAAACAATAGAAAACAAAAAATAATTAAAAATAGGACATTCGTCCCGGTTTTTGCAAACAAACGGGACGGATGCCCCCCCCAACGAGCGCGTTACACGTACCCCTGCGAAAAAAAGGGTGAGGCATCTTTCCCGGTTCGTAGGAACAACCGGGACGGAAGACCCTTTCGTCCGGTTGTTCCTACGAACCGGGACGCATGCCCCTCGCTATATATAGGCGCCGTCTCCCTCCCCAAATTCATAACCGCGCGCAGGGAACGGATCGACGCCGCCAGGCTGCTGCACATCGTCGCCGTCGTTCTCCGTCCACGCACGCCCGTGGAGGAGCGTCGTCGCCGTCCTTCTCCGTCGCGCCGCCCGCGCGGCCCTCCGTCGTGCGGCCCGCGCCGCCCACTGCCCGCGGCCGCGCCGTCGTTCTCCTTCGCGCCGCGCGTCACCGCCCGCCGTTCTCCGTCGCGCCACGCCGCCGTTCTCCGAGGTAGGCACACCAGAGGGCTTTTTTTCTTTTTCTTTTCTTTTTTACTTACTGTTTTTGTTTTTACTTTTTTACTAGTGTTAGAAATGTTAGAATTATTAGAAATGTTAGGAATACTATAATTGCTAGGAATTGAGACTTAGGAATTTTAGTGTTAGAAGAAAAATTTGACTTAGCTAGGAATTGACTTAGTAATTTTAGAATTTGACTTAGAAATTTTAGAATTTGACATAGGAATTGACTTAGGAATTTTAGAATTGTAGAATTGACTTAGGAATTTTAGTGTTGGAAAATTAGACTTAGAAATATTTTAGTGTTAGAAAGTTAGACTTAGAAAAATTTTACTTAGGTATTTCACTTAAGAATTTTTAGAAAATTTCACTAAGTTAGTGTTAGAAAATTTCACAAAGTTGGAATAATTTCACTAAGTTAGAAAATTTTCACTAAGTTAGGAAATTTCACCAAGTTAGAAAATTTCACTAAGTTAGTGTTCAAAAATTTCACTAATTTAGTGTTAGAAAATTTCACTAAGTTAGTGTTAGAAAATTTCAGTAAGTTAGAAAATTTCAGTAAGTTAGAAATTTTCACTAAGTTAGAAAAATTTCACTAAGTTAGAAAATTTCACTAAGTTAGAAAATTTCACTAAGTTAGTGTTAGAAAATTTCAGTAAGTTAGGAATTTCAGTAAGTTAGAAATTTTCACTAAATTAGAAAATTTCAGTAAGTTAGAAATTTTCACTAAGTTAGAAAATTTAAGTAAGTTAGAATTTTTTTACTTTGTGTTAGAAATTTGGAGCTGTTATTGCAGTTTCACTTGTGATGTTCGTTCGATCTTTTGAATAAATGCCGATGATTGAAAGAGTTGGTTCACACTCAGATGGCCTTGGTGGTTCGGTGCGCCTTGTCATTTTCACAAAGTTAGTATCTTGTGCATCCCACTTAGCGCGCCGGGTCCACCAAGGCTGCTTGTATGTGTCCACCCTAAATATGAGGCACACAGACCGATGACCATCTTGTTCCTGTTTAGAGGTACTATATGCGGTGGTGATCCGAGGAAAGGAAAAATTCGAGGGTTTCTGGATTTCTTTCGAACTAAATAATGTCACATATGTAATATGGTTCGTGAGATCCGGATGAAGCTGAACCCTTTAGTGCACATTCGTAATGGTGACATTCCTGAGAAATCCCTTCCGGGGTTATGAAGAATGTCCCCATTATGTATGTGTACAAAAGGCTCTAGTTTTTCCGGATTTCACTATTAAATATATGATTTTGTTCAGTTTTAAAGATGTCCAGAAATCCTTCCTTCTCCCACATCTCCATCACGTGTACTTACCTCGTAACAAGCACAAAATGTGAAGGTCCAACTTCACATCAAGCCCCGATGACCATCTTATTCCTTTTAAGAGGTACTACAGACAGTGGTGATCCGGGGAAAGGATAAAGATGAGGGTTTCTGGATTTCTTTCGAACTAAATAATGTCACATATGTAATATGGTTCGTGAGATCCGGATGAAGCTGAATCTTTTAGTGCACATTCGTAATGGTGATATTCCTCAGAAATCCCTTCCGGGGTTATGAAGAATATCCCCATTATGTATGTGTACAAACGGATCTAGTTTTTTCCGGATTTCACGATTACATATATGATTTTGTTTAGTTTCAGAGAACTCCAGAAACCCTTCCTTCCCCCGCATCGCCATCACGTGTACTTACCTCGTAATAAGCACAAAATGTGAAGGTCCAACATCACATCAAGGCCCGATGACCATCTTGTTCCTGTTAAAAGGTACTACAGGTGGTGGTGATCCGGGGAAAGGAGGAAGACGAGGGTTTCTAGATTTCTTTGGAACTAAATAACGTCACATATGTAATATTGTGAGATCCGAACGAAGTTCAACCCTTTTGTGCACATACGTAATGGTTACATTCCTCAATAATCCCTTCCGGTGTTATGAAGAATGTCCCCATTATGTACGTGCACAAAAGGGTCTAACCTTGTTCGGATCTCACGATATTACATATATGATTTTGTTTTGTTTAAACGATTTCTAAAAACCCCTGTCTTCATCCTTTTCCGGATCGCCATCACGTGTACTACCTCGTAGAAAGCACAATATGTGAAGGTCTAGGCAGGAGTATGACTAGCAGATCAGATCCACTCTTTCCTAATAAACTCGTGACTCGAACGGGGCATAACATCATTCCATATTATCCAGTCATGTGTGAAAACGTTGCAGATCACTTCCTCTTCTTTACTCGGCAAGTGATATCCAGATTATCCATTCAAGTGATCTGCAACGTTTTCACACATGATATGGATAATCTGGGATGCTACAACTGTTATGTCCCGTTCGAGTCGCAACTTTACTCGGCAAGACTCAATCAGATCTACTAGTCATACTCCTTACTAAAGTTCAGAAACCCTTGTTCCTGTTAAGAGGTACTATAGGCGGTGGTGATCCGAGGAAAGGATGAAGATGAGGGTTTCGGTTCGAACTAAGGAAGTTCAGAAACCCTTGTCTTTATCCTTCCCCGCATCGCCATCACGTATACTACCTCATAACAAGCACAAGATATGAAAAGGACCAATTTGATCCTTTGTGTTTAACTTTCATCTTATTTATGTCATACTTCTCCATTTACTATTTTTTAGTAAGTTAAAACACTAAGGTATTTTACTTAATTAGGAATATTTACTTAGTCCGGGTCTGTTTTTAGCTTATGTCTCTGTTGGACCCGCCGGGCGATGTCCGGGACTGGGCCCCGCCGGGCTGGCACTGGGAGGTCCTTACTACCGGGACACGCGGCTTGGTGAGAAATCCGGGTGACGTGGCCGACCCGGATATTCTTTGGTGGCCATCGTGTGGGACACGGTCGGTGCGGAGAGAGCCGGCCCGTGAGGAGGTGGTACATCAGCGTATCAGGGAGGAGGACGAGCACATCCGTCGCTACATGTACTTGCTCGATACGGAGTATAGAAGCAGTTGGTCGATTATTCGGAGGGTTCCTTACCACGTGAGCTATGACCCTGTGAGGGATCCTTACCTATGGATGCGTAGCACCCGCGACTCAGCACCCCGCGGCTTAGAACCCGATCGGAGTTAATTAGTTTGATATATGTGATATTATTCGATCGTGATGTATTAGGATTAAATAAAATGAACCCGAGCTATGTAACTCTTGGTATGTATTGATACGTTTAAATATTTCATCAATGTTGCTTTTATAATTGAAATGAGGATCTGGAACATATTGATACTATTTTTTCTAACATGTTTACGTATAAGTACCATTATCTATTATCTTTAAGCAATTTTGACGAAATGGATCTGGAACATATAATTACTCTTTTTTTCTAACTTGGGGAATTTTGACTTAGGGAATTTTGTGTATTTTCAAAAAAGTATGGAGCCAAGAGAGAAGACGCGGAAAACTTGCTCAAGGGTTTAATCGGCGGGCCCGAGTGAATTTTGTGTATTTTCAGTGTATAATTGATGAGTTCTGCGTGCGCAGCTTCCACTATATTCTGCTAATCTTCCCAGTTGATAAAAGAAACGTACTGGTAATGGACCCAAAATGTAAACCCGTAGCGTTGTGGGCGGACATGCAGGAAATGATCCAGCGGTAATTTCAATCTTTATTAATTTCACTCTTTATATATGGCACTATATATATCGACTACTTTGTTTCATTTTCGGATATCAAGTAATTACTAACTCTTTTTATTCTTTTTCTTTCCCGGGCAGCGTTTGGAAGAGGTTCACAAAAAAAGCCTCCTGATGAATGGAAATCAGAGCTTACATTTGATATTGTGCAAGTAAGTACTACTATCTAGATCCGCGCATCTCCTTGATTCTAGTGTCGATACCATTATCATGGCTGGTTGATTATTATTTTGATTGAAACC
This sequence comes from Alopecurus myosuroides, assembly GCA_028641055.1. NCBI lineage: Eukaryota > Viridiplantae > Streptophyta > Magnoliopsida > Poales > Poaceae > Alopecurus > Alopecurus myosuroides. The sequence goes on from CM054057.1 coordinate 763,733,586, forward strand.
ATGTTCTCGTAAAGTGCTTCCAACAGGGAGACGGGAATCACTTGTGTGGATACTACGTCTGCGAGTTCATTCGTCAGACGACCTGTCCCAAGGGCAGAGATTTAAACCACCTTCATGTACGTCAGTCGTCAATTTTTCTTATTACCATCTATTTTAGTTCCTTAGTTTCATTAATATATATTGACCACTCTTATATTCGATCGAACGGCTACGGGACGGTCTTCTACCAAGGGACTGCATACGAGCAATTCAGGAGGAAATTGCGGGCTTCTTAGATGCAGAGATCCTAGATGGAGAGTACTTTAGCGCCGGTTGGTCATGAATTTGATTTTGTAATTTATTCCATCGGTCATGTAATATGCTGGATATACTTAGCTTCTGTAATATAAGTGTTCCTTCTTTTTCTATATATATGTATTATTTATTCACTTGTGGGATCCGGGAGGTCTGGGGAGGGATAACGAGGATCCTCTCTTCTCGTGGGATCCGGGAGGTCCAAGGAAGAGCCACCGGGCTCCTCTCTTCTCCTGGGATCCGGGAGGTCCGGGGAGAGGCCACCAATGCTCCTTATCAGTGTATGGTGACAGGGGTATCGTAAAATCGAATTGATCGCAAAACATAAAATAAAAAGGAAAACAATAAATAGAAAAAAAAACCTCTGCCGCGGCAGAGGAGGCATTCATCCCGGTTCGTGTTAAGAACCGGGACGAATGCCCCTGGCCAGGTTCGCCACGTGGTCAGCCCAATTTGTCCCGGGTCCTGGCACAACCGGGACCAATGGGGGAGTGCCATTTGTCCCGGCTGGCCTATCCCGGTTGCACAACCGGGACAAATGGCCCTTACGAACCGGGACAAATGGCCCTGTTTCCACTAGTGTTAATTACATGTGCTATAAACGATCATATGGCCGTAAGATCATGACAGATATAGCGGCCATGGTGGCCGGGTGTAACAAACATCTCGGCATCCCTGAGTTACGCTACCTCTTCCACCTTACCTCCCGCGCCGGTCTTGGTGAGCATACTTATGGACCATATTATGTGTTCGCCATCCGTGAGACATTTCAGAGGCACCAGGATGGGCTCGACGAGATGAAAGCCTTCTTTAGCGATTCCATCGGTGCTATCTTTTCCATGAGACTTATGCAATAACATTATATTTTATTCTTCATGAGAACCGGTACTAGAGCCCGTCTATTCGGTTACATTGCGATCACAACCGGGAGTAGATCCCGTCTATTTGATTAAAGGGAGATCACAACCGGGTCTAGAGCCCGTCTATTTGATTACATGTAATCATCAAAATCACATATATTCCGTGCAATTGTATTTTCCCTTTGGCTTTAATACGTGGTCCATAAAAAATCCCGCAATTTCATCCTCAACTCCTAGGAAGCGCTTCTTTGGTTGCAGCTTCCTCCGCAATGTATCCAATGAAGGAGATAAATATGAATATCAATCATTAGAACAATGACACTCAACACAACGAATTGATGGTAATAAAATAAAATTGTGAATACTTTAATTTGTCACTTACTTCAAGCCATCTCGATGGGTTCCGCTCACTGACCTCATGGCGAATCCACTCGCAAACAAAGTATCCACACAAATTGGACCCCGTTGGCTGCCTCTCGTACTAGGATCAGAATAGAATTCAATCCAAATAATAATAATCAAGCATGCTATAGTTAATGGTACTACAATTTAAAATATGCACGGACCTACCTTATATTACTTACCTCAACATGATGAAAACTAAGCTGTTTAAATTCACCAGGTGTCCTTTGGGTGAATTTTTTCCAAATCCTGCACGGAAAAAAAAGGTTATCCGACTATTTGGTGGTTACACCCATACGGTACAAAATGTTATCCAACTGTTTGTAAGGGTTACTGCTAACATAGTAGAATGGCCCAATTTTATTGATTAACACCACTAGTGCACTTGACTCCCTAGACATATTACGCAGGATGTTCCTCTTTATTCCATTGTCATCCTCATCGCTCAACACCCATCCTAGATAGTAGATGACACGAAGGTCATCTCGTAACTTGTATATGTTCACATTATTGTCGGTGATGCATGGCAAGAATGTCGAGCGAGTGAAGGATGATCATGGCCAACAGGTCATGTAGAAGGGAAGAAGACGAGAAACTCTGCCTCAGAACTTGCTTCATTTAGCCTACAATGTGGATCGAAATATTGCAGTGAATGTGGTATAATGGATCGTCGCTCATACCGGAGTGCACAAAAACCTGAGCTATCTTTCTCTCAAAATAGTGAATGCAAGCTGCGAATTTAATTGTAGAATCGGAGAGGAAAGACGTGAGATGTGCATGCTTCAGGAAGGTCGCCTTTGAGATTCCACGGTTGCAGCTTGGTAGAAAGAAAGCATAGTCAAAAGGCATGCGGTTTTTGGACAAACTAAAAAGTATAAGGTAGCCGTGACGGTCAGATGAACGCCGACTAGGAGTAAGCTTATAGGACTGATCTTACTGGGATGGGCGTAAGCTCGTGTTCACCGGCAAGCTATTGTGCAAATTTTATGAGGATAACATCAACGAATACCGAGTTGGTGTCAAAATGAAAGCCGCAGATGCAGTCTGAAGCACTTCATGACCACAAACTATCATCATATACCTGCAGTTTGCAGAAGCCATCCATGACGATTGGATGACGGAAGTACAATCCATGGTGGGATATTTTCGAAGAAGAACATGATGTAATACCATTGTAATTGTGTACTACTCCCTCCGTACTCGAATAAGTGTACCTCTATAATTGGTTTTGGTCAAACTTTTAAAACTTTGACCAACTTTATACAAAATATCATCAATATATATGATATAAAATCAATGTATTATGAAAGTATATTTTAGAACTGATCTAACAATACCAATTTAGTATCATAAATATTATTACGTTTTGCAATAAAGTTGGTCAAACTTTAAAATAATTGACTTCCATAAAAAGAAAACATACACTTATTTGAGGACAGAGGGAGTACTAAAGATTTGCGAAAAGCCTACAACTGTGGAAGTCTCACCTCTATTTCCTAATTATTAAGAACATCATAGGACACATACTTAGTGCCCTACACTTGATGGGGGGATAGTAACCCGGTAGGCCAACTCCACGGTGTGATCCGGCCCAAAGGATATTGCACAGGATCCGGCTAAGAATAAAGAGACTTCTGGAAGGCCCAAAGTTTGTAGGCCTCGTAACCCGGATTGTGGGTTGCGGTAAGGAAAGCTAGGGTTTGTAAGCAAAGTTTGAATAGGACTCAAGATGTGCCTTGAAGGGCAAGTTAGGGGAGTACGGGTGCTTTATAAACCGGCCCCTAAGTTTGGTTTGCCAGAGGTTCAAGCCATAGTTGTAATACCTGTTATCGAGTATCCAGCATTATTGATATCGAGATCCGGCGAGTTATTCTCCGGTTCTTAGATCGCTTTCGCCATGTCTTCCTTTGAGCTAAACCCTCTCCCGAATACCTGTGTCGACTTGCCCCAAGATCAGTTACCCCAGGTAACATCTGCCGTGATTATCCCACGACAGTTGGCGCCCACCGTGGGGCCTGCGTCCAAAGGTGTTTACATCACGGGAGAAGCTCGGAAGAGCATGAAGAACCTCATCGTCGGAGAAATCTACGTCAACAGCAAAGGAGAGAAGATGGTAGACGATTCTGGCTGGGGGCCAGAGTCGGGTCACCTCGAAACCGGATCCGTCGTGACAGTCGGCAGCATCAACGTCTTCATCGGTATGGTATGTACTTCCAGTTCGAATTGTGATAATATTGGATCTGATTCTGTGTCAGGGGAAGACACGTATATCCGGTCGGAAAAAGAAGAGTCGATTGGAACAACGGGTCAGATAGAGAGGGAGGATGATACCGAGTCCATACGGGATTTATCGGAGGATCGATATGAAAAGGAAAACAGCGAGGAAGAACAGTACGAATCTACACCGGGCATCATGCGCCGGGTTGCAGTTTATGCGGCTCCCGCGACCAATCTCAATCAAGAAAACGCGGCCGCGGCGCCAGTCGGGGCGGCTCAGGCAGTGGCCCAACAGCAAGGTACAGTTGACCCGGTCTTGGTCCAGGTCGATGGAGAGTCGGCATCAGTCACCAGTCGCCCAGCAGACGAGGAGCGACACGCAAATATGTTTGGGTTCCAAGCAAACCGGACACCGGGGGCGGGCCCCTCGAATCCGCGCCACCCGGCTCTGTTTGATAATAATTTGATCTTGGACCCCACGGTCTTGGCCACAGTTATTACCCCAGAAAACGCGGCAGAGCGCGTAAGAGACCTGGACGTGGCTCGTCGTGCATTGGAGCAGCAAAGAAGGCAAGTGGAAGCAGAAAGGCAGGGGATGGCCGCGCGGCAGCGCGAATTGGATGACCGAGAGACCCGGCTCCGGGAGGAAACGACAAGGATGCACCAAAGGCACCGAACTATGCTGCCGGCAACAGGAGGGGTTATTAACCCGACTGCCCTGGTGTTCACGCCTCAAGATCAGCCAATCCCACCGGCGAACAAGGGACCATACCGCAACTAGCAACGGAAGCACAGCCGGTAAACGCGCCAGCCGGGTTACCCTTGCCTCGGACGGGGCGACGGCCGGCAACACCATGCCGCCTCCACCGTCGCGATTCCGTACCCCAGCAGGTCACTACAACAATCCCATGGACAACGTGTATGCAGCAACGCTCGCGTTAAACCAGATTCCTGTAAGAGACTCGCCTCATGCGGAAGGAACCCGACGAGCAATCGATCTGCTACACACCGCGGTAGCACAGCAAGCCAATTATCCGGATCATAGAAGCGGGATGCATGGGACGCCGTACGCCAGTCAGCAACAGTGCAATGTCCAAACAAGTGCGGCACAACGAAGGGAAGAGCAGCAGCAAATGCCGCCTCCACCGCGCGTCCAGACAGTACCGGCAATATCAGCAGCACAGGCAGTGGTGGACAGCTCCAGGGCCAGAAGAGTCGGGGCCGGGTCTGCAGCTCACGAGTTACCGGTGGTGCCGCACAAACGTGGCGCCCCCAGCCGGGTCACGTGTTTCCCGAGTAAGACCACCCCCAACCACCCTGGCGGGACCCAAGTGCCTCTCGGACGATATCAGGGCAGAACCTTACCCGGAGAAGTTCAAAGAACCGGGGAAAGTAGTAAATTATGAGCCAACAATGGATCCAGAAACGTGGCTGAGCAGCTATGAGATGGCAATGTCAATTCGCAACGCATCCGAGAATCTCCAAGCCAAATTCATGTACTTAATGATGTCAGAGGGAGCAGCAAAGTTATGGTTCACCAATCTACCGGAAAAATCGATCAAATCGTGGGAGGAGCTAAAAACCGCATTTATCAAGCACTTTCATGGGACATGCAGAAAGTTATTTACTATTGATGATTTAGAAAGATGCGTTCAGAAGAAAGGAGAGTCAGCACGCAGCTGGGTACGCCGGGTTATGGAGATACTCCACTCGTCTACGGATATCCAGCCTAAGGATGCGCTACAAGCTATGGCAAAAACATGTAAGTATGTTCCTTTAGTGCAAAAGCTAACTCGCATGAAATCTAGTAGGAATGCAGCGGAGGTTACAATGGAGAGTTAATGGATGCGTGCAACAAACACGCTGCAACGGATACCACAGAGGAGGAAGTTGATGACAAGAAAGCAAAAGCAAACACAAGTAGCAGTGGGAAAACCGGCAATGGATCGGCGCCAAACAATAATGGAAGTAGCCAAAACAAGCGCCCGTTTGAAGGGAATTCCGAGTTTGTAGCCAATACGGAGGCCGGGTCTTCAAGGCCTAGATCCGAAGGGAATTTTAATACTGGAAATCACAATGGGGGACACTACCAAGGGCCTCCAAGACCAAGCAACAGTTGGGACATATTTAGGATGGCGTGCCCGAAGCATAGCAGGAATGGCAAGCCGGCCAATCATTCATTGGAGCAATGTGCCGACTTACAAAGGTGGAAGAACGAGGAAGTGAACAGAGCCATGCGAGGTGCGGGCCGAGGAGGAGGCCCGGTCTAGGTGGAAATTTGGGCAACGGACCGCCCCCAGCCGGTAATCCGCCAGCTGGAAATCAAGGTAGCAACCAAGGGGGAGCGGGAGGTTTCCAAGCTAACCCCAAACAGCTGGGTCAGTATCATGTGCACACTACTGGAGGTTCTAGCAAGGATAAGAAGATAATGAAACAAGCAGTTAATTCGGTCTCTTCCGCTGTTCCAAGATATTTGAGGTGGTCAGAACAAGAGGTAACATGGAGCAGGAGAGATCACCCGGACCGGATTGATCACCCGGGAGTCTTAGCTTTGGTAGTGGCGCCACAGGTCAACGGTTACGAGCTGAAGAAAGTCTTTGGATGGAGGGAGTAGTATCAATATCCTATATTGGGAAACTTTTTCTGCGCATGGGCTTAAAGGAATCACAGCTGCAAAAAAGTACAACAGTTTTTCACGGGATAGTGCCAGGTCATTCGGCATGCCCCGAAGGAAAAGTGGCGCTGGAAGTAGCTTTCGGGGAGTCAAAGGATAATTATCGAGTCGAGTGGCTTACCTTTGAGGTAGTAAAGTTACGCAGTCCTTATCATGCATTGTTTGGAAGGCCGGCTTATGCCAAGTTCATGGCAAGACCGTGTTACGTGTACCTACAGCTGAAAATCCCGGGTCCTAAGAAGACCATCACCATACATGGAAATCGAGATATAGCAGCTGAATGTGATGAGGGAGATGCGGCAATGGCCGAGCAAGCTTGCAGGAAGGAAGAGCTCAAACATTACCGTTCTAAGGTGGACCTAGAAGAGAGGACAACGTCAAAAAAGCCAACCCCTGAAGGGGACAAAGCAAAAATTAGGGCAGAAAAGGACCTTAAGATGGTAGGTTTCATCGGGGGCGATCTTTTCAATCCCTAACAGAGAAGAAGAAGACGTACTTCCACACGCAGCTGATCACGTTTCAAGGACGGTATACCCGGATTGGCTAGCAAATCCGATACTCGTTATGAAAAGGCCAGGCGAATGGAGAATAAGCATCGGCCACGCCAGTGTGAGGCCGATTCCCGAGAATAACTAAAGCAGTGTAATCGACGGCGGGTTTCGTACGCACTCTTTTCCTTACCAGGGTACCTACGGGGACTGGAAGGTTTTTAATGAGGCGGCCTGCTGATTCAAAAAAGAAATTTTTATCAATAAAAGAAGATGGTTTCGAGTCTTATCATGGTCTTTGCTTCAGTTACAAGTAAGTAACATTGTTATTATCAATACATCAGTATCATCGAAATACATTGCGTGAATATAGGTCTCCGGGGGGTGATCTGCTTCAATAAGTAATCACAAAACCGGAGACCCGGCCATGATGCCTATGAGTTATGGGGGCTGATTACTCGTAGAAACGGGTGTGGCTGCAATCCTATAACTGGACGAAGGAGCCAAATTTCTTGATTATTCTTACTTAAGCTCGATGTGACTCGCGCTAAAGTGGCATGATCTGTTCACTTACGATTACAATCAAACTATGCAGCCCAATGGGGCTTGCTTGATCTTGTTTTTCGTATAGATGCAACGACATGGTATCCACGCGAAAGCCGGCTTATAGTACAAGATAATCAAAAGGGTCATCTAAACCACAAGTCTATGCAGAGTATAAGGCTAAAATAGCCGGAAACTCAACAAGTATTAAGCATGACTTCAGTATTTATGCGAACAGCTATTGGTCTTCAGCTTGGTAAACAGCAGTGTGTCATCTGAGAAAGGCCACGCCCCCATAGCTCGTACTTTGGGTCATGGGGGCTGGGGACTTCGAAACAGAAACAAACTGTTTAACTACTAAAGCCTGTAAACCTTAGTTTCCGAGTATTGGGGACTTAAAGAAAAGTCCGTCTATCAAAACCTCCGATACTCGGTTAGCCGAGTCTCAAAAGGGAATCAAAAACAAAAATTCAAAGTATCGAGAATAAGCTTATACGTAACACGAGGATCGAGATTATCAAAAGCCAGGGGAGGCAAAGAGTCATAAGTTAACAAGCATACAGTCATAGTATCAGCATCAATGGTGCACAGGCGCACCGCAAAAAAATCATATCAGTCTCGAGAAACGCAAAGCACTAGGCAGCATCCTACTCGGCATCCTGAGAGCGGTCCTCCGGGTCTAAGTCTTGGACTTGCTCCTTGGCCTTGCCAGCAGTTTTACCCGGGCTCTTCACATCTGGACGAACAGGCGGAGGCACGGCTGGGGTAGAGGTAGACGGCTTTACGCCCAGCTCTGCTTCCCTCTTTGCAGCCTCTTCCTTCCTCCTAGCCAGATCAGTCGACCATTTGTCCAACATATCAATAGGGGGGGTGCCTCCACCAGGGTAACCTTGCCCTCAGAATCATACGAGCTCATAATCGTGTTTAGATCCATCTTGTCGGCCAAAGCTGTGGCTGAAGGACGTACCGCAGATTGTATAGCTTTGAAATCCTGGGGCTTGAATTTGGATCCGTCAGCTTTAAACTCTGGGAACCCAGATACTACCTTCGCCGGGTCAAGCTTTGGAAAATAAGCCTTCGCCAGCGTTAAAGCCCGGGTCATCCCAATTCGGAAGGACGAACGCTTCAGTATTTCAATCCATCCAGGCGCTGTGGAAAAGGCCTGCATAAGGTTCTCCTCGCCCGGGTATACCTCAGAAGGCACTTGATAGCATCCAGCAAAAGTTTCGTGCCGGCAAAAAACGTCCGGAGCACAGTCTTCAGAGTTTTAACTTGAGTAATGGCATTCTCCTCCGGAGCGCAAGGTTAGCACCTGCAATCGAAAAACACAAAAGCATATCATAATTTTGATTATTACAACGGCAAAATGGGTAAGCAAGCTAGTTGCAAATAAACAAACTTACTTAGCAAAATACGGTAAGTGTCCGTAATCTGAGTCGATAAGTTCTTCAGCGAGGATTGGGCGGCATTGTACTTCTTCTTGTATGTGGAGACATCTTTTTTCAAAGTCTTTATCTCCGCTTCAAGGGCCTCCCTACGCTTAACTTCAGCCAGCAAGAGCTGCTCAGCCTTAAGTAACGCTTCATCTGACTGAGTAATCTCTGCCTGCAAAGACCGGGTGAAGCTGTAAGCCGGATATCACGAGAGTATTTCCTCTGAGGAAATGATTACCGAAAAGTATTATGTGAAGTACCGAGGATAATTACAAAAAAAAATTATACTCGGGACTTGGGGACTGGATGTATAATAAGGAGTATCAAGTAAAAGTTACCTGATGTGCTGCAGCCATACGCTCTAGGACATTTCCTTCTGAAGCTTTCATGGCGAGAAGAGCGCTCATCAGCTGGTTAAAGTCAGCGTTATCCGAGTTAGATGGCTCGGGTACCTGGAAAGTGGGAAAAGGAGCGTTTCTTGTAACAGGAGGTGGCACCCGGGTCATCCGAATATCGGAGTTTGGTCCTCCTCCCGCTCGAAGTTGTTCCCGTCTCCTTCTCGCCTGCGTGCGAAGCGATGGGATACCCAGCATGCCTAGCCAGCCGGTGACGACGCTTGCTCGTCGCCAGTTGCAGCGAATGCGTCATCGGCGGCTTATTCTCGACTTGGACCTCAGCCTCGTGCCTTCTTCGTCGCTAATAACAACCGTGGCTCTGTAGAGGGTACGAAGGTGCAGTTAGTTGTGAAAAGGTGATAAAGTTTGGTATAACTCAAAGGAAAGGAGTTTACCCGGTGTTCACTGGGAAGTCCGAGGGGAAGCCGCCGCTAGACCCGGAAGAGACTGGAAAATGGCAAGAAAGGTCTGGGATTACGTTACAAAGGAATGTCCGGAAAGAAAATTTTGTTTACGATAAATACCAGGGTGTTGAACCGGGGGCGACGAAGCAACCGGGTTAAGGATCTCGTTGCCCGGATGGTTCCGGGTTACTCGGCGCCTAGTCGCAGGTGGCTCCTTCAGTTGTGATCAAAAGGGGTAAAGATGGGGTTAGCCCCGGAGTGACGTTATGGGAACAAAAAACCAAAGTATAAGGAGATGAAGTAAAAACCTGGAGGGCTATCCTCTGGGATTTCCTCTTTGTTCCGGTTTTGGTGGCCGGCTCCGGCTCTTCCTCCTCGCTGGCGGACCCGCCCCTGCTGTCCGTTTCTTCTTCTTCGCTTCGGTCCTCTCGCTCTGGAAAATATCCGAGTTATAGCATAAAGAAGTAGAAAAGGCAGGATGTAACGTGTACAAGGGAATCAAGTATGTACCTTCATCCGAGTTAACAACATCGTCTTCCTCCTCCGCATCTTCGGAATTAGGAGGGGTGTCGACCGTCCAAAAGTCATCATCGGCCTGAGGAGAAGATGCCAGGATAGTGATTAATATCGAGTCAAGAGAAGCGAATAAAAGTAAGCTGTTAGAAGTCAAAATCAAAAGGTAGAAAACTTACTGCGGGGGCTGGATTCTCGAGGGTAAAAGGTTCTAATCCGGCTATGCTCCGGATCACCTCGAGCTTCTCTGTTAAAAAGCCCTTGATCGTCTTGTTCATATCACTAGGAGCAAGGGTGTTAGGAGAGTATCGGATAGGGTCCGTGGGAAGACCTGAGTATTCGCACATCAGCTTCTCACGAATGGAGTTTGGCTGGATGCGGAAGCTGACCCAGGTCTTCACCAGGTTTAGCCCGATGAGACCTCGGGCTGACAAGATGGAGATCCTAGCTAGCAAAGGCAAGATCGCCTCCCTGTCCGAGTCAGGGGCGAAGGCGTTGAAAGTCTCGGAGATGTCAAGCTGACCCTCCGAGTAACCCGGCAACTTCTTTTCGCCGGGTGGAGAGGTATCCTGGCAGTAGAAGTATGAGAGCTGCCAGTGCTTCACGTGAGAATTGAGTGTAATAGGGGGCATCAGGGAGTTCTTGCGGCGCTGGATAGAAACCCCGCCGCAAGTAAGAAGTGCGCCGTCGCCGCTTTCGCGACACGGCTTGCACTGAAAAAGTTCGACGAAGAGAGCCAGGCTTGGCGGAGTGCACAAGTAAGACTCGGAAAGAACGATAAAATGAGAGATGTTTAAAATGGAGTTTGGGCCTATATCGAAAATACGGAGTTTGTAGTGGTCTAGGACGTCGCGGAAGAAAGGGTGACCCGGAGGCCTGAAGCCCCGGGTCACGTGTTCAACGAAACATATTACCTCGTCCGTTGCTGGGGAAGATCCCGAGAAAAGGGAAGGGGGAATCTTCTTCTTGATATCAGCGATAATTATCAAAGAAGGTGCGAAATCACGGAGTTCCCTATTAAGGCTCGAGTTTGGAAGATTAAGGGAGAACCTTTAAGGGAGAGCCGGGTCTTTGCCTGGCCCACTTGGTGCTAATTCCAGCCATTCGTCAACATATTGTATCTTGATCTTCATGTGTTTCTGTATCCAATATTTCTGCAGGGAATAGCCAGCACTTCGAAGAGTAAATCTTGGAAGCCCAGGCTATTCTGGGGACTACTGATGGGGGGATAGTAACCCGGTAGGCCAACTCCACGGTGTGATCCGGCCCAAAGGATATTGCACAGGATCCGGCTAAGAATAAAGAGACTTCTGGAAGGCCCAAAGTTTGTAGGCCTCGTAACCCGGATTGTGGGTTGCGGTAAGGAAAGCTAGGGTTTGTAAGCAAAGTTTGAATAGGACTCAAGATGTGCCTTGAAGGGCAAGTTAGGGGAGTACGGGTGCTTTATAAACCGGCCCCTAAGTTTGGTTTGCCAGAGGTTCAAGCCATAGTTGTAATACCTGCTATCGAGTATCCAGCATTATTGATATCGAGATCCGGCGAGTTATTCTCCGGTTCTTAGATCGCTTTCGCCATGTCTTCCTTTGAGCTAAACCCTCTCCCGAATACCTGTGTCGACTTGCCCCAAGATCAGTTACCCCAGGTAACATCTGCCGTGATTATCCCACGACAACACTCATAGGACATAAGAGCATGTCTAACAGACCCCCTAAGTTTTCACCCCCTAAAACGCGGGTAGAGGGCCCTGTATGCACATTTCGCCGGCCAAAAACTCGTGCGAGCTAGCAGACCCCCTACCCCCACCCCGTAAAACAGAATATTTTGTTTTACGGGGTGGGGGTAGGGGGTCTGCTAGCTCGCACGAGTTTTTGGCCCCTCAGAAAACAGGGTTTTGCAGGGTTTTGTACAACTACACAAGCATATCAAACATGGCAGATTCAAGATATGCGATGCATAATCCATAGTTTTACATCACAAATAGATCAACAAGTTCATAGGTCATGTTCTAGGCATAGAGGTTCCCAAAAGTACTGCCACCACCAACGCGATCCACATCAATCTCGGAGGCCACCGTCGGCACCACCACTCACCGAAGTTGAAGCACCAAGGTTGGTTGCCTCGCGAGCTTGACGCGCCTGCAACTTCCTCGCCATGATCTCGGCCTTGCTCTCTTTCCACCACAGCAGCTGATCGTCGTCCATGTCCTTGGTGTTCATCATCATGATCTTCTTCTCCTCGGCCAAGAGCTCCTTCATGGCTTTGGTTTGTTTGAGAGCCAACATCTGGGCATCCAACTCGGCCTTGCGCATAGCCTCCTCTCTTTTTGCAGCCACCTTGGCAAGCTTCACCTCCTTTTTCTTCTCGGTGATGAGGACCTTGGTCTCCAATGTCTTGAATGCTATTTCCTCCTTTGCCCTAATGTGCTGATCCATCTTGTCCTTGAAGCTAGCTGCCTCGGCTTCTAGCCTTTGCCTCTCCTTCGCCTTCTTGGTGCCCTCGGGCTTGCCTATGTTGCGACCACCCATGTCTTCCTCTTCATCATCCATGTTGAGCATTGCCTCCTTCTTGCACTTTGGTTCTTCGTCCCTCAACTTCCACTTGGGAAGGTGTTGGAGCAAGTTGAAGCAATGCTCAAACTGAAATTCCTTGTTCTTGGAGGCGGCATGTCTTTGTACCGCAATTGAGCATACTTGGGCTGCACAACAACAATGTAGTGTGATGTTTACACAAGAAGACATAGTTTGCACAAGAAATCTGTCACAAAACTTACGTAGTCCGATGCCACACATCCACTTGGTGGATTATCTGCCACTTGGTCCATGGCAGCGCTCCAACGAGAACAAGCTGGCTTGATCGTGTTCCACCGGCCTTCAAGGGAGCGGTAGGATCGATCCGCCAAACTTTTCGTGCGATGCTTGAGCTTGTGGTAAAGATCCTCAATGCGTTGCCAATAGCGCTTGCCGGTTTAATCGGTGCCGGTGGCAGCATCCATGGACACTTTGCCCCACGCACGGGCCAATGTGACATCTTCAATCTCGGTGTAGTTGGGCTGCTTCCCCGATCTGCTCCGCCGCGCAGTAGCCGCGTCCACCTCAACCACGTCGTCGTCCACCTCTTCGTCGGCCTCTTCATCCTCGGCATAGTCAGCGTACTCGTCGTCGAACGCACCAATGCCCGAATCCAAATCCACCGCAGAATCGTTGAGCATGTCCATGTAGGATGTCGCGACGGCCGGCGCGGGCACTTCGTCGAGCACCTGGCGGGCACCAGCCGGCGGCGGCGTGGGCACCTGCGTGGGAGCAGGCGGAACGGCCGGCGACGGAACCTCGGCGAGCACCTGCGTGGGCGGAACGTCCGCTGCAGGCGTCGCGGCCTTCTTCACCTTTGGTGGCCGCCCCCTCGTCGCGAATGACTTCACCCAGGCCCCTTTCGCGGGAGCAGTAGTGGTCGCCGCCGCCGCCCCCGTCGCTACCGCAGGCCCCGGCGGTGTGTCGAAGAAGAGCTTCGGGATCCTCTTCCTCTTCATCGGCATGGTGGCGGAGATGATGGCCGCCACATCGGCGGAGGCCGCGGCGTCGACGGTGGCAGTATTCACCACCTCAGACATGGGTGGCGCGTCGTCGGCGGTCGGAGGGGCTTGTGAGGAGTCCATGGCGGCGAGATCTGGCGACGCGGTGGCCGGGGAGGGCGAGGAGGCGGATTTCCGGCGGCGGCGGCGGCGGTTGGGAGGTTCGCGCGCAGTTGGGGAAAAGGTGAGGGGTTGGCCCTGTACATCTCCTCCCGACCCGCACATGTAGGGTTCGACGGGCCGCCCCCTACCCAAACTTGTAAAAAATCGTCCGGGGTGGTCCATTTACGGGGTCTGCTAGATGGCCAGATAGAGTCCAAACCCGTATATCAGCGGTTATTATACGAGTTTGGGCCATTTAGGGTGTCTGTTAGACATGCTCTAAGTGTGCTAGGAAACCTAGAGGCTATTCTCCCCTAGGGAAAGAGTGGTGATACTACGTATGATTGCATTGGCCCATGTATGCCGACTTCTCAAACACTTTTGACAGCTTTTTATTCACGTTTCTCAACAACCGTAGGACATGTGCAAGCTTTGTGCATGTGTAAGAAGTAAAGAAAAATATGCTCTTCGTGTTCCGAGAGATTCCAACGATCAAATTGTTGGAGAATTCTCTGTTGAAAACCTGAAGGCACGAAAAGAAGTCCCAGCGTGTCCTTCTTTGAGCTACATTTTTTTTTCGACTTTCCTGTTTCCTTATTTTATTGGATAGTGGCTGAAAATTTTAATTGCGCAAATTCAGGCTTAAGCCTGTACGATTGGTTCGTTGCACTTAATTTTGCACGTATATTATTTTGTAATTTTGAGCTAACAGTATGCAATTTAGTACATTGCGTCCTATATTACACTAAGTTGAACAGAATTTTTTATTTTCACATTATGAGGGCAATTCAGTACATTGCATATTTTCAGTCCTTAAATTGCACTATTGCGTGCAATTAAATTTACAAATGCAGCACTTTTTTTTGTTATTTTGTGCAATTTAGTCTAGACTATTAAAAATTGTGATTTTTCACCAACTTGTTGTCAATGGATTAGTTAGCTTGCTCCAGGATGATGTGTGGGGATTCTCATAAATGATGATATTGGTCATTGTTTTAAAACTTCAAAGGGTCAAGACAAGCTGATCCGCCATCTCCGATTTTTTTTATATCATGGAGGATTTGTTTGATGTACTCACTAAGGGAGCGATCGACGTTGCCATGTGCCAAAGACACGCGGAAAATGCCGCAAAAGACACCGCAACGCCTTCGCCGTGTGCTCCGCACACACAAGAACAACAGGGGAAATAGGGATATTGTCATAAAAAATATCCCCTTTCTCGCTCGTCATGGCGAGGACGGAGCACGTGTTTGGGCCTGTCATGGATCGTCGAGGAAGCCAGAGGCACCAGCAGTGAGGAAGAGGCAGCGCATGAGGGGACCTCCTTTAGACGAACATGCTCGCCGCGTTCCAGCTACTCGTAGATGTCGTCAAAATCGTCGCGTCGCTCTCCGAGGAAGGAAGAAGCGCTAGAGGTGAGGGGAAGCGCCGCGTGAGGGGACGTCAGGTGGACGACAGTGGCCGAGAAGGAGTTCCGTGCGTGCACGAAACGAGCTCCATGGTTGCGTTGGCGCGAGGAGAACACAATGGCGGATCCCGTCGAGCGAGCTCCATGGAGGCAGCGACGAGACGAGAATATATCGGTCGCGCTGCTATTCCTCGCGGTCGAAGTAGTAGGCGTTCAGGTCCCCTCCCTCC
This sequence comes from Alopecurus myosuroides, assembly GCA_028641055.1. Taxonomy (NCBI): domain Eukaryota; kingdom Viridiplantae; phylum Streptophyta; class Magnoliopsida; order Poales; family Poaceae; genus Alopecurus; species Alopecurus myosuroides. The sequence continues at coordinate 763,749,117 of CM054057.1, forward strand.
ATCCGCATGTCCTAGCAACGCCGTTGGACTGAGCAGGGCGCCCCGTCGACACACTCCAGCTACACGGCATGTCACCGCCGCGGGACCGAGCCACACGCCGCATTGCTTGCCTTAACCGGAGCAGAGAAGAGATAAGGGTCGGGTTTTTTTTTTTTTTTTTTGAACAAGTGCGGGCACATAAGTGCCCGATTTCATTAAGCTCAAAAGCAGGTTACAGAAAGGAATACAACACCCTGTGCTGCCAGCACGTTGGAGACCTGAAGGACAGGGCAAACAGTTCTGCTATGAGCTAGGTTCCTACAAGAAAGAGTAGGCTGAGATCGCAAAGATCTAGCAGCCTGACGAGCGCAAGTGTGAGCTACACCATTAAATTCCCTGCTAATATGGAAAATTTTATGCGACAGAGGACTAGCAAGGTTCTGAAATTGAGTAGTGAGGTGACGAATCTCCCATAGCCCCGCTGGATGGGAGGCAGAGCAAGCAGCTGCAGCACGAGCAAGGCTGAGATTGTCAGTAAAGAACAGCGGCCCGTGCAACTGCAGTTTTCCTGCTAACCTTGCTTCCAGAAGTAAAGCATGGGCTTCTGCAATGATCGGAGAGGAAACACCAGGAACCATGGCCTGCACAAACACATCCGAGTGCCTATCCTCCTCCTGCCAGTGAAGGTATACCCCAATTCCGGCCGGAGAAAAATTGTCCTCATTTGCTTTCTTCCAAGCTGCATCGGCATAGATCTTGGGACCTACAAAATCAAATTCAGTGGCAATGGTTGAGACTGAATGTGTTCTATTTTCCACTGCATCGACGATGGGGGCCAAGACAGCCGCTGGAGGAGGTGATGGCTGCTTGTAAATTTGTTGATCCTGCGGTAAAGCATTGCAAGCTAGGTTTACTTGGTACGGATGTCCTTCCTTTCTGCAAAACAGATGATCATTCCTCGACTTCCAAATGCACCAAAGAAAAGTGAAAACATTGGTGATAGAGCAGTAGGGATGATCCAAGGATAGAAAGTTTTTGATAATATGAGCAAAGGAAGGACAATTTTCCGTAAATAAGTCTGATCGAATATACCAGGGGGAGTGAAACCAAGCAGCCCGGGCGAAAGGACAAGTGAAAAAAAGGTGACGGTCATCTTCCTGCAATCCACACCTAGAGCACAAACCATCAATATGTCGCGAGTACCTTGATGCCCTCTCACCACAGGGAATCGCTTTTCGCAATATTCTCCATGCAAAGGTCTTGATTCGGGGGATAATGTCTTTCGCCTTCCAGACCTGATTAAGAATTTGGACCGCAAGCGACTCCACCGGGGCTGGAACTGGAGCGCCTGTAACCTGCAAGCTTTGGAGACAAACACGGTAAGCAGATTTTGAATTACACTTTCCATTTGGGGCTGGCCTCCAGCACAGAATATCTTCCTCGTCCAAGTTGATTATGGGCGTACATTTGATGAGATTAGCTGTGGGCTGCTCAAACAGACCATCGATCAGATCATTGTCCCAGATTTTTGTACCCTGATGCCAAAGCTGATTGACTGTCGCTGGATAGATAGTCGGTGGCTGATGAAGTATGAGGTCATCATAGACAGCCTTCCACGCAGCACACCAAGGTGTGCTCCAAATGGAAATGTTTCCCTTAGTAATCTGATAAAAAGAATGTTGCTGCAAAAGAGGCATAATTTTGAGGACAGAGGTCCAGAAAGCAGATTTGGGAATGTTGGGCTTGGGCCTCCAGATCGAAGAGTCGTGAAAATACTTGGATTGAAGCACTCTGTAAAGATGACCAGCCGGCTTTTCTGCAATTCTCCATGCTGCTGTGAGGATGAGAGATTGATTGACCGCCTCTAAGTTTCTAATACCTAGCCCGCCTTCCTTTTTTGGCGCGCAAATATCCTTCCAAGCAATAAGGCAGAGAGGCTTGCGAGTATCATCATTAGAAACTCCGGTGCACCAAAAAGTCCTAATGATAGCCGTGATTTTGCGAATGAATTTCCTAGAGAAGATCAGGTTGGACATGTAATATACAGGAATAGATGCAAAAACAGAATTGATGAGTTCCAACCTAGCAGCATGAGAAAGAGAATTTGCTTTGTAGGTGTTAAGCTTTGCCTTGAACTTGTGTAAGACGAAATTGTAGGCCTCCGATCTATTTTTTGCTGGTAAGACAAGAGGGTGCCCAAGGTGTCTAAACGAATCATCAATGAGAGGGACCGGAAAGATCGACCTAATATCTTGTTGAACAGATTGAGGGACAAACCTGCTGAAGATGATTCCAGATTTTTACCAGTTCGGGAGCTGGCCCGAGGCTGTACAAAAAGAATGGAGGATCTGCTTAATAGTGTTAGCCTCAAGAGTTGTCGCTGCCCCGCAAATGAGAAGATCGTCTGCAAAGAGCAAAGAATGGATAGGAGGGCAGTTTGGTCCAAGCATGATACCTGTGAGAGCCTGCGCCGCCAGAGCATCCTGTAAAGCAAGCGACAATTCATTTATAGCGAGGACAAAAAGATAGGGAGATAAAGGGCATCCTTGTCTAATTCCTCTATCGCTTGCAAAACTCGCAAACGGCTGGCCATTAATTATAACAGAAAAGGTGGGCGAGGAGATGCAAGCATGGATCAGCTTGATGAAATGTCCATGCAACCTTTTACGTGAGAGAGCCTCCAGGATGCAGGGCCACTCTAACTTGTCGAAAGCTTTGGCAAGATCAATCTTGATCATGAAAGCCTTTTGCTTCCATGAAGAGAGTTGAAAGGAATGGGTGATTTCCTGGGCAATGATGATGTTGTCACTAATTCTACGGCCCTCAATGAAAGCTTGCTGCGAAGGATGGATATAATCCGGGAGGTGAGGTTTGAGTCTATTGGCAAGGCATTTGGCTATAATTTTATAGATAACATTGCACAAGCTTATGGGACGATAATCAGCCGGGACCAAATGAACCAGCTTTTTGGGGATTAGAGCAATGTGGGTATTATTAACTTGAGATGGTAAGACGCCTGAATGAAAGAAGTTCTGGACCAGCTGCAGCACGTCATCTCCAATCCATTCCCAAGCTGAGATGTAGAATTCAACATTAAAGCCATCCGGCCCCGGGGAGGCATTTCTCTTCATTTCTACGAGGGTACTCCAGAGCTCATCTTTGTGAGGGATTGCATACGTTGGGTCTTGCGAATCAGCAGGGTAATCTGCATACACATGAGAGCTTGCACCAGCAGCAGAAGAAGTAAAAATAGATCTGAAATAAGAGACAAAGGTTGCTGCAACTTTGTCAGGCATAAAATGAACAAGGTTGCTCTCATCTTTTATGGACAGAATGGTGTTCCTTCTTCTTCTTTTTGCAATAGTTCTATGGAAAAAGGCTGTATTTCTGTCACCATCCTTAACCCAATTTTTCTTCGCTCTCTGCATATAGAAGTCATTAAGCTTTGTGACATTTTGCTCATACCTTGCCATAAGCTCTCCTTCCCGTGCATGATCTTGCATGTGAATTGGCTTGGACTGAATTGTATGAATCTGCCGTTCAAGTTCCTGTAGCTCAACCTGCAAGGGTTTTTTCTTCCTGCACCAAACTTTCAGATTTCTAGCAAGTTGGTTAGTGCGCTGATAAAAAGGTTTATTGGCAGTCCTATCCCAACAATCTTTAGCATGGGCTTGAAAATCTTTCTCCTTCAGCCACCAGTTCTCAAACTTAAAAGAATTTTTGACTTTACGAGAGTTACCATCAGTAGAGCATAATATAGGTGCATGATCACTAAAACAATGCAGAAGAGGCATGTTGTAGACATTAGAAACCGGATAAGCAACACACCACTCATGATTAACAAAACATCTGTCAAGTCTTTGGAAGAGAGGTTTCGAAGAGAAGCGTCTATTGGTCCAGGTGTAAGCTGGGCCACTAAACCCCAAATCAAACAAACCACAACTTTTTACAAAGGAACGGAAAGCATACATACGACCACGGTTAATATTAGAGTTACTTTTATCAGAGTCGTACATAAGGTTGTTCATATCACCAATACAAAGCATAGGCAAGGAGCTTTTATCATACATAAAATTGGCCACCTGCTCCCAAATATCCGCAGTTTGACGGTGGTAAGGATCTCCATAGACACAAATGAGACCAAAATCTTGATTCCTCGACCTATCCGTAGCAACAGCTAAGATTAAATTGAAAACAGCAGTATGCACAGTGATATCGATGTCATCAGTCCACATAAGCCAGAGCCCTCCCGAACGCTTCCGAGAGGGCACTACAACACTATCATGCATATTAAAACGAGCAGTTAAATCAGCAACGTTGTATTTAGAAGATTTGATTTCAGAGATGAAAATTACCTGGGCTTTTGTGGAGACAAGCATCCTGGCAAGATGGCACATTTTGGGACTATCAAGGGCCTTGCCAACCCCTTGGCAATTCCATCCCAGGGTCCTCATAGGTCCCGTAACACCCAAAGATTAAAACGCGAATTGATCTTGCGGATCGTGGAAGCTAGCTGTAGCAGAATCAGGAGCCTTAACCCCGTAGGATTCCAATCACCACAGTGGAAAGCTCCGCCTCCACAAAACTCCGGATCAGGGCACCTCCAATGAAAAAGATGGGATTGAAAGGGTTGAGGCTCCCAGATCTGGAAGTATTGGATTTTGATTCAAAGATCTGGGGTCTTTTTGGATCTTGGGTTGGCAGGGAAAGAGAAGAGTAGATTAAAAGAGAGGAAAGCGATCAAGGGAGATGGGGAAACTAGGCAAACTAGCAAGAAACGGGGGATTTGGATCTGGGGCAAAATTGATTGGAAGAAGCAGGGGGCAGGGAAGATCGGCATTACGCCATTCGCCACATAGGACACGTCTCCTCTCCGGACCGATAAGGGTCGGGTTGAGGAAAGAAGGAGAGAGAGGAGTAGCGTGAGATGGGATGGACGGATAAGATCGGCTACGACGTCAGCGATCGAGGAGATATCATCCTATTGGTTGATATTAGATGTGTGCAAACACACAACAATGTCCCTCATCTTTACCGTGTTGGCACAACACAAAGAAATTTTAATTTTTTTAATTTTTTATTTTCTTACATTCCTTGATTATGTCGCAGTGCCTATTGCAGAGAATGCTTCTATTTGTCATTTACCATAGCAGCTAGTAGACATAAGAGGAATCCATGCCAAGATAATTCATATTTGGCAATTAGAACATGAAAAATGATATATCTAAAAACAATTTGAAAACCCAATTAGAGTAGCGTGAGATGGGATGGACGGATAAGATCGGCTACGACGTCAGCGATCGAGGAGATATCATCCTATTGGTTGATATTAGATGTGTGCAAACACACAACAATGTCCCTCATCTTTACCGTGTTGGCACAACACAAAGAAATTTTAATTTTTTTAATTTTTTATTTTCTTACATTCCTTGATTATGTCGCAGTGCCTATTGCAGAGAATGCTTCTATTTGTCATTTACCATAGCAGCTAGTAGACATAAGAGGAATCCATGCCAAGATAATTCATATTTGGCAATTAGAACATGAAAAATGATATATCTAAAAACAATTTGAAAACCCAATTTGATACCATTGTTTCCTATGTCAAGATGCATCTTTGTGCTCAATATGGGCACTTTATCGCAACCTATGTCATGGGAATGGCCATATCTTGGTCATTTGGGGTGAAACCTATACATGTTCATCCATGATAGAAATTTTTTTGAAGGAGTTTTTTGGAAAGTTTGTCAAATCTGATGTTTATCATTTATCCTACCAACTTATACATATAAGAGGTGTCCATGAAAAATCATTTCTTTTTTTAAGCATATTTTCACTTTGTTTGAGTTTTTTGTTTTTAAAGGCTAAAAAATTCCGGCAAGACTATTCACTGAAAGGGGTTAAAAAATTCAAAAGTATCGACGGTTCTGTGATAGGACCACAACTTGTTTACCTTAAAATGATTTCTTCAGAAAACAGATCAAACTATTACACACTTGAAGTTATAATTGTAATTACTTTCGATAAATCGGCACAAAGTAGTTCAAATGGGGGAAATTAGATAGAATGGGATAAAATTCATAATAGAAGGATATTATTCATAAAATATGGAGTAATCTATGTAAAAATTCTATGGGTTCCATTTTGCACCATATTTTTTGTGCTTCCTTAAAAAAAGGCAATTTTTGGCACCTTGAAAATGTAAAATGGTATTTCAAAAATATTTTGATTACACAATTTGGCAGCATTGTTACCCTTGCCAAGATGGAACTTTTTTCCCAATCTTGGCACTTTATTATAAACTATGTCATAGACATGGCCATATCTTGGTCGTTTGTCTTGAAACCTATACACGTTCGCACATGATAGGATTTTTTCTGAACCAATTTTTTGGAAAGATTATTAAAACTAAAGTTTATCATTTATCCTAGCAACTAGTTGTTACAATAGGTGTCCATGCCAAAGGGTTTATTTTTTATTATATTATCAAATTCATTGAGTTTTTTTGAAAAAATTTGCCGAAATGGAAATCATGACTATTTATTGAAAGGGGTAGAATTTTTGAAAACTATAGACAGGTCTGTGATATAACCACTACATGTGTACCTTAATTTTTTTCCAAAACATCGTAACAAACTATGGTACACGTGTAGTTCAAATTTGAATTATTTTTGATAAATCGGCATAAAGTCTTTAAATTGGAAAAAATTATGGAGTGAGCGAGTAAATTCATTATACATTGAGATTATCCATAAATACAGAATAATATTTTTTAATTTGATGGGTCCCGTTTTCCACTTTATTTTTTGTATTTCCTTCACAAAAAGGTCATTTTAGCTTTGTGGCAATTTGGCAACATTGTTTCCCGAGCCAAGATGCACCTTCGTGCCCAATATGGGCACTTTATCACAAACTATGTCATCGCGATGGCCATATCTTGGTCATTTAGGTTGAAACCTATATATTTTCATGCATGATAGGACTTCTTGTAAAGGCATTTTTTTGTAAAGTTTGCCAACATTCAAATTTGTCATTTATCCTAGTAAGTAGTATATATAAGAGTACTCCATGCCAAAAATGGACAAAATGACCTATATGGTTATTCATTAAAGGGGCCAAACTTTTCAGAACTGTCGCCGAATCTTTGTTATAACAACTACTTGTGTATCTTGAAATGATTCCATAAAAAAATCAGGGCAATAGACGACACACTTGTAGTTCAAATAAGAATTACTTTCATTCAATCGGCATAAAGTTGTTTAATTTGGAAAAAATGGGTATAAAGGGATAAATTTTACAATACATGGAAATTTTACAATAAATGGAAAAATTGGGTAGAGAGGGAAAAAGTTGTTTAATTTGGAAAATTTGGGTACAAAGGGATAAATTTTTCAAACATTGACTACTCTATTTGAAAATTTCATGGGTTCCGTTTTGCATGATATGCTTTATACTTGCTTCCCAAAAAAGGTCATTTTTGGCACTTAGAAAATGTACAATTGTATTTCTAACAATAGTTTTAAAAAACAATTTGGCACCATTGTTTCCCATGCCAAGATGCACCTTTGTGCCCAATATGGGCACTTTATAAAGAACTATGTAGCAATGATGGCCGTATCTTTTTCATTTGGCTTGAACCATATACGTGTTCATATATGATAGGCCTTTTTGTGAAAGAATTTGTTTAAAGTTTGTGGAAACTAAGGTTTATCATTTATGCTAAAAGAACTAGTAGATATAAGAGGTATCCATGGAAATGATTTATTTTTTTGACTATATTTTCACTTTCTTTTACTTTTTTGAATAAATGGCTGCCATGGCTATTCATTGAAAGGGGCCACATTTTTTTCAAAACCATCGATGGTTCTGTGATATAACCACTAGATGTGTACCTTCAAATGATTTTTGCAAAAAAATAACAGCAAACTATGACACACTTGTAGTTCAAATTTGAATTACTTTCCATAAATCAGCATAAAGTCGTTTAAATGGCTGAAATTAGGTAGAAAGGGAGAAGATTCTTAATACTTGACCGCCAACCATAGAATATAGACTAAGATGTGTGCCAATTCGATGGGTGCCATTGTTTTTTGTACTTCCTTCACAAAAAGTCACTTTTATGCACTTCAAAAAGAGAAATGATTTTTTTAATTAATATGAAGTCCCAATTTGTCACCATTGTTTCCTATGCCTACATGCAGCTTTGTGCCCAATATGGGCACTTTATCACAAACTATGTCTCGGAGATGGCCATATCTCGAGCATTTGGTTTGAAACCTATACATGTTAATACATGAAAGTATTTTTGGTATCATTTTAGTCAAACTCAAGTTTATCATTTATGTTACAAACTAGTAGATATAAGAGAAATCCACGGGATTTCTATTTTTTAAAATTCTTTAGGTTTTTTAGAAGTTGGCCAAAATGGCCGCCATGGCTATTCATTGAAAGGGGGTCAAATTTTTCAAAACCATCGATGATTCTGTGATATGCCCACTACGTGTGTACCTTAAAATGATTTCTCTAAAAAACTAGAGCAAACTATGACACACTTGTAGTTCAAATTTGAACTACATTCGATAAATCGGCATAAAGTCTTTTAAATGGGATAAATTAGGTAGAAAGAGATAAAATTCATAATACTTTGAGATTAACCATAAAATATGGACTAATATATGTGAAAATTTGGTGGCTTTCGTTTTGCAGCATAAGTTTTGTACTCGTTGCACACAAAAGGTTCCTTTTGGCACTTTGGAAATGTAAAATGGTATTTCTAAAAATTATTTGAAATACCAATTAGGAACCATTGTTTCCTATGCCAAGATGCACCATTGTCCCCAACATGGGAACTTTATAATAAACTATGTTGTGGGGATGGCCATATCTTGCTCAATTGCCTTGAAAGCTATACATGCTTATACCTGATATGCCTTTTTGCGAACGATTTTTTTGAAAAGTTTGAAAAAACTCAAGTTTTATAATTTATCCTTGAAACTAGTAGATAAAAGAGGTAACCATGCCAAAGGATTTATTATTTTTGGTATATTTTACATTCTTTGAGTTTTTTTTAAATGGATAAAATGGCTGGGATGGCTATTCATTGGAAGGGGTAAAATTTTGAAAACCATCGAAGGTTTAGTGATATGACCACCAGATGTGTAACCTAATATAATGTTTGCAAAAATTCATAGACAAATATGACAGACATGTAGTTCAAATTTTAATTACTTTCGACAAATAAAAATAAAGTCGTCTAAATGGGAAAAATTAGGTAGAAAGGGAGAAAATTCATAATACTTGGAGATTATCCATAAAGTATAGACTAATGTGTGTGAAAATTTGATGGGTGACATTTTGCACCATATATTGTGTACTTTCTTCACAAAAAAGTCATTTTTGGCACTTAGAAAATAGAAAAATAGTATTTTTGAATAATAACATGAATACCTAATTTAGCACCATTGTTTCCCATGCCAAGATGCACCTTTTGTTCCCAATATGGGCTCTTTATCACAAACTATGATGCGCGGATAGCCATATATTGGTGATTTGGATTGAAACCTATACATGCTCATACATGATAGGTCTTCTAGTGAAGGAATGTTTTTTTAAAGTTTCTCAAAACTAAAGTTTATAATTTATCCTAGCAACTAGTAGATATGAGATGAACACGTGCCAATGGATTTCTATTTTTTATTATTATATTTTAACTTTATGTACGTTTTTTAAATGTTGGCCAAAATGGCCGGCATGGCTATTCATTGAAAGGGGCAAAGTTTTCCAAACCATCGACGGTTCTGTGATATAACCACTACTCGTGTACCTTAACATGATTTTTATATAAAAATCAGAGCAAACTATGACATAGTTGTAGTTCAAATTTGAATTACTTTCGATAAATTTGAATTACTCTATGTGAAATTTTGATGGGTGCCATTTTGCACCGTATTTTCCTGTACTTTCTTGATACGTCTCAAACGTATCTATAATTTCTGATGTTCCATCTTGTTTTCATGCCAATTTCTACATGTTTTTTATGCACTTTACATCATTTTTATTGATTTCCTGGGACTAACCTATTAACAAGATGCCACAGCGCTAGTTCATGTTTTCTGTTGTTATTGGTTTAAGAAAAGTTGTTCGGGAAATATTCTCGGAATTGGACGAAACAAAATCACAGGGTCTTATTTTTCTGTCACGTACACGGAGTCCGGAGTAGATCTGGAGGGGGGCTCTCGAGCCACTACACCATAAAGTGGCGCGGCCCCCCTTGGCCATGCCATCACGTGATGTGGGCCCCTCGGGCGCCCACCTACATCGCCCTTTTGCCTATATAAGCCCCTCCTCTTTTTAATCCTAAATACCCGATCCTACATCCATGAAAAGTTCCATAGCCGCCGTCATCGTCAACCCTAGTTTCAGAGGGTTCTGAAGCTCTCACCGGCACCCTGCCGGGAGGGGAATTCATCACCAGAGGGCTCTACATCAACATGCCTGCCTCCAGAGTAATGCGTGAGTAGTTCATTCTTGGATTACGGGGCTGTAGAAGTAGCTAGATGGTTTTCTTCTCCTCTTTATGCCGCCATGATTAGATATTGTGAGCTGCCTAACATGATTAAGATCATCTATCTGTAATGCTACATGTTGTGTTTGCTGGGATCCGATGGATATTGAATGCTATGTAAAGTTGATTTTAGATCTATATTTTATATGTTATTTATGATCTTGCATGCTCTCCGTTACTAGTAGATCCTCTATCCAAGTTGATTCTTACAACTCCAAGAGGGAGTATTTATGCTCGATAGTGGGTTCATGCCTCCTTTTCATCTGTGCTCGAGTGACAAAAATGTGACGGATGGGGGATGTGTTATTGCCATTAGGGAGAAAACAACAATGTTTTCGTTGTTTACAGTACGCACTTTACTCAAGGCAATAACCTATTGATTGCAACTTAATACTCGATGTCTGATTGGATTACATTCTGAGGGTGGATTATTAGTCATAGATGCAGTTGGATAACGGTCAATTAATTATGTTGTAATGCCCGCATGAATCTCAAAGTGAGCATCATGTCTTGTATATGCACTACCGTGCAACACTTATTTCAATCAATTGCCCAACTGTAATTTGTTTACCCAACACGTTATCTATCCTTTATGGAGAGACAACACTAGTGAACTGTGGACCCCGGTCCATTATTTTACACACAAAATACAACAAACTGCAAGCACTGTTCTGTTTACGGCAATCACCGTTTTCCTTTCATTCACTTCAATCATTGTTTTCTTTCCATTCACTGCAAACAAGTATTGTTTTCCACATTATACATCTAATCCTTTGTTTTAGCAAAACCGATGAGATCGAAAACCTTACTGTTTCATTGGGAAAAAGTATCTTGGTTGTCTTGTGTGCAGATTCAATGTTGCTACGGAGCCTAGTAGCACGCCCTGCCAACATGAGCTGTCATCAACCTTCAAAAGTGATTTCTTTCTCCTACTGGTTTGATTAAACCATGCTTTCTTACTGAGGGAAAACTTGTTGCTATACTCTTCATACCTTCCTCTTGGGGGTCTCCCAATGAGCGTGGGTTCTCACGTCATCATTGTTTCATACAGAAAGTAATTTTAGGCACCTAGAAAATATAAATTTTATTTCTAAAAAGAATTTTAAAACCCAATTTGGCACCATAGTTTTCTATGCCAAGATGTAGCTTTCTACCCAATACTGGCACATTATTATAAACCATGTCAAGGGGATGGCCATATCTTGGTCAATTTTCTTGAAACCTATATATGTCATACATGATAGGCCTTTTGTGAAGGAGTTAGATGGAGTTTTTTTTCAAAATTCAAGTTTATCATTTATCCTATAAACTATTAGATACAAGAGGAATCCATGCCAAATGATTTATTTTTAGTCTATTTTCACTTTCTTTGATTTTTTTTGAAAAAATGGCCAAAATAAGAGGCCTCGTTATTTACTGAATAGGGTCAAATTTGCAAAAACCATTCATGGTTCTCTGATATAACCACTACATGTGTACCATAAAGTGATTTTTGCAAAATAAACTCATACCAAACTATGACACACTCCTAGTTCAGATTTGAATTACTTTTGATAAATCGACATAAACATGTTTAAATGGGCAAAATGAGGTAGCTAGGGATAAAATTCATAATAATTTAAGATTATCCATAAAATATGGACTGTTTTGTGTGAAAAATTCATTGGTTCCATTTTTCACCATATTGTTTCTACTTGCTTCGCAAAAAAATCATTTTTGGCACTTAGTAAATCGAAAATGGTATTTCAAAAATCAATTCGGCAACATAATTTCGCATGACAAGATGCACCATTATGAAATAGATAAATAAAAGTACAATTTATTCAAAATACATAAAGAAAAATTTATTCTTAAAAATGAACGTTGGTCTTTACCGTGTGCAGGACATGTTAAGAACAAATCTTTGTGTGTTGCACATGAAAACGAGTTTCCACGTTTTCCCTGCCGTTAGGGAGGACACATTTTTACTGCCTTTATGTGCGCCCCTCTTTTTAGTGTGCCCATGTTTGTCGTGTTTTTCCCATTTTTGCCTTGTGTGTTTACGTTACCGTGTGCACAAGGCAAAGACTGATTCTCCCTATGCCCAATATCCGGTACACGTAAAATGCTGCTCTCGGGTCCTTTATTGTTGCCAAAGCAAAGGAAGGTGGCAAATTAAGTGTTCTAGTTCCTCACCTTGTCGAGGGAAGGAATATCATTACTACAATATGTAGATAATAAAAAAAATACTTCACCTTGTCTCAGGCCGATGATCCTTTCTGGACAGTTGAAACCTCCCCCCCTTCCAGAGACCCGGAAGAAGAAGATGAGCCGGCTGACGGTGACGAAGGTATTTGCCCGGATCTTGTATTATCTTTACTTGCATCATTTTCCTCCCATTTAACTTTTTCCCACGGACACACACTCGGTTCGCAGGGCTGGAGGACGAAGATGAGAATAACGAGGATGACCCGGAGGCTACCGAATCTGATCAAGAGGCAACCGTTGGAGCCAAGAGGAAGACCAGAGGGGCAGTGTCCAAGGTTCCTTTCTCTTCTATATCCTCTGAACCTTACTCCTTCGATGCCATGCGACAACTTAACCGTCAATTATAGAACTCGTCGTACTTGAAGGATTCTCTTCCAGCCAAGCGCACAGTAACTCGGAGTTCCCCGGGTGAGGATCCCCTTAACCGGGCATCTCCACCTCCGTCCATTCCATCGTGCCAGTGCTCCTCCGCCTCGTCCTTCCAATTCTCCTCGGCGCCACCCTTCTCCTAACCATCCACGTGCCAGGCAATTCCGGGTTCCGCTATCGGTCCCTTTGACATCTTCGTCTGCTTCCAGCAGCGAGCTCCCGCCGGATTACGCCGTAAATACCGGGTAAGTTTTTGCTATATGACATCCTTTGATACCTGACAATTTTCAATCACCATTGCTAACTGCCTCTTCTCATCTTTCTTTAGCGCTCAATTCACCGTTAGTGACCCGGAGAATGTGGAGATGGATAACCGGGAGGCGGATAACCGTCAGACAGAGGAGCCGACTGAGAACATAGACGCCGCGACTGGCGGTGATATTGAGAACAACCGGGAACAAGGCCCCTTGGGCGATCCACTTCACCAAGCCGCCGGATCTCCTGCTTCATCCGAACCAGTGGACGAGGAGATCGAGGTTCCGGACACGAGGATGGGTTCTCCCAACCCGGATACTCAGACTGTCCGGGTCTCGACCCCAAGGGCGGGGAAAGCTCCCCCATCAGGCGACCAGGCTGCCGGCTCTTCCGGTGTCCGACCCGAGGACCTGACGTTTGCCCAGATGCTCGAAACCCTACGCGCTTTGAGGGCTAATGAAGAAAACATCTTGGAGGCTTTAATAGCCAAACACGAGGTAAACCCGACTAATATTGCTTGTGTCCTTATCCAGTCCCCAAGTTCCGAGTGAATTGATTCACAATTTGCTTGGAACTTTACGGTATAAGCGACTGATAACTTTCCCCTTTACCCGGCTAATCCTTCCTTGCATCCATGCAGTCCTTCGTGACTCAATCTGAGGAGAAACTGGCAAAGGCCACCAAGCTCATTGAAAAGGAGGTGGCTCTGCGTGAGGCGGCCGAGGCTGAGGCCAGGAGGAGTAGGACGATAATGAAGAAGTATAGGAGGAGGGCTCACACAGCAGAAGATGATCTAACGAGCCTTTCTGTTCAAATTGCTGATACGTATCGTGCTTTGCTTGGTACGTTTCTTCATCCGGGTTACCCTTCTGATAAATAGCCGGAGTTTCCTGACTCATGTTTCCATTTCTGCAGGTCCGGATGAAGTGATGCCGGACGAGGATGACATTGCCAGGCTGAAAACTATCAAGAGCGTTATCCGGCAGCTATGCGCCGGAACCAAATGGATCCTTCAAGAAATACGGTGGCCGGGTAAGGGGCATGTCGACCTGAAGAGAATGCTGGACGCCTGCTCCACTATCCCCGAGTGGTTTTGGCACTGGAAACGCTCGTCCTGCCGGGTTGGAGTAACCCGGGGGCTTGCGCTTGCTAAGGCTTACTTCCCTAAGCTCGAGCTAGCCAAGCTTATGGGCGGTTTCCCGGAATTCAAGCTTGATGGGTCCAAGTTCTCCGTGAAGGATTTCCAGGCCGTCCAGAAGGAGGTCCGTTACCCGGCCAGCGTGATTGCTGACGGCCTGGATGTCGATTCCATCGTTCCTGCATATGATGCTGCTGGTGAAGCGGTTAAGTCGGATCTTCCCGAGCCGTATGACATGCTGCCCCGATGGAAGGAGGAAGCTGCTAAGTTGAGGGAGGAGGCTGCCAAAAAGAAGGCTGAAGCCGATTCTGCACCCGCTACCTCCACACCAGTCGTTCCTCCTCCTGCGCGAGTCGGTACTACTGATCCGGGTGCTGCTGTTACCCCAAGTGATGGCAAGGGCAAGGCGAAGATGGACGCCGCGGCCTAGAACGCCGAGTGATACCTGATACCTGATGCTACTTCATACGCGTCAGTTGATCGATGTGTCGTTAAAACAACTATTTTTGGATGGTGCGCCTGTGCACCTTTGATACTATTTACCGGAGTTTGTAATGCACTGTAAGTTCTTGATACACTTTGTGCTTCTTCTGATCGTTTAAATTTATCCACTTTTGAGTCAACTTGTTCTTGATATCCGACTTTCTTTACGATTCCTTTTGTGAGACTCGGTTTCCGAGTTTCGTGGGTGTTGACGAGCGGACTTGCTTCTAAGTCCCCAAGTCCCCAAGACTCGGATGTTTGGGTTTTTTGAGCCTTAGCAACTAAGCTACTTTTTCTTTTCCAAAATCCCGAATCGCCAAGACCCGAATTTCCGAGTCTGGGATATGTGGTCTTTTCGAAGAGAACGAGTTTTTGTTGTTTGCTAAGCCCAAACCCGGAGCCGTTTCACATAGGTAATGAAGTTATGCTTGATAAACACTGAGTTTCCAGCTATTAGCCTTATACTCTGCATAACTTGTGGTTTAGATGACCCTTTTGACAATCTTGTACTATAAGCCGGCTTTCGCGTGGATATCATGTTGTTACATCTATACGAAAACAGGGTCAGGCAAGTCCCATTGGGCTTCATGGCTGATTGTAATCGTAAGCGAGCAAATCATGCCACTTTTATTGCGAGTCACATCGAGCTTGAGTAAGAAAAGTCAAGAAAGTTTGGCTCCTTTGTCCGGTTATAAGATTGCAGCCGTACTCGTTTGCGAGTAATCGGCCCTTATAACTCATAGGCATCAAGGCCGGGTCATTGAGTTTGCAACTGTGCTATTCAAGCAATCAGCCCCCAAGACCTATATATATGCAACGTACTGAGATTAAGGAACATGAGAATAACCACTTCTTTCTTGATATGAGAATGTTGGGTCAGCAAGCCGCCTCATTAAAAACCCATCCAGTCCCCAAGGGTACCCTGGATAGGAAAAGAGTACGTCTGAAACCTGCTGCCTGTTACATCGTGCAATTCCACTTGCCAATATAGTCTTTACTAAGTATAATATGGACGTAGCTGAGCCACGTTCCATGGTCTGTCTCTTTCTTGCATAGATGAAGTGGTATGAGCGGTGTCATTAACTATAGCCGACTCTTCCCTTGCATCTACCAGGTAATATGATCCATTATGCAGATTCCGGCTTATGATAAACGGTCCTTCCCATGGTGGTGATAATTTGTGTTTTCCTTCGTTTGACTGTACCAGGCGCAGAACCAAGTCTCCTTCCTGGAATACCTGGGTTTTCACGCGCCGTCTATGATACCTCCGTAGATCTTGCTTATATATGGCTGATCTTTCCAGGGCTTGTTCCCTTTGTTCTTCTAACATATCTACGGCGTCCTGCCGGGTCTTCTCGTTCTCTACCTCGACGTAAGCTGATACTCGAGGTGAATCATGAATAATATCACTCGGCAGCACTGCTTCCGCACCATAAACCATGAAGAATGGTGTCATCTGAGTAGATCTGTTAGGTGTAGTGTTGATACCCCAGACCACGGAAGGTAGTTCTTCGACCCATGCACCTGCAGCCCTAATACAAGGGACTCGCAGTCGTGGTTTTAGTCCACGAAGTAATTCTTGGTTTGCCCTGTCCACTTGTCCATTGGCCTGCGGATGAGCCACTGATGCTACGTCAAGCCGGATTCCATTGCTACCACAAAACTTTTCCATTGCGCCAAGGGACATGTTGGTTCCATTGTCGGTAATTATACTGTGGGGATACCCGAACCGATAGATAATTCTTTTCAGGAACTTGACTGCTGTAACTGCTTCACAGTTGGTGACTGGCATAACCTCAACCCACTTGGTAAACTTATCAATAGCCACCAAAAGATGTGTCTTCTTGCAAGGTGACATGTGAAAGGGACCAACCATGTCCATACCCCAAACCGCGAACGGCCAAGTTAACGGAATAGTCCGTAATTCCATAGCCGGCACGTGGGTTTGGCGAGCGTACCTTTGACATCCGTCACACCTTGCCACTAAGCGCTCCGCATCTGCTAGAGCCGTGAGCCAGAAAAATCCGTGTCGATAAGGTTTGGCCACAAGGGATCTTGTGGATGCATGATGCCCACAATCACCTTCATGGATTTCCTTAAGAATCTGTCGGCCTTCTTCTGGTGCTACACAGCGCAAAAAGACTCCTGCTGCACTTCTCTTGTATAACTCCCCATTGATGATTGAATATCCCTTTGCTCGCCGCAGAATTTGCCTTGCTAACACCTCTTGCTGTGGTAACTCGCCCCGTGATAGGTAGGCCAAAAACGGTTCTGTCCACTCGGGAATAGCACGTACAGTGGCCACGAGTCCTAAATCCGGGTCTTGATTTGCCAATTCCTCCTCTGACTCGGTTTTAACTGATGGTTGCCACAATTCGTCCAGGAAAACGTTAGGTGGAACCGGCTCTCTGCGCGAGCCGAGTCTAGCGAGGGCGTCGGCTGCCTCATTCTTTCTTCTGTCTATATGCTCCACCTCATACCCGGAATAACATCCTGCAACACTATCAACTTCCCTGCGGTATGCTGCCATAGTTACGTCCTTTCTATCCCAAGTTCCTGACACCTGCTGTACCACAAGGTCCGAATCTCCGAAGCATCGTATCCTCTTAATGTTCATCTCCTTGGCTACCTTTAAGCCATGCAATAGGGCCTCATACTCGTCCACGTTGTTGGAACAGTCAAAGTGAATTTGTAGTACGTAACTCAATTTGTCTCCTTTGGGTGATGTTAACACCACTCCAGCTGCTGATCCCTCGTACTGCTTTGATCCATCGAAGTGCATGATCCATGACTCGGAGTTTGGAACCATGGTAGTCAGGCCTGTGTGTGTCCAATCATTAACGAAATCAACCAAAGCCTGAGATTTTATTGCTGACCTGGGCTCGTAGCTGATGTGATAATCCCCCATTTCTATCGCCCATTTGGCTATTCTTCCGGTCGCATCCGAGTTTCTGATGATATCCGACATTGGTATTGAGCTAACCACTGTTATGGGGTGTTCCTGGAAATACGGTTTCAGTTTCCGGCTGGCCATAAAGACCCCGAAAACCAGCTTTTGCCAATGCGGATAGCGCTGCTTTGCCTCTGATAATACCTCGCTGACATAATAAACCGGCCTCTGGACTGGATAACCTTTCCCATCCTCTTTACGCTCCACAACCACTACTGCACTGACGGCTCGGGGGCCAGCTGCCACTTATAGCAACATAGGCTCTTTAGGACCCGGGGCCGCTAGTACTGGTGCTTCAGATAACTGCTTCTTTAGTGCCTCGAACGCCTCATCCGCCTCTTGATCCCATACAAATTTGTCGGATTTCCTCAAGAGCCGGTACAAGGGTATTGCCTTTTCTCCGAGTCTTGATATAAATCGGCTCAAGGCTGCTACGCAGCCCGTGAGCTTTTGAACATGCTTCAAATTTTCCGGCTTTTTCAGACTTTGGATAGCTTTGATTTTGTCCGGGTTTGCTTCAATTCCTCTCTCGGAAACGATAAAGCCAAGTAATTTCCCGGCTGGAACTCCAAATACGCACTTTGTCGGGTTAAGCTTCATCTGATACCTCCTTAAGTTCTTGAACGTCTCCTTTAGATCATCGATAAATGTTTCTGCCTTCCTGGTCTTGATAACCACATCATCCACATAAGCATGGACGTTGCGTCCAATTTGGTCCTCGAAGCACTTCCGAATACACCGTTGATAAGTTGCGCCAGCGTTCTTCAACCCAAACGTCATGGTTTTATAACAAAAGGCCCCAAAAGGGGTTATAAACGATATTTTCTCCCAATCCTCCCTCTTAAGTTTAATCTGATGATATCCGGAATAAGCGTCCAGAAAGCATAATAGGTCACTCCCAGCTACTACATCTATGATCTGATCTATCCTTGGTAGTGCGAACGGATCTTTTGGGCAATGCTTGTTGAGACTCGTAAAATCAATGCACATCCTCCACTCATTGGTCTTTTTCATCACTAGTACCGGATTTGCTAACCAATCCGGGTGAAATACTTCCATGATGAAGCCGGCTGTCAATAGCCGAGCAATTTCTTCACCTATAGCTTTCCTTCTTTCCTCATTCATCTTCCTCAAGCCCTGCTTCACAGGCCTGGACTTGGGATCTACATGCAAACTGTGCTCTGCCAACTCTGTAGGGATACCCGGCATGTCGCTAGGTGTGCAGGCGAATACGTCCGCATTCGAACGAATAAACTCCACAAGTGCCTTCTCCTGCTCGCTGTCCAAGTTAGACCCTATAGTAAATTGCTTAGTGGGATCACCTTCGATAAAAGCTATCATCTTGGTGTCCTGTGCTGCCTTGAATTTTGCTCTTTCGTCCTCAGTATTCGGCCTTTTCAATGTAGTTCCATCATCCGGATCTACTTGAGACCGATAATACTTGAGTTCTTCTTTTCTGCAAGCTTGCTCGGCCATTACCGAATCTCCTTCGTCGCACTCGGCCGCTATATCCTGGCTTCCATGTATGGTGATGGTCTGCTTAGGACCCGGAATCTTCAGCTGCAAATACACATAACACGGCCTGGCCATGAATTTGGCGTAAGCCTGTCTTCCAAATAGTGCGTGATAAGGACTGCGCAATTTGACCACCTCGAACGTGAGCCACTCAACTCGGTAATTATCCGTTGATTCTCCGAAAGCTACCTCCAATGCGATTTTCCCCTCGGGACATGCCGAGTGACCCGGCACTATTCCATGAAAATTTGTTGAGCTTTTCTGTAGCTGGGACTCTTTGAGACCCATGCGTGAAAAAGTTTCCCAGTACAAGATATTGATGCTACTTCCACCGTCCATCAGGACCCTTTTTAACTCGTAACCATTAACCTGTGGTGCGACTACCAATGCTAAGACTCCTGGGTGCTCTATTCTTTCCGGGTGATCTCTTCTGCTCCATGTTATCTCTTGTTCCGCCCATCTCAGGTATCCCGGAACAGCCGAGGAAACCGAGTTCACAGCTTGCTTGAGTATCTTTTCGTCCCTATTAGAAGTTCCTGTAGTATGCACATGATATTGTCCTTTTAAATCAGATGTACGTACCATACCGATGAAGATGCAGATTTGGCCGATTGTCACAATAGATCCGGATTCGAGGTGATCCGACTCTGGCCCCCAGCCGGAATCGTCCACCATCTTCTCCCCTTCGTGGTCGATGTAGATCTCGCCGACGACAAGATTCTCCATGTTCTTCCGAGCTTCTCCCGTGATGTAAACACCTTTGGACGCAGGCCCCACGGTGGGCGCCAACTGTCGTGGGATAATCACGGCAGACGTTACCGGGGGTAACTGATCTTGGGGCAAGACGACACAGGCGTTTGGGAGAGGGTTTAGCTCAGAGGAAAACATGATGGCACTCGATCTGGTAGCCGGCAATCAAGTCGCCGAGTCTCCGATCTCAAGATATTAACTCAACTCTCGTGTTACACTGGATGCTCGATACCAAGCGATATTGCTAGGGCTCTTAGATTTCTCTCAACTAAACCTAGGGGTCGGTTTATAAAGCACCCGTACCCCCTGGCTTACCCTCCAAGGCGCACCCTGAATCCTACCCGGACACCACATACAAACCCTAACTTTCTTTTACCGTAACCCACAATCCGGGTTACGAGGCCTACAAACTTGGGCCTTCCAGAAGTTTCTTTATCCTTAGCCGGATCTTGCGCAGCGTCCTTTGGGCCGGGTTACACCTTGGAGTTGGCCTACCGGGTTATTATCCCTCCATCAATAAGCAAGGGAGAATTCAGAAGACTAGATCATAGTTCTGTTTGACCAGTAATTTGTATTGACCGGTAAAAAGCTGACAACTATGACCAGCCTGATTTCATTATTATTCCAACCAGCGGCACACCCACCCACTTTTCTGTTTCTCTCTCCTCCGTGTGTTGGTGATGTGTAATAATAAGCGTGAAATACATGATCATATAGTTCTGTTTGATCATTATTTTGTATTGACCGGTAAAAAGCTGACAACTATGACCAGCCTGATTTCATTATTATTCCAACCAGCGGCACACCCACCCACTTTTCTGTTTCTCTCTCCTTCGTCTGTTGGTGATGTGTAATAATAAGCGTGGAATACATGATCATATAGTTCTGTTTGACCAGTAATTTGTATTGACCGATAAAAAGCTGACAACTATGACCCATATCCAAGTATGAGATAACTGTAGACAGATATTGCAGGCACACTTCGAAGTGATAGTACGGATACCATCCTGACAGATATCCTTAAAACAGAAATAGATCTTTGGTACTACCTTGGAGTTCAAATGACGCAAAGGGTTGCACCTCTGCAATTACTTTGGCAAGCTGCTAATGCATACACTTCTGCACTGTTTGAGATTTTTTGATTAGAATTTGAACTGATCTTGGATTGCGTGGTCTATAATTGTGGCGAAATTGGACCCATATCCGAGTATGAGATAACTGTGAAAAACAGGCGTCGGGGTCATTTTGTTAGATTCGACTCATCGGAATACATTTGTAAGTTTGAAAATGTAGGTCTTCCGTGTTGCCAGGTACTGAAATTTCTTGAGATCAGAAATATCAAAGAAATTCCACCACACTATGTTTTGAAAAGAATGCGAAAGGATGCTCAGAGTGAACCTTCGAAGGAGAACTATGGTTTTTCTGTTGTAGACGAAGATCCCAAATTCTCCGTGTCAAAAAGGTACCTTGTATGCTCTGGACTCACTCGGAAGATCACAAGAGAAAACAAAAATTATAAGATATTTATATTCAAATTATGTTCAAATAGTAAAATAATTAATAGTTTCAATAGTTAGAATAATTATTTAGTTAAACAAAAAAATGGATTTGAATTAGTTATGCAAATTCTAGCAATTTTCATGTTGGAATTTTTGTCAAATTCGAAAGTTTATAGAAGTTATTAATGTGCAAACTTAAAGAATTTTAAAATTTTGGCGCTAAAAATTTTTGGCGCGCAGGGTGGCAGCAAATTTCGAAATACTTTTTGGTCCCGGCCTGTGGTACGAACCGGGACCAAAGGGGTACCTCTAGTCCCGGTTGGCGGCACGGGCCAGGACTAGAGGCCCATTTGTATAAATATCTCGGCCCTCTCTCTAGGCCGAGCCACCACCCAGGACAGCGGACTAGCCTTGGCGAATCCCTGCCGGCGGCGGGAATGGATAGGAAGATCCCGCCGGTGCTGGTTCCGCCGGCGGGGTTGAACTAGGCCGTAGATTGGCTCGGGGACGAGTTTTGGACGGGATCGAATACATATATATATATATATTAAAAAGGCCGGGGGGCCGTGCTTACATCGGGGGCGCGGCGCGGCCACAGACGGCCGGCCGTGTTTCTTGACGGCGACGGCCCTATTGGCCGTCCTTCTACATGCTTGGGAAGGCGGCGGCGCGGCCACAGGCGGCCGGCCGTTTCTTGGGGGGTGGGGGTACTATATATAGGTGGCCGGGGGTGCGCCGGCGCCGGCCTAGTTCTCCTCGTCGGAGGAGATGCAGTGGTAGGCGGGCGCCTGCCACAGGTGGGCAGGCAGCTGGAGAGGGCCCGCCGGTGGCTGTGGAGGCATCGGGTGCGCATGCGGCGGCGGCGGCAGCTCCTCCGGCGCCCATTCGCCGCCGGTCCAGCCCCAGCTCATCCCGTACTCCAGGCCGGGGGGCAGCGGCTGTGGCGGCGGCTGGTCCTCGGACGCCTCCATGGCCTGCCACCACGGCGCCGGCGCTGGAGGGGGCGGCATCGCGGCATCCTCGGCGGCCGCGCTGGCCAGGACCTGCTCCCACCGCTTGATCTCATCCTCGATGAGGGTGCGGCGGGAAGCCTTGTAGGCGGCCTCCAGGCCGGCCTTGAGCTCGGGGTCCTCCTCATCCTCGAGGATGTCCTCCTCGAGCCACAGCTCCGGCTCCCTGCCGCGCGGTGGCGCGGGGTAGTCGTGGGCGTTCTCCTTCGGGGCCGTGGGGATGTAGGAGCGGCGGCGTTGGTCGTGCTTCTGCTGGAACCAGACGGCCCAGTACGGGGAGCTCCGCGCGTAGGCGCAGTCCCGGAGGAGGTGGGCTGGCAGGAGCGCGCGCCGGCGGTCGATCTCCTCGCGGGCAGCTTCGTTGGTCGGGGCCGACGGCACCGGGATGCGCGGCGGGTTCAGGTGCCACCCGTCCGGGAGGTGGGCGTCCGGCCAGAAGACCGGCGTGGCGTGCTCCCAGTGCCACTCGTCCTCCTCCTTCCGCACGTAGCGGCGGAACCTCTTGCCCGGCGCGGCGCGAGGCGGCGGGCGCGCTGCCGGAGGTGGTGCGGGGACGCGCGGCTGCCCCCCGATCCGGACGCCTCCCGGACCGAAGCCAAACGCCTCTTGCGGCGGCGGGGGGACGCCGGCGCCTCTCAGGCCGGCGCCGCTGGAGGACCCGGCCTCGTGCTCGTTCTTCGGGCGCTTGAACCAGCGGCGGGGGCGACATGGCGGCTAGGGTTCTTGGAGCTGGGACACGGCCTGGGTGAGTGGGGTGTACGGGCGGCGGGGGGCCCTTTAAAAAGGACCGGGGAGGGGTTGGCATGCCAACCGGCGGCGAGAACGTGGCGGCGGTTGCAGGCGGTCATGAATGCACGGGGGAGCCGAGGCGTGCCGTTCGTGGCCACGCGCGCGCGGGAAAGTGGAGGCGCGGGAAGCCGAGGCGGCCAGTGGGCCCTTTGACCGCGCGCGGCTGTGGTCTTACTTTAATGACCGGGCGAGCCAGCCACTAGGTCGCCGGCCAGTGGCCCCTTTGACCGAATGTGGCCAGTGGGCTTAATTAAAGACGCGGGCCAGTGGCCCCTTTGACCAAATGTGGCCAGTGGGCTTAATTAAAGACGCGGGCCAGTGGGCCCTTTGACCAAAATGTGGCCAGTGGGCTTAATTAAAGACGTGGGCCAGTGGACGCGGTTGGGGAAGGGGAGGCCGGTCGGGGATTGCGAGGCAGAATCGAAATTTGGAAGAAAAAAAAACGAAAAAATCCTGTCGCGGCAGAGAAAGTGGCCAAAATGCCGCTTTTTCAGACGAGGCATTCATCTCGGTTCCTAACACGAACCGGGACTAACTCCCCTGGCCAGGTTCGCCACGTGGTCAGTCCCGTTTGTCCCGGATCCTGGCGCAACCGGGACCAATGGGCGAGGTGCATTTGTCCCGGCTGGCCCATCCCGGTTGCACAACCGGGACAAATGGGGCTTACCAACCGGGACTAGTGCCCGTGTTTCCACTAGTGAAGGGCCATCATTTGCGATAAATTAAACGAGATTGGCATCTTAAGGAGAATATGTTGGGTACTTCCCTTCCAGTTGCACCTGACAATATCAGTTAAGTCTATTATCCCGATTTCATCTTTGATGATATAAGATTAAAGAAAATGAATTTTGTTTTTAATAGAAAATTACAATTAAGGAAAGATGGAAAATGTTTTAATTGTGCTACGCAAAATTGTCTTTTGAACACCTTTTTTCATCTCTTGACTAAATTCGTTCGAAATATTTGGAGGTTGATTCACTCCAAGTTAAATATTGGTCCACCCGCAAGTATTACCACTATGTTTGGCAAATGGCTTAATGGAATTGTTAAGAAAACGAATATATATATATGTGTGTCCGCATTTGTTTGGTCAATATCGAATTTCCGTAATCATATTGATGTTTACAAGGTGAAAGTAGCTAATTTTTTTATGTTAGAAACATAGATATGTACCTGGATTCGTAGGTGGACCATTGTTCTACCCGCCGATCAACATGGTCATATGGTCTCTCGTTCATTTGGGCAATCTTTAGCCTCAGACCGGGCTTTCAGGTTACCCGAAAAATTCGGGTCGGGTTATTCGGGTTTCTAAAATTCGGGTTCTGAAAAATGATACCCGAAAGTTAGCCAAAATAATAAGAACCCGACAATTCGGGTACCCGATAATTCGGATTCGGATTTTCCCGATTTACCTTAATAGGAGCATCACTTAAAGAAATTCCTTAATGCATCACAGTCGTAACTACACTAGTGGAGAACGGGGATTTTGCCCACTCGCGAGCACCCCTTTCGCCCCGGCTCGGCCACCACCCGGTGCAAAAGACTGCAGAGGTGGGGCCGGGGCGAGCAGGGCGCGTGGCCGAGGGTCTTTTGCCCCGGTTTGTGGCTCCAACCGGGTCAAATGAGCCCCACCTAGATGAAAAGTTGTTTCTTTATTTTTATATTGCCGTTTAGTTAATAATTTCAATTTCATTAAGAAAAATTAACCAAATAGATGGAATATTAAAATCAATAGAATTTTTTTTTTCTTCCAATCCAATTTTTTTATTTTTTTAAAAAACACTACATGCCAGCGTTCTCCACTCCTCATGCCACTAACTTTTTGGTGTGGTGTGCTCACTTATTTTTCCCTCACATCCGTAAGAGGTGTTCGATGAAATGCCCGAGAGCATAATGACATCTGTGCTCGCAGAAAACAAACATGTAATATTGCTAGACTATTGTGTAATAATGTATCAAACCTGCATGGTTCATGTATTTGGATTAGTCCACCTCTGTTTTCCACATGCCGGGCGTGTGAACTAAAGGATTTGTAGATATATAGAAGAAAACAAACGTTGTCGCCATCATACAGCCCGACCGTGGCTCATGAGTGCATATATGCATATCGATAGCACGGTCGGACGTATGATGGCGAATCCGGATGATTTATAGTCGTTCGATGAACTGAATGATGTATCAAACCTTTTGCCAAACCTTGACTGGGGGATGTAGAACAAAACAATCGGTATCGCCAGCATACAGCCCCACCGTGGCTCCTGCAGTGCATATATGCATACCAAATGCACGGTAGGACGTATGCTGGCAAATCCGAATGATTTGTATTCGGTGGATGATCTGAAAGATGTATGAAGGGACTCCGAGAGGTGGGCTATAAATAGGGTCCTCTGGCTCACGAAGTGTTGTGCTAGGGTTTCGATCCAACGGTTAAGAAGCGCTCGAAAGAACCACCCCTGATCCAACGGCTAACAAGCGCTCGAAACAAACACACCGTACCCGTGATCGAACGGCTGACAAGAGCTCGAAAGAAACACACCTCTGATCCAACGACTCACAAGCGCTTGAAAGAAGCACACGTAATGTGTGATTCTTTGTGATTGGTCCCAACGAAACCGTAACCCTTTAGCCCCGGTTGGTAAAATGGGCCGGACTAAAGGGGTCTATTTCTTCTCACTATATATATATATATGCATGCATTGCCACCATTGGCATAAACACATATAAACTCCCTACTCTCCCATGGCTTCTACCATACCCACTCTAACCTTCCTGCAGGCGGAGGCACTTTCCACCTCGAACTAACCCTGCCCGCCCGGCTACAGCGTCCCCGCCGGCTGGATGCCGAGCGTCGGATGAGTGCCGGTCCCTCCTGTTCCTCAAGGTGTGGCGCGTCGGACGGCCATCACGAACCACTACTGCCACGAGCTCACGCCGGAACAACGGAGGAATCCCAGTTGGAATCCCGACTACCGCCCTACTTGGGACGCCTTCTTCATTAATCGGCGTGAGAGTGCGCTCGCCAGGTACGAGGAGAACGGCCCGCCTACTTTGAACTTCAACGAGGCCGGTCGTCAGCTGTGGTGGGACGGCGGACGGACTCTTCAGAGCGTCATGAACTACATCAGGGCCGGGGATAACCCCCGCCTGCGCTACCCTCACGCCCAGTCCTGGGGTCGTGATCCTCCGAGGGAGTCCAGAGCACCGTCCGACGATAGTGACGGCGACGGCGGCGACTACGACGACTACGAGTCGGAGTACTATCGGCCTAGGCAGGAGTATGACTAGCAGATCAGATCCACTCTTGCCATTATGTACTGCCTTGTTTATCTAAATCTCTATGCTCTCCGTTTAGGTTTAGATCCACTCTTGCCTTTATGTACTGCCTTGTTTTATCTATCCAAATGTACCGGCCTCCTCCATAATTAATGTTATCTCTTGTGAGTCGTTGGATAAGGATTGTGTTTCTTTCTAGCGTATGAATCCCACCAATCAGGAAGAATCACACTGAATACAAATTCTTTTATTGAAAACAGAAAACAGACTCGCTAGCACGCTGCAGTTCTCCGAAATACAAATTATTTTGATTAAAAACAGAAAATAGACGAACACTACTCCTCGTCGTCGTCGTCGGGGAACTCGTCGGTGACCTCCTCCTGGTTGTCGGCGGCGGCGAATTCGTCGGTGACCTCCTCGTCGTCGTCGGAGGTGCATGATGGTATTTCCGAGATAGGCCCCCACCTCGGATCATCGGAGGCCCAGACTTCGCCGGCGTGGTCGGCCCGCGGAGCTCTTGCAACGCCTTCGTCCTCGCCTCCCGAGCGGCATCTAACGCGAGGTGGCGTTCGAGGCGGCGCTCCGCCCGCTCAGCCGCGCGGGTCTGCCAGAGCTACTCGCCGGCGCTCTCGTCCCCCGGATTGTTCCGCCTCCCTGAAACGCGCGGTTGCGGAGGTGGCGGTGGTCGGCGGCAGTGACGATCTGCGGCGTCGGCACCCTGGCCTCCGCTTCACAGAGAGTGTGGCAGTCATTGAAGTTCATTAGTGACTGCGGGCGGTTGAGGCGCCAGGCCGCCGCGTCCCAGGCGCGGGCGGCCTCCGCCGCCATCGCAAAGGAGCCGAGGGGGATGCGGTCGTCCCCGTAGCGGATATACGCGGTGAACATTCCGTTCTGGCGTGCTCGGACGCCGCGGAAGCCGGTGGTGCTGTTCCTCCTCGGAAGCATGGTGGCGGCGCGACAGTGCGTGGAGAGGAGTGCGCGCGTGGAGTGGAGAAGTCTCGAGGCGCGGAAGTTTATACCGCGCGCTCGTGGCCACGCGGCAGAACTCCCGCGCAACGCGCCCATGCCACAGGAATTTCATATTGAAAATGTATTTGAAATGTTTACGCAAATTTAAACACTTTTCGTATTGAAAGTTTCTTCAAATTCAAAACCATTCGTAAACTATGGTTTTAAAAATGTTTGAAATTTCAAAAATTGTTACTAGTTTGAATAGTTTGAATAATTAATTTTTTAAACAGAAAATGTGTTTGAAATCTTTGTCCAATTTTAAACACATTTCATATTTAACCTTTTTTCGAATTCGAAATCATTTGAAATGTAATTGAAAAAACATTTTGAAAATGTATTTAAACGGGGACAGGGGAAAAATGGAGGCAGGAAGCCAAGAAACTATATTTTGGGCTTTTGCCCCGGTTCGTGTTACCAACCGGGGCAAAAGGGGGGATGTGAGCGGCAAGCGGGGGCCCCACCTCCCACCCTTTTGCCCCGGTTGGTATTATGAACCGGGGCAAAAGGGGGGACCTCCCACCCTTTTGCCCCGGTTGGTATTATGAACCGGGGCAAAAGACCCCCTTTTGCCCCGGTTGGTGTTATCAACCGGGGCAAAAGGCCTCCCACTATATAACCCCGGGCGGAGCAACCGCCTGGGGCAAACCCTCAAAACTCGCAGAGACCGCTAAGTCCCTGGCGCCAAAATCCTCTCCGACGCCGTCAGGCTGCCGGATTTCACCGCCGCCGGAGAGAGCTCCACCGCGCCGCGCCGTCCCCCTCGCCCCCAAGCCCGCGCCACCGCGCCTTTCCCCTCGCCCCCAAGCCCGCGCCCGGCCCCGTGCTCGCCGCCGGGATCCTCGTCGCCGAGCTCGCCGCCGATCGTATCGCCTCAGCTCCCTCGAGGTACTGCTCGCCGTAGTGCTCACCGCCGTATCAAAATACTTAGGAATTTTTAGATATACTTAGGAATTTTTAGTATACTTAGGAATTTTTAGTATACTTAGGAATCTTTAGATATACTTAGTATACTTAGGAATTTTTAGATATGACTTGTGCAAATAAAGATATGATATAGAATTTTTATATAGTACTCCCTCCGTATCAAAATATAAGATGTTTTAACATTTTGTAAATATAATGTATCTTGTCATGTTTTACTATGTAGATTCATATGCATCTTACACTAAAATATGTCTAGGTACATATTGTCTAGGGAATGCTAGCTAAAACATCTTATATTCCGATACGGAGGGAGTATTTTTTTTTAGGGAAATTAGCTATATATGTAGAGGGAACCGAGGAGAACCGAGAGGGAACTGAGGGTAACCGAGGCGAACAATACGCGTCATAGTACTACAGGCCTAGGCAGGAGTATAACTAGCAGATCCGATCCACTATTTCCTAGTAAACTTGTGACTCGAACGGTGCATACCAGCATTCCAGATTATCCAATCATGTGTGAAAATATTACAGATCACTTCCTCTTCTTCTTCAAGAAGGTCCCCTTTGCGGCACTTGAGAAAGTGTTCAAGGAGGTTAAAGCGGGAGAGTTCAAGCCAGATCGAGAGAATGACGAGCTTACAAAGGCCCTCGGGAATGCAGAACATGGCGGCTGGACACGAGGCAAAGGAATATATTCGTGGTGCTTTGGCTTCAAGCCGGAAGATTGTCTCTTTCCATATAGAAGCCGAGCGAGAGGACATATAAAGAAGGAGGCAGCGGTCGTAGAACGGGTTGGTGCCTTGGAAGCCGTAATGATGAAGCAGCAACTACAGTTTAATGAGCTTACTAGCCGGCCCTCCCAGACGCAAGACACTAGTACATTCGAGGAAACAGAACCATCTCAACGCCGGAGCAGCGTGTCTTCAATGGAGGTACCGGCTTCCGCTGTATTTCTGCTTGTTGATGCCCCTCCACAGACGAAGGCCGTGGATGCAATCAAGGAGAAGACAAGCTGTGCGCTATACGTTTCGGTCTCAAACATATCCATCAAGTTGGCGGACGGCCACGCTTTACCTTGTGTAGAGGGACCAACCTCGCATGGCCGTCCGGTTACACCTGGCTATGCTCGTGTTGGCGTTGATGATGTTCAGCCGGATTGGAGGATATTGCGGCCTGACATCCCCGGAGGTGACGGGGTAGAGACACTTGGAGAGGTCGTCAATTCAATCATTCAATGGAAAAAAGAGTGGCATAGTGTTTCCCCCACGCAGTCCACCACCGCCACCTTCTCCTAGACGCAGTCCACCGCCAACAGAAGAAGCTACTTCTCCGAGACGCAGTTCACCGCCGCCACCACCACCTTCTCCGAGACGCAGTCCACCGCCGCCATCACCGCCACCTACTTCTCTGAGACACAGCCCAGCTCGATCATCGCCAACACACGTCGACGCCATGGACGTCAGTAGCCCGAGCTTGGCTCGATCTCCGATGCCTGAGCCGACTCCACCGCCCACTAAGTCCTCTAAGCGGAAGGCTGCTGCCTCTAAGTCTTGCCCGAAGAAGAAACATCCTACGAAGAAGAAAGCCAAGAAGCTGGCAGAAGTGTTGCCTTACCATAAGACTGACCAGGGGTTAGACGAATGGATGACTACGGACACGAAACGTCAGATGGCTTCTTGGGGAAAGAGAACCTCGGAGCCGCCAAAGGAACCAATAGATCCGGTTGTAAAGAAGCACTTCCAGAATATGCTAGAGATGCCGTCCCAAGATAAGATGAATCTGCCATCTGACTATGATCGCAAAGTAACGACGAGTTATTCCAAAGCCAAGAAGGCGGGGAGAACAATTCCCTAGCTCGGGAAGCAGTCAAAACAATCGCCCCCCCCCCCCCCCCCCCCCCGCTCAAGGTGTCAGACACTGTACAGGCTCATGTTGATCGAGAAGCAGCTGAGAAGTTTTCCAGAGACTATGGTATAACACTTGACCAACTCCTAGGCCAATTCTACAACTTCGAAAAGGCTGAATTGGCATGAAAATATGAGTGTGGGAAGTCTCTCGTCAAACCTGGTCAGCGCAGCTCTATGACAACATTGAAGCGCCAACTGCATATGTGGTATATCCAAACCGCAAACGAGGGGCAAGACCAAAACATGCTGAAAATTAGAGAACATGATTACTTCCGCGATGACATTATGTTTATTGATTTTGAAGATCTTTTTTTCTTCTATAATTTAGACGCCCTCGACAAATCGATCATCAGCACCTATTGTCTGTAAGTATCTACCTCAGCTAGTTCGATCATTGCTTCTTAAATATATTATATCCTCACTGCTCGATATATATTATGCAGGATGAAGATTCTGGAATGTAATGGAAACAGTGACATTGGGTTGATTGACCCATATATCATCAATGATATCGTTTTAAAGCAACACGCTCAAGATACGGAGGATAACATAGTTATGTTTTTGAGGAATCAATTTCACTGTAGTGAAATACTATTTCCTTACAGACATAAGTGAGTGTTACTGTATTATGCATATTCCTTCACATTTCTATTTTGCTAAGTCGGTGTTAATTAAGTGTAATTGATGAGTTAATCTCTTGTGCAGTTTTCACTGGATTCTTTTCGATATTCACGTTGACAGCGGAATAGTTGATCTCATGGACTCTTTGGATAAAGGCCAAGAGGAGTACCAGCCCATTATTTCAATGCTCATAAAGTAAGTTCAATCGTTGTCGCACTACACCGTCCCCTTTTGTTCAATCATTATCGTACGCTGACCCATAATTTTTGTTTCCTGGATAGGGCTTGGAACCGGTTTAGGAAGCAACAACCCGGTTTAACGGAGTTGAATATGAGATTTCACACACTCGTCGTAAGTAGTAATTTCTATATTCACGCATCTCCCTTTAATTCCTTGATCATTATTTGACTCAATTATATTTTCGTAAAGTGCCCTGAGCAGCCACATGGAACAAATTTATGTGGCTTCTATGTCATGGAGAACATAAGGATAATCATGAATGAGCGTTAGGAAGAAGAGTAAATATAAGGCTCTACGATCTCCAGAGGCAGCTCCTACCGGTAGACTGGTTACAAGCACACCAAGAGGAATTTGCGGGTTTTATGCTGAAGGAGGTCGTATCTCAAAATGGAAGATTACATTGTTAAGTATAAACAATGATCTGCATGTAATAATCTCAATGTGTATAACTCTATTCGGATGTAATGATCTAATTGAGATCATTCTAATTATATTTTGATGATATCAATGCATGCAATGACTTTTATGATGATTATGCAAAAAATATGTTATTAACAGCCTCACCGAAAAAACCAGCACAGAAAAACAGCCCCAAAAGAAACATGCCAAAGCTCTGCTGCGGCAGAGAAACACACAAAACTCTTTCGCGACAGGGAACCTTTTGCCCCGGTTGGTGTTACCAACCGGGGTAAAAGGGTGGGTGCCTGCACGCTGCGCAGAGCTCACGTGGGGCACGCCTTTTACCCCAGTTGGTAACCCCACCGGGACATATGGGAGGCCTTTTTCCCGGGTTTGCGGAACCCGGCTGGACAGCCGAGGCATTAGGCCCTTACCAACCGGGGCAAATTCCCTGTTCTGCACTAGTGCTAGTAGAGGAGGACTTAGACAAATTGATCGGCGCGGCGCTGCACCGTACACGCAGCACCGAAGCAGCACTTCATCACAGCATGTCGTTCACCCCAGGGAGGCAGCGGGCACTACGCTGTACACAGTAGGCCATCAACGTAGGCGACGATCGCTGCACTGTACCAGAGCATGCCGTCAAGGTAGGCAGCGGGCGCTGCATATCACCACAACGCGTCATCGAGGTAGGCGGCGGGAGGCGGCTTGCACGTTGCAGCTCCTTGCCATATCAGGCTAGGACGGGTGCGAGGGAATGGGTGGAAGGCGACCGCGTGCAGGCAGCGGCCAGGTCAGGGTCTCAGTCCGTCGTGGCATGTTCATGTGCGTAAAGTTGAGCGATTGAGGCTTCGAGGCTTGTGGTCAATAATGCGCTCTTGGGCTCTGCGGGAGTTTAATTCATTGTATTAGGATAAAATTACTTATCTACTTTGGGTTGTTCGGGATGTTCGGGTTATAGAAAGATGAACCCGAATTTCTCATATAAAATTCGGGTTTTTAGAATTGACACCCGAATAGGTGCTCGGGTTTTTCGGGTTCGGGTTATTTGGGTTCAGGTTCGGGCTTCGGGTTTAGCCAAGGTGGACATTGGCATTAGTGTTCCACTCTTTTATGGTTGATTTCATTTTTACTTTGTGTGATCCTTGAGTTGCAATACTTGCTACATGATACTATGTTAGAAATTACAAAATAATGTAAGGCTGTTAGCATGGCCTCGATGCAGAGGACATGCTAATTTCCCATTTCTAAAAAAATTATTTATGTTTTGACCTTTCTTGTGCATGTTCATACTATGGCGTTCCCAATGTAAATGAAAGAAGAGAAAATAGATATGTGTACTTAATTAGCTCAATTGGGTTCCTCATGTTTTTAGGGAACCTCAGGGGAGCAAGATCTATAATGGCCATATCGTTCGATGGGCATTCTTTGCTCCAAAATCGAAGTTGAAATTGCACAGAACCAGCACAAGTATTGGTCATCATACCAGGGTAGCTTGACGGTTCATGAAAATTAATTGGGAAAAAAGGTAACAACAGATCCCTCCAACATCTAACTAAAAACAAATTCTACGTTACCTTCGTTTCTTCATGTGACGATGTCTAAAAACTGAAGGATTGAAACAAACTTTATGAACGTTCAGAATCAACTTTAATGAACAGTCCAGTTGCAATTTTTTAAAATCCTATTAATTACTACACATGAGAATTTAAAATAAGAACCTTACATTCCTTCTACTAGTAATAGCTTATTTAAAATAAATAAATAAAAATATGCCAAAAGTCATGAATAATATCATAATAAACTATAAAGTTCGACGATATGTTTTCGAGTATCAGCAGCCCACAAAATACGCCACAAATGACTACAACGGCTGCGAATAATA
Source organism: Alopecurus myosuroides (assembly GCA_028641055.1). Classification (NCBI taxonomy): domain Eukaryota; kingdom Viridiplantae; phylum Streptophyta; class Magnoliopsida; order Poales; family Poaceae; genus Alopecurus; species Alopecurus myosuroides. The sequence goes on from CM054057.1 coordinate 763,782,925, forward strand.
CATATGAACTGCACAATGTTTTTTTTTTCAGTCGATTAGAGAGTAGTTGGGGAGCCAAACGTTCATTTTTTTTGGCTGGTTGAGTCTATATCGTCAACCTACACATTTTTACCTTTTCTTCTTAGACAAAAGTAAACATATGAAACAACATTTGCTAGATTACTAGTCAATACCATTATGTGAAATATAAAATTTTGGATATAAAAATCTTATGTCACCAAATAGATAAGGTTCGATATACTACTGACTCTTCTGGGAGTAGAAATTTTACATCCAGGAAATCATTTTAGCTTAATCTATTTATGGAGATATTCATCGGGTAAAGACGGATGCAGCTAGCATAATGACGGTCATACCACAGTGCTCAAGAACACGAGCTATCTTTCTCTCAAACCAAAGAATACAAGCTACGATTTTAGTATTAGAGTAGGAGATGAAAGGTGAGAGATGAGCATGCTTGAAGCAAGCATAGTCAAACAGGTTTTTGGGCAAACTAGAGTGTATAAGGTGGGCGTGACAGTCAGAAGAACGTCGAATCAGAGTAACGTGATGGGACTTTTGGTACTGGGATGGGGCATAACAGCAGTACCGAGGTGGTGTCAAAATGCAATCCGAGGATGCAGCCTGAAGCACATCACAACCACGAACTATAATGGTGTACCTGCAGTCTGCAGAGGCTATCCATGAGGATTGGATGACGCAGCTATCATGGTGGGATAGTTTCGAAGAAGGGCATGATGTAATACCCTTGTAATGTTAACACTGCTAAATATTTTCGAAAAAACTACAACTGTGAAAGTATCACCTGTATTTCCTAATTAACAACATGATAGGGGAGATACTTAGCGCCCTAGACTCCTAGGACATAAGTGTGCTAGGAAACCTAGCACGTATTCTCCAGTAGGGACATGACTTGTGATAGTACGTAGTATGAATGTGCTACGACCTAGGGCCTATTCAAACATTTGACAGCATATTATTCACGTTGCACACCACTGTGTAGCCCATGTTTCTCATATCGTGCAGCAGGATCGTATACGCTCTCATTCAGATTTACTAGCTAAGAGGACATCCGAACATAAATATTTAAGATGTTTTGGGTGTACCGAACAATTAATGTGGTGTAATGAATTTGAAAATAAACAGATTACATTTTTCATGTGTATGATATTGGACGAGGATGTGGGCAAGCTTTGTGCATGTGTAAGAAGTAAAGAATGAAATGATCTTCGTGTTCAGAGAACAATCCTTATACAGACTCCAGTAAAGAAAGAAATGCTCTTCTTTGCCCCCTCGACCATATGTGCACTCTCTGTTGCCAACCTGAAGGCACGAAGATGAGTCCCAGCATGTCCTTCTTTGAGGTACATTTTTTTCGACTTTCCTGTTTCCTTATTTTATTTGATAGTTGCTCTTCTTTTAATTGCCCGAATTCAGGCTTAGAATACACGGTTGGGTCGTTGGACTTTATTTTGCACATATTTTATTTTGTAATTTTGAGCTAAAACTGTGACGCTTAGTAGTTTCCATATTATATCACACTAAGTTGAACATAATTTTGATTTTTTTACATTTTGAGTGTAATTCAGAACATTGCATATTTTCAGGCCTTAAATTAAACTTTTAGATGCAATTAAATTTAGAGATGAAGGGGAAATTTCGACATTTTAGAGATGAACCATAGCCTACGGATTGCCCATTCTGGAGGGGTGTCATGGTAGTTAAAAAAAAATGAGTTTTTAGTAGTGGATCCTTTGTTGTTGAAAATGGCCGACAAACTTGATTATGGGAAGAGTCTTGGTTGGGTGAAAATCCATTCGCGGTGGAGTTCCCAACATTATTCCTCATAAAAGAATATAATTATTTGAGATTCTTATAAAACTCACTTACGAATATTCAGTGTAGGAGGGCCATTAGTGGCGATAAATTGATGAGTACTTCTCTTTCGGGTGCACATGAAATTTTTGGTTTAGTCTCTTAATGCCGGTTTCATACATGCGATCTTAAGATTCCATTAAAAATGAAGATCCTTTTATGGATTATTAATAGAAAAGTATTATTAACAAGGGATAATCTTGCAAGGAGATAGAGGACATGATCCAAAAAGTGACTACGTTGTGATGCAGAATAGTCTATTGAACACCTTCTTTTATCTCTTGTCCGTTTGTTCGAAATATTTGAAGGTTTATTCATGTAACGTTTAATGTTGATCCTCCCACAAGTATGCAAATATATTTCTACTTGGTATTACCAGAATTTATAAGAGAACGAAGGTATGAATAGGCATATGTGTTGCAGCTTTTGTTTGGTAAATTTTGAATTGTCGTAATGATATGGTTGCAATGATATTGCTTTTAACAATTTGTAAGTTGCTAGTATTTTGAAGGTTATGATCCTAGCTATGTAATTATAATGGATCCATCTGTCGACCGTTCATCTGCCTACTGATCAACCCGATCGTATGGTCTTGGGATGATCTCGACTGAACTCGGTCATACGAGCAATGTTCGGCCATGGTAGACGTTCGCATGCGAAGTGACTACATGTTTGGTGTTACCTTATTTTACTGAATGATTTTCATCTTCACTTTATGTGATCCTTGAGTAGTAATATTTTTATATATTTTTTGTACTTTGTTAAAAAAAACTATACAATAAAGTTAGACTGTATGCATCGCTTTGATGCAGAAGCAAAAGTTATGTTTTCCATTTAAAAAATAATTGTTTTTGTTTTGAAATTGCATGAGTGTGTTGATTATGCGAGGTGACCGGTGTTAATCAGAGAGGATAAAACAAAAATCTCCAGAGGATGTGCTCACTAGGATTCCTTCTACTTCTAGGTAATGTCAAGGGAATGTTTTTCCTAAATCACAAAGAAAACTCGCAGCACCAGCCAGCAAGGTCTACAACGGCCATATGGTCATCTCGATGTTCCATGAGTATATTCTTTGATACAAAATCCATGTCGAAATAGTACAGAATGTACACAACGATATGCATTTATACCAGGTTAGCATCATAGTTCATGTCAAGTAGTTGGCAAAAAAAAAATGAACAACAAAACCCTTCAACGTCCAACTGCTCTCTTTACAAACCGCACCGTATATAAACACCTTGAAGTCAGGGTTGTCAAAGCGAGTAAACGTCTAACGCATCCAAGAACCTAATGAATGAGCTGATTCGTTTGACCATCGTTCTAAACATGAATGCAATCACGCTGACCATGGCAAGCCTAGCCTGGGTGGCCGTCTACCGTCGAAGGCACTCACAATGCTACCTTCTTAATTACATGTGCTATAAACGATCATATGGCCGTAAGATCACGACAGATATAGCGGCCGTGGTGGCTGACTGTAACAAACATCTCGGCATCCCTGAGTTACGCTACCTCTTCCGCCTTACCTCCTGCGCCGGTCTTGGTGAGCAGACTTATGGACCATATCATGTGTTCGCTATCCCTGAGACATTTCAGAGGCACCAGGTTGGGCTCGACGAGATGGAAGCCTTCTTTAGCGATTGCATCGGTTCTATCTTTTCCATGAGACTTATGCTATAAAAATATATTTTATTCTTTATGAGAACCGGTACTATAGCCCGTCTATTCGGTTACGGTGAGATCAGAACCTGGGAGTAGATCCCGTCTATTTGATTAAAGGGAGATCACAACCGGCACTAGATCCATTCTATTTGATTACATGTAATAATCAAAATCACATCTATTCCGTGCAAATGTATTTTCCCTTCGGCTTTACTACGTGGTCCATTAAAAATCTCGCAATTTCCTCTGCAATTCCTAGGAAGCGCTCCTTTGGTTGCAGCTTCCTCCACAATGTATCCAAAGAAGGAGATCAATATGAATACCAATCATCAGAACAACACTAGTGGAAACAGAGGCATTAGTCCCGGTCCGTAAGCCCCATTTGTCCCGGTTGTGCAACCGGGATGGGGCATCCGGGACAAATACCCCTCCCCCATTGGTCCCGGTTGTGCCAGGACCCGGGACAAATGGGGCTGACCACGTGGCTCGTTAGCTGGACCCTGGCCAGGGCTATTAGTCCCGGTCCTCAATACGACCCGGGATGCATGCCCCTTCTGCCGCGGCAGGGCTTTTGCCCTTTTCTCTGCCGCGTCAGAATTTTTATGATTTGTGTTAATTTGGTCCCTCCCCGGACCTCCCGGATCCCATGAGAAGAGAGGTGCCCCGGTGGCCCTTCCCCGGACCTCCCGAATCCAGGAGCCTCGGTGGACCCTCCCCGGAGCTTCCGGATCCCACGAACGAATAAGTAATACATATATAAAGCAGAATAAGGAACACTTATATTATGAAAGCAAAGTATATCAAGCATATTACATGACGGATGGAGTGTATTACAAAATCAAATTCTGTTCCAACCGGGGCTATAGTACTCTCCATTTACGTTTAGGACCTCTGCATCTAAGAAGACCGCAATTTCCTTCTGAATTGCTCGTATGCGGTCCCTTGGTAGAAGACCGTCCCAAAGCCGTTCGATCTAATATAAAGAAGAGTGGTCAATATATATTAATGAAACTAAGTAACTAAAATACATGGTAATAAGAAGAATTGACGACTAACGTACATGAAGTTGCTTTAAATTTCTGCCCTTGGGACATGTCGTTTGACGAATGAACTCGCAAACGTAGTATCCACACAAGTGATTCCCGTCTCCTTGTTGCAAGCACTTTACGAGAACATGATTTCAATCAAAATAATAATAAACCAGACATGATAATGGTATCGACACTAGAATCAAGGAGATGCTCGCGGATCTAGATAGTACTTACTTGCACAACATCAAATGTATGCTTTGATTTCCATTCACTAGAATCCAGGAGCCTCGGTGGACCCTCCCGGGAGCTTCCGGATCCCACGAACGAATAAGTAATACATATATAAAGCAGAATAAGGAACACTTATATTACGGAAGCAAAGTATATCGAGCATATTACATGACGGATGGAGTGTATTACAAAATAAAATTCAGTTCCAACCGGGGCTATAGTACTCTCCATTTACGTTTAGGACCTCTGCATCTAAGAAGCCCGCAATTTCCTTCTGAATTGCTCGTATGCGGTCCCTTGGTAGAAGACCGTCCCGAAGCCGTTCGATCTAATATAAAGAAGAGTGGTCAATATATATTAATGAAACTAAGTAACTAAAATACATGGTAATAAGAAGAATTAACGACTAACGTACATGAAGTTGCTTTAAATTTCTGCCCTTGGGACATGTCGTTTGACGAATGAACTCGCAAACGTAGTATCCACACAAGTGATTCCCGTCTCCTTGTTGCAAGCACTTTACGAGAACATGATTTCAATCAAAATAATAATAAACCAGACATGATAATGGTATCGACACTAGAATAAAGGCGATGCTCGCGGATCTAGATAGTACTTACTTGCACAACATCAAATGTATGCTTTGATTTCCATTCACCCCTGGCCTTTTATATGAACCTCTTCCAAACGCTACCCGAGACAAAAAAAAGAATAAAAAGAGTTAGTAATTACTTGATATCCGAAAATGAAACAAAGTAGTCGATATAATGCCATATATAAATACTGAAATTAATAAATATTGAAATTACCACTGGATCATTTCCTGCATGTCAGCCCACATCGCTAGGGGTTTACGTTTTGGGTCCATTACCATTACTTTTCCTTTGTCAATTTCGAAGATTAGCAGAATATAGTGGAAGCTGCGCACGCATAACTCACCAATTATACAGTGAACATCGATTAAGGAAAACAGAATGTTTACAACACAGTAACACTAACCCGAAGTTGTAAGGAAATATTATTTCCCGTCGGTGTTGGTGAAACATTATTTCCCTTAGAATATTATTTTCTGTATCCTTGGCAGATATCTGAAGAGTCTTTTCATAAACAATATTTGGATCAATGAACCCAATATCATAGATTCCATCTCTTTTGCATTCGAGAATCTTCATTCTGCAATTATAATATATGAGTGTACTACATATATATGAATATGCAAATGAACGAGCTGAGCTAGAGAAATAAGTACTTACAGACAATAGGCACTAAGGACAGCTTTGTCGAGGTCCTGTTGCTGGTATAACTGGAACAATTCGTCAAATTGAATCATAACCAATCCATCTCCATACCCATAGTGCTCGTCCTTAACGCTGAGAAATATCCAGTCCTGAGATTTCTCAGTGGCTTCCATATACCAACTATGCACTCTTCGCATTTTCGTTGGTAGATCCTTTATCTCCTCGGGTTTGACGAGAGGCTTCCCGTACGTGTATTTGTACGCACATTCAGCTTCGGGAAAGTAGTCTACTGTTTTCATATACTCAGCAATGGACAAACCCGCATCAGCTGCCTTGTCTGTGTACAGTGTTATAAACTCCGGATCAATTTGCTCGTCAGCAATATTAGTGCTCGGCCCCACCTGGGTATTGGAAATCACTTTGAGCGGGGACGTGGATTGTTTTTTCTGCTCTTCGAGCTGGGCAACTGATTTCCCCTTTTCCCGCTTGCGCTACGACTATTCGTCGACCGCACCATTTCCTGGTGTGACTTCAGAATAGAGCGGTCATAGTCAGATGACAGACTCGGCTCGGGTTGATGAAGAGTCTTCACCATTTTCCAAGCTCGTTCTATCTCTTCTTCGGTCTCGGGGAAATCTTCCTTTTTCTTCTCCTTCCGCTTCGATTTCCACGCCTCATATTCGTCCTTTGTGATTTTCTGGTTTTCCTCGGGAGTATAGTCGTAAGGTAACTTGGGTACCTCCTTTGGTACCTTCGGGAGGGGTGACCGTTGACGTTTGGGTGATATTTTACGTTTCGGCAGAAACTTAGTGGGTGGAGAAGGCTGACGCAGCGGCGTAGGCGACCGCGGTGGAGACGTGCACTGCGTAGGCCACCGCGCTGGAGACGGCATGCATGGCGAAGACGACCGCGCTGGAGAATGGCGAGGATTCGATGGCTTTGCCGTCTGATTTGGGAGCACAATGCAATCCTTTAGCCATAGAACGGTCAAGTTCTTGGCTTCTCCGAGTTCAGTCAACTCTTTGTCTTCACCTTCAGGGAAATCAAGATTTACCCACTCAAATCCGTTGACAACTTCATCGACCCCAACAACAGCGTAGCCCCGTGGAACCGGAAGACTATGGCACTCAACACAATTAATTGATGTTAATAAAATAAAATTGTGAATACATTAATTTGTCACTTACTTCAAGCCATCTCGATGGGTTCCGCTCACTGACCTCATGGCGAATCCACTCGCAAGCGAAGTATCCACACAAATTGGACCCCGTTGGCTGCATCTCGTACTAAGATCAGAATATAATTCAATCAAAATAATAATAATCAAGAATGCTATAATTAATGGTACTGCAATTTAAAAGATGCGCGGACCTAGCTTGTATTACTTACCTTGACATGATGAAAACTAAGCTGTTTAAATTCACCAGGTATCCTGTGAGTGATATTTTTCCAAATCCTGCAAGGGAAAGAAATTAAAAAATGGGTTATTAGTTAGTTACTTGATATCTCTAGAGACCGATATAGTGCGGTAATGATTGAACTTATCTTTGGAGCACATCTAAAATTCTTTAGTACATCTCTTGGAGTTTTGCCAATGAGTCGTTGATTTTTACTCTTCCGGAGTCAACTTCAATGATTAACAAAATGTAATGGGATCTCCGCACGTTCATAAACGTCAGTATCTCATCAGTTACACTTAACATTGATTAACCAAAATTTAATTTGTACAAGACAGTAATACTCTTACTGGAAGTTGTAAGCCAACAGTCCCGGGTGGTATAACGAACCAACACTACATGTCCAATATGACCCAAGACTAGTGCTATGCGGCTTTGCAGCTTTTAATCGGGGCTAGTCCAACAATGTAGCCCCGGTTCGATTTCCATCGGGACTAGAGCCGAATTCGGCTTTGCACCAAAGGCCCTGTTTCCACTAGTGAGAAGTCCATGATATTTTGGGCTTTGTCCTTTTCTGTTGTGGTGGGGCAACAGCTTTGCTCTTGTGGGGTTGAGGAGATCAAAGCCGTGATGAAGAACTCCACACTAGTAGAAAAAAGGCCTTCCATACGCCCCCATCAGTCCCCAAATTATGCGCACCGTGACTAAAGGGGTTTTAGTCCCGGTTCGGGAGGCGACCCGCGACTAAAGGTCATGCGTCGCGGTTTGGGAAGCGCGTGGAGGGCTTCAATTCCGGTTGGCCTGGCCACCCGCGACTAATGATCCAAACTGCTGGCCTCCCTGTCTTTAGTCCCGGTTGGCCTGGCCACCCGCGACTAAAGATACAAACTGCTCGCCTCCCGCGCGGCGGTTTTATTTCGCGAGCGAGAGGCAGAAGGCCATTGCTATAGTGCGCACCCGAGACTCTCTGTTTCTTCTTCCTCTCTTCTCTTCTTCCTCTCTTCTTCCTCCACCAAGCACCCATGGATTCTCCCGTTTGGAACCTTCTCCGTGTGCCCATACCATGCCGCAAGAATCTCGACGTGGCCTACACCAATATGTGCGAGAGGCTCCCCGGTGCTCTTAAGCATTTGAGAAATCTCTATGAAGAAGCCGATGAACACCATAAGTTCTTCGGGGTTCATCTAGGGTATACGGCGAATCAACGGGATGTTGCCGTCATCCAGATTGCCTTCAAGGAGATCGTTTTGGTCTTCCAATGGGCAAGGTAATGCACACGTACAATCTCTCTTGTAGGATAGTATTGCATTTTCGATTTATTTGTTGCATTGGAAGAATACACGTGTTGCAACATATCTAACACGTGTTCTATTTCTGTTGTTGCATTAGTTCAAAGCAATCTCCAGAACTTGTTGATTTTCTTGTCAACAAGTGGTACGACTTCTTTAGCGTTGACATCACTCAAGATCGGCAGAAGTTGATGCGCTTGGGTATTGAGATACCTGAAGATCACTACATTGATCTTCAGGACCTTATCCGTTTTGATGAGCTGTACGGGCACAAGACCAGGATGGCTCCGATGGCAACTGCCTTCATCCACGCCGACTACAAAACCATGAAGACGCGTTTCCCCCCGAGGAATCACATGTATTGGGGAAGAACCCACTGGACCGGATCAATCTCGAGTATGCAGAAATAGATGCATACGTTGCCTTCGAGTTGTTCCGCATCTACTCTTCGGAGCTCGAGTAGATGTTATTTGTGTACCGCATCTTGCGTTCGATATATGTAATGGATATATGTCTTTCTATTAATTTCTATATTAATTTCTAGCTATATTATTTCTATATTATGTCAAACACACATTTCAAAACAAACAAACAAAAACACATCAAGAAAACAAACAAAACACATCAAGAAACAAAACAGAAAAACTACCGTTTCTATATCTGTTCACCAAAAACTGTTTCATATCTGTTCACCAAAATAAATCTAGAGGTCCAAAAATTAATGTAAGCCAGGAAAACATAGATCTAGTCAATACCAAACTCATCCAGTTGGACTTCAAAATTCATTTGAACTCATTCTAAAAATCATAGAAGAGCCTACTGGTCTTTTATTAAAAAGGATGGTATTTTCACTTGGTTGTTGACCTTGATAGGCTAAATGCTATGGATAGATCTTTTCAATATCTATCCAGAACATTTTTAGTGTGTCCATTTTGATTATGTATTTAAAAGTTTCAAATCATTCTCACAGACAGTCATTGCCAAAACAGTTCTTGTGTCCAAACTAATAGTCGAAACTTGGATCTTCAAATTTTATATGGTTTAGATTTCATATGGTTTGGTTCATGAATTTTATCAAATTTTATTTTGCATTTAGGAAAGGGGAAAATGAATTAGTTTTATTTTTATAAATTTTTTGATATATTATTTGTATTTTTAAGATTTTAAAATGAATTAGTTTTATTTTTCTGAATATTGTGATATATTATTTGTATTTTTAAGATTTTAAATGAATTAGTTTTATTTTTCTGAATATTTTGATATATTATTTTTTTTTTAAAATGAATTATTTTTCTGAATATTTTTAGAAATAATACAAATTAAAAGTTAATGTTTATTTATTTATTCAAAATTATTAATTACATCATTACTTTTGTTTATTAAAAGATTTATTTGAAATTCAGACAATAAAGAAATATGGCATCCACCAACATGTTAATAGGATTGATATGATACTAGTATCACATACATGCGTACGAAACACTTGGATGCGGGACGGGATGGAACTCGGAATTAAGCGTGCTAGTGCTAGAGTAGTGGGAGGATGGGTGACCGAGCAGGAAGTTTGACCACGAGTAACAAATTTGTTAGACACTAAGCAAATAATAAAAATTCTGGAAAAAAAGGGAGTGAAAATTTGGAGTGAAAAAAAGGGAGTGAAAAATTGGAGTGAAAAATAATTAGAAACCCTAATGAATTAAAGAAATAACGAAATAGCATGTAGTCCCGGTTCGTGTGGCCAACCGGGACTAAAGGTCCTCCGCCCCCGGCGCACGCGACCCGTCCACGTGGACGGGCCTTTAGCCGCGGTTCGTAAGAGGGGCGACTAAAGGGGGGCCTTTAGTCACGCCTGTTTAGTCCCGAGTTGCGCGGCCGGGATTAATGGCCTTTGCGAACCGGGACTATAGGCCTATTTTCTACCAGTGCCAGGATCAACGAGTTTGAGGTACAACCGTCAAGGATGACACTACACTGTTAAACACGTGGTTTTGCAGCATGTGGTGCGTACTCTCATATATGGAGGCCGAGGGGAGGCTGAAGAGAGGGCACAACTTTATAATCAGGAAGCCTTGCCTTGGGTGCAACTTGTTACTGATGCTTACTATTATAAGGCTGTTCCTCATGCTGTGGTTGAGTCTGGTTCTTTCTGGTGGAAAAATATATTGGCATTATCTGGGAGTTACAGGAACTACACTACATGCTGTGTGGGCAATGGTTTCACAATTTTGTTTTGGGAAGACAAATGGCAGCCTCAACCTCTTAAGATAAACCTTCCCAAGACTTTTGCCAAGACTTTTCAGTCAAATTATGATTTTGCTTGGCCCAGATTGTCTTTACCCCTGTCAGTTCAAGCAAATGAAGAGCTTAGGTTATTGAAAGGCATGATTGGTCATTTTACATTGCAACTTGGTATTACAGATCAATGGAAGAGCCCACATTCTAGTGGCAGATTACGTCCTAGCTCATTTTATAAACACCATTTTTCTGATGTCCCTGATGATCCAATTTCTTTTGCAATTTGGAGGCAAGTGTCAATCTAAGCATAGATTTTTTGCTTGGCTTATCCTGCATGATAGAATTAATACCAGGGACATGTTAATTCGACGACATTGGACCATTAATTCATCTGATTGTGTCTTGTGCCTGACCATGTTCTTGAGGATTGGAGACACTTATTTTTCAATTGTACATTCAGTACAAGGATTTGGAATTACTTGCAGATTCCTTGGATACCTGGCCCACCATCTTATGCTATCATGTATGCCAGAAAGCATTTTGCTGGTTCTTGTTTTGTGGAGATTGTGATCCTGGCTTGCTGGTGCATCTGGAAGCAAAGGAATGGATGGATCTTCAAGAACATCAAGTCAACTTTCAGAGGTTGGAAGGCCCTGTTTACACAGGAAGTCACTCTGCTTAAGTACAGGGTGAAGAGTGCAGACTCTGTTTTTTTGACATCATGGATTAATTCACTCCCATAATTTTCTTGTACATATTGTACATTTGTAAATAACTTTTTTATTTATTTAATAAATGGGGGGCTGTGGGGGTTTCCCCCATAGTAATGGTGTCAAAAAAAAAGAGAGGGCACAAGGTGCCCATGGTGACATCCGGATCCGGGTTCAAGTGAAACAGTTGCATGTGGATTGTGATCGGTGATACATCAGATAGGGATGCATGGGTAGAATGAATTGATACAGATTTTGTGGCATTGCATAATTTGTGAATATAATTTCAAATGCATGAACAGATTTTGTGGCATTGCATAATATTTTTAATCTAATCATCGCTATTTTTGTTTTCAGTTTCCTTGAGGAATTCCTACGGTTTATTTTTTCTCTTATTGGGCAAATTTCTTCTCTTAGACTTGCAAATTTTATACACGATAACAAACTGAAACATGTCCAAAAATAAAAGAGTGGAGGGAGTGGCCCACTTATGTGGATTCGGCCCATAAGTGAATCGATGAAAAAATTGAGCGATCTGACAAGGAGGCAGCTGAAAGGGGAATGTGTTTGTTGCAGCGGGAGATAAAAATGTGTTTTATCATTATCCGACACCAAATAATAAAAATGCTTCAATTCATGTTTAACAGGCGAAATAACCGAATCATTTATATTGCATTTAAGGAACCATGACATTTCTGGTGAATACAATTGTTTTTACAGGAAGTAGACTCTTTAAATTTTCAAATATGGTGTAAAAGAAAATCAAGGGTTGAATTGAATGTGTCTCCATATGCATTAGCTTTTTATCTGCATATTTAGTTCCGTGACATTCAAAGACGGTCGGCGGGGCTGGCATAGCCTGCCGGATTCCCTTCTTGCGGGGGGTTCGGCTCCTTTGGCGGCCCAGGTGGACGTATGGAAGCAGGACAACAGCGCTCCGCCATGCCCGTTATCTGTTGTCGTGCTGCAGGGAGGCATGGATGGGGCTGAGAGAGGCGAGTGCGTGGTGATGGGTGGAGGCGACAGCGCGGAACCTACGGCGATGACGCTATTCCGCATGCCTAGGGTGCACTGCAGCCCTCCTACTGTCGTTGTGATGTGTGCCTTATCCGCTCGATCTGTTTGCCGGAAGCTGCAGCGACGTGCTCGAGTAAAGGCGGCGGTCCTAGGGTTTCTCTTGCGCCAAGACGAAGAACTGCCTCACGCCTATCCTCTTTGATCTGGCCAGAGTATCGGGTTTCAGAAGGGTCTGCCGACAATCTCCCACAAGGGTTAATGACTGGTGATTGCTGGATCAGTTGGGATTCGGTTGCAATGCACGGAGCGACCTGAAGCTCTACTTCTTTTGCTAACATAGGCAAATCCATGGTGAAGTCAGAGGTGGAGAATGTCAAGCCAGCTAATATTGGAGGACTATCGATGGTGATACGAGTCTTTGCATCGATGAGGAACTGGCTTGGAGTTTCAGGAATTGTGGCATCGATATAGAAGTGGGGCCGGCAACATAGGTGAATTTCAAAGTCTTACCTTTCAGGGTGAAAATCCAAGGTCTGCCTTTAATCGGTTGTGCCTGGCAATGGTTTTGCTGAAGGCATTGTTTTTAGAGCGGGTATTATCTTCAGGGTTAAAACCCAAAATCTTCGATCGGGCAACGACGACACTTGTGCATCCTTTCCTTCTCGTAGACGTTGCTTCTGGAGAAATTGGACATCAGATGTTTTCTTGGTGGTGGTTGTGCTGCTGGTCCAAGGACTGCAACTCTGTAGCGGGACTTTCTTTTTTAGTTTCTTCTTCTTTTTTCGGTTGCGTGCATCCGTAATTCCATTAGGGTATTTAGTTGGTGCAAAGTCTAGGTGTAATTGGTATCTCTGCGATATTATTATATGTTCCTTTTCAACAAAAAATCCTGTCACATCATGAGAGACCGAGATACATTTGGTTTTGTTTTCTTTTCTATTTTGCAGTCAAAGTACATTTGGGTGGACCCTCATTCCGTTCGTTATTTGGTTGTCTCGTCGAGAGATTGGATTGCCTGAGGCCACTCTATCATGTCAACAAGATTCCAATCATGAGAAGTAGAACTGACATCAACTGTAAAACCCAATGTGCTATCAAATTGTACATCAGAAAAGTTTTATTATTCCTCCACCTCAGAAACATCATCAGGATTACCAACCCTGCACTTTATGACATTTTTTTGTCACAAAATGCATACAAGGATTACCAACCCTGCACTTGATGACATTTTTTGTCACAAAATTCATACAAGGATTAAAGAAAATAATCCACTTTGCCATAAAAATTGCATAAACCCTATAACGGTTGGCGTGGCTATTTCTCTTACTCAACTGCAAGTAGTTCAGTTTATTGATAACGGAAAGAAGCCTTCTTAAAAATTAATGCAGTCAGCGGTTTGGTTGGTGCACTACAGGAATCGCGCTATATGCCGATGGCCTGGCGCCGTCGTCACAGGGCAGAAAACCGTCGGCACAGGTTGTGCCGACGGCCACCGTCGGCACACTGCCGTCGGCGTACTGCCTCGTCGGCAGAGGTCCAAAGGCCGTCGGCACAATAAAAACCGTCGGCATAGCCCTCCATACGCCGACGGCAAAGCCGCCGGCATAATATTTTCAAAATATTTGAAAAAAATTGAACTTTTTTTGAATTCTATTATAAAATTTTGCACTTAGCCACATATTTAATATCTAATCTCTAATTACACAATTAATCTAGTAAACATACTTAACTTAGTCAAACTTCCCATTCGGTCACCCATCCTGAAATTCCTCCAGCCCGAGCACGCTTAACCTTTGAGTTCCTTCCAAACTAGATTCCAAATGAGATGTTAGAACTTCCAAACTAGATTTCAGGGGAATGATGTTAAACTTTTCTATTGTTTAAATTTAAAAACACATTTGAATGAATAACAAGGATTATATAATTACCTTTATTAAATATATAACAATATAACGTTAGAAATTACTTTATTTTTTAAATAAATAATTTAATATGGAATAATTCATATCTTTAAATCCGTAAATCGAAATTTGACAAATAAAATATCTAAATCGATTGGAAAAATTAGAGGAATTCAAATCTGACATCCATATCATAGAAACATCGATATGTTTAAAAAATTTGAACTCTTTTGATGAATAGTCATGGTAGCCATTTTGACAGTTTCTGCCGATTCAGCTGGAAACGAGTCAAATTTGAACTACAAGTGTCTCTTAGTTTTCTCATGATTTTTTGAAAAAGTCATTTTTAGGTAAACAACTACCTATTTCATCAGAGATACACTAATAGTTTCTCAATATTCAAGCCCTAGCTACGAACGGTGATGCCCGTCGTCTTGACTTTTTCATGAAACGGGCTTAGAAAATTCCAGAAAATTTAAAAACACCTAAAATGATGCAAGACCTTCGCGTGGTGTTATTATATAGGTCCTGGTATCCACCAAAAATAATAAACTTGAATTACGACAGCTATGTTGAAAATATGTTCACATAAATGAGCTATCTCCTACGACCATTCAAGGGTTTCGGGCCAAATGACGGGTGTTATGGCCAAATCCATGGCATAGTTTGTTTAAATGTTCCCATATTCCACACAAACATGCATATTGGAAGCACGGACAATGTTCACGATGAAACTTTTCCTTTTCATTGAATAAAAAAACCATTTTCCATTTTCCGAGTGTGAAAAATGGCTTTTTTGTGAAGCACCCACCATAAATATGTTGCAAAACTTGGGAGATGCATTTTTTGAACATACTAGACAATGTTATATGCACAAACAACCAAATTGTTTCCTCTGAAAAAGTTTCCATCCACCTCTTTTGCAAAACACAAGTTTCTGCCGATTCAGTTGGAAACGGGTCAAATTTGAACTACAAGTGTCTCCTAATTTGCTCATGATTTTTTGAAAAAATCATTTTTAGGTACACAACTACCTATTTCATCAGAGATACACCAAGAGTTTCTCAATATTCAAGCCCTAGCTACGAACGGTGATGCCCGTCGTCTTGAGTTTTTCATGAAACGGGCTTAGAAAATTCCAGAAAATTTAAAAAAACCTAAAATGATGCAAGACCTTCGCGTGGTGTCATTATATATGTCCTAGTATCCACCAAAAATAAAAAACTTGGATTACGACAGCTATGTTGAAAATATGTTCACATAAATGAGCTATCTCCTACGAACATTCTAGGGTTTTGGGCCAAATGACGGGTGTTATGGCCAAATCCATGGCATAGTTTGTTTAAATGTTCCCATATTCCACACAAACATGCATATTGGAAGCACGGACAATGTTCACGAAGAAAGTTTTCCTTTTAATTGAATAAAAAAACCATTTTCGATTTTCCGAGTGTGAAAAATGGCTTTTTTTGTGAAGCACCCACTATAAATATGTTGCAAAACTTGGGAGATGCATTTTTTGGAAATACTAGACCATGTTATATGCACAAATAACCAAATTGTTTCCTCTGAAAAGGTTTCCATCCACCTCTTTTGCAAAACACAAGTTTTTGCCGATTCAGTTGGAAACGATTCAAATTTGAACTACAAGTGTCTCCTAATTTGCTCATGATTTTTTGAAAAAATCATTTTTAGGTACACAACTACCTATTTCATCAGAGATACAGCAAGAGTTTCTCAATATTAAAGCCCTAGCTACGAACGGTGATGCCCGTCGTCTTGACTTTTTCATGAAACGGGCTTCGAAAATTCCATAAAATTTAAAAAAACCTAAAATGATGCAAGACCTTCGCGTGGTGTCATTATATATGTCCTAGTATCCACCAAAAATAATAAACTTGGATTACGACAGCTATGTTGAAAATATGTTCACATAAATGAGCTATCTCCTACGACCATTCTAGGGTTTCGGGCCAAATGACGGGTGTTATGGCCAAATCCATGGCATAGTTTGTTTAAATGTTCCCATATTCCACACAAACATGCACATTGGAAGCACAGACAATGTTCACGAAGAAATTTTTCCTTTTCATTGAATAAAAACACCATTTTCCATTTTCCGAGTGTGAAAAATGGCTTTTTTGTGAAGCACCCACCATAAATATGCTGCAAAACATGGGAGATGCATTTTTTGAAAATACTAGACCATGTTATATGCACAAATAACCAATTTGTTTCCCCTGAAAAGGTTTCCATCCACCTCTTTTGCAAAACACAAGTTTCTGCCAATTCAGTTGGAAACGGGTCAAATTTGAACTACAAGTGTCTCCTAATTTGCTCATTATTTTTTTAAAAACATCATTTTTAGGTACACAACTACCTATTTCATCAGAGATACACCAAGAGTTTCTCAATATTCAAGCCCTAGCTACGAACGGTGATGCCCGTCGTCTTGACTTTTTCATGAAACGGGCTTAGAAAATTCCAGAAATTTTAAAAAAAATCTAAAATGATACAAGACCTTCGCGTGGTGTCATTATATATGTCCTAGTATCCACCAAAAATAATAAACTTGGATGACGACAGCTATGTTGAAAATATGTTCACATAAATGAGCTATCTCCTACGAACATTCTAGGGTTTCGGGCCAAATGACGGGTGTTATGGCCACATCCATGGCATAGTTTGTTAAAATGTTCCCATATTACACACAAATATGCATATTGGAAGCACAGACAATGTTCATGAAGAAAGTTTTCCTTTTCATTGAATAAAAAAACCATTTTCCATTTTCCAAGTGTGAAAAATGGCTTTTTTTTGTGAAGCACCCACCATAAATATGCTGCAAAACTTGGGAGATGCATTTTTTGAAAATACTAGACCATGTTATATGCACAAATAACCAAATTGTTTCCTCTGAAAAGGTTTCCATCCACCTCTTTTGCAAAACACAAGTTTCTGCCGATTCAGTTGGAAACGGGTCAAATTTGAACTACAAGTGTCTCCTAATTTGCTCATGATTTTTTGAAAAAATCATTTTTCGGTACACAACTACCTATTTCATCAGAGATACACCAAGAGTTTCTCAATATTCAAGAACTATCTACGAACGGTGATGCCCGTCGTCTTGACTTTTTCATAAAACGGGCTTAGAAAATTCCATAAAATTATAAAAAACCTAAAATGATGCAAGACCTTCGCGTGGTGTCATTATATATGTCCTAGTATCCACCAAAAATAATAAACTTGGATTACGACAGCTATGTTAAAAATATGTTCACATAAATGAGCTATCTCCTACGACCATTCTTGGGTTTCGGGCCAAATGACGGGTGTTATGGCCAAATCCATGGCATAGTTTGTTTAAATGTTCCCATATTCCACACAAACATGCACATTGGAAGCACGGACAATGTTCACGAAGAAATTTTTCCTTTTCATTGAATAAAAAAACCATTTTCCATTTTCCGAGTGTGAAAAATGGCTTTTTTGTGAAGCACCCACCATAAATATACTGCAAAACTTGGGAGATGCATTTTTTGAAATTACTAGACCATGTTATATGCACAAATAACCAAATTGTTTCCCCTGAAAAGGTTTCCATCCACCTCTTTTGCAAAACACAAGTTTCTGCCAATTCAGTTGGAAACGGGTCAAATTTGAACTACAAGTGTCTCCTAATTTGCTCATGATTTTTTGAAAAAAAATCATTTTTAGGTACACAACTACCTATTTCAGCAGAGATACACCAAGATTTTCTCAATATTCAAGCCCTAGCTACGAACGGTGATGCCCGTCGTCTTGACTTTTTCATGAAACGGGCTTAGAAAATTCCAGAAAATTTTAAAAAAATCTTAAATGATACAAGACCATCGCGTGGTGTCATTATATATGTCCTAGTATCCACCAAAAATAAGAAACTTGGATGTCGACAGCTATGTTCAAAATATGTTCACATAAATGAGCTATCTCCTACGAACATTCTAGGGTTTCGGGCCAAATGACGGGTGTTATGGCCAAATCCATGGCATAGTTTGTTTAAATTTCCCATATTCCACACAAACATGCATATTGGAAGCACAGACAATGTTCACGAAGAAAGTTTTCCTTTTCATTGAATAAAAAAACCATTTTCCATTTTCCAAGTGTGAAAAATGGCTTTTTTTGTGAAGCACCCACCATAAATATGCTGCAAAACTTGGGAGATGCATTTTTTGAAAATACTAGACCATGTTATATGCACAAACAACCAAATTGTTTCCCCTGGAAAGGTTTCCATCCACCTCTTTTACAAAACACAAGTTTCTGCCGATTCAGTTGAATACGGGTCCAATTTGAACTACAAGTGTCTCCTAATTTGCTCATGATTTTTTGAAAAAATCATTTTTAGGTACACAACTACCTATTTCATCAGAGATACACCAAGAGTTTCTCAATATTCAAGCCCTAGCTACGAACGGTGATGCCCGTCGTCTTGACTTTTTCATGAAACGAGCTTAGAAAATTCCAGAAAATTTAAAAAAACCTAAAATGATGCAAGACCTTCGCGTGGTGTCATTATATATGTCCTACTATCCACCAAAAATAATAAACTTGGATTACGACCGCTATGTTGAAAATATGTTCACATAAATGAGCTATCTCGTACGAACATTCTAGGGTTTCGGGCCAAATGACGGGTGTTATGGCCAAATCCATGGCATAGTTTGTTTAAATGTTCCCATATTCCACACAAACATGCATACTGGAAGCACGGACAATGTTCACGAAGAAAGTTTTCCTTTTCATTGAATAAAAAAACCATTTTCCATTTTCCGAGTGTTAAAAATGGCTTTTTTTGTGAAGCACCCACCATAAATATGCTGCAAAACATGGGAGATGCATTTTTTGAAAATACTAGACCATGCTATATGCACAAATAACCAAATTGTTTCCCCTGAAAAGGTTTCCATCCACCTCTTTTGCAAAACACAAGTTTCTGCCGATTCAGTTGGAAACGGGTCAAATTTGAACTACAAGTGTCTCCTAATTTGCTCATGATTTTTTGAAAAAAATCATTTTTAGGTACACAACTACCTATTTCATCAGAGATACACCAAGAGTTTCTCAATATTCAAGCCCTAGCTACGAATGGTGATGCCCGTCGTCTTGACTTTTTCATGAAACGGGCTTAGGAAATTCCAGAAAATTTAAAAAAACCTAAAATGATGCAAGACCTTCGCGTGGTGTCATTATATATGTCCTAGTATCCAACAAAAATAATAAACATGGATTACGATAGCTATGTTAAAAATATGTTCACATAAATGAGCTATCTCCTACGAACATTCTAGGGTTTCGGGCCAAATGACGGGTGTTATGGCCAAATCCATGGCATAGTTTGTTTAAATGTTCCCATATTCCACACAAACATGCATATTGGAAGCACGGACAATGTTCACGAAGAAAGTTTTCCTTTTCATTCAAAAAAAAACCATTTTCCAATTTCCGAGTGTGAAAAATCGCTTTTTTTGTGAAGCACCCACTATAAATATGTTGCAAAACTTGGGAGATGAATTTTTTGAAAATACTAGACCATGTTATATGCACAAATAACCAAATTGTTTCCCCTGAAAAGGTTTCCATCCACCTCTTTTGCAAAACACAAGTTTCTGCCGATTCAGTTGGAAACGGGTCAAATTTGAACTACAAGTGTCTCCTAATTTGCTCATGATTTTTTAAAAAAATCATTTTTAGGTACACAACTACCTATTTTATTAGAGATACACCAAAAGTTTCTCAATATTCAAGCCCTAGCTACGAACGGTGATGCCCGTCGTCTTGACTTTTTCATGAAACGGGCTTAGAAAATTCCATAAAATTTAAAAAAACCTAAAATGATGCAAGACCTTCGCGTGGTGTGATTATATATGTCCTAGTATCCACCAAAAATAATAAACTTGGATTACGACAACTATGTTGAAAATATGTTCACATAAATGAGCTATCTCCTACGACCATTCCAGGGTTTCGGGCCAAATGACGGGTGTTATGGCCAAATCCATGGCATAGTTTGTTTAAATGTTCCCATATTCCACACAAACATGCACATTGGAAGCACGGACAATGTTCACGAAGAAATTTTTCCTTTTCATTGAACAAAAAAACCAGTTTCCATTTTCCGAGTGTGAAAATGGCTTTTTTGCGAAGCACCCACCATAAATATGCTGCAAAACTTGGGAGATGCATTTTTTGAAAATACTAGACCATGTTATATGCACAAATAACCAAATTGTTTCCCCTGAAAAGGTTTCCATCCACCTCTTTTGCAAAACACAAGTTTCTGCCGATTCAGTTGGAAACGGGTCAAATTTGAACTACAAGTGTCTCCTAATTTGCTCATGGTTTTTTGAAAAAAATCATTTTTAGGTACACAACTACCTATTTCATCAGAGATACACCAAGAGTTTCTCAATATTCAAGCCCTAGCTACGAATGGTGATGCCCGTCGTCTTGACTTTTTCATGAAACGGGCTTAGGAAATTCTAGAAAATTTAGAAAAACCTAACATGATGCAAGACCTTCGCGTGGTGTCATTATATATGTCCTAGTATCCAACAAAAATAATAAACTTGGATTACGATAGCTATGTTGAAAATATGTTCACATAAATGAGCTATCTCCTATGAACATTCTAGGGTTTCGGGCCAAATGACGGGTGTTATGGCCATATCCATGGCATAGTTTGTTTAAATGTTCCCATATTCCACACAAACATGCATACTGGAAGCACGGACAATGTTCACAAAGAAAGTTTTCCTTTTCATTGAAAAAAAACCATTTTCTAATTTCCGAGTGTGAAAAATGTCTTTTTTTGTGAAGCACCCACTATAAATATGTTGCAAAACTTGGGAGATGAATTTTTTGAAAATACTAGACCATGTTATATGCACAAATAACCAAATTGTTTCCTCTGAAAAGGTTTCCATCCACCTCTTTTGCAAAACACAAGTTTCTGCCGATTCAGTTGGAAACGGGTCAAATTTGAACTACAAGTGTCTCCTAATTTGCTCATGATTTTTAAAAAAAATCATTTTTAGGTACACAACTACCTATTTCATCAGAGATACACCAAAAGTTTCTCAATATTCAAGCCCTAGCTACGAACGGTGATGCCCGTCGTCTTGAATTTTTCATGAAACGGGCTTAGAAAATTCCATAAAATTTAAAAAAACCTAAAATGATGCAAGACCTTCGTGTGGTGTCATTATATATGTCCTAGTATCCACCAAAAATAATAAACTTGGATTACGACAACTATGTTGAAAATATGTTCACATAAATGAGCTATCTCCTACGCCCATTCTAGGGTTTCGGGCCAAATGACGGGTGTTATGGCCAAATCCATGGCATAGTTTGTTTAAATGTTCCCATATTCCACACAAACATGCACATTGGAAGCACGGACAATGTTCACGAAGAAATTTTTCCTTTTCATTGAATAAAAAAACCATTTTCCATTTTCCGAGTGTGAAAAATGGCTTTTTTGCGAAGCACCCACCATAAATATGCTGCAAAACTTGGGAGATGCTTTTTTTGAAAATACTAGACCATGTTATATGCACAAATAACCAAATTGTTTCCCCTGACAAGGTTTCCATCCACCTCTTTTGCAAAACACAAGTTTCTACCAATTTAGTTGGAAACGGGTCAAATTTGAACTACAAGTGTCTCCTAATTTGCTCATGATTTTATGAAAAAATCATTTTTAGGTACACAACTACCTATTTCATCAGAGATACACCAAGAGTTTCTCAATATTCAAGCCCTAGCTACG
Source organism: Alopecurus myosuroides (assembly GCA_028641055.1). Lineage (NCBI taxonomy): Eukaryota > Viridiplantae > Streptophyta > Magnoliopsida > Poales > Poaceae > Alopecurus > Alopecurus myosuroides. Next base: position 763,805,327 of record CM054057.1, read on the forward strand.
AATGGTGATGCCCGTCGTCTTGACTTTTTCATGAAACGGGCTTAGGAAATTCCAGAAAATTTAGAAAAACCTAACATGATGCAAGACCTTCGCGTGGTGTCATTATATATGTCCTAGTATCCAACAAAAATAATAAACTTGGATTACGATAGTTATGTTGAAAATATGCTCACATAAATGAGCTATCTCCTACGAACATTCTAGGGTTTCGGGCCAAATGACGGGTGTTATGGCCAAATCCATGGCATAGTTTGTTTAAATGTTCCCATATTCCACACAAACATGCACATTGGAAGCACGGAAAATGTTCACGAAGAAATTTTTCCTTTTCATTGAATAAAAAAACCGTTTTCCATTTTCCGAGTGTGAAAAATGGATTTTTTGTGAAGCACCCACCATAAATATGTTGCAAAACTTTGGAGATGCATTTTTTTGAAAATACTAGACCATGTTATATGCACAAATAACAAAAAAGATTTCCTCTGAAAAGGTTTCCATCCACCACTTTTGCAAAACACAAGTTTCTGCCGATTCAGCTCGAAACGGGTCAAATTTGAACTACAAGTGTCTCCTAATTTGCTCATGATTATTTGAAAAAAATCATTTTTAGGTAAAAAATACCTATTTCATCAGAGATACACCAAGAGTTTCTCAATATTCAAGCCTTATCTACGAACGGTGATGCCCGTCGTCTTGACTTTTTCATGAAACGGGCTTAGGAAATTCTAGAAAATTTAAAAAAACCTAAATTGATGCAAGACCTTCACGTGGTGTCATTATATACCTAGTATCCACCAAAAATAATAAACTTGGATTACGACAGCTATGTTGAAAATATGTTCACATAAATGAGCTATCTCCTACGAACATTCTAGGGTTTCGGGCCAAATGACGGGTGTTATGGCCAAATCCATGGCATAGTTTGTTTTAATGTTCCCATATTCCACACAAAGATTCATATTGGAAGCACTGACAATTTTCACGAAGAAAGTTTTCCTTTTCATTGAATAAAAAAACCATTTTCCATTTTCCGAGTGTGAAAAATGGCTTTTTTTGTGAAGCACCCACCATAAATATGTTGCAAAACTTGGGAGATGCATTTTTTGAAAATACTAGACCATGTTATATGTGCAAATAACCAAAATGTTTCCTCTGAAAAGGTTTCCATCCACCTCTTTTGCAAAACACAAGTTTCTGCCAATTCAGTTGGAAACGGGTCAAATTTGAACTACAAGTGTCTCCTAATTTGCTCATGATTTTTTGAAAAAAATCATTTTTAGGTACACAACTACCTATTTCATCAGAGATACACCAAGAGTTTCTCAATATTCAAGCCCTAGCTACGAACGGTGATGCCCGTCGTCTTGACTTTTTCATGAAACGGGCTTAGAAAATTCTAGAAAATTTAAAAAAAATCTAAAATGACACAAGACCTTTGCGTGGTGTCATTATATATGTCCTAGTATCCACCAAAAATAATAAACTTGGATGACGACAGCTATGTTGAAAATATGTTCACATAAATGAGCTATCTCCTACGAACATTCTAGGGTTTCGGGCCAAATGACGGGTGTTATGGCCAAATCCATGGCATAGTTTGTTTAAATGTTCCCATATTCCACACAAACATGCACATTGGAAGCACGGACAATGTTCACAAAGAAATTTTTCCTTTTCATTGAAAAAAAACCATTTTCTAATTTCCGAGTGTGAAAAATGTCTTTTTTTGTGAAGCACCCACTATAAATATGTTGCAAAACTTGGGAGATGAATTTTTTGAAAATACTAGACCATGTTATATGCACAAATAACCAAATTGTTTCCTCTGAAAAGGTTTCCATCCACCTCTTTTGCAAAACACAAGTTTCTGCCGATTCAGTTGGAAACGGGTCAAATTTGAACTACAAGTGTCTCCTAATTTGCTCATGATTTTTTAAAAAAATCATTTTTAGGTACACAACTACCTATTTCATCAGAGATACACCAAAAGTTTCTCAATATTCAAGCCCTAGCTACGAACGGTGATGCCCGTCGTCTTGAATTTTTCATGAAACGGGCTTAGAAAATTCCATAAAATTTAAAAAAACCTAAAATGATGCAAGACCTTCGTGTGGTGTCATTATATATGTCCTAGTATCCACCAAAAATAATAAACTTGGATTACGACAACTATGTTGAAAATATGTTCACATAAATGAGCTATCTCCTACGCCCATTCTAGGGTTTCGGGCCAAATGACGGGTGTTATGGCCAAATCCATGGCATAGCTTGTTTACATGTTCCCATATTCCACACAAACATGCACATTGGAAGCACGGACAATGTTCACGAAGAAATTTTTCCTTTTCATTGAATAAAAAAACCATTTTCCATTTTCCGAGTGTGAAAAATGGCTTTTTTGCGAAGCACCCACCATAAATATGCTGCAAAACTTGGGAGATGCTTTTTTTGAAAATACTAGACCATGTTATATGCACAAATAACCAAATTGTTTCCCCTGACAAGGTTTCCATCCACCTCTTTTGCAAAACACAAGTTTCTACCAATTTAGTTGGAAACGGGTCAAATTTGAACTACAAGTGTCTCCTAATTTGCTCTGATTTTTATGAAAAAATCATTTTTAGGTACACAACTACCTATTTCATCAGAGATACACCAAGAGTTTCTCAATATTCAAGCCCTAGCTACGAATGGTGATGCCCGTCGTCTTGACTTTTTCATGAAACGGGCTTAGGAAATTCCAGAAAATTTAGAAAAACCTAACATGATGCAAGACCTTCGCGTGGTGTCATTATATATGTCCTAGTATCCAACAAAATAATAAACTTGGATTACGATAGTTATGTTGAAAATATGCTCACATAAATGAGCTATCTCCTACGAACATTCTAGGGTTTCGGGCCAAATGACGGGTGTTATGGCCAAATCCATGGCATAGTTTGTTTAAATGTTCCCATATTCCACACAAACATGCACATTGGAAGCACGGAAAATGTTCACGAAGAAATTTTTCCTTTTCATTGAATAAAAAAACCGTTTTCCATTTTCCGAGTGTGAAAAATGGATTTTTTGTGAAGCACCCACCATAAATATGTTGCAAAACTTTGGATGCATTTTTTTGAAAATACTAGACCATGTTATATGCACAAATAACAAAAAAGATTTCCTCTGAAAAGGTTTCCATCCACCACTTTTGCAAAACACAAGTTTCTGCCGATTCAGCTCGAAACGGGTCAAATTTGAACTACAAGTGTCTCCTAATTTGCTCATGATTATTTGAAAAAAATCATTTTTAGGTACAAAACTACCTATTTCATCAGAGATACACCAAGAGTTTCTCAATATTCAAGCCTTATCTACGAACGGTGATGCCCGTCGTCTTGACTTTTTCATGAAACGGGCTTAGGAAATTCTAGAAAATTTAAAAAAACCTAAATTGATGCAAGACCTTCACGTGGTGTCATTATATATGACCTAGTATCCACCAAAAATAATAAACTTGGATTACGACAGCTATGTTGAAAATATGTTCACATAAATGAGCTATCTCCTACGAACATTCTAGGGTTTCGGGCCAAATGACGGGTGTTATGGCCAAATCCATGGCATAGTTTGTTTAAATGTTCCCATATTCCACACAAACATCATATTGGAAGCACGACAATGTTCACGAAGAAAGTTTTCCTTTCATTGAATAAAAAAAACCATTTTCCATTTTCCGAGTGTGAAAAATGGCTTTTTTTGTGAAGCACCCACCATAAATATGTTGCAAAACTGGGAGATGCATTTTTTGAAAATACTAGACCATGTTATATGCACAAATAACCAAATGTTTCCTCTGAAAGGTTTCCATCCACCTCTTTTGCAAAACACAAGTTTCTGCCAATTCAGTTGGAAACGGGTCAAATTTGAACTACAAGTGTCTCCTAATTTGCTCATGATTTTTTGAAAAAAATCATTTTTAGGTACACAACTACCTATTTCATCAGAGATACACCAAGAGTTTCTCAATATTCAAGCCCTAGCTACGAACGGTGATGCCCGTCGTCTTGACTTTTTCATGAAACGGGCTTAGAAAATTCCAGAAAATTTAAAAAAAAAAAATGCAAGACCTTCGCGTGGTGTCATTATATATGTCCTAGTATCCACCAAAAATAATAAACTTGGATTACGACAGCTATGTTGAAAATATGTTCACATAAATGAGCTATCTCCTACGAACATTCTAGGGTTTCGGGCCAAATGACGGGTGTTATGGCCAAATCCATGGCATAGTTTGTTTAAATGTTCCCATATTCCACACAAACATGCATATTGGAAGCACGGACAATGTTCACAAGAAAGTTTTTCCTTTTCATTGAATAAAAAAACCATTTTCCATTTTCCGAGTGTGAAAAATGGCTTTTTTGTGAAGCACCCACCATAAATATGTTGCAAAACTGGGAGATGCATTTTTGAAAATACTAGACATGTTAATGCACAAATAACCAAATTGTTTCCTCTGAAAAGGTTTCCATCCACCTCTTTTGCAAAACACAAGTTTCTGCCGATTCAGTGGAAACGGGTCAAATTTGAACTACAAGTGTCTCCTAATTTGCTCATGATTTTTTGAAAAAAATCATTTTTAGGTACACAACTACCTATTTCATCAGAGATACACCAAGAGTTTCTCAATATTCAAGCCCTAGCTACGAACGGTCATGCCCGTCGTCTTGACTTTTTCATGAAACGGGCTTAGAAAATTCCAGAAAATTTAAAAAAACCTAAATGATGCAAGACCTTCGCGTGGTGTCATTATATATGTCCTAGTATCCACCAAAAATAATAAACTTGGATTACGAAGTTATGTTGAAAATATGTTCACATAAATGAGCTATCTCCTACGAACATTCTAGGGTTTCGGGCCAAATGACGGGTGTATGGCCAAATCCATGGCATAGTTTGTTTAAATGTTCCATATTCCACACAAACATGCATATTGGAAGCACGGACAAATGTTCACGAAGAAAGTTTTCCTTTTCATTGAATAAAAAAACCATTTTCCATTTTCCGAGTGTGAAAAATGGCTTTTTTTGTGAAGCACCCACCATAAATATGTTGCAAAACTGGAGATGCATTTTTTGAAAATACTAGACCATGTATATGCACAAATAACCAAATTGTTTCCTCTGAAAAGGTTTCCATCCACCTCTTTTGCAAAACACAAGTTTCTGCCGATTCAGCTGGAGCGGGTCAAATTTGAACTACAAGTGTCTCCTAATTTGCTCATGATTTTTGAAAAAAAATCATTTTTAGGTACACAACTACCTATTTCATCAGAGATACACCAAGAGTTTCTCAATATTCAAGCCCTAGCTACGAACGGTCATGCCCGTCGTCTTGACTTTTTCATGAAACCGGCTTAGAAAATTCCAGAAAATTTAAAAAAAACCTAAATGATGCAAGACCTTCGCGTGGTGTCATTATATATGTCCTAGTATCCACCAAAAATAATAAACTTGGATTACGACAGCTATGTTGAAAATATGTTCACATAAATGAGCTATCTCCTACGAACATTCTAGGGTTTCGGGCCAAATGACGGGTGTTATGGCCAAATCCATGGCATAGTTTGTTTAAATGTTCCCATATTCCACACAAACATGCATATTGGAAGCACAGACAATGTTCACGAAGAAAGTTTTCCTTTTCATTGAATAAAAAAACCATTTTCCATTTTCCGAGTGTGAAAAATGGCTTTTTTTGTGAAGCACCCACCATAAATATGTTGCAAAACTTGGGAGATGCATTTTTTGAAAATACTAGACCATGTTAATATGCACAAATAACCAAATTGTTTCCTCTGAAAAGTTTCCATCCACCTCTTTTGCAAAACACAAGTTTCTGCCGATTCAGTGGAAACGGGTCAAATTTGAACTACAAGTGTCTCCTAATTTGCTCATGATTTTTTAAAAAAATCATTTTTAGGTACACAACTACCTATTTCATCAGAGATACACCAAGAGTTTATCAATATTCAAGCCCTAGCTACGAACGGTGATGCTCGTCGTCTTGACTTTTTCATGAAACGGGCTTAGAAAATTCCAGAAAATTTAAAAAAACTAAAATGACAAGACCTTCGCGTGGTCATTATATATGTCCTAGTATCCACCAAAAATAATAAACTTGGATTACGACAGCTATGTTGAAAATATGTTCACATAAATGAGCTATCTCCTACGAACATTCTAGGGTTTCGGGCCAAATGACGGGTGTTATGGCCAAATCCATGGCATAGTTTGTTTAAATGTTCCCATATTCCACACAAACATGCATATTGGAAGCACGGACAATGTTCACGAGAAAGTTTTCCTTTTCATTGAATAAAAAAACCATTTTCCATTTTCCGAGTGTGAAAAATGGCTTTTTTTGAAGCACCCACCATAAATATGTTGCAAAACTTGGGAGATGCATTTTTTGAAAATACTAGACCATGTTATATGCACAAATAACCAAATTGTTTCCTCTGAAAAGGTTTCCATCCACCTCTTTTGCAAAACACAAGTTTCTGCCAATTCAGTTGGAAACGGGTCAAATTTGAACTACATGTCTCCTAATTTGCTCATGATTTTTTGAAAAAAATCATTTTTAGGTACACAACTACCTATTTCATCAGAGATACACCAAGAGTTTCTCAATATTCAAGCCCTAGCTACGAACGGTGATGCCCGTCGTCTTGACTTTTTCATGAAACGGGCTTAGAAAATTCCAGAAAATTTAAAAAAAAACCTAAAATGATGCAAGACCTTCGCGTGGTGTCATTATATATGTCCTACTATCCACCAAAAATAATAAACTTGGATTACGACAGATGTTGAAAATATGTTCACATAAATGAGCTATCTCCTACGAACATTCTAGGGTTTCGGGCCAAATGACGGGTGTTATGGCCAAATCCATGGCATAGTTTGTTTAAATGTGCCCATATTCCACACAAACATGCATATTGGAAGCACGGACAATGTTCACAAGAAAGTTTTCCTTTTCATTGAAAAAAAAACCATTTTCCATTTCCGAGTGTGAAAAATGGCTTTTTTTGTGAAGCACCCACTATAAATATGTTGCAAAACTGGGAGATGCATTTTTGAAAATACTAGACCATGTTATATGCACAAATAACCACATTGTTTCCTCTGAAAATATTTTCATCCACCTCTTTTGTAAAACACAAGTTTCTGCCGATTCAGTTGGAAACGGGTCAAATTTGAACTACAAGTGTCTCCTAGTTTGCTCATGATTTTTAAAAAAATCATTTTTAGGTACACAACTACCTATTTCATCAGAGATACACCAAGAGTTTCTCAATATTCAAGCCCTAGCTACGAACGATGCCCGTCGTCTTGACTTTTTCATGAAACGGGCTTAGAAAATTCCAGAAAATTTAAAAAAACCTAAAATGATGCAAGACCTTCGCGTGGTGTCATTATATATGTCCTAGTATCCACCAAAAATAATAAACTTGGATTACGACACTATGTTGAAAATATGTTCACATAAATGAGCTATCTCCTACGAACATTCTAGGGTTTCGGGCCAAATGACGGGTGTTATGGCCAAATCCATGGCATAGTTTGTTTAAATGTGCCCATATTCCACACAAACATGCATATTGGAAGCACGGACAATGTTCACGCAGAAAGTTTTCCTTTCATTGAATAAAAAACCATTTTCCATTTTCCGAGTGTGAAAAATGGCTTTTTTTGTGAAGCACCACCATAAATATGTTGCAAAACTGGGAGATGCATTTTTTGAAAATACTAGACCATGTTAATGCACAAATAACCAAATTGTTTCCTCTGAAAAGGTTTTCCATCCACCTCTTTTGCAAAACACAAGTTTCTGCCGATTCAGTGGAAACGGGTCAAATTTGAACTACAAGTGTCTCCTAATTTGCTCATGATTTTTGAAAAAAATCATTTTTAGGTACACAACTACCTATTTCATCAGAGATACACCAAGATTTCTCAATATTCAAGCCCTAGCTACGAACGGTGATGCCCGTCGTCTTGACTTTTTCATGAAACGGGCTTAGAAAATTCCAGAAAATTTAAAAAACCTAAATGATGCAAGACCTTCGCGTGGTGTCATTATATATGTCCTAGTATCCACCAAAAATAATAAACTTGGATTACGACAGTATGTTGAAAATATGTTCACATAAATGAGCTATCTCCTACGAACATTCTAGGGTTTCGGGCCAAATGACGGGTGTTATGGCCAAATCCATGGCATAGTTTGTTTAAATGTTCCCATATTCCACAAAACATGCATATTGGAAGCACGACAATGTTCACGAAGAAAGTTTTCCTTTCATTGAATAAAAAAACCATTTTCCATTTTCCGAGTGTGAAAAATGGCTTTTTTTGTGAAGCACCCACATAAATATGTTGCAAAACTGGGAGATGCATTTTTTGAAAATACTAGACCATGTTATATGCACAAATAACCAAATTGTTTCCTCTGAAAAGGTTTTCCATCCACCTCTTTTGCAAAACACAAGTTTCTGCCGATTCAGTGGAAACGGGTCAAATTTGAACTACAAGTGTCTCCTAATTTGCTCATGATTTTTAAAAAATCATTTTTAGGTACACAACTACCTATTTCATCAGAGATACACCAAGTTTCTCAATATTCAAGCCCTATACGAACGGTCATGCCCGTCGTCTTGACTTTTTCATGAAACGGGCTTAGAAAATTCCAGAAAATTTAAAAAAACCTAAAATGATGCAAGACCTTCGCGTGGTGTCATTATATATGTCCTAGTATCCACCAAAAATAATAAACTTGGATTACGACACTATGTTGAAAATATGTTCACATAAATGAGCTATCTCCTACGAACATTCTAGGGTTTCGGCCAAATGACGGGTGTTATGGCCAAATCCATGGCATAGTTTGTTTAAATGTTCCCATATTCCACACAAACATGCATTGGAAGCACGGACAATGTTCACGAAGAAAGTTTTCCTTTCATTGAATAAAAAAACCATTTTCCATTTTCCGAGTGTGAAAAATGGCTTTTTTGTGAAGCACCCACCATAAATATGTTGCAAAACTGGGAGATGCATTTTTTGAAAATACTAGACCATGTTATATGCACAAATAACCAAATTGTTTCCTGAAAAGGTTTTCCATCCACCTCTTTTGCAAAACACAAGTTTCTGCCATTCAGTGGAAACGGGTCAAATTTGAACTACAAGTGTCTCCTAATTTGCTCATGATTTTTGAAAAAATCATTTTTAGGTACACAACTACCTATTTCATCAGAGATACACCAAGAGTTTCTCAATATTCAAGCCCTATACGAACGGTCATGCCCGTCGTCTTGACTTTTTCATGAAACGGCTTAGAAAATTCCAGAAAATTTAAAAAACCTAAAATGATGCAAGACCTTCGCGTGGTCATTATATATGTCCTAGTATCCACCAAAAATAATAAACTTGGATTACGACAGTATGTTGAAAATATGTTCACATAAATGAGCTATCTCCTACGAACATTCTAGGGTTTCGGGCCAAATGACGGGTGTTGGCCAAATCCATGGCATAGTTTGTTTAAATGTTCCCATATTCCACAAACATGCATATTGGAAGCACGACAATGTTCACGAGAAAGTTTTCCTTTTCATTGAATAAAAAAACCATTTTCCATTTTCCGAGTGTGAAAAATGGCTTTTTTTGTGAAGCACCCACCATAAATATGTTGCAAAACTGGGAGATGCATTTTTTGAAAATACTAGACCATGTTATATGCACAAATAACCAAATTTTTCCTCTGAAAAGGTTTTCCATCCACCTCTTTTGCAAAACACAAGTTTCTGCCGATTCAGTGGAAACGGGTCAAATTTGAACTACAAGTGTCTCCTAATTTGCTCATGATTTTTTGAAAAAATCATTTTTAGGTACACAACTACCTATTTCATCATAGATACACCAAGAGTTTCTCAATATTCAAGCCCTAGCTACGAACGGTGATGCCCGTCGTCTTGACTTTTTCATGAAACGGGCTTAGAAAATTCCAGAAAATTTAAAAAACCTAAAATGCAAGACCTTCGCGTGGTGTCATTATATATGTCCTAGTATCCACCAAAAATAATAAACTTGGATTACGACAGTTGTTGAAAATATGTTCACATAAATGAGCTATCTCCTACGAACATTCTAGGGTTTCGGGCCAAATGACGGGTGTTATGGCCAAATCCATGGCATAGTTTGTTTAAATTTCCCATATTCCACACAAACATGCATATTGGAAGCACGGACAATGTTCACGAAGAAAGTTTTCCTTTTCATTGAATAAAAAAACCATTTTCCATTTTCCGAGTGTGAAAAATGGCTTTTTTGTGAAGCACCCACCATAAATATGTTGCAAAACCTGGGAGATGCATTTTTTGAAATACTAGACCATGTTATATGCACAAATAACCAAATTGTTTCCTCTGAAAAGGTTTCCATCCACCTCTTTTGCAAAACACAAGTTTCTGCCGATTCAGTGGAAACGGGTCAAATTTGAACTACAAGTGTCTCCTAATTTGCTCATGATTTTTGAAAAAACATTTTTAGGTACACAACTACCTATTTCATCAGAGATACACCAAGAGTTTCTCAATATTCAAGCCTATTACGAACGGTCATGCCCGCGTCTTGACTTTTTCATGAAACGGGCTTAGAAAATTCCAGAAAATTTAAAAAAACCTAAAATGATGCAAGACCTTCGCGTGGTGTCATTATATATGTCCTAGTATCCACCAAAAATAATAAACTTGGATTACGACGTATGTTGAAAATATGTTCACATAAATGAGCTATCTCCTACGAACATTCTAGGGTTTCGGCCAAATGACGGGTGTTATGGCCAAATCCATGGCATAGTTTGTTTAAATGTTCCCATATTCCACACAAACATGCATATTGGAAGCACAGACAATGTTCACGAAGAAGTTTTCCTTTTCATTGAATAAAAAAACCATTTTCCATTTCCGAGTGTGAAAAATGGCTTTTTTTGTGAAGCACCCACCATAAATATGTTGCAAAACCTGGGAGATGCATTTTTTGAAAATACTAGACCATGTTATATGCACAATAACCAAATTGTTTCCTCTGAAAAGGTTTCCATCCACCTCTTTTGCAAAACACAAGTTTTCTGATTCAGTTGGAAACGGGTCAAATTTGAACTACATGTCTCCTAATTGCTCATGATTTTAAAAAAATCATTTTTAGGTACACAACTACCTTTCATCAGAGATACACCAATAGTTTCTCAATATTCAAGCCCTAGCTACGAACGGTCATGCCGTCGTCTTGACTTTTTCATGAAACGGGCTTAGAAAATTCCAGAAAATTTAAAAAACCTAAAATGATGCAAGACCTTCGCGGGTGTCATTATATATGTCCTAGTATCCACCAAAAATAATAAACTTGGATACGAAGTATGTTGAAAATATGTTCACATAAATGAGCTATCTCCTACGAACATTCAGGGTTTCGGGCCAAATGACGGGTGTGGCCAAATCCATGGCATAGTTTGTTTAAATGTTCCCATATTCCACAACAAACATGCATATTGGAAGCACGGACAATGTTCACGAAGAAAGTTTTCCTTTTCATTGAATAAAAAAACCATTTTCCATTTTCCGAAGTGTGAAAAATGGCTTTTTTTGTGAAGCACCCACCATAAATATGTGCAAAACTGGAGATGCATTTTTTGAAAATACTAGACCATGTTATATGCACAAATAACCAAATTGTTTCCTCTGAAAAGGTTTTCCATCCACCTCTTTTGCAAAACACAAGTTTCTGCCGATTCAGTTGAAAACGGTCAAATTTGAACTACAAGTGTCTCCTAATTTGCTCATGATTTTTTGAAAAAATCATTTTTAGGTACACAACTACCTATTTCATCAGAGATACACCAAGAGTTTCTCAATATTCAAGCCCTAGCTACGAACGGTCATGCCCGTCGTCTTGACTTTCATGAAACGGGCTTAGAAAATTCCAGAAAATTTAAAAAAACCTAAAATGATGCAAGACCTTCGCGTGGTGTCATTATATATGTCCTAGTATCCACCAAAATAATAAACTTGGATTACGACAGTTGTTGAAAATGTTCACATAAATGAGCTATCTCCTACGAACATTCTAGGGTTTCGGGCCAAATGACGGGTGTTATGGCCAAATCCATGGCATAGTTTGTTTAAATGTTCCCATATTCCACACAAACATGCATATTGGAAGCACGGACAATGTTCACGAAGAAAGTTTTCCTTTTCATTGAATAAAAAAACCATTTCCATTTTCCGTGAAAAATGGCTTTTTTTGTGAAGCACCCACCATAAATATGTTGCAAAACCTGGAGATGCATTTTTTGAAAATACTAGACCATGTTATATGCACAAATAACCAATTGTTTCCTCTGAAAGGTTTTCCACCTCTTTTGCAAAACACAAGTTTCTGCCGATTCAGTTGGAAACGGGTCAAATTTGAACTACAAGTGTCTCCTAATTTGCTCATGATTTTTTAAAAAATCATTTTTAGGTACACAACTACCTATTTCATCAGAGATACACCAAGAGTTTCTCAATATTCAAGCCCTAGCTACGAACGGTCATGCCCGTCGTCTTGACTTTTTCATGAAACGGGCTTAGAAAATTCCAGAAAATTTAAAAAAAACTAAAATGACAAAGACCTTCGCGTGGTGTCATTATATATGTCCTAGTATCCACCAAAAATAATAAACTTGGATACGACAGTTATGTTGAAAATATGTTCACATAAATGAGCTATCTCCTACGAACATTCTAGGGTTTCGGGCCAAATGACGGGTGTTATGGCCAAATCCATGGCATAGTTTGTTTAAATGTTCCCATATTCCACACAAACATGCATATTGGAAGCACAGACAATGTTCACGAAGAAAGTTTTCCTTTTCATTGAATAAAAAAACCATTTTCCATTTTCCGAGTGTGAAAAATGCTTTTTTGTGAAGCACCCACCATAAATATGTTGCAAAACTTTGGAGATGCATTTTTTGAAAATACTAGACCATGTTATATGCACAAACAACCAAATTGTTTCCCCTGAGAAGGTTTCCATCCACCTCTTTTACAAAACACAAGTTTCTGCCGATTCAGTTGGAAACGGGTCAAATTTGAACTACAAGTGTCTCCTAATTTGCTCATGATTTTTTTTAAAAATCATTTTTAGGTACACAACTACCTATTTCATCAGAGATACACCAAGAGTTTCTCAATATTCAAGCCCTAGCTACGAACGGTGATGCCCGTCGTGTTGACTTTTTCATGAAACGGTATTAAACTTGGATTACGACCGCTATGTTGAAAATATGTTCACATAAATGAGCTATCTCCTACGAACATTCTAGGGTTTCGGGCCAAATGACGGGTGTTATGGCCAAATCCATGGCATAATTTGTTTAAATGTTTCCATATTCCACACAAACATGCATATCGGAAGCACGGACAATGTTCACGAAGAAAGTTTTCCTTTTCACTGAATAAAAAAACCATTTTCCTATTTCCGAGTGTGAAAAATGGCTTTTTTTGTGAAGCACCCACCATAAATATGCTGCAAAACTTGGGAGATGCATTTTTTGAAAATACTAGACCATGTTATATTCACAAATAACCAAATTGTTTCCCCTGAAAAGGTTTCCATCCACCTCTTTTGCAAAACACAAGTTTCTGCCGATTCAGTTGGAAACGGGTTAAATTTGAACTACAAGTGTCTCCTAATTTGCTCATGATTATTTGAAAAAATCATTTTTAGGTACAAAACTACCTATTTCATCAGAGATACACCAAGAGTTTCTCAATATTCAAGCGCTAGCTACGAACGGTGATGCCCGTCGTCTTGACTTTTTCATGAAACGGGCTTAGAAAATTCCAGAAAATTTAAAAAAACCTAAAATGATGCATGACCTTCGCGTGGTGTCATTATATATGTCCTAGTATCCAACAAAAATAATAAACTTGGATTACGACAGCTATGTTGAAAATATGTTCACATAAATGAGCTATCTCCTACGAACATTCTAGGTTTTCGGGCCAAATGACGGGTGTTATGGAAAAATCCATGGCATAGTTTGTTTAAATGTTACCATATTCCACACAAACATGCATATTGGAAGCACGGACAATGTTCACGAAGAAAGTTTTCCTTTTCATTGAATAAAAAAACCATTTTCCATTTTCCGAGTGTGAAAAAATGGTTTTTTTTGTGAAGCACCCACCATAAATATGTTGCAAAACTTTGGAGATGCATTTTTTGAAAATACTAGACCATGTTATATGCACAAATAACCAAAAATTTTCCTCTGTAAAGGTTTCCATCCACCTCTTTTGCAAAACACAAGTTTCTGCCGATTCAGTTGGAAACGGGTCAAATTTGAACTACAAGTGTCTCCTAATTTGCTCATGATTATTTGAAAAAATCAATTTTAGGTACAAAACTACCTATTTCATCAGAGATACACCAAGAGTTTCTCAATATTCAAGCCTATACGAACGGTGATGCCCGTCGTCTTGACTTTTTCATGAAACGGGCTTAGAAAATTCCAGAAAATTTAAAAAACCTAAAATGATGCAAGACCTTCGCGTGGTGTCATTATATATGTCCTAGTATCCACCAAAAATAATAAACTTGGATTACGACGTATGTTGAAAATATGTTCACATAAATGAGCTATCTCCTACGAACATTCTAGGGTTTCGGGCCAAATGACGGGTGTGGCCAAATCCATGGCATAGTTTGTTTAAATGTTCCCATATTCCACACAAACATGCATATTGGAAGCACAGACAATGTTCACGAAGAAAGTTTTCCTTTCATTGAATAAAAAAACCATTTTCCATTTTCCGAGTGTGAAAAATGGCTTTTTTTGTGAAGCACCCACCATAAATATGTTGCAAAACTGGGAGATGCATTTTTTGAAAATACTAGACCATGTTATATGCAAATAACCAAATTGTTTCCTCTGAAAAGGTTTCCATCCACCTCTTTTGCAAAACACAAGTTTCTGCCGATTCAGTTGGAAACGGGTCAAATTTGAACTACAAGTGTCTCCTAATTTGCTCATGATTTTTTGAAAAAAATCATTTTTAGGTACACTACCTATTTCATCAGAGATACACCAAGAGTTTCTCAATATTCAAGCCCTACGAACGGTCATGCCCGTCGTCTTGACTTTTTCATGAAACGGGCTTAGAAAATTCCAGAAAATTTAAAAAACCTAAAATGATGCAAGACCTTGCGTGGTGTCATTATATGACCTAGTATCCACCAAAAATAATAAACTTGGATTACGACGTATTGAAAATATGTTCACATAAATGAGCTATCTCCTACGAACATTCTAGGGTTTCGGGCCAAATGACGGGTGTTTATGGCCAAATCCATGGCATAGTTTGTTTAAATGTTCCCATATTCCACACAAACATGCATAAGCACGGACAATGTTCACGAAGAAGTTTTCCTTTCATTAAATAAAAAACCATTTTCCATTTCGAGTGTGAAAAATGGCTTTTTTTGTGAAGCACCCACCATAAATATGTGCAAAACTTGGGAGATGCATTTTTGAAAATACTAGACCATGTTATATTCACAAAAACCAAATTGTTTCCTGAAAAGGTTTCCATCCACCTCTTTTGCAAAACACAAGTTTCTGCCGATTCAGTGGAAACGGGTCAAATTTGAACTACAAGTGTCTCCTAATTTGCTCATGATTTTTGAAAAAATCATTTTTAGGTACAAAACTACCTATTTCATCAGAGATACACCAAGAGTTTCTCAATATTCAAGCCTAGCTACGAACGGTCATGCCCGTCGTCTTGACTTTTTCATGAAACGGGCTTAGAAAATTCCAGAAAATTTAAAAAAACCTAAAATGATGCAAGACCTTTGCGTGGGTGTCATTATATATGTCCTAGTATCCACCAAAAATAATAAACTTGGATTACGACAGCTATGTTGAAAATATGTTCACATAAATGAGCTATCTCCTACGAACATTCTAGGGTTTCGGGCCAAATGACGGGTGTATGGCCAAATCCATGGCATAGTTTGTTTAAATGTTCCATATTCCACACAAACACATATATTGGAAGCACGGACAATGTTCACAAGAAAGTTTTCCTTTTCATTGAATAAAAAAACCATTTTCCATTTTCCGAGTGTGAAAAATGGTTTTTTTTGTGAAGCACCCACATAAATATGTTGCAAAACTGGAGATGCATTTTTTGAAAATACTAGACATGTTATATGCACAAATAACCAAATTTTTTCCTCTGAAAAGGTTTCCATCCACCTCTTTTGCAAAACACAAGTTTCTGCCGATTCAGTTGGAAACGGGTCAAATTTGAACTACAAGTGTCTCCTAATTTGCTCATGATTATTTGAAAAAATCAATTTTAGGTACAAAACTACCTATTTCATCAGAGATACACCAAGAGTTTCTCAATATTCAAGCCTTATCTACGAACGGTGATGCCCGTCGTCTTGACTTTTTCATGAAACGGGCTTAGAAAATTCCAGAAAATTTAAAAAAACCTAAAATGATGCAAGACCTTCGCGTGGTGTCATTATATATGACCTAGTATCCACCAAAAATAATAAACTTGGATTACGACGGCTATGTTGAAAATATGTTCACATAAATGAGCTATCTCCTACGAACATTCTAGGGTTTCGGGCCAAAGGACGGGTGTTATGGCCAAATCCATGGCATAGTTTGTTTAAATGTTCCCATATTCCACACAAACATGCATATTGGAAGCAAAAACAATGTTCACGAAGAAAGTTTTCCTTTTCATTGAATAAAAAAACCATTTTCCATTTTCCGAGTGTGAAAAATGGCTTTTTTTGTGAAGCACCCACCATAAATATGTTGCAAAACTTGGGAGATGCATTTTTTGAAAATACTAGACCATGTTATATGCGCAAATAACCAAATTGTTTCCTCTGAAAAGGTTTCCATCCACCTCTTTTGCAAAACACAAGTTTCTGCCGATTCAGTTAAAACGGGTCAAATTTGAACTACAAGTGTCTCCTAATTGCTCATGATTTTTTGAAAAAAAATTTTTAGGTACAAACACCTATTTCATCAGAGATACACCAAGAGTTTCTCAATATTCAAGCCCTAGCAACGAACGGTGATGCCCGTCGTCTTGACTTTTTCATGAAACGGGCTTAGAAAATTCCAGAAAATTTAAAAAAACCTAAAATGATGCAAGACCTTGGCGTGGAGTCATTATATATGACCTAGTATCCACCAAAAATAATAAACTTGGATTACGACGTATGTTGAAAATGTTCACATAAATGAGCTATCTCCTACGAACATTCTAGGGTTTCGGGCCAAAGGACGGGTGTTATGGCCAAATCCATGGCATAGTTTGTTTAAATGTTCCCATATTCCACACAAACATGCATATTGGAAGCAAAACAATGTTCACGAGAAAGTTTTCCTTTCATTGAATAAAAAACCATTTTCCATTTTCCGAGTGTGAAAAATGGCTTTTTTTGTGAAGCACCCACCATAAATATGTTGCAAAACTTGGGAGATGCATTTTTTGAAAATACTAGACCATAATATGCACAAATAACCAAATTGTTTCCTCTGAAAGGTTTCCATCCACCTCTTTTGCAAAACACAAGTTTCTGCCGATTCAGCTGAAACGGGTCAAATTTGAACTACAAGTGTCTCCTAATTTGCTCATGATTTTTTGAAAAAATAATTTTTAGGTACAAACTACCTATTTCATCAGAGATACACCAAGAGTTTTCTCAATATTCAAGCCCTATACGAACGGTGATGCCCGTCGTCTTGACTTTTTCATGAAACGGGCTTCGAAAATTCCAGAAAATTTAAAAAAACCTAAAATGATGCAAGACCTTGGCGTGGAGTCATTATATATGACCAAGTATCCACCAAAAATAATAAACTTGGATTACGACGCTATGTTGAAAATATGTTCACATAAATGAGCTATCTCCTACGAACATTCTAGGGTTTCGGGCCAAAGGACGGGTGTTATGGCCAAATCCATGGCATAGTTTGTTTAAATGTTCCCATATTCCACACAAACATGCATATTGGAAGCAAAAACAATGTTCACGAAGAAAGTTTTCCTTTCATTGAATAAAAAACCATTTTCCATTTCCGAGTGTGAAAAATGGCTTTTTTGTGAAGCACCCACCATAAATATGTTGCAAAACTTGGGAGATGCATTTTTTGAAAATACTAGACCATGTTATATGCGCAAATAACCAAATTGTTTCCTCTGAAAAGGTTTCCATCCACCTCTTTTGCAAAACACAAGTTTCTGCCGATTCAGTTAGAAACGGGTCAAATTTGAACTACAAGTGTCTCCTAATTTGCTCATGATTTTTTGAAAAAATCATTTTTAGGTACGAAACTACCTATTTCATCAGAGATACACCAAGAGTTTCTCAATATTCAAGCCCTAGCAACGAACGGTGATGCCCGTCGTCTTGACTTTTTCATGAAACGGGCTTCGAAAATACCAGAAAATTTAATAAAACCTAAAATGATGCAAGACCTTGGCGTGGAGTCATTATATATGACCAAGTATCCACCAAAAATAATAAACTTGGATTACGACCGCTATGTTGAAAATATGTTCACATAAATGAGCTATCTCCTACGAACATTCTAGGGTTTCAGGCCAAATGACGGGTGTTATGGCCAAATCCATGGCATAGTTTGTTTAAATGTTTCCATATTCCACACAAACATGCATATTGGAAGCACGTACAATGTTCACGAAGAAAGTTTTCCTTTTCATTGAATAAAAAAACCATTTTCCTATTTCCGAGTGTGAAAAATGGCTTTTTTTGTGAAGCACCCACCATAAATATGCTGCAAAACTTGGGAGATGTATTTTTTGAAAATACTAGACCATGTTATATTCACAAATAACCAAATTGTTTCCCCTGAAAAGGTTTCCATCCACCTCTTTTGCAAAACACAAGTTTCTGCCGATTCAGTTGGAAACGGGTCAAATTTGAACTACAAGTGTCTCTTAATTTGCTCATGATTATTTGAAAAAATCATTTTTAGGTACAAAACTACCTATTTCATCAGAGATACACCAAGAGTTTCTCAATATTCAAGCGCTCGCTACGAACAGTGATGCCCGTCGTCTTGACTTTTTCATGAAACGGGCTTAGAAAATTCCAGAAAATTTAAAAAAACCGAAAATGATGCAAGACCTTTGCGTGGTGTCATTATATATGTCCTAGTATCCAACAAAAATAATAAACTTGGATTACAACAGCTATGTTGAAAATATGTTCACATAAATGAGCTATCTCCTACGAACATTCTAGGGTTTCGGGCCAAATGACGGGTGTTATGGCAAAATCCATGGCATAGTTTGTTTAAATGTTACCATATTCCACACAAACATGCATATTGGAAGCACGAACAATGTTCACGAAGAAATTTTTCCTTTTCATTGAATAAAAAAACCATTTTCCATTTTCCGAGTTTGAAAAAATGGTTTTTTTTGTGAAGCACCCACCATAAATATGTTGCAAAACTTTGGAGATGCATTTTTTGAAAATACTAGACCATGTTATATGCACAAATAACCAAATTTTTTTCTCTGAAAAGGTTTCCATCCACCTCTTTTGCAAAACACAAGTTTCTGCCGATTCAGCTGGAAACGGGTCAAATTTGAACTACAAGTGTCTCCTAATTTGCTCATGATTATTTGAAAAAAATCAATTTTAGGTACAAAACTACCTATTTCATCAGAGATACACCAAGAGTTTCTCAATATTCAAGCCTTATCTACGAACGGTGATGCCCGTCGTCTTGACTTTTTCATGAAACGGGCTTAGAAAATTCCAGAAAATTTAAAAAAACCTAAAATGATGCAAGACCTTCGCGTGGTGTCATTATATATGACCTAGTATCCACCAAAAATAATAAACTTGGATTACGACGGCTATGTTGAAAATATGTTCACATAAATGAGCTATCTCCTACGAACATTCTAGGGTTTCGGGCCAAATGACGGGTGTTATGGCCAAATCCATGGCATAGTTTGTTTAAATGTTCCCATATTCCACACAAACATGCATATTGGAAGCACAAACAATGTTCACGAAGAAAGTTTTCCTTTTCATTGAATAAAAAAACCATTTTCCTATTTCCGAGTGTGAAAAATGGCTTTTTTTGTGAAGCACCCACCATAAATATGTTGCAAAACTTGGGAGATGCATTTTTTGAAAATACCAGACCATGTTATATGCGCAAATAACCAAATTGTTTCCTCTGAAAAGGTTTCCATCCACCTCTTTTGCAAAACACAAGTTTCTGCCGATTCAGTTAGAAACGGGTCAAATTTGAACTACAAGTGTCTCCTAATTTGCTCATGATTTTTTGAAAAAATCATTTTTAGGTACGAAACTACCTATTTCATCAGAGATACACCAAGAGTTTCTCAATATTCAAGCCCTAGCTACGAACGGTGATGCCCGTCGTCTTGACTTTTTCATGAAACGGGCTTAGAAAATTCCAGAAAATTTAAAAAACCTAAAATGATGCAAGACCTTCGCGTGGAGTCATTATATATGACCTAGTATCCACCAAAAATAATAAACTTGGATTACGACGGCTATGTTGAAAATATGTTCACATAAATGAGCTATCTCCTACGAACATTCTAGGGTTTTGGGCCAAATGACGGGTGTTATGGCCAAATCCATGGCATAGTTTGTTTAAATGTTTCCGTATTCCACACAAACATGCATATTGGAAGCGCGGACAATGTTCACGAAGAAAGTTTTCCTTTTCATTGAATAAAAAAACCATTTTCCTATTTCCGAGTGTGAAAAATGGCTTTTTTTGTGAAGCACCCACCAAAAATATGCTGCAAAACTTGGGAGATGCATTTTTTGAAAATACTAGACCATGTTATATTCACAAATAACCAAATTGTTTCCCCTGAAAAGGGTTTCCATCCACCTCTTTTGCAAAACACAAGTTTCTGCCGATTCAGTTGGAAACGGGTCAAATTTGAACTACAAGTGTCTCCTAATTTGCTCATGATTATTTGAAAAAAATCATTTTTAGGTACAAAACTACCTATTTCATCAGAGATACACCAAGAGTTTCTCAATATTCAAGCGCTAGCTACGAACGGTGATGCCCGTCATCTTGACTTTTTCGTGAAACGGGCTTAGAAAATTCCATAAAATTTAAAAAAACCTAAAATGATGCAAGACCTTTGCGTTGTGTCATTATATATGTCCTAGTATCCAACAAAAATAATAAACTTGGATTACGACAGCTATGTTGAAAATATGTTCACATAAATGAGCTATCTCCTACGAACATTCTAGGGTTTCGGGCCAAATGACGGGTGTTATGGCAAAATCCATGGCATAGTTTGTTTATGTTTCCGTA